>JAGWCC010000031.1:0-1200000 GCA_022651775.1 Drusus annulatus | reverse complement strand
ATGTGAAGAATTTTAAAATATAAGTATATTGATGATTTTACAAATTACAATGAATACATATAATTTTCATAAAGGCCTGTTCAAAAAAACAATTTTGATATTCCACTTTACATATGCCGATTCCGCATATAAATGCTTTTGAATGGTCATATTTTTAAACGCCCTTTTCTCGGTTTCATCTTTTTGGGGTTGGATGCTTTAGCATAACTACGTCCAATTTAGGTGTTTTGGCGCGTATTAATAAACAGTGGTTTTTTCACATTCTGGCAGATGAATAATTTTTCAAGATAGTTCCAAGCGTCAAGCGCTTTGGCGTGTGGCGATTTTGAAACTTTTCTCTTGCGAAAATAAGTTTGTGTTAGCGTAAAGTATTATGTGTTAAATGCCCCCGGAGTGGTTGTATGTTCTCATTATCCCCCTGGCGATAGACTACCGTCCAAAACGTTAATTGA
This sequence comes from Drusus annulatus, assembly GCA_022651775.1. Lineage (NCBI taxonomy): Eukaryota > Metazoa > Arthropoda > Insecta > Trichoptera > Limnephilidae > Drusus > Drusus annulatus. Next base: position 1,199,548 of record JAGWCC010000031.1, on the reverse strand, counting down.
AATGGCACAAGCCGTATTTTTTTCATTCTATATAAAGGAAGGTTTAACTTGAACGCCACTCTACCCGAAGTGTGAGAATATAATATATTTTATTGTTACCGTACGAGTTAGTGCCCGGAGCGAGTGACATCTTCAATGGGGGTATGTTGGGAAGCTGAAGGAAGTGGGGAGTGGTTGGTATGGATTTGACAACCTCCGTGGACGAGTGGTTTAGAACCCCGACTACGAATTCAGAGCTCGCGGATTTAAATCCCGGCGTGTGTAAATTTATTTTTATTCAATTAATAAGTGGCAGTATATTTGTAGTATACTTGTGGCACGTTCCACAGTGGTAGATACACTCAGTATCACTCTGATGATAGACCACCAATTGGAACCGAAACGTTGCTTGAAATGGCTTAAGTCGTGTTTGGTAACCAGATCTGAATAGCCAAGCACTTCCCAACCTTCACCTTCCCTCTCACTCCATTCAGCCTCACAGTCCATAGTATCACTCTGTGCAATTGAGACTTTTGAGAGTTGTTGACAACAAAACAAAACAAAAACACACAACTGCAACTACTTCAATAACTTCTGGATCCGAAGCCAAGGATCTTAACCCCTCGTCTACGGAGGTCAATTATCAAAATAATCCAAGTGAGATAATTGCCCGTTGTTCTTTTCTTTACATGAACAGCATATTGTATTCCAGGAGTTTAATTGTTACGACCCACTTTTTCGGAATCATAAGGTTTTGCAACCCGTCAGCCATTCATAAACATTAATAACGATCCATTTTGATAAATGATTAAAAAGAGCAATAGATATAAACAGTCCAGCTTGGATATGACGCTATCTAAATCCGATCAAGACGCCTACGCGTCACAGAGATTGACACTACGATGACGTCATCCAATGCCAAATTGCATGGCGCCACTTAATACTTCAAATTGCCCCCGTTTTTACGAGAAAATAATATTGTAGCTATCGTGTTATTTTATGTGAAAACCGCACGAGAGTTCAAACTGCTAGGAGAAAGTGGGATTATGGAATTCCCAATTCGAGTGTTCTGTGATGGTGAAGGGAGTGGGAGGAGATGGAGACAGGGCAGAAGAAGGTTTGAAAATATCTGACTATTCAGATCTGATCATCAAACATGGCTAGTGCCATTTCAAGCAACGATTCGATCCTAAGTGGTGGTCTTTCACCACTGCTATACTTAAGTGTGCATGTTTGAGCTTTATTCGATTCTGGTATTAAAACTAACTAACTAACCATCACGCCGTTTCCCCGCAGAGGTAGGCAGAGAGGACAGACCGCCATATAACTCTGTCTTGGCACAAACTCCTTGCTTCATTTACATTCATACATCGTCTCATACATACTCTTCTGTTATTCTGACTTTTCACATGACCCGATTCAAGTATTTGATTTACTTGATCGTGCCATGTCTTTCTCGGGCGTTCTCGACTTCTTCTTCCATTCACTTTCGCATCATATATTATTTTCACACTCCTTTCTTCGTTCATTCGCTCTACATGCCCAAACCATCTAAGCGTCCTATTCTTGATCCTATTCATTACGCTCACATCAGCCTTGCATTCTTTCCGGATATCCACATTTTTAATACGATCAAACATGGTTTTACCGCACATACGTCTCAAAGATCTCATTTCCACAACATTCAGTCTACTTTCATCCTTCCTCTGCCAGTTCCATGCCTCACTGCCATACATCAGGGTTGGTATAAGCACTCCATTGTGGACTGCCAGCTTCGCTTCTTTGGACAATTTAGTAGTATCGTAGTAGTAAACGTAAGTACAGTCTTATAGATAAAAATATACGAAATATATTTTTAATTTATAAAAAAAAACCATAATAAAGTATAATTTTAGAATATAATTATTTCTATAGAATTGAATAAAAAACTCATTACGAGAAGGATAAAATTGTGAATACAAAAAAAAATTACAGAGCCATACATATTTTTAAAGGAAGAACAAAAAATGAGGGAACATACGAGTAAATACATTATAAAAAACTCATAGGAGTAGAGATTAAGTATATACAAATCATATAATACATTCAATAATAAAGATATACACAAAGCTTTTACAGAAAGGATAAAATAATATTCTTTCTTTATTAAATAGTAAGTACGCAATAATAAAACGGTAGATAATTTTATTTTTACTATTGGTCTCCAACATTGGTTTTTTGCAGGCTCGGCCCTGAACCATGTAAAAACCTAGATTTGAACTCCAAATCATGCATTTCAAATTCGTGTGCATTCATGTTGTAAAAAATAAAATTGACTGATTTTGCTGAAAGGATGCAACACCATAATAAATTCCTTTAGCGCTTTCCATAGTAATGAGAAAGAATGAAGTATCATTAAACTACATTCGCGCCACCTATTCTCTCATTTACACTGTTTTTTGTGCAAAATGTTCTCATGAAAACACTGTAACAAGTATAAAACTCAGGTTTTTTTATTTCGCACATGTTGATTACCGTCCATAAAAGGCATGGCTTTAAAATTTATTTATAGTTTTTGAGTTAAAAATATATATGAATAATGTATAACGACTGTAAACACCCACTAATTATGTATTCCAGAAAACGACTAAATGAGAAAATCCTCCAAAAATAACATTTGTTTAAGAAAATATCACTTTGCGAAGAAAATGCAACCCTTGGGTCGGTAACGAAATTCAGTCGTCTCATGATACGTGGGACCGAATGAAGTGAAACTTTGAGACTCTGTTGAGAATGATGGACTGAATGATGGACGATAAAATAGAATCAATAAAATAGATCAAAAATCAAATAACGTTTTCTCAAGCTCTGCGGGACCAAATAAAGTGAAACTAAAGATTTATGTAAAGAATGATGGAATTGCAACTACTCGTATTTAAACAAAAAATCATCGAAGAGTAACATTTATTTTGAGAAATACCGACCGAAAATGCGCGACCTTGAGTCGGAAATAAGATGCCGTTAACTCAAGCTCTATGAGACCTAACGATATGAACCTTTAAATTTCGGTTGAGAATGAAAGACTCAACATGATTAAATGAAAAAAATCTTCAAAACCAAAATAATATTTAAAAAAATACCACTTTGCCGGTAAAATGAAAGACTTTGAAATTAGATGCTGTTTTCTCAGGCTCTTTGACACCGAATGAAGAACACCTTTATATTTCTGTTAAAAAATATGTACTGAAGAGTGATTAGTAAAAAAATCCTCCAAACGTAACAATTTTTTTTTTTAATACCACTTTGCCGGAGAAATGCGAGACTTGGGGTCGGAAATTCGATGCCGTTTTCTCAGGCTCGATGGGAATGATTGAAGTGAACAGTTATATTTCCGTTGAAAATGATGTACTAAAAGAGCATTTAATGAAAAAATCCTCCAAAAGTAACAATTATTTTTAAAATACAACTTTGCAGGAAAAATGCGAGACTTGGGGCCGAAAATTAGATGCTGTTTTCTCAGACTCTTTGGAACCGAATGAATTGAACCTTTGGATTTCTGTTGAAAATGATGGATATGAGACTATTTTATGAAAAAAAAATCGAAAAGTAATAATTGTTTTATAAAACACTTACCATTTTGCGGACAAAATGCAAATCTAAGGGTCAAATGTTCGATGCCGTTTTCTCAGGCTCTATGGAACGAAATGAAGTAATCCTTCATACTACTGTTAAAAGCGATGTACTTAGAGTATTTAATAAAAAAAATCCATCAAAAGTAACAATCATATTTTAAAATACCACTTTGCCGGAAAAATGCGAAACTTGGGGTCGGAAATTTGATGCCGTTTTCTAAGGCCCTATGGATCCAAATGATGTAAGCCTTATTTTTTCTGTTGAATATGATGTACTTAAGAAAATTTAATAATAAAGTCTTCAGAAAGCAACAATTCTTTTTTTAAACACAACCTTGTGGGAAAAATGCGAGACTTGGAGTCAGAAATTAGATGCTGTTTTCTCAGACTCTTTGGGACCGAATGAAGAAAACTTTTAAATTTCTGTTAAAAAGATGTACTTAAGTAATTAATAAAAAAATCCTCCAAATGTAACAACTATTTTTTTAAATATCACTTTGCCGGAGAAATGCGAGACTTGGGGTTGGAAATTCAATGCCGTTTTCTCAGGCTCGATGGAAATGATTGAAGTGAACCATTATTTCTGTTAAAAATGATGTACTAAAAGAGCATTTAATGAAAAATCCTCCAAAAGTAACAATTATTTTTAAAATAGAACTTTGCGGGAAAAACGCCAGACTTGGGGTCGAAAATTAGATGCTGTTTTCTCAGGCTCTTTGAAACCTTTGGATTTTTGTTGAAAATGATAGATATGAGACTATTTTATGAAAAAAAAATCCAAAAGTAATAATTGTTTTACAAAACACTGACGGAATTTCGATGCCGTTTTCTCATGATCTATGGGACTGTATGAAGTGGACCTTTTAGATTCTGTTAGGAATGATGAATACAAGACTATTTAATGAAAACATCCTCCAAAAGTAACGTTTTTTTTAAATACTTACTTTTTGCGAGCAAAATGCAAGTTTTAGGGTAAAAATTCGATGCCGTTTTCTCAGGCTCTATGGGACTGTATGAAGTGGACCTTTTAGATTCTGTTAGGAATGATAAATACAAGACTATTTAATGAAAACATCCTCCAAAATTAACTTTTTTTTTTAAATACTTACTTTTTGCGAGCAAAATGCAAGTTTTAGGGTAAAAATTCGATGCCGTTTTCTCAGGCTCTATGGAACCAAAGGAAATAATATTTCTGTTAAAAATGATAAATTCTATGGTATTAAATAAAAAAATCCTCCAAAAGCAACAATTATTTTTTTGAATACCATTTTGCCTGAGAAATGCGAGAATTGGGGTCGAAAATTCGATGCCGTTTTCTCTGTCTCTATGGGACTGCATGAAGTGAACCAATATATTCATGTTAAAAATGATGTACTTAAGAATGTTTATTAAAAAAATCCTCTATATGTAAAATTATTTTTTTTAAATACCACTTTACGGGAAAAATGCGCGACTTGGGGTCGGATATTCGATGCCGTTTTCTCGGGCTGTATGGGACAGAATGAAGTAGACCTTTAAGATTATGTTAGAAATGATGGACACAAGACTATTTAATGAAAAAATCCTCCAACAGTAACAATTGTTTTTTTTTTATTACTTTTTACGGGCAGAATGCAAGCCTTAGTGTCAAAAATTCGATGCCATTTTCTCAGGCTCTATGGAACCAAATGAAGTAACCCTTTATACTTATGTTAAAAATGATCAACTTAAGAGTGATCAATTAAAAAATCCTCCAAAAGTAACATTATTTTTTTTTTAAATACCACTGTGCCGCAGAAATGCTAGACTTGGGGTAGGAAATTAGATGCCGTTTTTTCAGGCTCTATGGAACCGCATGAAGTAACGCTTTATATTTCTGTTAAAAATGATTAACTTAAGAGTTATCATTAAAAAAAATCCTCCAAAAGTAAAAATTATTTTTTAAAATACCACTGTGCCGCAGAAATGCGAGACTTGGTGTAGGAAATTAGATACCGTTTTTTCAGGCTTTATGGGACTGAATGAAGTGAACCATTATATTTCTGTTAAAAATGATGTACTTAAGAGTGTTAAATAAAAAAAATCCTCCCAATGTACCAATTATTTTAAAAAAATACCATTTGACGGGATAAATGCGCGACTTGGGGTCGAAAATTCGATGCCGTTTCCTCAGGCTCTATGGAACAAAATGAAGTAAGCCTTTAAAATTCTGTTAAAAACGATATACTTAAGAGTATTTAATCCAGAAATCTTCCAAAAACAACAATCATTTTTTCCAATGGAACTTTGCTAGAAAAATGCGAGACTTGGGGTCGGACATTAGATGCTGTTTTCTCAGGCTCTTTGGGACCGAATAAAGTTTTAAAAAATGTATTTCGGTTAAAAATAATGTACCTTAGAGTATTTAATGAAAAAGTCCTCCAATAATATCACTGTTTTTATTATTTAAATACTACTTTGCGGGAAAAATGCAAGATTGGGTTCGAAATTAAATCCTGTTTTCTCAGGCTCTATTGAACCAATGGAAATAAACCGTCATTTTTCTTTTAAAAATGATGTACTTTGGAGTATTTAATAAAAAAAATCTCCAAAGGTAACAATAAAAATGAAAATACCACTTTGCCCGAGAAATGCGAGGCTTGGGGTCGGAAATTCGATGACATTTTCTCATTACATGGTATTTTCTAATGTTCTTTGCGACCGAATGAAGTTACCATTTGGATTTCTGTTTAAAATGATAAATTTTAGACCATTTAATGGAAAAAACCCTTTAAAAGTAACAATTATTTTTAAGAATACCACTGTGCGGTAAAAATTTAAGACTTGGGCTCGGAAATAAGACGCTGTTTTCTCAGGCTCTATGAGACCGAATGAAATGGACCTTTGAATTTCCGTTAAAAATGATAGACTTCAGACGGTTAACTGAAAAAATCCTTTCAAAAAAACCTTATTTCCAAAATTGTCATTTCCGGGTAAAATTGAAAAATCAGAAACCGTTTTATAAGGCTCTCTATGGAACCGAATTAAATTAACCTTTTGAATTCTGTTAGTAATAATGAACACAAGACAATAAAATCCTCATAAAGAAACATTTGGTCCAAAAATAGGTTTTGTGGGCAAAATGGAAGCCTTATGGTCGGAAATTCGATGTCGTTTTCTCAGGCTCTATTAAACCGAATGAAGTGAATCTTTTTATACCTTTGTTTAAAATGGCGACGAAACGTTTTGATATCTGGTGTGTCGAGTAATTCGAGTTTACTCAGAGATGGTGAAATAGTCCCTAAGACTTAGCGACTAACAACGAAAGGGGTACTTCACCACCACTAAGTTACGCTACCTGTCAAATAAATGTTTGTTTTTAGAGCCATGTTAACAGGACAGGATAGATTTTTCAATTTTTTAAATGTTTTTTGTGCATTTTAAAAGTCACCAAAAAGTAATCACAAAAATATTTATTATTAATTAACTAAAAAACATATTAGATACATATATGTTTTATACAACTAAGTTTATAAAAAATATTTCAATAATATATTTTCTTACTTTGTGACTCTTTATAAAAGAGCTGTTTTCTATAAATCGTCAATCGACCTCCAAATTTTCTTCTTTTGTGGTCAAATTCAACTATTAAAAATCATAAAAAAATATTTTTTAATAAATCATTTCTTGATCAATACCACGTTTTTTTTTAATTGACTAATTAACGATGAATATATAATAAGTAGCAGCAAATCGTAGGATTAAGTAGGAATAAGTTTAACAGACATTTACATGCCGGATAGCGTTACTCAGCGGTGATGAAACGGATAATATACGTAGCGCTGATCGACAGCTTACTGAGAGGTGGTTAATATAGCCCCTAAGTTGTAAATCGCCCGTGCAGTGAAATCCTTTCACGAAATCAGAGCTATAACATCATCCATTAATAATAATAAAAAAAAATTATTTTGGTTATTAATATTAGTATTATTATTTTATTTTTTTCGTAGACAGCAATCACTTTGTTGTTGGACATATTTGAAAATGTAGTGATAACTTTGTACATATATTTTTTTTTGTTTAAGAAAGACCAACATTCCCGGGTTACGAATAACCTGACAATATTTGAAAAACTCCTACTGCCATCATAAAAAAGTAGAAGATGTTGCTTGTGCAATGGTGGAGAACTTAGCTAGCAGAGGAATTGAACGCACGACGCCCGGGTGGAAATCCGACGTATTTTGTCCACTCAGCTACCGACCGGTAGTAACTTAATTAATAATTTATAAAGACTGTACTTATTTTTTTTTTTTTATAAATATGTGGTTTTATACAAAGTATTATTTCATTTTCATTATTATTTTTGCTATTTCTATATTTTATTATTACTGTTATGATGTCAATCTTAGAGTATATAGAGTGGTAACTATCCAAGACAGTGTAGTCAGTTTTTGATGATTTTTACGTGGCTAGGGTATTTATACAACCATTCATATCACATATCGACATAATGTTTTGGTTTATTCGTATAACCACTTTTTCACAGGATTGTTATCAACGAAAATATAGCATCTAACCTAAAAAACCGCGTAGTTGTGTCAAGTTTAGTGGCATAATAAAAAAAATGTGGGCGGAGTCCCGCGTTGACCCAGGAGCCCAAGATCATTGTGACAGTACAAAGAAGTGGAGTATTATATTTGTTGTCTCTTTTTTTCTCATGGTGTACGACGTAAAAACCCGGAGAAAGTGATTTATTGCAAGTTTGTATAGGTTGGGTAAAAATAATTAGCCCTCTCTCCATGCATTGTTTCTCCAAGATGTCAATCTAGTGGTTGTCATCATCACTGTAATACAAGTTGTCAAGTTCCATAAAACTGTTATCTAGTAAAAAAAACGACTGGATATTATTGAACGTTAGGCGATGTTCAACTTGTAATAGGTGTAATTCAGAATGTAAGGTATCACACATACACCGGCATATTATGTACATGTACATGTATCACGCCTACGGATTACAGGTAATTACAACGCGTGCAACGTTGTACTTGTATTCTCACAAATACCTTTTTATATCCTCATTACTGGTTCTGGTACAGTAGAAGCTTGATGATTTCAGAATGTTCAGGACAGTCCAATGAGCTTAAAATATTGAAGGGGGTTATTAAAATGTTGAAGGGGGGTTATTACAATGTTGAAGGGGGTTATTAAAATCGTTGAAAAGGGTTATTAATATAGCCACTGTTCTTCTATCAACTGAAGTTGATAAGTTGAGACGTGATGCTAATAAGTACTTGTGTTTATTTCTCCACGTTAATTGTGCATTTTGAAAATAACGTGTCTGAAAAAATATGTGGCTTATTAAATCAATGTTTTCGATTGATTTTTGTGCGGTATTCACTATAGTATAAATAAATAACATAAAATATTATGGTGAGCGGTCCACCGTGAGCAGTTTCCATTTTGGGTAGGTATTAGTACTAATAATAGCAGAGGCGGCTCTTGAATTTTTTGTGTGCTAGAGTGCTGAGATTGAAAAATACGACATTATTGATGTTGGTGTAGACGAAAAAAAATTTTTTTTATATCTATAAAACTGAAAAATCTTGAAAATATTCGTACAAACTATATATCTACTTTCATTTATTTTTAAAATCGTGTTCGACTACAACAACATCAATCATGACGTTTTTTTTCTATCTTAGCACTATAGCACATTGTTCCGCAAAGCGTGTGCCGCGGCACACTGGTGTACCGTGGTCATCAGTTGGTGTGCCGCGAAAAGACAAAATTGAAAGCTTTCGCGCTAAGTTGGTGTTATGGATCAGCCATGCTGTCAATGGTAGTAATGAAATGTTTTCAAATGTTATGGCTGCCAATTCAGAAAAAAAATGCAGGCTTTGATAGACATTAAAACAAAAATTTTCCGAAGTAGAGCTAGCACATTTTTAGCTGCATAAAAAAAAATGAGTATCCACTACTTTCAAAGCGTGCTGTTGCAATTCTATTACCATTTGCCACAACTTACTTATGCCAATTGGGATTTTCAACTCTCACTACTATTACATCGAAAAAAAGAGAACTCCTGAGGACGACCAATGAAGAGATGAGAGCAGCCTTATCAACGATTCAGTTAAACAGGCTCAAATTTCTCACCAAACATCTTTTCATATTAGGTATATTGATTTTAGTAATAAATAAATATTAAATAAACATTGCTTTTTTCTTTGCTGTACCTCTTGAATTTCTTGATTTGATAGGTGTACCTTGAACACAAAAAGTTTGCGGAACACTGCTATAGCACACTAAAACGTCACGAGCCGCCACTGATTAATAGGAAGGTATTGGTATCAATATATGTTCAATTTTGCTTCTATATAACAAGAAATGTATTTGTTTAACAGAATCAATTTAAATAAGAAAAACTGAGTGCCAAAGAACTAAAAACTTGAAACGTTGAATTCTTGTATTCTCTGTTTACAGAGTGGTATACGAGTGTACTCTAAGTATCGCCCTCGTTAAATATCACCATTCAGAATCAAAACGTTGCTTGAAATGGCTTTAGCCGTGTTTGGTGACCAGATCTGAATAGCCAGGTACATCCCAACCTTCCTCTTCCCAATCTCCTTCCTCTCCCCACTTCCTTCAGCCTCACAACAGTTCCGTTATTTCACTGGCTAGACGGTTGGGAGCAGTTGACACTCTGGTGCAGTATTCATATAAAAAATTTTAAAAAATTCGACGCGGATTTTTTTCTACTGTCAACAGTCGATCTCATGTGACAAAAAAATACTCAACCTTTATTAAAGCTATATTTAATGAATATTATGTGTCGGCATCCTAAATCGTGCATCCGAACTAATCGTATGTGACGAAACGTCACAATCATATATAAGCTGTTTTGAATGTGCTTTGTCTGTGTTCTTTTTTGGCACATGGGATATTATATTCTAGTGGCGTTTAGAGATGGTCGATATTCCTGTCCCGATTAAAAGGAACCGGTTCCAAGCCAGTAACTGGAACCGTCGATATTATTTGTCCGACGAACCGGTTCCTCTTTTGGACACAATAGGTTTTTGGCGGAAGATCCTTTTGACGAAGAATCGGTTCCACAGTTCCATATTTTTGTTGATTTGCTAGTCCTTTTTTTGGGGAGGAACTTTTGTTGATTTGCTTGTACTTTTCGATTTCAAATCTCTACCGACTAGTATTTTTTTTTGGGAATATTTTTTGTCGATTTGCAAGTACTTTTCGATTTGAATATAAGAATCTCCTTAGTGAAACTTTTATGACACCAGGAACCGGTTGCAAAAATATAAATAATGGTTTCTCGCCGGTCACCGGTATCTGGAACCGCAGGTACACCCAATTCTAATATCGACCATCTCTAGTAGGAACTGCTAGTTCTTTAAAATGAACCTTTCACGATAAACCCTTCAATTGAAATACTACTAAAGTTTCATATTCAAGTCAGCCCAAGCTTTATTTAAACCCGTTAGAAGCGGCCGTATGAAGTTTGCAAACTAAATTAGCGCCATCTAATAGGGAAATGTAAAAGTATAACAATTACCATTAATAAATACGAGGCCTGTTCAAAAGAAAAGGTGAATTTTGAATTTTCGCGGGCTGTGTACATTCGATTATCGAAAAAACAAATCATGGATTTTATTCTTTGATCCATTTTTTCAAAAAGTATAAAATCGAAGAACACACAAAAACGTGACTAACCTTTCCAGTTGTCAAAAACAAACAACCGATCCAAAATGGCTGATAATGCTAACATATGATAAACAAAAATGTACCAACATAAAAAAAAAAACGATAGTCGAATGTACACAGCCCGCGGAAATTCAAAATTGACCTTTTCTTTTGAACAGGCTATGTACTTTTATTATTGTTACAAAGGCTTAAAAAAACGGACAATTATTATTAAAACAAAAAATATGTTAAATATTATATTATGATCAGAACAACACTCGGAAAAACTAGTGTCCAACGCCAGATAAAACAAGCAAAGAAATCAAAGTTTGTCATTCTTTTAGAAAATTAAAAGAAACTATCACCAAAGTGCAACAAAAAATATATTATCACAACAATAGTCCCATATCAAATCATGAACAAGTAAAACACACCAAAATACTTCAAAATGTGGATTGCGTGATCGTGCGAATAAATTAAAATTATTATGCATACGCAATTTTTTTTACCTTATGAAGGTTGAGACGCTTACAGTGAAATTGGTTTTTAGGTTATTTTTAGTTCAACCATATGCTTAATTCAAATGTACTTCTTTCAGGGAAAGGTTACCTAATTTTAGTAACATCAAAAACATAAGATAGGCCAATTAATTCGTCTTAAAACACACACTATTGGGAAACTACATTTGTAATTTGAATCGGATATTTTTTTTTTATGTATTCTCAACAAATATTGATGTAATATAATTAACAACACTTTTTACTTGTAGTTTTAACCAATGCTGTGTTTTTTTTCTTTAAGAATCCCTGCAAAAAAAAAAAAAAATATATTTATATATATATATATATATTTTTTTTTTATATTGTTGTCGTGTAAAGTGAGTAGCCAGTTTTTTGTTGATCTTCCTCTTCCCCACCTGTTTTCCTCCCTCCCTGATTTTCACAGCTTCCCAACCCTGATTGAGAATGTCAAAATCCCATTGACGTAATCCAAAAATGTTTGTAAGGCTATTTAAAAGATGAAAATAAAAAAAGCAATCATCAAAAAGCTGCTTGACAAGATTTTACATAGGAACACAATAGATATTCGTAACTGCGAGTACGTACGTACCTATCTCAGAACACACAATTTTTTTTTTTTTTTATTTTTTTTTTTTTTATAAATTTATTCCAGATCTCAGGGAGGGTGGTGCAATCCCATGAGTTCCATATAATACATAGAAAGATAAAAAAAAAAAAAATACAAAGATAATAAATAAAAATAGAAAACATGATAACATAGTAATAAATAATAGCAATAAAGAAATAAAATTAAACTTCGTTTCAAGACATCAGGAAATGACTCCATTGTTTATAAACGGGGCCCTGCAAGAAGTCCAGTGCTGCCCTCACAAGAGTGTTTTCGCTCGTGCCTATTCTTATTCGGTAGTTGGCGATACGTCTTCTTATTAAGGCTCTGAAACCGGGAACTCGTCCTTCTGCGAACATTTCTGAAGCGCTGCAGTACCATGACAGCCCGAAAAGCATCCGGTACGAGTTGTTGTATTGTACCTCCATTCTTTTTAAAGTTGCACGGTTGAAATTTGTCCACAGCTCCGATGTATACAGGCTTGTACAATATGTATTAAATAGTTGCCGTTTTGCTTCTCGGCTGCATTTGTTGAATCTTCGAGCAATCATGTTTCCTCTAATGCACAGTGCTCTTCTCTGTCGCTCAATATCAGCATCATCTTTGAGCTCAGCTGTCAAAATATGTCCTAAATATTTGACCTCGGATTTTTCATTTATATTTGTTCCATTAAGGCTGACTGGTAATATTTTAGTAGGTCCTGCTCCCGTCTTGAACACTAGTAACACTGATTTAGTGGGGTTGTAAACCATGTTGTGTTCAGCAGCATATTTTTCGCATATCCTTAGCAGCCTCCTCATGGCTTTGATAGATGGTGCTAGAATAACCATGTCATCTGCGTACGCAATGTTATTGACGCATGTATTTCCCAGGTGGCAACCGACGTTTGCTGAGGTAAGTTCTTCGCTTAGATCGTTCATGTAGACATTAAAAAGAATCGGTGATAAGCTTCCCCTTGTCTGACGCCGCTTCGCATGTTTACTGATGTTGACATTTTATTATTCCAGATTACTTGGTTCTTTTTGCTGATGATGCCAGATTGCCAGAATGTTAATTATTGAAGAGGGCACATTTCTTTTCTTCAGTTTTTCCAAAGCAGTGCATGCGAAACCCTATCAAAAGCTTTACTTAGGTCTAGAAAACAAGCATAAACCGTTGTTTTTCTTGCCTTATAATACTCGATACTTTGTTTCATGGAAAGTATTGCCATGTCTGTTGACAGTTTAGACTTAAAACCGAATTGATGGTCGGATGTATATAATTTGTCTTGAATCTGAATTTGTAGCACTCTTTCAAATATTCGGGATATTATTGTGGCGAGATATTGGTCCATAGTTGGATGAACTTGATATATCTTCATGTCTGGATTTAACCAATGGCACTACAATTGTTCGCGAAAAATTACTTGGCATGTGCATGTGCTGGAGAATCTGAGTAAATAATTTAGCTAAAAGCGTGTATATTTTTTTCACCGGCATTTTTGATATGCTCAATGCTCAGGCTATCATAACCGGGAGATTTTCCAGCTTTAATTTCTTTAACAGCCGCTTTAACCATATTTTCAGTAACGATAATGTTCTCTCCATCATCTTCGCATGGTTTTTCTAAAAATGTAGATCCTTTTTGTCCCGATATTTTAGCAAAGTTAGAGATGAAAATGTTGGCGATTTTTTCTGCGTCTGATTCCCCGTCAATATGGGTGGATATCTGTGCTTTAGATTTAAAAATTTTGTTTGTTTTTTGCCAACATTCTGCAAAATCTTTATTTTTAATTGCCCCTGAAATCTTGTCCATTTTTATCTGTTCCGCTGTTTTTTGACATTTTTTCAACTCATATTTGAATTTTCTTCTCAGTTGTTTCCTCTTTTCTGCCAAGGGGCCTATTCGGGGTTTTCCATTTTCAATCCATTTTTTAAGTGCATTGCGTGATGCTTCGTAATGAATCGCAACGTTGTCATTCCAGCCAGGAATATGTCTCACTGTGGTGCTGCTATTTTTTTTGCATACTTTCAAAGGCGTTTTTAGCGGCATTGCTTAACGACTCCACGATCCACTCATACAGTTCATTGATGGCGTTTTTGTGAAAACTGTCTTGGCATCCCGTTATTTTGCAGTGATCTAGGCAGCTACTATATTCAATACGATTTGTAAGAAATGAAGCAGTTGCAAAGTAGGACTTGATTTGGGATATGTTATGCGCTCTCCATTTTATAGGATTCAAATCTATCTGGGCCCTTTCCTCCGTAGCGGTCAGACCTGTTGTTTCTAGACACACTGTCATGGGCCGGTGATCTGTCCAGTCAACGTCGTACTGTATCGATATACTTTTGATCATCTTCTGTATTGTGGCCGTTCCTATGCAGTGATCTAACCAGCTTGTTGTGTTGTGTGCATCACTAACATAGGTGTATGATTTTTCGGACAATTTTTCAGCATCAATATATATTGATATTTATTTTCCTTACAAAACGATAGTAAATCCTTCCCAAATAAAGATCTTGGATCAGCATTGAAATCACCCATTATAATGCAGTTTGTATATTGCTTGTCTTCAATAAGTGAGTGTAGTTTTGCCAGGCATCTTGAAAATTCAGGTAAGTTATCGTTAGAAAAAGTTGGCATGTAAATTGTGAGAATGCACAACAATCCTTTATCCAGAGTTATTTCTATTCCTGCTAACCTATTGTCGTTGCAGTCGATAGCCTTGACCCTTATTGTACTGCGCCATAATATGCCGATTCCACCGTGTGGACGACCTTTAAGTATTCCAGTAGATGTATCTACGGCAGATGTGCCCAAGCTTATTATTTTTACACTTCAAAATAATTATTTAACTAAGTAGTTAAATATCACAAGGGTGAGCAGAAGGATATACTGCCACACAACTTTGTCTTGGCACATACGCCTTGATTGATATTCATATTATATCAATAAGCTCTTATGCGGAACAATATCGTCACTGAGCGGATCCGGACGTTGGTGTGAATCTACCATAATGGGGCGAGTAACGTATGTACAAGGAAAAAAACAAAAAACTAACGTCCGGGTTGCCGGCAATAAATTCCGAATCTTTGCACGCGCACAGTGGTGAGTGGCTAACTGGCTAGTGCTTGACATGACTTATTGCCTATTCAAGGTAATGTGGGTAATGGGTGGTGACTTGCCAAGCTCCGCCTCCGCGGTTAGCGACTACTAATTTATGTATCTCATGCAGAAAACACCTTGTGTCACCATCCTATCATCTTAACGAAGCTGTGGACCGTTACCTACAAATTAATTTGCAGTATTTATAGAAATTACTCCACGAGTTATGTAATGACCTCGAGAAAAAGAATAACATTTTTTTTTTAGTTGGCATTTGTAAAAATATCATTATTCGTTTGCTTAGTGCAGTGGTCGGCAAACCACGGGTCGCGAGCCTCGTGCGTGTGGCTCTTAAGCCGCGACTCGATCTCGATTACGTACGGGCGAGCGAGCGGGGGCTAACGGTCGGTCGGGTTGACAAGGTTAACGTAGCGCTAATACGATCTTAGTTCACAGCAACAGTGGTTTGCTTTGAAAGACTTGCAGAAGGAAGACACGATCAGTTTCAATTATGATCAGTTAAAAAAACTAGCATTTGCTATTCTTTCACTTTTTGGCTGTGGATATTTAAGTGAACAGTATTTTTCAAGCATAAACCTTATCGAAAGTAAATTGAGAAATCGACTTATCGATGAGAACCTGAAATCCTGCTTGAAATATTAAAGCAACAACATACAAACCTGGCCTTGAAGTCACAATATATGGAGAGAGAGCTAATTCTTTTTACCCAACCTTTACAGATTTGAGGATATATCACTTTCTTCGGGTTTTTACGTCGTACACCATAAGAAAGAAAGAGACAACAAATTTTCCCGAATTATCACACCGCTTTAAGGTATTGTTAGAAAATTCTTTGTGTCCCGTGTCTCCGTTGACTCCACTCGCACGTTATGATACGCAGAATAAACGAACTCAACGGTTTTTCAAGTTATGTGCGATATTTTGATTTTTACCAATACTGTGAAAAAGTGGTCATACGAATAAACAAAAAAATGATGTCGACATCTGCTATGAATGGATGTATAAATACCCTAGCCCTAGTTCTAGCCACGCCCAGGACTAGCCGAGTCCGGCAAACTTTGTTAAAAACTGACTACAGCTCTCTCTTGTGTATTATTACTCTGAGGACCTGGCTTCTCCAAGCTTTCCAAAGAAATGCTAGGTCTTTGTTCACTTTCAGTGCGTGTTTTGTCAAAAAAAAAGTGTTTTTTATTAATAAATAAGGTCATTAGTATGATATCTGGTTTAATTTAAAGCTAGCAGCAAGTTTAAAATGACCGATTGTTGAAAAGAAATTTGTCTCTTAAGAGAAATTTTAACCGTTGCACTGCTGATCTTTAGGTCTGATAATGAGTTTGCTGACCACTGACCTAGTGGAATGGCTAATATACTAAGCAATAAAAAAATGTTCAAGTAACATTAATTAAAAACAAAAGTAATTAGTCAAGTATGCGCTCGCTTGGAGTAACAATATATGGAGAGAGAGCTAATTTTTACCCAAACTATACAAACTTGGGATAAATCACTTTCTCCGGGTTTTTACGTCGTACACCGTGAGAAAGAAAGAGACAATAAAATTTCCCAAATTATCACACCGCTTTAAGTATTTTAAGAGTGTTCTTCGTGTCACACGTTTTGATATTCGACATAAATTGACATGGCCCAACGGTTTTTTAGGTTACATGCTATATTTTTGTTTGTAAACAATACTGTAAAAAAGTGGTTATACGTATAAACAAAAACATTATGTCGACATGTGCTATGAGTGGATGTATAAATACCCTATCCCTAGTCCTAGCCAGCCTAGGTGTAGCCGAGTCCGGCAAAGCTCATCAAAACTGACTACAGCAGCGCTCTTTCTTGTGTATTATTGCTCTGAGTGTGCGCGTATGAGTTCTCGCCCTGTACAATGTCTTGTTTGGTACTTTGAAAATTTGTAATATCTTACACCATTTCGACCGCTTGGAGTCACAGGGTTTCATCTGACACTGACCCTATTCTGAGATGACAGGCTTCAAAGATTCAAATTACTCTATTTCAATACGTGCTTAACTTTATATTGTTTTGAGTATGGTACATACGATTAGTTGTAGGTTCTTAACCCGAGTATTATCCAGAACTATTTTAAGTTAGAAATATGAAATCTCGGAAAGTGATTTTATCAGTTGGAACCTTTTTACGCAATGAAGTGATTTCAAATAGGTCAACAAGGTTCCAACTGACGATGAAACCTTGTTGACCTAGTCTAATTAGGTTTTTGTTGTACTTCTCTCTGATAAAATTGCGTTTATATCCACTCTTAGGAAATTTAGGAATGTAATTACACAATAAATAAAAGAGATCAATAATTGTATATTCTGAGTTGGTGATAAATTAAAAAAATGTAAAAAAATAAAATGATAATAACACAAGACACTTAATAATAATAATTTAAAACTGTTGGTGGCTTTCTTCTATTCACTGACTTCAATACTCTCATGAAACTGAGTGGAGAAAAGAACTCGGTCTTGGACTTGACCTTCTCGATGGCACTGTAAGCACTGTCAACTTCTTGGATGCAGGCATGGTCAGGTATCGAGTTTTTTTTATGGTAATCGAAGTTATTTGTGGGTTTTAGCTCGGCAGTAATGCAACTCCACCGCGTGAAATGAAGCAATATCGTCGCCGGAAAGGCAAAAGGGCTGAAGCGTCATTTTGGGAAGTTTACACCAGAGCACTTAATTGAATTTAAAAAAAAAAGTTAACATGGTAACTCAATGCTCTCACTGAGTTACCTGAAGCGACAAAAAGTTTTTAAAAAAGACCCAAACTTGTGTCGCTCGAGTCAAGCCTTTTCCTAATTGGTAAATATATTTTAGATGGCTAAAGGGCCACAAAAGCATCAGAATCAAACGAGAGTCAGAGCATTCGATGCAGAAAAAAACTAATCAAAACTGCATATTTAACTCATTTTTGACCAAACTGTTGCTTAAGCCCCTTTGCCTTTCCAGCGACGATATGTTTCATAACTTCTTTTATTCGATCTGCAGGAATTGAATTAACACTTTTTAGGGCTCTATGATCACCTTTGCGAGCATTATTCTGATCCTTATTATTGTAAGTAATATACGAGGCCTGTTCAAGAGAAAAGGTGAATTTTGAATTTTCGCGGGCTGTGTACATTCGACTATCGATTTTTTTTTGTTATGTTGGTACACATTTGTTTATCATATGTTAGCATTATCAGCCATTTTGGATTAGTGGTTTGTTTTTGACAACTGGAAAGGTTAGTCACGTTTTTGTGTGTTCTTCGATTTTTTACTTTTGATGAAAATGGATCAAAGAATATGTATTAAATTTTGCGTTAAAAATGGAATAAAGTGCTCCAACGCACTTAAAATGTTGACTGTGGCATTCGGCGAGTCTAATTTGTCTCAAAAAAGTGTTTATAAGTGGTGCAAGCGCTTTACAGAAGGCCGAGAAGATGTTAATGACGATGAGCGTCCTGGAGTTGTGGAAAACCAAATCATGGAAAACAAACCACTAATCCAAAATGGTTGATAATGCTAACATATGATAAACATATGTGTACCAACATAACAAAAAAAAAACGATAATCGAAGGTACACAGCCCGCGAAAATTCAAAATTCACCTTTTCTTTTGAACAGGCCATGTATATTGGCTTTTAAGAGATGCACAATGTACCAAGATAAAACTTTTAACAAACTTGTACATTGTCATTGCGAATTTTAAACATTTGTTTGAAAGAAAACTTTTTATACGGTGATGTATTTTCAACTATTACTTTTGGGTGAACTGTAGTAGATTTTTCTGATGTATTCATACCAAAAAACAGTCGATAGATGTGTCATAATCGCTGGCCGATTGTTTATAAGATATTTCAGAATCACTGTTATCTGCGTGTTCAAATATTTTAATAAGACATTGAGTTTAAATCGCTCTAATTAACACTATAAAACGCAACGCGCAGAAATCTGACAGTTCGTCAGATGGAACCTTCTGTATTGATTAGTGTGAAGCGAGTTGCAAAATAAATTTATAAGTTGGAGTAACAAGGTTCCATGTGTAGTTAGAAACTTGTTCCACAAATTACAGGAAATAACTGATGCAGTTAAGTAATAAAAGCTGTTTAATCAGACTCTCTCACTACATTCGATGTAAAATTTGGATTGTACTAAGAAAATATGGACACAATGCGAACTTTGGAATCGAAACTGAAACGTCGTTTACTCAGGTTTCGGAGGACCTAACTGATTGAGATGCTGGGTTTTTACCTAATATAACGGTTTGTAGGACATTCATTGAAAAAATCTTCTAAAAGTATGTTTGAAAATATCATCAAATTTACTA
Organism: Drusus annulatus; assembly: GCA_022651775.1. Lineage (NCBI taxonomy): Eukaryota > Metazoa > Arthropoda > Insecta > Trichoptera > Limnephilidae > Drusus > Drusus annulatus. Next base: position 1,179,742 of record JAGWCC010000031.1, on the reverse strand, counting down.
ATAAAATGTCCCAATATCGGAAAATTAAAAGTTGTTTGAGTGGGCTCACTGCATCAAATCAACCGACATTTTGGATTCATACTAATAGTGATAGTCTAAAGACAAATCAATGAAAAAACATTAAAAAAGTATAAATTTAAGAAAAATCATCACTTTTATGGACAAAATGCGAGCCTTGGGGTTGGAGTTAAAACATCGTTTACCCAGGCTTCGATGCGCCAAATTCACTGAATCTTTTATTAGATTAAAAATATTCCAAAAATATTATAGTAAAATTTTCGGGCAAAATGTGTCGAGGTCGGAAATTTATCCGGCTCGTTGTTGCTAAATCAGCCGAAATTTTGGATTCGTACTCGTACAAAGAATTGTGTCAGAAGACAAATCAATGAAAAATAATTAAAAAGTATGAATTTATGACAAATAATAACCTTTTTAACGCCGTTTACATAGGCTACGTGGGACCAAGTCAAATCAAATGTGGAGTAATAATGACGGTTTGGAGCAGAATCAATTAACATATCTTTTTGTTGTAACATTATAATAAAAATCACAAAATTTATGGACAATGCGAGTCTTGGGGTCGGAAATCAAACGAATTTAAAAAAGCTCTGAAAGACCAAATAGACTGACATTTTGGATTCGTACTAAGAATGATAGTCTGAAGACAAATCCATAAAAAAATCGCGGATAAATTCAAATTACCTCCATGTTCTAGACGTTTAAAATAATTTCTTTCACTGGTCACTACAGGTCACAGGTCTAAATTTATATGTCATGCAAATAAGTAGTGTTTTTTATTGTTTGAAAGCTCTTTGTTTTTTATGAATTCAGTTTCATCTACTAAAAAAGTTGCCCGACCCCTGTAATGAATGGTTTTTAGTTTTTTTTTTAGATTTGTGACGTAAATTATAGAAACTAACTCGACTGGAAATAAAGAAATTATTCTCAGTATGAAAATGACAAAATACCCTTTTAAGAATAAATATATATTGGTGGACATGAATATATGTATTCTTATATATAAATATATAGGACCAGTCGGTAGCTGAGTGGACAAACGCGTCGGATTCCAACTCGGGCGTCGTGCGTTCAATTCCTCTGTTGGCTAAGTTTTCTATCATTGCACAAGCAATATCTTCCGCTTGCTAAGGGTGCAGTAGAGTTTCAGTAGGAGTTTTTTTCAAATATTGTCAGGTTATTCGTAACCCGGGAATGTTTGTCTTTCTTTGAAATATATATATATATATATATAAATATATTTCCGTCCACCAATAATCTTGACAAAGTAGAATGCACAATAAACGAAGGTTATATTTTAAACTAGGCAAAAAACGGAACATTTTAATTGTTACTTCGTATATATATCCTAGTTCTAATTATAACCTTCGTTGATTGTGCGTGCGTTGATTCTACTTTGACAAGATTATTGGTGGACGGAAATAATTATTACTAATTAGCGTAGGTATTATATTACATATCTTCATAATTATTCAGTTGTTCATTTTATAGCAACAAGATAAATAACATAATATGCCAATGGCTTAATAATGATAGTCACAATCGTAATTAATGCAAGGGTTTCTGCAATACAATCGACGGCTTCCGTATATAAAATAAATGCACATAAACAATATGACGTGGTTCAGTCAAAATACTAACTCTAACTTACTAAAATGTTTAATAATAATTTAATGCTTCTTCGTATTTAAAACATAGTTCAAAATATAATGCGTCGTTTTATTTAGAACATAGTTAAAAATTGGCACGTGGAATGTGAGAGGAGGAATGGAAAGGAAGATGAATGAACTATGTGATATAATGATGGCTAAATGTTTGGATGTACTCTGTCTAACAGAGAGTATGAAAAAAAAGAGAGCGGTACAGTGCAACAATGACACGCTCGTCATCTGGTCCGGGCGACCAGAAACAGAGAGGCTTGTCAAGGTGTTGCAGCGTTAGAATGGCTAAATGTATGTTGCAGTATGAATGTGTAAGTGCGAGAATAATGTGGATCCGGTTCAAAATCGGGTTGACAAGGGGTGTTTCTTGTCATTGGTTATGCTCCTGTCAATTCTGAATGCGACGAAGTGAAAGATGCTTTTGGACTAGTGTGAATGATGTAATGAGGCTTAAAAAATACGAATGAAAGGATTATTATGGCAGGGGACTTGAATGGGTGGGTGGGAATCAGACGAGACGGGTTTGAGTCGGCTTTAGGTATGTTTGGGGATAAAAGAACGAATGATAACGGTAAAAGAATACTCAAGTATGCTTAGAGTGGAACCTGTTTGTATCGAATACTTTCTTTGATCATAAAGGTATCCACCAATATACGTGGGAAAGGGGAAATGAAAGGTCAATTATCGATTTTGTAGTAATTGACTCTAGGTTGAAACCAATACCGTGGACACGAGTTTACAGAGGAGCTGAGGTTGAATCTGACCACTTCTTGGTAGTTTCTAGATTAAACCTCTTTCGCGGCTGGCGAACTAAAGTGAAAACGGTGTCGACTCCAACAAGAGTCAAAATAGAAAAACTGCAAAACGATAATGTGAGAAGTAAGTATGAGAAATGTATGGATACAAGATTGAATGAGAAGGGGAATGGATGGTCTAAGCATAGAGGAAACATGGAACCATATAAAAGTGAGTCTATGCGAATCTGCTAGAGAGGTTTGCGGAATAAGCACGCAAGGTAGGAAGAAAGGTGACGCATGGTGGGATGACGAGATTAAAGCACTGGTCTCCAGAGAAGAAGAAAAGCATGGTTATGTCTGATAGCGACTGGCAGTGCTTCTAGCGCGGAGAGGGATCGAGCGAAAGAAGCATACAAGGAATGCAAGAAAAAGAGTAAGTGTTGGAGTGAAAGAACGAAAGAAACGCCTGGAAGAAGAAGAGGGAATAAAAATGACAAATCACTTCCAAGAAAACATTAAATTGTTTTGGAAGGAGGTCAAGAGGTCCCGAAACGGCCCAGAAAGCGGATGCGTGAAAGTTGTAAAATCGAAAGATGGAAAAATGTTGACAAATGAGGAAGAAATAAAAAGAAAGATGGATGAAATATTTCGAAGAGGTTTTTGAAAGCACCCCAAGCGACAGTGTTCCCAGTGTCGAATCAGGTATGAATGATGATGAAGTGAATGTTGTCGAAATCAGCATGGATGAAATAAAAAGATCGATTAAATGCATGAAGAATGGAGTAAAGCTGTTGGATTCGATAATCTCGCTGCTGAATACTTTAAAGGAGATAGCCGTGTAGTTCTCACATGGCTTTGCAAACTTTTTAACCAGTGTTTAGAGGAGGGTTACACGCCATTAGATTGGAGAAGGGCTGTGATCATGCCTCTGTACAAAAGGTAAAGGGTCACGCATGGAATGTGGGAACCATAGGGCTATAAGCTTACTAAGTTCAGTTGGCAAGCTGTATGGTAGAATATTGATTGAAAGGGTAAGAATGAAAACAAAGACAAAATTTGGGACATTCAAGGTGCTTTCATGAGTGGAAGGGGGTGCATGGATCAAATTTTCTCATTGCGGATGCTTACAGAGAAGTTTTTGGCAAAAACCAGAAACTTTTCTGTGCTTTTGTCGATTTGCAAAAGGCGTATGATCGAGTTGATAGGGACAAATTGTGGAAGGTATTATCCATGTATGGAGTTAACACAAATCTTATACAGGCAATCGCGTCCTTGTACGAGGGAAGCGTTGCATGTGTTAGAGTGAACGGTGATTTTTACGAAGTGGTTTAACATCACAAAAGGTGTAAAACAAGGCTGTGTAATGTCACCGTGGTTGTTCAATTTGTACATGGATAATTGTATGCAAGAATTGAAAGGTGTGGGCTTGGGCGCGAAAATGAACAGTGTGAAAGTATGTTGCCTATTGTATGCGGATGATGCGGTGCTGATTGCTGACAATATGGAAGATCTACAGTTTCTCGTGTCTAGGATGAACCAAGTATGTATGCAAAATGAGTTGATGATGAATGTAAGTAAGTCCAAAGTGATGGTGTTTGAAGAGAGAGTACGAGAACAGCGTGCAATATAGTTGTGAATGATGAATACTTGGAGCAAGTGGATGAGTTCGTGTATTTAGGAAGTATGTTTACAAGAGACGGAAAGGCTGATAAGGATATTGAAAGAAGGGTGAATGCAGGAAACTCCATTAATGGAGGACTGAACGCTGTTGGGGCAAATAAGAAATTGTCCAAAGAAGCGAAGCTAGCAGTCCACAATGGAGTGCTTATACCAACCCTGATGTATGGCAGTGAGGCATGGAACTGGCAGAGGAAGGATGAAAGTAGACTGAATGCTGTGGAAATGAGATCTTTGAGACGGATGTGCGGTAAAACCATGTATGACCGTATTACAAATGTGGATATCCGGAAAGAATGCAAGGCTGATGTGAGCGTAATGGATAGGATTAAGAAAGGGACGCTTAGATGGTTTGGGCATGTAGAGCGAATGAACGAAGAAAGGAGTTAGTTAAATATATAAATCTTTGGCTAAGCCACGGCTTTGAGAGAAACAACTCCACCTAAAAAAGTGTATGCGCTTAATAGCTTCATGATATGTTATTGTCCACTCCATAGTGTTTTGTTGTTTTTCTTGAAAGCGAACTCTATTAGAGATGGTGAAAAAAAAATTGTCGTTCTCATTGATTATGATGATATCAACAGACTGCAAATACTGGTCGATTAGTGGCCGAGTTGTTCAAAGCGTCGGGTCCCCCCCCAGGAGTCGCAGGTTCAATCATCTGCTAGCTGAGTGCTCCATCATTGCACAAGCCCAATGCTAGTAGGAGGAATTCTAATATTCTCAGGTTATACTGTTTGTAGGTTAGATCTTAGGTAAAATTTTAGATTGCGCAATACTTTGAAAAAAAATGTTTGCTAATAAAGAGGGGCGTTTTCGTTACGAAAGATTCTGTCCAGCCCTCGTACAAATTGTTTTGTAAATCTATCATTTTTAAATAAACTATTTTCTTAATACTACACTAAAATTGTGTTTACTGCCATCTGTGGATAAAAATAATGAAAGCTTATGTGTTTGGAAACATTACCTGCAAGTCATTGAAAAGCTTCTGATAAAAATTCATAGATGACAGTATAAAATCTGCAAAATTATTTTGATAGGTTTTTGTTTTGTGTTCACAGATGGCAGTGTATGACCCATTTAGTGCTGCTGAAGCGGTGGACTCAAGGAATACGCAAGAATTTTCAGTATTATTGTTTGTACAATACCTACATTCCTACATAGGTGGTAGTCGGCTATTTATTTTATTTTCTGTCCGCTGAAATGAATATAAATAATATTGGAAACTACGCGTGATTTTCACGTGCAATAAAAAATAACGTTTTTAATAAAAGATCTGTAAATTCTGATTTCATAAATCAACCTTACCTTGTACTTACAACGAAAGATTTAGTGGAAGTTAACGGAAAGTACGTAATATAATATCTGATACTTTGAATACTGTTTTCTTTTGTTATGACTTTTTCTTATCACCGCCTCCCGTACAAACAATAACAACCAAGACTTATACAAAAATGGGGTAAAAACTTGGAGCAACAATGTAAAAAATCATTCCATAGAAATTTATTATTAGATTTCTGTATTACTGCTTTTAAAGATATTTTTTCAGTATAAATTTTGTTTTTTTTGTACTTATTTTACAAATTATAAAGAACAAAGCGCTGTGTAACTACCAATTACGTTTTTTTTGTCGAAATATTGTCTTTGGGGACATCACTAATATTAATTAATATTTCATATAAATATATTTTTTTTTTTTTTTTCAAAATAAAATCTGTGGTCTTATACAAAGTTATTATTTCATTATCATTATATAATATTTAATAATACGCAGGTTTCTATCAACTACGAATATTATTATGAATAAATTATATCAGATCGAAATAAATTCATCTAGGTGTTTCAGGAATCCTGATTGAATGTGGTTATTTAGAAGTTTTTTTGTAATTGAGGGGTTCAGAAGCAAAGGCAGCAATCTCCCACTATTGTGTTTTTGAGAAAAAGGCAAAAAACTTGTAAATATTCAATGGGATTTCGACAGAAGCTGAAAAAAGTACATCATATAGTATTTTGATATCTGAGATTATTCGCATTCACCAATTTTATTCAATGCAAGTATATAAAAAGATAAATAAGTTTTAGATATGGAGATTGCTGCCTTTGCTCCCAAGCCTTGGAGATTGCTGCTTTTGCTTGTTACTATAGTGGAGATTGCTGTGTTTGCTACCAAGCTGTCAGAAATCGCCATCTTTGTTTTGTGTCGATTGGCGTCAATGAATACCACCCTAACTCAATAAATGGTAATTGATTAAAAAAACTTTTTTAAGATTTTGAACAAATTTAATTATAAAAATATTCTATAGAATAGGGATGAAAATGTATTCAAATATATTATTATTTATAGAGTAAAAATATAAGAAAACGGTAGATAAAACTGTGAATAATAAATTATTCAGACAACAAGGGCAGTGGGTTCTTCTCGAGTTTCGCATACCGATTTATTCAATTATGTTATTAAAATATTGTTTATATTTGGAGAAAAAATGTTAAAATATAACTTAAGATATGGTAAATTTGTCCTTTCATTACCATAATGCGAGGACAAAAGTTTTTTCACATCTTTAATTTTATTTGGATTAACTGTTGTCTCAATTTGAATAGGATGGTTCGATCATTGAGGCCATTTGATTCTTCTTGAACACATTTTTATATGTGTTATCAAAATCGGGCTCGTTGACGTTTAGTACTAACTGGGGTACAATATTTTAGTAAAAAAGCATCTTGGATAGGTTTATGTTTCGAAGCATAAAATGCCGCATGAAACTTTTTAATGTCCCGCATTCTCAAATTAACCCATTTAAAGGTTATTTTGTTATGAGCGCATGTTGGCAAATTTGGCAAATCTTTGGCGGAATATCTGCAAAAAAAATGTAGTTATGATGCTTTTTCATCGATGTCAAAATGAAATATAATGGCTACGTATCTCGACTTTTTGCAACATTTTGTTTCCAATTTTCTGGATTAACGCTACGTTTGCGGACGTCTTTTGATGACACCAGGGTCGGGTGACAATCCATCTTTAATAATTTTTGAAAATATTTGATCAGAACACATTCTTACACACTTTAAAACGTCAAAAGAACTCAGAGAAAAATAAGCGCCAACTGCAACTTTAGTATGGAGCGGCCATCTTGTCACGTGACACTTCCCTTGAATTTGATTGGTTGAAATGGAGATTGCTGTGTTTGCTTTTGAGGGAACACGGAGATTGCTGTTTTTGCTTTTAATGCATATTTTCAAACGCGATTTTTGATGAGAGAAAGCTAAATTTGTAACTACCTTTTGAATTTATTAGGTTCACAATTTTAATCTCTATAAAACTGCGTTCTCAACTTTTTTTTCGACATTTTGGAGATTGCTGTATTTGCTTCTATACACCTCAATTGTGATATTTGTTTCCTGTTGTCTTTCTTGTCTGCAGTTCTTTAGTGAATGGTCGTTGGAACCAAATAGCGCTGTCACAACCGAATACAATTTGTTTGGTCTGGCTTTAAAACGTTAAAATAAACCTATATCTTAAATGTAAACTTAGAAAAGCGCAGGAAAGACTTTGATTTAATTTTCATTTACAAAATAATTAATTATTTTATTGACTCACCTTCTCTGTTGCAACTTATCCAGTTCAACATTCCTTGCCGTAGACTCAGAAACAATGAATTGCTGTTCCTCAATCATCACAATACTAATTATGGGTATAATTCTCCAATGTCCAGAATGTCAAGACTTGTTAACTCAAGCCATGGTCTTGAAATTTTGGTAGCAGTCTAAATGATTTTTGTCATTCTTTACGACTCTACCAAAACTTTGACTGGACCATGGCTTGAATGTCCTCTCTTATGTTTATTTTGCCTTATTTTAGTTGCTCTTTTTTCCATTTCGTGTTTTATATGATTTTTTGTAATTAGACTTTATTCCGTTAATTTATAAATAAATGAGTATATTATCTTAATACGCATTTAAACAAGCACCATATTTATTGTGTTAGTTAGGTAGACACTGCAACAACAAAAAACTAAATTGTATCGACATGTGTATTTTCATAACATATGTCGGTATGTGTGTCTCTTAATTTAACAATAAATAAATAGTTACGGAGTCTAGATAATTCGAGGTAGAATAAAAAAATTATTTTTTGTTGTGGTGCAAAAAACAGCATTGCTTTCATGTACGTATGCGATAATTTGGACTTATTTTTTTTAAAGTAAGACAAACATTCCCGGGTTACGAATAACCTGACAATATTTGAAAAACTCCTACCGCCATCATAAAAAGCGGAAGATGTTGCTTGTGCAATGATGGAGGACTTAGCCAGCAGAGGAATTGAACGCACGACGCCTGGGTGGGAATCCGACGCGTTCTCCACTCAGCTACCGACCGGTCAAATTCCTTACATGCTTACATTTCGGCTATTTATTTATTTCTTTACAACGTAACCACAAAACTGACAACCCTTGGCTTTGATCGAAATACAGCAGGGGCGTGAGGTTTTTAATCTACGTAAAAGTAATTAAATTATCCACCATTTTGAATGCGGAGAGGCATTTTTTTTTTTTTTATACTGTTTCACTTCAAAGTAAGTTACCTCCAGAACGAAATATTTTTTGCTCAATGGCGTAATTAGACAACTCTTTTCATGTGACAATAGTACGTGTGCACCTGTGCATGTTTTTGTTAGGTGTTGTATTTGTGACTATCTAAACAAATATATCTATATATATATATATATATATATATATATATATATATATAAATATAGTCGCTGGAAAGGCAAAAGGGCTTAAGCGACACTTTGGTCAAAATGAGTTAAATATGCGGTTTTTTTTATCAGGCTTTTTCTGCATCGAATGCTTCGACTCTCGTTTGATTCTGAAGACTTTTGTGACCCTTCAACCATCTTACATGTATTTACCATTTTGGAGAATGCTTTACTCAAGCGACACAAGTTAGAGACTTTTTTAGCTTTGTGTCGCTTCAGGTAACTCAGTGAGAGCATTGAGTTGCCTGAGTTATCCTTTTTTTCAAAATCCAACAAGGCACTGAAGACCTTTGAATTTTATTGTAAAACAAAAAAAAAAAGCTTGGAAGTGCTCTGGTGCAAACTTCCCAAAATGGCACTTTAACCCTTTTACCTTTGCAGTGACGATATATAATTTTTTTTTTTGTAAATAACCTTTTATATAGCTGTTTTCGTATTTTACATTTTTGTTTGGTTTTCTACTTTCATGAATTTAATATTAATATAAGTTTGTTTGATGGAAGTGTTGAAGTTAAAGCCACATACTCGTAATTCCAAAACAAGGAAATACTCGTACAAAGGTTCTCTTGCATGATTTAGATTTTCACGCAGTCACATTATTGAAACTCAACAGCCATTTCATCAATACTTGCATTCATTTCTTAATTCAAGGCTTTGCACATACTTACAACTACAGCTAGGGCCATCTTGTTTCTGGCCTTGAGAAAATTAGGCATCGTCCATTAGGATTTATAGTTGATACACAGAGGGATAAGGAAACATGTGAGGAAAGTGGAATGAAACATAGTGCTCAAATAAAAGCTTAGCTTTATTACTCATTATAATAAGAAAGAAACATACATGATCCGGTTCAACAATTCTCCACACAGGTGGTAATATGTTTCTCAGACAAGTTTAGTGAATCAACAAAAGGTTTTTTTTTTTTTTTTTGCCTTTGCATCGTCATATCATCAATAGTCAAAAACGTTTATTAAGTTTAGTATACATGTATTGGATTGAATCATTGCGATAAAAGTGTTTTATATTTTTTGTTAAACTAGTACACCGAACAGTTGAAACTCTAATAACATTTACAGACAAAGACACACGCCTTAATAGAGACAAATGATAAGCAATAGACAATGTATCATTATTCCATATAGGTAATATAGTTATAGTAATTGAAAGAATGCGATGGTGTGTGCGTCAACCTTCTGCACTCTTTTCCCGGGGGTTTCCCTTACTTCTACGACAGATTCCGCTCGTGGATCTCTCACAGGAGGCCGAGCTTCTCTCGTAGCTCGGAGTCATATAAACATTTAGGTTATCATTTTAATATACTTTTATCTATAATTTTATAACGGGGACTCTGTGCGGCGGCTAGGGGTGACCTTAAAATATGTTTTATTTACAAATGGTTAAAAATCCTAAAATGTAAACCTCGACCTATCCTTAAAAGTAAATACAAAACGCGAGACGTCTAAATTTATCTAAAATTTTTGTCTATAATAATTTATGAAATTTTGCTCTTTACACCAACGTTAGAAATATCAATACAAAAATACTCTTTTTGAATAAAATTTTATACACGTTTTTTAATATAATTTTCGGTCGGCCCCCCGCGCCGCCGCCCGGCCCCGAGCCCATTTGTACTAATCTGCGGGCGGACGCCACTGGCCAGTGGTCACACTCTAGATGAGCCACTGAACTCTTCCGCGAACAAACAACAAATAACCAAACGTTCTTTCCATATAAGAAGACATTCTTTATTCAATATAAATATATATGTGCGAACGGGGTTCGTTCGCAAGTTTAACATCTGAAATTTTGAAAAAAATAACACTTATAACGACGAAATCGTATTTTATACAAAACTATATACTTTTATTACAGGATCATCGATGTTAAATTATTCATTTAGATAAATTTTTATAAACGATTTATAATTTTTTTCGAACAAATATATAAGATCAGAAATGAGTAAGCCGAAATCATTTCTGAAGCATCTTTAACTGAAAAGGAAAGGGTTGATTGCTCTAATAATCTCGAAAGCGAGCATTCTCTCGAATATTGATGTCTTCTCTCGCCCTGCGGACGGGATCTCTTCTCTTCCAACATTATACACACTTCCTAAATAAGGTAACTGAAAGTACTGAGAGGGAACATGTCCAATACTTGATCCGGAGCTGAAACTGTAGACGTTGCAGTGTGGGAGGGATCCGGCGCGGCCTGCGTCGTGGCACGGGCCGCGCCGGGCCCGCCGTGCTGTGGTGAGGGCCATGAGCGCAGTGCGGTCAACGTGCTAGAAACATAACCCGGTGTCTACGCGGAGACGTGAATCCTGAATACTGAACGGGAGACGCTGGGTCTCGCTGGAGGAGGATACGCTTTGGAACTGAAAACCTGTTGTCCTAAACTGGGGAGGAGCCTGTACATGACTTAACCTAGCGCGGGCGGCGCCTAGTCGGCCGCCTCGCGACTCTCGCTAAATCTAGGTAATGTAATATTGCATATTATAAGTGACGCTTCAAATGTAAACAAAACGACTCTCGTTATATTAAGAGTCAATTATTCTTACGCCAAATACTGAGAACTACGACTAGAGTAAGGAGTATGACGTATGTTAACGGTAACAATATAATTACTTCATCATTATAACCTTGCAGGACGCGACTGGGGCAGGGAGCGGCGGGGAGCGGGGTGCTTTGGTTGGGCGATTAGTTCTATTTAGGGCCCTTTTGTATTATTTTTTTTCGTAAAAAATCAACATTTTTGAAGGCACTTTTGATCGGACGAGGTGGCCCAGTGTATTTTTTGAATGGATGATGCCTAGATGCCAAATTTTTGTATCGGAAAACTGCGGATAAACAGGAATATATATTTTTTTTATTTGGTCGCCTTCGTACTATTGCAATCGGTTTTGTAAAGTGGTCAGTGTCAAAGTGGCTATTTCAGATTTGAGAGCACTCCGCTGGGATCCCTGGCCGCTCGTGCGGGAGGTGGGGTGTTGGGTGGTGGGGTGGTGGGGTGGGGTGGGAGGGGACCGAACAAGTAACTTCTGTACAGTAACACAACATCGGAGGTTAACAAACAAAACGTCAACTCAACGCCTATACGGGAAGGTGCTCCTCAGTCGCAAAGAGATTACCAACAATTGTACATATACTACATCCCACACTCGAAAAGAATAGTGAATTAATCCTAACGTGTGTCCAGGGTGGACGGGGCGCGGGTTGTCCGGGAGCGCCGGGAGCGCCGGGACGCGGGGCCCCGCGCTGCCCCCCGGTGTCCCGCGGCGCCGCCTCCGTCCACCGCTCGACAGACTCAGTTCCGAACGCGTGACCATCGATTCTCTTCTACAGCAAATCATCACACTAGATAGGATTTTTATAAGAAAATAGAATTTAAGGCAGATTTTGGTAAAAATTACACACATTTTTAATATTTTTTTGCTTAATTTTTTATAAAGATAAGGCGCGAAGGTGCTTCAATTAAGCTTGTACTTTTTTCGTGATATTTTAGACCGGGGGTTCCGAAACATGCCAAGAAGTCGCTACTGTCTGTAACCTAACACGGATCTGTCAATAAATAAACTAAACCGAATACGAATCACCTCTACGGTGACGCTACGGTGGAAACTTGAAACACATCTACGCACCCTTATACAAATATACAAATCATACGGAAAGACCGAAATATTCATCCAAACGGCTGTGTGCAAAAAGGAAAAGCCAAATGTTCCTTATCAAACTGAGAGCCAAATTATGAGACATATCCTGAAGAGATTTGTGTCGCTGTAGATCGGTGAACTGAAACTATGGTGATGGCGCACGTGGCCATCGGGTGACTGCGTGGCCACGCGCGCCACGCGGCCGGGCCCAGCTGCGGCCGGGCTGGCCTGTGCTGCCCTGGCGACCAGACCAGGTCCCTTCTTCTCCGACTATGGAGACCTCTCCAGCTATCGGAGACTCAAACCTCGCTCATATGTACAATTCTTTGGTTACGAAACTCTTCGAGGGATAGCTCCGAGAGACCTTATCTCTAGGGTTTATATTACGTCAATCCAGGGTTTTATACATAATATTGCACGGGTTGTTTTGTAGCTAATGCTGCGAGAAGACGTCATGAAACCCCCCTAAGTTCAATGGATTCAAACATAAGAATCTCTACGGTAGTTATTAGTCCTTAATTAAGTTATATAAAATTGAGTAACTATTGTAATGGTTTGTCAACTGCATTGACTGACATTAGCTGTACACTGGGAAACTACTCTATGACAAGTTATGAGTTATTATAGTTAACGAAGGTTATTTTGATATTTGTCCAAATTATTATTATAGCCATCCCTCCTAACAACCAATTTTACTTCGTGATGATTTTAACCATATTTACAAGTCAAATAGTCTCTTCTCTCGTGGTAGGTATTGCGTGGCATCTCGCCTGCTTCTTATCTTAATGAGGGATACATTCAAATCTTAAGTTGTTAAACTATCGGTTATACGTGTGTAAATTACTTGGCTATTTGAAAAGCTCAGGGTGGGTTTCATTGCGTCATGTGAATAATTCAGTTAAAGTAATATGTAGGTTTATTGTTAAAACGGTAGGTTATCAACGGCCGACCAGAGTGGAAGGTAGACGGTAGAATAGACAGCCAAATCGGGCGATACGAGTCGCCGCCATATAATAACTAAATCACACTGATTATTATTACGGATAAATTACGAAGATTACAAAGGTTATTATAATTATTATCTACTTAGTTATGACCTTTCCTGCGCATGCCCCGTTCCTGCTGCCAACGATGCGTCGAACACCTCGAGATGAAGCACCTTCCGGCCATCTCTGCAAGGAATACTCGGAGGCAATGCGCAGTAACAGTGTGTAAATGTTTGGCGTTTGAGCCGCTCCACATCTTACTGCGCAGTAAAGCGATAATATAAACATAAACAAGAACTTACATAGAAATGAAAGGGATAAAAAAATAAAGAAACGATAATGTGGTAAAAGAAAAAAATCATATAATTCAGATATATATTAAGTTCACATATAAAAATAAAATAAGGCTAAATAAATCAATCATTTGTTAAGAATCATTGGTTTGCACAATTAACTAAAAATAATAGTGTTTTATGTACAGTGATTTGGTATAATTACTTTAGGATTACGGGGACAAAAATATGAACAAAACATGAATAAATAATAAGAAAATGTGTTCAGATATCCCGGGGACCAAAAGGGTTGACTAGGAGACTCACCACTGGCCGCTGTGCGCTAAATCTACCCTTAACTACCGACCTCCTAACTACCGACCCTTAACTCGCTAACTCCATTTCCTCTTAACGCTATCTAGTCTAAATAATTCATTACGGATTAATAAATGAAAACCAGTCAAACGAATTGTCAAGTTGCGCAAAAATGCTGAAGAAATTCAATAAAGGTTGTGTATATTATAATTATCTATACATACTTGAAGTCCTCCACAGTCCGTTTAGCACAACGCCTGCGGAGTGGACTTTCATCTTTGGGTTGTTTGTTAGCTACGAGTTAACGCACTTGTTCGTTTGGTATTTGTTTAGTGAGAAAACTATACAAATTCTAATAACTAATTTACCTTAGTTGCGGCGAACCCGACTGGAATTATTTACACGCGATGTCTACTCTAGCCTGGTCTGCTGCCACCACCAGTGCCAGTGCCAGTGCCAGTGCCACAGAACAGAGCTCACTGGGAACTGTGCCTAGACTGGTGATCAGACTGAGCTCGAAGCAGTCAGTATCAACTCACTTCGGCTCGCCGACAATTGCCACCGTTCAACTTTACAATACATGGCCGTTTGATCTGTCATATTTTATACAACTTAAATCGACGAAGAAAACCGAAACAACACAAAAAATGTTGCCAAAATTACAATAAATATAAATTTATAAACGTACAACCACAGAATAGTTATAAATCTTGTTACCGTAAAATTACAATATTTTTATCATTTTTAAATTTCATAGAATTTTGAATAATTTTATTATTAAATTTTTCCTTAACATTTTTATTTCGTAGGACAATAATTTTTATTTATCAATTTTTGAACTGAAGGCCTAAATGCGAGTGTCGTCTTTATTGGTGTGTAATATATAACTTTCTTAAAATTTTCAGTTTGCTTTATCAGGGCCAGTTAACTTCTGACAGAACATTGACTAGCCTTTGACGCCCGAGAAGGGCCTAACAATCAAACCAGTCGAACTTTAAAAGCTGATAGTCAAGATACGTTATATAAAACTTTTAAACATAATTTAAACAGTTTCTCCCGAGGTTCAAAAGCTGGTCCTGTCCTATAGTAACATAGTTTCATCTTCACTGGCTCCTGACTTCTTTTCTCGTCCATTTACTCCAGTTGCTCCAAGAAGTTGGGAGACTTGAAGTATTCCGGGACGGGATCGTCCAGCCGGGAGATGACCTTGTAGATGGATTTCTTCCAGGACTGTTCCGCGTCCTTTCCCCCCTGGATGGCCCGGAAGAACTCGCGAAGGGTCTGCTCTACTACGTACCGGAAATTCGACGGAACCTGAGAAATTACAGAGAATCGTTAGCTTCCTGATATTAATGCACCAATTACACCCAGAAACGTCTGAGACAAGGGAAAACAATAAATTTAAAATGTGCAGCTTTCGAAAAATAGGACAAATCAAATAATAAAAGAAAGCTGACAGGATCGTTGTGAGTAGTATGTAATTAAATAAAATCGAAATCGTCTTAGCCAGAGCTAGTTAACAATCATTTAGCAAATATTTTCTGAATAGGCAATAAACAAAACTGAATATCACAATACAACGAAATACTTTCGAAACGTTGTTTATCTAACAGGGTACACTGTTAAAGATGACGAAGGTCATCCAACATTACAAAAAAATAATCTAATTTTTTGATAATAAAAAAAAAACATTCTATACGGAATATTCAGCCCTTTCAATAAAAAAATAGGTATCATAAGGTGTTTAGAAAATAATTTTGCGTAATACGGTATTAAACCTCTGAAATGTAACTACAAATTGTTCCAAGCAATACAGCGTATTCGAAACGCGAAACTTTGCAATCAGTTATCAATGAATAGTAGATAACGTGATCAATGGACCAAGATTTTTGAGGGTGTGTTAGTACGTTGTGGGTTTGTGTGCAGGAGGGTGGCGGGAGGTCGTTGGGGTTGAGTTATATCGCACCTGAGGGCCGCATACCTCTATGTGGTTGTTCCGGTTGTAGTGCAGGTTCAGGACGCGGTAGATCTCGGAGTCGGCGGCCACGTGCAGCTCCTCGGCGCTCTTCACGCCCTCGCTCACGGCCTGGCGGGCGTACTTCTCCATCTGGATATAGTAGAACTCTCTGCGGACAAACGACACAAATTGCCACGTTAGAAAATCACCCAATTGGAAAAGAGTTTGATGGGAAAGTATTAACAGTATTTTGACATGAAGCCGATGGTAGAGGAATAATATTACTTTTAATAATTGGCAATTTATTTTTAAGTTTTTCAGGACATATCGATGCTTTATTAAACTACAAAAAATCCTTGCAACTTTTGACTTGCAGAATGAAAATTTAAAATTTATCTGTACGCTGGCATTTTGTTATAAGCTAGATAGAGACTAAAAAAACGTAGTCAACATATGAATCCGTATATAACAAAAAATGCATTACTTAAATCGATTGCTTAATTTAGTTTTTTAAATTATATAATTAATAGTAGTTAGGACGTTTATGCTCGTAAAATACAAAAAGTTCCAATAATTTCAATTCAGAATGCATATTCGTTATAAAAGTATGCCTCCATAACACGAAACTGCAAAAAGTGCACCAGCGAAAACTAGAAACAAAATTGTTAATTAAAAGTCCTTTTGTGTCGCTTTAATCCACAAACAACGCATTTTCTGTTTGATGTGGAAAGCAAGCAGAATGCTTTCTGTAAGGCTCGAGAAGTAATATCTGCCTTACGCGTACAGATGTAGCCACCACAGTAGCTACTTGCTTTAAGTGCGGTTTCATTAAACCAGACATTTATACTAGCTGTTTATTAATAATGCATTCAAATATTCATCACTTTGGATAGTTCGACATTCAGTATTTTAGTTAGTACTATTTGTAATCAGCATTGATTGATTCGCAGTCATTTTTTTCTGAAAAACCGCACAAAGTACCAGTCGTTCTCATTCAAACTCGTTCTCAAAGCAAACTGCCGATTTTCTAATGGAAAATATCGCAAACATGCATCGGTGCGACTTTCCGCGGAGTGCTTGAGAATGAAAAGGCAAACGGAGAAATTCAGACATTCCTTTCTGCAACATTCTACATTTAGAAAAAAGTTTTAAAATAACACGCCAAAAGCGCGCGGTTAGCGCTTGCAACTCGTATGGGAGCTTTTACTTTTAGGCGTCATCGGGAGCCTTCACAGAGTTAGAAAGAGAGGATACATACAAAGAACGGGAGAGTAACGCTGAATGTAACGGTGGTGATGAGAATAAATAACACTCAGCTGATCGATTGTCAAAGATTTTTTAAATGTTTCTATTCTATTTCTTGTTACGTAAGTGACTTACCTTCTGTGAAACAAAAAATAACACCCGAATAATGCTAGGTACATACATATTTGAAATAAGTTTTTTTTATATATGCCAAACACAGTTAATTTTAAATCACAACTAATTGATACATTATCGCAATTCATTATTTTATTTTCTATTCAAATATTGAACTATAAAAAACATTGATGTTAGGATAAGATTCCACGATAAACGTAGAGTCAGTACGGGAAAATATAGCAATTATAGCCGCCTCCTAAACAAGCCAACACTCGAGGTGATCCTCAACTGGCTCCTCGTGTGCATCTTTTGTTCAAGCCAAGCGGCGGGGGTGGGTGGTAATATCTGGCGTCACCTATTGCAACTTGCAACTAGTTGCGTGGTGACTGCGGTAGAAACGTCCGTGTTAGCGAGTGTTTAAGAACGCTCTCGGAAGATGTAAATAGACCCTTAACGAAATTAAAATTAAAGCCAATTAAAAAGCTTTCTCCAGAGTGATATCGTTGATGCTTGTACCCGAGTGTCGTACGAATAATTTCAACACCGCGGGTGATATTTCAGTTACGTCATAAACCTGAAACGTGTTAGTTCCACATGAGGGGCGGATGAAAGATCCTTTTGTTTTTCTTCTCTCCTCCCTTGCGAGATCATCGCATTCAACCCTTACTTAGCGAGATATTAAATGTCTCCGACTGCACTTCTTACCCCGTCCTCTGCACTACCTGTGCAGTGAGCTTTCTCGCCTTCGGCTTGCGACCTTTGTTACAGATCTGATACGTTTGCAACTACCGGAGTAGAAACGCGCAAGAGGGATACAAAAAACAAAAAAAATCTTACCTTGTGGAATACAATCACGTTAGCTGAATTTTAATAAACGTGTTTTGCTCTAATATCGTTCAATATTTTCATCACCGAATAATGATTGTTACACATCAAAAATATTGATATATTTTTAGTAAGTCATATTTCCCAATATGCTCCCCCCTCCCCCCGCGTAGAGTGCAGAGAGGGGTAGGCTGGGGCCGGCTGGAGCGCAGTACAGATATTCTGTGAAGTGAGCCAATTAGAAGGGAAACCAACTATAGTGGCTTGGAAAACACTCGCGATGTATTAATGAAAAATGTCATTTGTAAGTTCACGTCTCGATTATTAATCAGAGACCGCGTCGAGATTTTTTTTAATTTGCAGTGGAAAATAGAAGAAGAAATAATAATATAAAATCTGGCATTTGGCGCATTTCAGTGTTTTGATGACATTTGAAGAATGAAGTATGAAGGAGTACTCCATTTGTAAAAGGCTCTTCGATGTTATATCTCATGACATCTTCCACGATTCCATTATTATTTTTATGAAATCCCGAAGAGATCTTAATGAGTTCTGGCGATGACTCCTGGTGCCAAAACATAACTTAAGGTATCTGAGCTTTCTTTTCATCAATGCAGGACATTGACTTCATTGTTTTTTATATAATGTATTTATAAATGAAAAACACCTCGTCGTCCACAAACTCAGTGCGTTCGGAGATAAATCTGACAGATAGGAATCAAATTGCTTAATGTGCTATAATCATAATCCAAATAAGCTAGGAAATTACCATAGCCTATATCTATATGGTCCACTACAAAAGGAATTTGCAAAACACCGTACCAGCACAGCCAGCACATCTCCGCTTGCTACTGTACTCTATTCACGGTTGAATGACGCGCATAAAAAAACATCGCAACAATCTGCCCCGTCTCCCGCCCGACAAGGGCCCCGCGTGTGGTACTCCAGATGGAAGCTGCGCCACTTTTGTATCGCGGATCTGTCGCTTTCTCTTACGCCTCAGTAGGCGGGAGAAATTAACCACGTTTGCTCGCGCGGGCGTCGAGGGCGGGTTGGGGAGGGCGGTGGGGAGGGTGGCGTGCGATTTTTTCCCAGCTGAATGTGGGCGGAAGAAGTGAATGGCTTATCAGGGGAAAACCGCTAATAAGCCAGGCTAATTTTCCTAGCCCAGTGACAGAATGCGCCTCTCGCGCTGAGCAGGATGTGACTTGTTCATTTTATTAATACTCACGTGATTTTTTGTCACATTTTTTTTTCCAGGCTTTGAAGAAATGAAAAATGCACCTTGTTAAATTATTAAATAGAACAGTAGAGAATTGTTTACTTGAGACCTTTCTATAATAACATGTACCTGTATATTGTGGATACATGCTTTTTATGATGTCTAAAAATGAAGCCTTTTTTAATCAGTCGTGCTTTTTCACAAAGCTTTAAAAAATATAAAATCTTCAATATATTGAAAATGTATACGTACCTATTCAATATTGTACGAAAATATGAGTGTCTGTTGTTGGTATTAAACTCAATATCTGGTTAGAGAAAGGTAAAATTGACTGATAACCTTCTTAAAAAATACCGGCATGCACTTGTACAATACGTAAAAGTTGATATGCCCTATATACTCTTATGATAGACAACCTTCGATGGGCAAGGGTACCTAAGCATGATGCAGTGTTGGTACAAGCTACGTGTCATAAACCCGAGAAAATTCATTTTTCAGCTTTTCTTCTCGCTGCCACTGCATTCTTGGGTGTTTGCACTGGCAAACACTTGCAGATAAAGTGGTAACAACACTCTGGTGCGGCGGCCAAGTGACGTGTGAGCATTGCTTGCAGCTCGCGCTCTCCCCCGCCCGCCCCGCCCCCGCCCCCCCGCCCGGCGCTGAAGTCGCTACTCACAAATCAACTAATTACTGGAGGTGCTCGGGGAACCTTATCATCAGGGATCCATCTACTATCTATCTACTTGCGATTGGCAGTTGACATCTACGCTCTTGGTATATAACGTTGCTTTTTCACAGGATACATATAAACTTTTCAGACTCTCATTCCTTAAATTCATTAGAAGATTATCACCATTATCTGATCCTCACTACGAAATATTAAAAAATACCTTCGATATACTTTGTTTTAAACCTGCTCTCATACCCTAAAAATGAAAAAATAATAATAAAAAAAAAATAAAATAATAATAATATATGTAAGAATTAGCTTATTTAAAGTTATATGATATGGTGATTGTGTCCTGCCAGAAGTGACCTGCCAGGTAAGTATGTTGCTGTATATGTATATAAACTAAAAAATTATATTAAGTAGATATTAAGATTTGTACAGCACCCTTGAGGTGATTTTTCACAAAAACGGCGCTATAAAAATTATCCGAATATTGTTATTATATATATATATATGGTTGTGAGCTAATCACAAAGATTTAACATAGTAAGTTACATGAAACACATATAATAATTGACATAATTATATTATTGGAAAATAATAAATTCAAATGGAGTTAAAAAATCCGTGTTTCTTAATACTAAATAGGTTTCATTTTTTTAAAGGGGTTATTTGTATCTAATATATTTTTTTTTTTCAAATTATATAGCGCTGTTTTGTGATATTTTACCTCAAGTGCGTTTTATACTTAATTAACTAAGCTAATATAACGAGGAGAAAATAATAACATATTCTTTTCCACATACTTGTATATATATCATAATACGTATAAAAATGAAACCATCTAAAATAATTTTCGTTATCATAAATTATGAGAAAAAAAGGTTCAGATATGGGTATAACGCAAAGACAGAAAATATTATCGAATGAAATTGACTTTGATAATGTAATTTGTTGATTATTTTTAATTCTTTTCCCGATTTCTATGAAAATAAAATGTAAGCAACACGTTGATGTAACACGATGTTTCATTTTAAACCATATTTAATCAGCTATTGCAGAATACAATTCGTTTTATTAAAAACCTAACTGAAATAAAATCAAAGCAAAAAATAATCTCTTAAAATTTCATGATAAAGGTACCTTCTATCTGCTCATCCATTCTTCAGTGGCAATGCACACAAGTCGGTTGCAATATTTGTTCACTAGTCTTTGCGCCCGAAAGTCTTGTGACTTTGAGAAATAGTTCCCGTGAGAACTTTTCTCTGAGCGACCCCCAAACAATAAAGCCTGCCTAAGTAACTTCTTACCCTCCGTCTTGGTACGGGGTATTGTTGTTTCCTTTTGTTTGGGCCATGAACCCTCGGTCAAAGATTACAGTATTATAAATATTTTTTCGGGTTTATTGAATTAAAAATAAAAAACACTTAAAATCTAACGTTTTAAAATACCCACTTCAGTATTTAAGCAACGAAAAACCTTAGCAAGCTATAATTTTTTTTAGGTATAAGGTTTTTTTGTCGATTACCTGTTTCTCTTCACAACTCCGAACATTGAAAATATATCTTTATAACGTATTGTAGAAAGCGGAATTTTTACGAATTTGCAAATACATAGTTTTGAATGCTAATAAGAGTAAGACATGTGGTTTATTGTAAAATAGTTTGTTCCAACAAAGGATACAAAGATTTTCACACGATCGTACCTGGGGCTTAGTATTTCTTAAGACACTTTTTATTAAAGGGGGAAGTTGCAACGTGCTGAGTTTACCGGTATTTCGTTCGAGCTTTGACCCTATTGTATAAAAGTTCTCAAAGATGCCGAATACTTTGGGTGGTTGTAAAAAAACTTCTCAAACGAAGTTCGAAGATTTAAAGAACAAACTTAAAATTTAACTACCATTAAAAAAAATCGTACTAATTCCTTCAGAAATTTTATTACTAACACTTAAGCTTTAAAAAATACGGGTATGTAAAAAAATGATCAAATCTATCTTCTGTAATTATAATATTAAAACTTTCAAATCATTGTTGAGCTTCTTCGAGATTTGGCAAGATCGCATAAGTCATTCCAAAAATTGCAGCAGATGTGTACTTCTATTCACCCTATTTTTTTTCAATACATCCTCATCCCAAACGTTGTGCCATTCACTGGAGGTATAAATCTTAGAAGTGAATCCGGTGGTTGCTTACAGTTTCGAGGAGAATGCTAACAAAGGAATCTTCGTTTCTACCTGCGTATTGAAATCTTCTTCAAGACGTTTCTTAAGAAACCTGGAGATACGGGAACATTGAGTGTACGCTTCACCTCAAGACTGGCGAATATACATATACTATTACAAAATAACGTTGGTTGATTTCCTCAAAGATGTATAAGTTTTGTTTTGTTAAATCATCTACACCACCTGGTTTATTTGGTATTAGTTAATTGCCTACTATTAGTTGCTGGTATCTTTATTAAGAATAGCATTAAGGTTTTTTTGTTCATGTTTATTTTTTATGTAACATAGCAACAACAACCGAAAGGTCAGAGATAGTGTTCCTCTAAGTATAATGAATTTATTTCGTTTTTTCCGTTATTTTTATTTTGTTCAGAGATACCAAGATTGGCGTACCATTATTCAATTTTCGCAACAAAAGGAGAATCCCTTTCACCCTCCCTTTTGTATTGTTAACCTACTGAGAGTCCTATATTCCAATGGGGGGATGTTTTGAGCGGTGCAGGCCGATATTAAGAAGAAACTCACCCCTAATTCGGTGTACAAAAGATCGAGATTCCTATCCGTAGTTTGTAATTTTAGCTTTGGGAGTATAATATATGTACCTACGAAAAATACGGATATGCCGATACGTAATAAAGTAATGTTTGATGGTGTTGGAATCGATTTTATATTCGAATTCACACTTGGGTACCTAATCTATGTTCGATATTTACTCAAATAAATGTAATCTTTCGCATGAATGGTGGTTGGCTTATTATTGCTGTAAATGTATTAGAATTGATAGTAAAATGCACGTTGATATCATTATCACCAATAAGAATTGGCTCACTAAGCTAACATTCTAATGGTGGCATATCGATTACAAATGATGTGTGAATAATTAGAAAGGTGTACTAACTACTAGTTAGTCGTATGCTATGTAAACGGGTAATAAAACATCGCAATCTTATTACGCTGACAAAGTAGGTACCTAATCAGAACACCTAGAAAGAGTTCAAACCCGCATTAGTGCAAAGCGATTGAAGGAGCGATCAAAAAGTTAGTTGCCACTTAGTTACAAACAGGATTATTTTTTCGGTTGTTTGAAGAATTTAAGAAATTCCGTTGTTTTATATTCTTGCAGCCATAAGAATTATGCTGGTTTGGGTGTGTTGAGCTATCTCCTTCTTCTAGTCAGGGTAGACGATGGACATTGCAAGGTTGTGGTAAAAGTCACAAATACCAAATAACTGTTAAACAATTCGAATAATACCAACTTATTTGTATTTTTTATTAAACTAACTACTCTACCTGGGTTCATCCAAGAGTTGGATGGAGAAATATGGTACAAACAGTATATCAACTTACTGTTTTAGACCAACAAAAAGATTTCTGCTATTTAAATATGCAAGTAAGATCGATAGGGGGCGATGCATTTTATGACATGAACATCTAGAATTTTTGACATTTCAAAGAATAAATACTTTTAAAATTATCTTTTAATCATTTTTAAAGCAGTAAATGTGCTGCGCTTTTAGGTACAGTGCGCGATGAAACAAGTTGTCAATATAATTTATGGCGAAATTAGAAATAACCTTAAAGCATTAATGTGTTTTTTTAAAAATAATATCACTAATCTAAAATACAAATATACTATTCATAATTTTCAATGAAAATATGAGATTAAAATACTACTTTCCTATAAGGTCCCAATGGTCAAATTGGTTAAGGCGTTACTCCCGGATAGAGTAGAGGATTCGAGTTCGAGTCTCGGTTGTGACCATTGTCTTTTTATTTTCTGACTTTTTTTGTATCATATTTGTGTTTTAGATTATTGATATTATTTGAATATTCAATCATTTATAACGTTTTTTCTTCAGCGATGTTTGGCAGACCCTCCTATGCAAATGCCAAGAGTACCAGCAAGATACCAGCGAAAGGGTATTGACAGGTACGAGCATGGCCCCCATACTTCCATACTATTCACCTACCGATACCGCACAGTCCCTCCAGCGCTAGGAACCAGCGTTGCTTCCTTCAGGCCCGAGCGGCATTTCGGTAGGTAATCCTACAGTTTCAGGCAGATGCGACCCAAATACATGTTTTTAGCGCTCATGGTGGTGGTCGATGGCTGATTTCATCGCGGTAAAAGAAACTCGAGTATCGATTGTGTACGATATATTGATTTACAGTTAGGCAAGTATTAGCACACATAAGTGTGGGTAATTGTAGCTGTTGACAGATCAAACACAAGTATAAATAATTTTCTCTAGGTTAAAATATGATTAGTGTAAGAAATACGTTTCTGTGTAGATCCATTGAAAATTGACAATACAAATCTAATTTGTTTAGTTTTTCTAGGTTATGTTGGAATACTTGTGTTTGGATTGAAGTTTCTTACTTAAATGCATTAAATGAAAGAAGACACTAAACCCAATGAAAGAAAACGGATACTTATTACAAATTTATCCTTTTCGCACTAATCAGATTTATGTGCAGGGAAGTGCAAATATGTAGGCACTGAGAAATATCTTTAAATAAAAAAATATTTTTGTGGAAATACGTAAAAAGATTTCGAGCAAAAGCCAGAATTGTAATTCGAAGCCTCGTCCAAGTTTACGGATGGTCCGTTACGTTTTCCAGAATAGTGAGCCCGGATTAACGGATTCGTTAATTCGCCTTGTTCGTTACTAGAATTTTCTCAAAAGGTAGCTACCCGCCACGACTGGCCGGGCAGGGCCGCGGTCCGTTTGAGGGTGCACACATTTACGTATTTTTATATTTCACAAGGGCTGCCGGCTGCAGTTTACTCTGCAGAAAATTCAGTCAGCTTTCGAGTGACCAACGCCAGAGTTGGACACAAAATTGAATCTAGTTTTGCGGGAACTAAAGTAAAACCGTTTTTCTCATTAGGTTACAATCATTATTGGGTTCTGCGAATATCCCGTACATGTCTCACAAAACATTAAAAAAATACTTCGACATTTTTAAAACGTAAGGAGTTTATCTTGCACTTGCGTTTTAGCACTAATTTTATTTGCCAAATATTTAGTCTTGCTAGCGAGTGCAATAATCATTAGCTTAGGTAGGATCAACGTAAAAGGGAATTGATAAATTAATTATGTAAATTTGTGTCTTTCGCCGAGGTGGTAATTTTAAAGGCTATCGTTTAAAGACAACTTTTGAATGCCTACCGAAATGTCTCTCTAGGGTAAGAAATTTATATTTTTTTAATAGAGTAAGTATTTGGTTATATTTTTCTGGTTTCCATTACGACCCTTGGTCTAGTGCATCACTCAGCTGGCAATGAAGAGCCCCCTTCCTCCCTGCCTGTTTCCCTCCCATCCGAGAATGACCGTAAACCAAATGATTTTCTCTCTTTGCATATTTACTGGCCTATGCCTTTCCTCTCTTCTCCCCCTTTTCTCTCCGAACGGAGGTTTCGAGGCCTCTCCAAACTTTTGTGCAGCAAAAAACGAGGTTTTTGCACTGTTAGCCTACGCGATTTCACTCATGTGGTCAAGTATAGACTTTTTTATAATGAATTATTTAATGAGACCGGAATTGAATTAGGCTGAAGACAAGTTTCCAAACATACTAGTATAAGCAGTTATAATCGTAAATTAAAAAAACTAAATCTATTTGAACTGTTCCAATAAATTTTGTAATGTAAGCCTTCGCAGATACTTTCACTAATGTGGCCAAGTATGCAAACATACATGTGGAAGAACTAATTATTCTTATGAACAAAAACGTTATGTTGATTTAGTATCCCGAAGGAAACTTTTGGTGTTATAATATTTGACCTATTCCAATGCATTTTGCAACGTTTGCAAAAACTCATATTTTCTACTAAAACGTTATATTGATTTAGTATGATTATATTGAATTAGCATCCCGAAGCGCGCGATTACCGAAAAAATATTTGACCCAAATCTGTAGTTCCAGAGGAATCTGGCACGTTCCTAACATCTCGTGGCAACAGGTGGGGATCGATATTGTTGATTCGGCGGCTGTGTGTCCAAATATATAATGTATATTGGGGCGGTTAATTAAATTAGGCTTGATCAACTTAACACCGCGACGCGAACATACATACGTCCATTACAAAGCGTTTAACCCACACCGACAGTGGTGCATTGTCTCTACGCGGTCTAGTGTCTAGTGCCAGTGTCTGGTGCCTGGTGTCTGGTGCCTGGTGTCTGGTAACAAGTACCCACTGCTGCCGGGCCGCTTGATGCAAATAGCGGTATGGCTAGCTGGCAAATTTACATCAAATTATTGTTATGATTACCACTTAATTGCCGAAAGAGTAAATAATATTTTGGTTTGAGTAATGGAATTATAGAGTATTATAGGCCACAAAGATAATCATTTTAACAACTTTGTTATTAAATTAGAAAAAAGGGACTTCATACAAATTGAAAGAAAACATAACGCATCTCAGCCCAATAATTAAGAAAATTTAAACAGCTTCGCACCCGCTTTTGCTTGGCCATTTATTTTGTCCCTCGGTAAATATCAACACCCTTTTTCCTTATTGAATAATTAACACACAGTATGGAATATTGTGTTTTGTCAGAATTCGATTGATAAAATGATACGAGAAATAATTGGGAAACTAGAAATTCCAAACAGAAAACGCTGAGAAAATTTCAAGATATCAGAGCTGTTTGGGAAGCCGTTCAAGTGTTTTAACAATCATTGTTGTTTTGTAATAAGATTAGTGTTCATAGTAGTAAACATTAGACATAGATTTATACTAATGAAATGCAGAATGGGGTAACTTTTACAAAAATCCATAATAATTTATAGTATTATTTTAGTGGTCGTTCCGCTTTGATTGAATCTAGAGTGTTCTATATAAAATTATCTCTCGTCTCTTTCCTTTCCCAATCGACGCTTTTCACTCCTACTTCTACCCTCATTTAAATCATCAAACTCGCAATTGATTAAAAATTATCTTTGAAAATTATTGGAAGAACATTCACCCCTGGGTGTGCTTAGATACTTAAACGGCATTAACCCGCAAATAAATAAATAAAAGCCTATTTAAAATGTAACGTTTAAAATTCTAAGCAATTTATAATGTTCACATCTAAATTTTACAAATCAACTTGTGAACACTTTCGTTTGAATTTTATTGAAACAATGGGCGCATTAAATTAATTATATTGACGGCCGTCAATTGCCCAACTCCAGTTTCATTGAAATTCACTGTCGCAAAGTGTGACAGGTGACAATATGAATTATAATTTTCAATCATAAATTATGTGAATTATTTGCTGAACTGAATATCAACCAGCAAAAAATAATAATAACCCCACTTGTGCAATTTCAAAGAAGCGAATAAAAAATTACATTTCGGAGAATATAATTTCATTCATTTTCAATATATTGCAAATGAATGAAATAATTAGTGTGGAGTGGCGGCTATTATAAACCACAAATGGGGTATTTAACATAATGGTTATCTGTGTGTTAGTTAATAGCTAAAGCAATCAGTGGTTGAACTACTGTGGATACAATCCCTATGCCTATCAATATCAATAACCCGAAAATTAGCCGCATTGTGGCCAATTTCATGGGCTGCGGGTAACCAACGCCATCGTTGTATAAACCTACGTTGCCCATGATCTACGTAGGCTTTGTAGGCACGTACAGTACAGAGTATAGTGTTGTGTACCTACATAAACCGCGCTAAGTACATTATATAGATTATGCATAACACCACATACGATAAATACTAACATTGGAAGAAGGTAATGCAAGGAGAGCCGATAATATTATAATGTTAAATTCGTGTGTCTAATTTTGCACTATTTAAGTGTTACCAACGTGGTTGAGCGTAATTTTTATTCAGCAGTACGCTTAAAGATTTGCCATCTTTGACAAGGGTTAAAATGTTGGTATTTTGCGTAGTTTTCGGGGGCGGCCGCAATGACAGTGCAGTCAAAATCATAAAAAATTACGTATTGTAACACATTGTGACAATCATCTTATTCTGGTGAAAATAATATCCTAAAAAAATGAAAAAAATAACTTTATTTAAGACTACGGATATTATTTTATTTTTTGTTACCGATTGGATTCGCTTAGCCCAAGCATTAACAGGGTTCAAAATTGAAATAAACAAAAAATTCAAAGTGTACCATTATATACGAGTATAAACACAAAGGGAGAACAAAATATTAAATAAAATAACATAACAATGAGGAAACAATAGAATAACATTTAAATTATAACAAAGGAACAGAGAGAAATATAATATATACGATAATATCTTAGTTAATCTGTACAAAAAGCCCTACAATTAAATGCATAATCTGTTTCATTTGTTTTAACATAAGTAAATACATATTATACCAGAAGGAACATTTTTATACCTTTTACATATTTTCTACGAATTATTTTATAAGGGTGATAAAAACCAATTGAAAACGAAACAAGGAACCACATAAGTTGTGAATACTTAATGTCGTGTAGCATTTACCTTGACTAATGAGGGGCTGTAAAAATATTAAATAACTTAGGTAGGAAGTACTAGCCAAGTAAGCCATTGCGTGATGATGTCCAGCTCGCTGGGTTCATTTAGTGTGATGATTTACATAAAAGTATTTGCCGCTAAGACACGACAGCGGAATGATACACCGTTTTCTAATTTAATATCACTTTTCCGCCAGGGAGGGTGAAGCTTCTCTTATCTTGTCGACCGAAACAGTCGGCGGTAGATGGAAGCAGTTATGAATGTTATTACATGTCACGGTGTAAAATTAAATTAAAGAAATTATTAAGAACACTCTACCCTTAGAATGAAACCCCATAAGGAACAAAAGTCATTCAAAATTTGCCCACTAAACAGAAGAAACTACTCCACAAACGAATATTTGTCACTAACTCAGCACTAGCAGATGTACCATTTTATTAATATCTTACCTTAAGAGGTTATGATGAGTTATATTTTTTTTTTGTTTCAATTATTTTACTCTACGGACATTTTTAAGAAATACGATATTTTACATTCGGTGTCAGAAATAGAAAAATCTTTTAAGGGTCAGCACCAAAAAATATACACTTTTTGGCTTTCTTGTACGAGCAAAATAGCAAATTATTTATTTGGTTATTCTAAAAACGTCTAAGGTTTCCAGTGGATACAATTCTTAAGCAGTAATCTTTTAAATTATTTATGAAATCCATACTGGAATTTTAGGTACAACGTTCAAAAATGACTTTGCTGATTTTCAAACTGCACTGTTTACTGATATTTTGGTATGTTTTCCACAGAATTTAAAGGATAACAGTCAAAAGATTGTATTTACTGGAAACTTCACATATCTTTCTAACTACCCATGGAAAATGTGTAGTTTTGCTTGCATTGGAATGCTACAAAGTAACGTTTAGCATCATTTTTGAGTGCTGACCCTTAAGCTAGACCGTTTCCACATTTTTTAACAAAAAAAGACATTTTGAGCATGTACCTAAATGTACTATTTTATGTACGTTCAATTAAAGAAATCCCCTTTTAAAAGCTTTCTTATCCGTTAGATGCGATTTACTAATCACTTTGAGGCCTTGATTAGTAAACGATAATTAGTACCTTGGCGGCCCATTTTCCGATCCGCAAGCTTCCGCGCAAAGCAAACAATTATCCTAATGAAACAAAGTGATTAGCTGATACCCGAAAAGAGGCATGGCCGTCGTTTTCTCAGATGCTTAATATTTTCCCAGAATTAAATTTTTATTTTCTAGCTTGTCAGCTTTAATAGCAATCGGGAAGGGTAATGTCACAAGGGACAAACTACACAACCGCAAATTTGGGAGTGTCGGACGCACCTTTACTTTTTTCCTCTGACTTGAGCGATATGACTGTTGAATTTTATTATGTAAAATTTTATGACTTCTAATTATCAAGGACATGATTTTTTCTATTACTAAAGTATACTCGCATTGTTCAAAATATTTCATCACATGCATTAATTTTAGCCATGTTTCAATGAACATACTCGTATAGATATAAAATAGACAAATATACGCATAAATAATAAGGAAATTAACTAAATAACAAGTGCCATATGCTTCGTAGTATTATCTTCTTCTTTCTCATAAACGACGCGCGTAACAGAAAAATAAGTTGCAACGGAGCTCTCAGCGGTAAGACGAAAAGTAGTTTAGGTATTTTAGTTTATTTGTCAGGTACTAACTGATTGAGCGAGCGAAAAGTCGTGACAATGCTTCATGAATCTTTCGGTGAAAATTTAATTAGCCAGAGTATAAAGTAAAGAAAAGAGTTATGTTAATGCGACACCGCTCGAGGCGCACTCGTATATATTACTTTAATCATATTTATAACAAATGACTGTAAACCACACCAAATATCACTTCGGCCACAAAGATAATAGCTGGCACACGCCCACGCCCACGGCCAGATACTAATATACAAACTGTACTGAATACTAAATCATCCGTCACGAGGCGATGGTGTGTTCTTGGGCGTAGGTCCCCGGGGACGAGGAGCTTTCAGTTGGGAGTTGGGAGGTGATAGCAAACGGGCGTATGTAAAATGAAAACAAGAAACGGTTCACAGATGGACGGGGCTTATCGCCTTGCATGTCAACTCCGCTGGACTTAACGGCCCTGTGGCACAGCAAGTGATAAGTTATGGACTATTCACAAGGGACTTAACTATTTTTAAAAGAACTTGTTGGTACACCCTGACTTCGAAATTTCGCTTGCTTTATGAATTAATTTACTTAGTTTTCATGTTGTTGATAATGAATATAATATTTCACATCAAATCAATAAAACTAGTATTCACTTTACTCTCCATCTTAGCCGGAGTTATTTCTCCTATGAAACATTTGAAATGAACGGTTTACTTATTTTTTTACAAATTCATGTTTTTTTTAAAGCTTCATAACTCCTGTTCGAAATTACACCGTAAGCTAAAAACTATTGTGTTGAGCTAGAAATTTAAGACAAAAAGCGATGGAAATTTTACAATGCCCAAGCTCACGGTTTCATAGTTGCTGCTTCATGCAATAAGATAAATAATTTATTCCAGTAAACGTTTTTCATTATTTTTTTTCAAAGGTTTTAAGTATTAAAAAAAATTCTCAACGGAATATTTTCCTACTCTTGAAAAGAAGGGTTGGCCTGTGAAATTATACTGCGTAGGCCGCCCAGCAAGGCGAAGCAACAGTATCGGTGACCATTTGCATGTAAGCACGAGCAAAGTAGGCGGAGAAGATGTGACCAACCCTTTCAGGCCGCTCCCGCCCTCGCTGCCGCCCACAAAGCAACGGACGGGAGGCGGCAGGCTGCTAGGGCGGTCCCAGTGAGCAAGGCGGTCATAATGTTATTAAACAATATCACGTTTGTCACGAATTTATTTCTCGATGGATGAAATAATAATACTAAACGAGTTCCGATTTTGTACCTGGCCTGCAACAACAGCAAATTTTTCATTTGACTAAATTGCAGTTTATGGAAATAGTTCAATATCAGAAATGACGTATTATATCACTTCTGTTTATAAAAAAAATTCAACAATTCGATTTTAATGGAACAAGTGAACTCTCGACGATAGTTTACGTAAATAAAATCTACTGTCTATCGCAACCGAATGTCACAAGATGAGTACGGAGTTGATAGTTTTGCTTGGTGAACATCGCACATTAAAATAAATATTTATCTAAAATCCACAGTCTAAAAAGCGATTCACCACCTGGTCTGTTTTTTAACGGTACTATAACTTCTGGGTAGATTTGAGTATCGAGAGATAATTAAACCATGCTATGAAAGTGATAATTCTTTGAAATTGTTTTTTTCAAAAGTATATTTAATTTTATTTCTGTTCGTTTATCGTTTCTTTGTAATTTCGTAATGTTTTCTCCCTAAACATCTCAGGGGTGGAAGGCGCTGCAAAGGGTCCGCAACTCAATTACCGGCCTCTAATTAGCACAACTACCCTTCAAACCTGGCCATGGAAATCTTGCCATCATTTCCTCATACATATTCCTAAAAGAGTTGAAGGTAATAATTGTACCCCACGAGCGCTGGCTAGTCGAAAGCTCGAAGCAAAAACTGCAACTTTGTGAAGTGGAAAATAGCACACGAAAGTGCGATCGTAAAAACATTAGCATCATAAATCATCAAGCGTTGACTCGGCACTTTTTGTGACGTGGTTAAGTTTGCTGGAAGTTTCTAAACCGCCAACGCATGAGAAACTTTTACAAGTAAATATTTAATTAATCGCCAAAGAACCTGAAAAAAATCTCACTTCAAAGGAAGTCCCGGGCATGGCCGCCGCAAAGAAAGACTGTGGTAATTAGCAATGAGAAATTGAAACCTTTTTTTAACGGTTGGGGAGGCTTTGGCCGCGAGTGTGAACTCAAAGTTGGCCACTTTGCAAACATTAACTTTGTTTTTACTTGGAAACTTGTGGGCGGCCGCGGCGGTTCCGTCGGACTTCAAGAAAAGAAAATTCTACAATGTTTTGTTGACGCGTTTGCATGTTCAGTAATTAAGTGGCAATTTGCAAATTAAACAGAATCGCAGTAAATTTCATAGGATTTTTAGAAGTTTTGCGAAAATTGAACTGAACTTGACAGAAACTGCAGCATTTTGAGAGATGCTCATTATGTTAAAATATAATTATTTTGTGTACATTACTTTTGTAATGAACACAAACTAATTGGGTTCTCAATCACAAAGGTATCAGTTTCAGAAATATTTTGATTTATTATAATTCCGATTATTAACAAACATACGGGGGCTTGGAATCACAGGGGCCTATCTCTGCTGGTTTTGCATATAAGATAGGCCCCTGTGATCCTAAATTCCCGCATATATCATTGTACGTTTTTTATTCAATTGTTCTTGAAAAAAATAATCAAAACGCTTCGTTGGTTTTGACGCTATCGGAACCCATGCCTAGCTACCATAGTGAGAATAATAACTTGGAACATAAAGTTAATTTAGTTATAAGCATATTTTATTAAAAAAAGTACTAGTATTACTCATTTTTCAGAATTTATAACACTTATTTAATTATGAGCTTAGGATTAGGCTATTTATTACGTTCTTGATTAGAAAATAAAGTCAATTAACGCACCACCAACACTTACGATATTACTTTTCGTAGCTGAAGAGTAATTTTGCTTATCATGCACATTACTTAAGCCTGCGGCTAATTTCAGCCATTACCGTTTCTTTTGGGTTCCTCCCCGCGGCTTAATGAACCTGCGCCACTAATTAGAGGTGCGCCCGATGTGTGCCCGAGCGCCATCTTTCTGTGTGGCGTAAACTGCTAGTGGCAAGTGTGATGCACGTGGAAACGTCTGTACACGTGAGCCCACGTGGGAAAACTACTCGCAATAAATATTTTTTATTTTCTACAGTAGCTTTGAAAGCATGTACACTGATTTAAACACTTTTCATGTAAATTTTAACTCCCTCAACTATAAATAAAATCTGTTTGTGTTTACCCGATAAAAGAGAATCCCTCGTTTGAAGGAAGCTCATTTAAAACATAGCATTCAATATTGAGCAGAAAATCAGTTTTTTTGTCTGAAGATGGAAAATTAAAAAAACGGTAAGTCATGTCGTCATTTTTTCAATCAAAGTATCTATTTTCAGAGCTAATTTTTCCACCATGAGCTATGGAGCTTTAAAAAACGTTTTCTTGGTAAGTTTTAATAAGAAAAACGGGACTTGAAAGATGATTATTGAAATGAAGACACTAAGGGTGTATTCTGGTATTTTTTTCTATTCTGGAAGCAATTAATCAAATAAACAATAAAGTGTCCGGTGATAGTAGAGCTGACATGGTAGGCCCACCCTGAAATAGGAAGGGAAAGAAAACAAGTCGGTCTGGAGGGAAATCTTGACTAGTTGACTAGTGGGTGTATTAGAGGTTTATTAGAGGTGCGCTGGCACCTGGGGAGGACACGCAAACAAGCACATTTACTACCTTCTGAACGAATTAAAAGATTATTAAACATGTATGAAAATATATGTATTAATGTTTTTTTTTTTAATTCAACATACCCATATTTGTATAAAAATCTAAAACTAACAAAATCTAGCTATTAAAATATGTTACTGTGTAAATAAAATAATAATATACTTAAGAGTTTAAATATTACTTTGACGTATCACGTAAGAAACCAAAACATTCTTATTCTGTCGCTAAATAGTATTTTTTTTTTATTAAACTTACCTTAATACAGTTTTTTAAGAAAGAAATCTTATCACGAAAAAAAACTGTGGCTATCGCAGTAAATGTGTGTGTTTACAAAACAAACAATTAATGATTTTTAAGCCTCGAAAGACGAAAAAGGATTAATAAAGGGTGTTTCACCAATCTTCTCCTTTTCACTGTGAATATCCTTGAAAATTCTTGTCATTGGATATACGATGTTAAAAAAATGTGCCCAAAGGTGGCCCCCACCAATGCCTCGTCGCGTGGTCACATTAAAACATTCAAATTACACGGAGTAAGCGCAGGAAATAGCCTCCTTCCGACATGCAAACTTTACACTAATGTCCCGCAAAGGGTGGACACCTCACTGAAGCGATCCCTCACCATATATGAATAATAAATAATCATGCAAGAAAGGTACCCCGTAAATAAAAATAAATATATTTATATATATATATATATAATATATTTCTAGATTATATTTTTATAATATATATATATATATATATATATATATATTTCTAGATTATATTTTTGCATCTTATGTGAATTGCGCTAAAATATTATCTCTAAAACATTATCAAATCTTTGTTATTTTATAAACTACTACCCACTATAAGGCTATAGTGAATTCAATATTCACTGGAAAAATCACTTAAAAAGCCCATTCGTATTTGTTTTTTCACCATTTAATGCAAAAAATTTAGAAGTCGGCCATCTCTGCTCGGGGGTGAATGTTTCTCCGCGACTAATGAATATTGTAAATATGGCATTCTCATGCTTACAACAAGTAATTATTTATGTCAGAAGTTTCGTGTGGTATCATGTCCCAAAAACCCACATTTAATTTTATCATGAAGTCAAGGAATTTCAATTATTTGGGTGTACTAATGACGACGATTTATTAAAGAGCTTTGGTGACATTCTGATAGATGCATGGTAATAACCTAATTTACTCAAGAAATAAATAAATGACATGTAACTAGCGAAGGCAATTTTTGTCAGAGTGGTTGTTGCTTTTTATTTTTTTACCAGGTGTCTCTATATTGTTAGCATATATTTTCCATTGTCTGTAGATAAAGTAGTCCCCTGAACGCGACTTGGCCACAATTAGATCGGTGCATCCCATCATTTAATACCATTGTTTACGCAGTTGGCATTGTTTGCACGCCACTCCAGCCCAGGTGAGTTTGGTTACATGTTCGGGTCTTTTTCCATCAGATACCATCTAAGATAATAGGGGCTCGTGGCTGATAAAGGCTAATGCTGAGTAAGACCCGTCACGTATCGTGGGAGGTGACTATAATCGATCACAGCCTAATCAGTTTTCCTGAAAATCTAGATAGGTAGAAAATCCTGCTAGTTACTAACTGCTAACCTCCTCACTATCAATAAAATTAATCAAGTTATTAATTCAAATCTTTATTATTCATTGAAAGTTATTGTCTAATGTAAAAAAAATGAACAAACGTATGTACTAATACAAATACACGATTTGAAAATTTAATTTAAATTTTACCCCCACAAAAAAACGATTAATTTCAAGTGCCCAAAATTGAAACAAAAGTTTTTGCATATTCTGTGTTGATATAGCCGTCAAATCCATTGTTTCATAGGCCACTCCAAGATAAAACACTCTAATTCCAATTTTACGAGAATTCTGTCTATTTTTGTCATTTTAAGATTTAGTGAAATAAGTATTCCAATTCAATTATCTCAATCGGCATTAGAAATCAAATAAATAAATATTTCATATTTGTTCAAAACTTAGATATTTATTATGATTTTTAATGCCGAAAGATCGCCATATGCTTATTCGAGGGACACGCCATGTAGCCGATAATAAATTCTTCCATCGCATATGGCTAACACAAAGCCTGGGGGGTGCTTTGTCTTATCTTTGCAATTATCTGAAGGCTAAACGACAAACAACTTTTCTGATAAAGCCGAGGCATTATTGATTTTTCCTCTTTACGCTATCTACCACTATCTGCAACTTGGCAATCGTGACTCACTACGGAAAATACGGCTTGATAAAATAGCTGATTACCAAGAAACCCTAAAAAGCATATTATTTGATTCGAAAGCGTTGACAATTTTTGTGGATTTTTTTCGACTTGAGATTATTTAAATACATAGCTGTATAATAAATTGGGTTACAGAGTAAATAATTCGGGTGATAAAAGAATTTGGGACTTACCGGAAGTTGGAGAACCATTTGACGAGCTGCGCCGTGTTATTCTTGTTGAACTTGATGTCGGGGAAGTACATCTTCAAGACCGCGGAGCTCGGGTAGCGAACCCAGAAGAACATTAGCTTGGCCTTGCGCAGGTGCATCGGTGTCAATGTGGACGAGTGCAAAGGAGTTAAGGAAAAACATGGCAAACTTCACTGTTCATTCAATACACAACAATCAAATAAAATCACTCAATCAAGAAAACAACAAATGCATATCAAACAGTCTGAATCTGAAGTATACGTTCTGTGGATTGCATTTGGAAGCTCTACTGTGTTTATCCGTTAAGCCTTAATTTATTGCTAATCCAGTAAAAAATACAAATCCAATTCCCTGAAGAACCGCGGAGTTAATCTCAGATTTATTTCCTCGCGTTCATTCCTGCCAGTCAAAGACCTGATTTCACTTATTGGATTTGATTTCAACCCCGTCGTATAGAGACTATAGAGTGTAGAGGCATTGAAGGAATTCTCCCCCGGGTACAAGGTAAAGATATCAATGTTCGTAGCAATGCTTGAATATGATTGTGCGGCTTCATTCACAGGAAAAGAAACAATACGTTAAGCCCAAAGGTGAGACCTTACAAATCGTAAGGTTAAACAATCCGAGAAATAAGATACATACCCACGGTGGAATACCGTGTGGGCAATGAATTGATTTCATTTCTGTTTTGTGTGCACGAGAAAGACAAGCCACAAAAGTGTTTACCGCAAACTTAACTCAAATAAGAACAATTAAACTGAACGAAACTCGAGTAGGTATTTCATGCTAACCGCATTTAATGACACCGAAAAATCAATGAATCATGTAACGATAAACTTCTCATACAGTACTTCATTTGCATTTAGATAGACGACTTCAAACCGCGATTGAATTCATGAACCAAGGGAACTTTTCATGATAATGAAACATTATTATGCAATTAAGGTAATTTTTAAGGGAGAAACTTTTATGTCTTTCATAGCAAACATGGTCTGAAATAAATTATTCAACGCAAGATTGGTGAACCGCTGCCTTATAATGAAAGGTTTTAGAAAAGTAGGGCTTTCGATAAGGTATTTCGTAGGAAAAATTTAAAATACAAATTACATTCAACATTCTTTTTACTAGTAAATTCTTTGGGAATGTGTTCGCGGAAATGATAGATAAAGTTTGTAAGCAGTTGGCATAATTTTGAATTATTCAAACGAAGCGATAGAATTGGTCTACGTAATATTAAGTCTGAAAATGATTATTCTTTTTTAAATTATACCTAGTGCATGCATGTTGCACTGCAATGTTATATTGTAAAGGATATAGTAGGTTGAATTCCGTCATAGGTGAGGTCTGTGGAGTTGCAGTCAGAGTGCGGGTCCGTGGAGTCCATGGGCCTCAGCGCGGGGTGTGAGTAGTCTCCCTCTGCGTGGCGCGCGGCGGCTAGCAGCGCGGGGTGCAGCAGCGCTGGGGCGTGGGGCAGCGGCGGGGAGTCCCGCCCCACCTGCTCCAGCAGTCCCATGGAAGGCGGGCTGCCCAGCTGGCCTTGCCCTCGTCCCAAGCGCCCCATGCCCATTCCTCCCATCCCACCCATCCCACCCATCCCGCCCATACCTCCCATCCCTCCCATGCCTCCAACGCCACCATGAAGTCCCCCGTGGTGTCCGAAGAACGGACTGTACGGAGAGAACACTTGGGATTCATGGAGGGAAGGATTAGGAATGGCTACAGAAGTAGGAAGGGACACGGGGAGCATCGAAGGAGGAGGATGATACGGCCGCGGAGAAGGCGAGTCCGCCGGCCCGGGGCACGGAGAAGGTCCTGATCCATCTTGAGCCAGGATTCTACTCACGGTCCTGGGAGTGATCCGCGTGTCTGTCACCTTGTGACGCTTCTTCTTCGGTGTGACGACAAGGCTCAGAGCCTCGTTCTGCTCGGGGTTACTGTCCCGGTCGGATGTGCAGAAGGGGTTGCCCGGCCCCGCCATGTGTCCCATGCCACCGTACAAGCCTCCCGGCGTAGCTCCCTGGGGTGGTTTCGGCGCCTGGAACATTGCCGCTGAAGGCGACGGTCGGGGGTGACTCATTTGTATCATGGGGCCGAGGCCTCCGTCTGAACCGGCACCGCTCGAGTGCATCGGCACGCTGATCGGTGGGAATGCCGATCCGTTCATTCGGGGGCCATTCATTTGTAAATTTGAATGCATCATATTGTTTGAGTGAGACATCATGTGATTGGGAATGTTATTTAAATTATTTGGAATATTCAGATGGTTTGGCGTGTTACCTGATTGAGGGTTCATCGGAGGCCTGTCAGAGGGCTTGAGGCGAGGAGACTTTCGCTCGAGTAGTTGCGAAGCCAGCATGAGATCCTTGTTGAGCTGCTCAGCGGCGGCTGCCGCCACTTCAGATTGCTTGCCGATGTATCTTCTCTGATGCATGAAACGTGTCACTATTGAATCTATCAGCCCGGACAGGGATGCTGATATTTCCGTCTTGAGAACATCTGCGAGGCCTTCCAGATCGGAACTCGATACAGGTCCGATCGAATTACCACTATTTCTCATCATACTTAATCGTTCAGAAAGTTCAGATGGAACCGAGGGTGTTTTGGACTGAATAGAATTTGGCGGAGAATGTTGATTCTGAGATAAGTGTTGCTGGCGTTGTTGTTCTACTGCTTGTTGGAGTTGTTGCTGCTGTTGTTGATGTTGGTGCTGCTGTTGCTGTTGTTGTTGCTGCTGCTGTTGTTGCTGTTGTTGTTGCTGGTGCTGTTGTTGCTGTTGCTGTTGCTGCTGATGGTGCTGGGCCGCAGCCTGGTGATGCTGTTCAGCCGCATGGGCCGCAGCAGCAGCAGCTTCTTTGGCCATCGCCTGTCGCACCCCTTGTTCCATAAACAGTTTCTGACTCACCCCTAAGTACATTGCCGCAGCGTTGCTGATTGCGTGATGCGGATGATGCTGATGTTGCATTGGATGAGGAATTGGCGATTCGTGGTTCGGATGGGGCATATGTGACATCATGGGAATAGCACCATTAAAATTTTGCGGAATACCATGAGGATGTGCCATGTGTGGATGCATTTTAGCAGACATCATTTTACTCATCACTTGTGAAAGCATATTCGGAGTGGACGTAATCGGTAGCACGGGGGTCGGGACCCTCTCTTTGACGGGAGATGATGGTGGTGATCTCGGGGATAACTTTTCTTCATGCACACTGTTGTCGTGATCCATATCATTATCGTTATCGTTATCACTATTTAAATCTTCGTTTTCATGAGTTTCGGACTCTTGTTCCATTCGATTGCACAATTGGACGTATTTTTGTTGCATTTCAGCTAATTGTTCTTGCATCGTTCGTAGTTGCGATTTCAAAGCATTTTTTTCAACAATTTTTTGGTGAATTGGTGGTCTGTCAGAATCTTCATCGTCATCGTCGTCCAGCATGAGTCCCTGCAGATTGAGGCCCAGGCCGAGTCCGGCCGCTGCGTATCGTTCCGCTGCACTGTTGTCGTGTTGCTGCGGTTGATATAATTTCCTTTTTTTGCAACCATTCACTTGCGGTTGAATCGGAACGGGGCTCGATCGCATCGTAGACACTATGTTTTCCACTCGCGCACGTTTCATATCCAAAGGAATGGGTTCACTCTTTAATCCGGGTGAAGCTGGTCCATCTTTATCCACGAGCCGTTCTGGCTCCGCCTTGGGAGTGACGAGGGCCTCCACCGAGGCCGGCGAGGGCAGGGAGCGGCCGGAGTCGGAGCCCCCTCCGTTGACCCCGCTGAGGGCCTCGTCCATGAGATCGGCTTGCTGCTGCCGCCCTCCGATGCCGGCTTCGCGCAGACAGTCCCTCATGGCAGCCGCGGCGGCCGTTGCCTCGTCTCCACTGTTTGAGTCGCCTTCGATTCCGTTCATTCGTTTTCCACTAACTCCCACATCACCGTTATCACTCGTGTCACGTGAACCATTTTTAATTTCGTTATTATTATTATTTATGCTATTATTATTATCGGTTTCGCCACCGTGGGCGTGAAGCTCCCGCTCGAGCTGCAGAAACTCCTTCTTGCGCCCCTGCAGGATGTCCCTGAGCATGTGGTGCGCCAGGTCAGGAGGTGAAAGGCCCCCGGATCTCGCGGGGCCTTCTTCAGCCTCGGGAGCTCCCTCCTGTTTCACTTGGCGCCCTAAGAGCTCGTTGAGCATCTTTGCTGGCCCGTACCCCGGCCCAAAGAGGCCGAAGTGTTGTTGGTTTTGGCTAAAAATAGCGCCGTAAAGTCCGCCACTCATGAAGCTAGGTCGCGACGTAAAGTTCGGTATCGAGGAGTAACTATTTCTGGGCTCGCCGGCGTCCACGCGCTGTCTGGCTCGTTTCGCTTTCTTCAGTAGCTTATCTCCGTACAAGCCGAAACAATCTGTCTCCTCCTCCGATGACATCATAGGAAGGACGAGCTATGATTGGCCGAGGGATCGACCTGTGGAGGGGATAAGGAGAGACCCCACCCTCAGCCCCCACTAGTCGGCCTGTGGGGAACCTGCAATAAGGTGAGCGGTTAGTACTGGCCCGGTCCCGTTACCCCGGCGGGCCTCGGGGCGCGGGGGGCAGCTGCGCCGACAGCTGCACGCCACTACTCGCTACTCACTACTCACTACACACTACACACTACACACTACTCACTACCACTACCCATAAGAATGCATTGAACAACATACGATCATCATATATTATTATATTGCAAACAAGTCTTATAACTAACAACGAATAATAAATTAGATTCTTTTACATACATCAGAAGGATAAATAGCATTATTTTATTATCTACTTAGATAATTACTAATTAAATCTATTACTTTTATTTTAAAAAAAAAACTTACGTGTTTCAAACTTACATACATCAATCTTATCCGAATTATTTCTTTCATTATATTAGAACGTTTTCAAATCAAAATAATTAACAAAACATTTATTAGATCATAATAAAGAAGAAATTATGAATACCAACCAAATCCTTAGAACCATAAAATATTTTTTTCCTCATAAATTTTAATTGGGTAATTAGTTACCTCTTTATAACACCG
Source organism: Drusus annulatus (assembly GCA_022651775.1). NCBI lineage: Eukaryota > Metazoa > Arthropoda > Insecta > Trichoptera > Limnephilidae > Drusus > Drusus annulatus. The sequence goes on along the minus strand of JAGWCC010000031.1, from coordinate 1,137,950 downwards.
TACATATTAAGGTATAAATTCGTACTTAAGAAAGCTCAAGCAATCTATTATGTATGAAGGCAGGTAATAAATAGGTTCACGATTTTTAAAAACTGTCGCCGAGCAGTAAGATAGTTTTAGTAGAAAGTTTGTATTCTTTCACCGCCCTTGTTCTGCCGAGCGAAGCCATTCATTTCCCTTTTTAAATTGCAAAAAGCTCGCTTCACAAAAGAAACCGCGTCAATCCGAACAGTGACTACACCAAAAGCGTGAATTTAATCTAACTACATCTTCTGATCCCGGGTTTTTTGAAGTTCCCCGTCAAGGAAGGCGATTCGTTATTTGTTGAAAGTCTGCGTTTCCGGTCTTTTTTAAAGCGTAGTTACGTACTTACCTAGTTCCACGGGTTTGCCACCAAAACGGAACTTGGAATGTTATGTGCATGACGTCGCATTGTCAGTGTCTCCACGGTGAGTGAGCACGACATTAACTCACTCGGAGTGGAGTCACTTATTATCATACTGGGAAATTAGTTTTTTCCCCATTGTGCTGGCATCGATCTCGACATCCGGTCGCAGATGGACATCATGTTTTTTTGCAAGACAAAATACTCCGGAAGTCAGAGGCTGTAAATGATTGTCACGGGAATGAATTCGCGTATGAGTAACTCACGCAAAGTGAACTGATTCATTTGTCTGAAACTCGTCAAAATTGTTCTCAATTTCTATAGATTTTTTCCATGGAAGCGGGCCTTGAGGTAATATAATTTTGTTTTTCACGCAGATTAACTTCTTGCCTATTTAATTCTTGGTAACTTATCATAATCGCAATGGACGCGCAATAAGCGATAAAAACCGATCATTAGCCACTTAATTTATTTAAGGCTTTAACGAATTGGCACTGGCTTACTTATCGGAGCTCTGTATTCCTAAACGCTAACTTCTCCAAAGCGCTTAGCAAAACCTGGGTTCGGAGGCTGCGCTCCGGGAGTACCTACTAGGCCCTAAACCTTAGAATTCAGAACCAAGAACTTTATAAAACGATCTCGTGGTGATATTTGGCAAAAATGGCGCTATAAAAACTAGCCAAGTGTCATTACTGTTATTATTAATTACTGTGTGTGTTAAAATTTAACGAATCACGCACTTTGGAGACTTTAAGCTGTTACAAAAACAAATATTTGTAAGGCTTTACATATTGTTGCCAATTTATGAAATTGTACACAACCTTTGTGGGTTCCTTCCATTGCAAAAACAAAGGAGAAATCGTTGTGCGTACGTTTTATTCAGGATGTATTTTGACATTATTATTGGACCACGCCTACCAACTACGCTTTTCAAAAAATATGCTAAAAAGTCAAATGTCTAAAAATTAGATTTTAAGACATTTAAAATTTCACGTAATGTGTAAAAATCCGAATTAATAAAGCGTTCACAATTTCAGCTTGCCCGTAGTACCAACTTAAATTTTCGTGATATGTTATGCATTATGATGCCAATTTGGAACTTATGGGTTTATCAGTTTTTTGACAGGTCAAACCATGAACCACTTCATAACTCGCAACGTTATAAATATGTAAACTGACACCTACGCAGAGTTGTTGATTTCACCAAACCTTTATAAGTTTATTTTGAATTTTAAGTTACATTCTAGCTTAGCTACCCTTGAGTTGATATTTCACGAAAATCACGCAAAAAAATATTCAATGAATATTCTTATTCTATATTCGATATCTTATTAGATTCTTAGTTGTTTAAAATTTAAAGAATAACTTTCAAATTAGAATTCACCCTAATATGCGCAACATGCGATGTGCATTGACCTGTTGAGCGAACGTGACCCCCTGAGAAACAATGGCTTTCCATAAACAATAATGCACCATAAATAAATTCACCATAATAATTGGAAACATTACTATATTCCCGCGCCAAGTGGGGTGGTTTATGGTGGAACATGGGAATTTTCACCCCCTCATCATTATTTTATTTGTGTCGCGGCGTATCGCATTATTATTTGAAGGGATGATATGATTAAATTTACCCAAAACATAGCAGGCAAGGGTTACAAAATGACTTAATATCATAAGTTACGTACCTACCAAAGCTTCCTCATACAAAAAAAACTATAATTTGTAATTGTAATTATAATAAAAATGAACTGGAGGCATTTTCTAAAGCTTGACAAATGATAACTACACATTGTTAAATAGTTTTAAAGAATTCGTGTACACGAGATATATGTGAAAGCTTGTCTCTTAGATATAGATAAAAGCTACTGATCAAAATAATACATGAACCACCATTTTGATTTTTTCTTTTTTTTATTTACTCACAAATGCACGAGCGATGTCTTAGTATTATGATTCAATGTTTAGAAACTGAATTAATTTGAAACCATGAATTACACACTTACCTACAACACGGGACTGTCGTGGTGTGTTTCGTGTTAATTTATGGGAAAAGCTATCAAGAATTAAATAAACTAATATTATTATATAAATTCTCTCAAAAGAGTAAACTGCGAGGATGATGTAAGACTACGGAGGTACTTACATCATCCTCAGTATCTTACTACAGGTACTTACACCTACAACGGTGTAAGTACCTGTGGGTTGTAGATGATAGGCTTGAGAATGAATATAAATGTTCTTGCTTGCATTGCATATAGTTTAATCTCTAATCGACGGGTACAGTAAAACTCCCAAATGTACGAGTAGTATCTCCACTACAGTTCATGTTACGTATAATAATTAGCGTGTTAAATGAAATGGGAAATTCCATAATGATTGATATTATAAGTATTCAATGCATTCACATTCGAGTTTCTGGTGTTTTTGTTTCAATGATTAGAGACCAGTGCTTGCTGTTTATCTGTGTGTTTATCTAATACGTACAGGCGTTATCACGAAGCCATGTTTTCCTAGCGATTGTAGGAAAGACGCCCCATATAATGAAGAGAAACACAGTAAAACAGTACTAAACTACACCCACTTCATCGTATTACTAACTCTGTTTCATTGCTATTACTCCGATAACGAACTAATCTTCCGCATGTGCCTGTGATACATCTGACCGTCAAGGGCGTAAATTATTGTTACATAGATTATTATGTCATTTGTTTGAATTTAAATGTTATTTTCTATGAAATGAGAGGTACAGTAGTATCGCTACTTATATTACAGATTAGTAAGTAGTAAGATACCGACCAGTTTTCGCTTGAGCTCAAAATCCACCAGCAAAATATCTAAGTATCAGAAAAGTATTTGCTTTCTTTTAATCACAAAAAACACAAATGCATTAATAATCAGATTTTTTTCTTATTTTTGAAAAACATTGTGAATTTTAGGTAAAAACGATTCAAAATAAGCCTAGTATTGTCTGGTTTCAAAATGCAAATTTAGACAGCAATTTTAAAATGGTTTTGAAAAAATTTAAAAGAGGTAAAACAGTTCAAAAATGTCATTGGTTTCAAAACTGCACAACATTTTAGTATAGTTTTCAAAATTATTCACTTATATACAATTTATAGATAAATCATTTGTGCTGGCCTTTAATACACTTATTAATAAAATGAATGTTTCTTCTTTTCGAAGAGAATCTGTCCTCTAAAAACCGTTTGTAGTGATATATTCAGCTTTGCGTAAGTTGTAACTCCTTTTTCCCTACGTTTGAAAATATGGATTACATAATATTTGGCAAATTTATATTTCAAAATTTACCTGAACTTAACTTTAAATGTTAAAAATTCCAGAAAAAAATATTAGAAAACATACTATTTGAACGGTGGGTAATTGTAAAATATGATCCAAACATATTCATAGAACTGTGTTTTACAAGAGAAACCTACTTAATAGTATTATGGGGGGAGGTATTCTCCTAAAAACCATTAAAGGGCAATCCACACGATGGTCATTATTGTTTTTTGTACGGTGGTTAATCGGTCAAACGTTTATTTTTCGATTTAAGGTGTTTTCCAGATATAAACTCACCCCCGATTTATTTAGAAAAATATGTGAAACGTCACATTCTAACCTTTTGAAATCTTCAGGGAGCTAATTCCAAATAATTCATTAATTTAAATCTTTTTGGGTGAAATAAAATACAGCGCTTTTTTTAACTCTTTATCAATATAATATTTATTTCTGGCAACACAGTTATTGTCTTACATCCCAATATAAATAAGAAATCAGTAAATACATAAAGTAAATTACTTTTAAATTTCATAAAATAACTTCATTTTTTTCGTTAAAACAAATTTATTGTGATTTTCGCAGATGTCAATGAGAGCCTATAAATGTACTTTTTAAATGATGTATAAAAAAGGATAGACAGTGAAATGTACTTGTCTTATAATATTTCTCTTAAAATAAGTATTATTTTGAATACGTACGTACTTATTTTAAATATCGAATGAAGAACTTCAGTGAAATATATTGACATAAAAAAAATAAAATAATATATTATATAGACTCTGACCGTCATTTTATGTGGTGGTTAACCGTACAAAAAGTTAACTAATCAAAACGCCCCGACGTCATTGTAACCCGATTGCTGTGGCATTGCGGAGCATTGTGGAGTGATTCGTAACTATTGTGACGTCATCTGATTTAAATCGTATGTAACTTGTAATAACACTTTAAAAAAATAGTTGCATCTCAGGGGTCATTGAGGAAATACTTAAATGTTTGAATCTACCAGGAGCACAAGCGTTTATAGGAGTAATTTAGCCCGAGTATGGATAAATAACAACGTGATTAATTCATGAAACAGTATGGAAGAAAAGTGGTTTCCACCGCTAATTAGTTGGAAACTTCTGGCTCAGTGCGGCATGGCATGCCATATGGCCCGGCAGTGTCAGCTAGCTTTGCCATATATTTATGCGATCTTATCATTTTTTCTCTACACAAAGAGATATCTGAACGCGATAACGAAAACGAAACAGTTAAGTTGTTTATCTATGCATGTGTTTTGTCCGCCGAGGGTGGCCACCAAACCCGAGTGACCCTCTCTGGACTTTATGAAGAATGGTAGTCTTAATCTATACATGTCACAGGTGAATTAAAGGGAATAACTAATATGTGAAATGAAATAAAAACTATATTTTCAAACACCTTTTAAAAAAATATTATCACCCACCGGTTTCGCTTCACTCAAGCTTCACCGGAAGCAAAATCAGTAGGTGATAGATAATATTAAAAATAAAATTAGTGGTCAAAGAAAAAAAAAAAACAAATATTATATCAAACCACAAAGTGATTGATTTCTACGAAACAGGATAACTAATAAATAAATTGATAAGAAGAAAATGCTGTGGAAATGAGATCTCTGAGGCATATGTACGGTAAAATCATGTATGATCGTGTTAAAAATGTGGATATCCGGAAAGAATGCAATGCTAATATAAGCTTAATGAATAGGATCAAGAAAGGGACGCTTAGATGGTTTGGGTTTGTAGAGCGAATGAACGAAGAAAAGAGTGTGAAAAGAATATATGATGTGAAAGCGAATGGAAGAAGAAGTTGGGGACGCTCGAGGAAGACATGGCACGATCAAGTTAATCAAATACTTGAATCAGGCCATGTAAAGAGTCGGAATAACAGAAGAGTATATATGAGACGGTGTATAAACGTGAATGAAGCAAGGAGTTTGTGCCAAGACAAGTATTATATGGCGGTCCGTCTTCTCTGCCTACCCCTGCGGGGAAACGGCGTCATCACCATCGTTAGTTAGTTAAGAAATCCTTTTCTGAAGCAGCAACTCTGTGCTGGACTGTAAAAAAATTGTGGGCCCTGGCGTCATCAAATTTGCGCAGATATTCAAGTCTAATTTTTTTAGGACAAAGCACTTTTTTCATCTAGAAACATCTTTTCAATCATGAACTTTTGAAGCTTTAAAGTATCTCTTTATCTATCAAAAAATAGAGCGCACAAGCGCCTTAGAGCCTGTTGAGAAAACAACTGAGCAAAAAAAAATGCGATTATTTGTGTATTTTGTTAAAGCGAATCAACCTAACTTAATTATGCATCTATGATCACCCTAATACACATACGTATATTATTATGTACGTATATAGTATGCAGCTAAATATTTTACGTGCCTAGCTTCATTTATAATGTCGTCTACTCCACGTACACTCATAAAAAGGCGAATCGGTCTATTTCTCACACAAATCGCTCGCACACACATAAAGGCCTTTGTATGAATTCAAATTGCCTGAGCTACAGACAATTTCCATGGAAGAACTGACAAAAGCCGTGGGCACATTTCCTGCCATCAGAAGCACATACATTATTCACGGTGGGCCATTTTCCTACTACGTGTCCAAAGTAATTTCACTACCGGCCGACTATTAGCGTTGATGGTGTCGAACCTCCGATGTAAGCGGTACGTAATAAATTATTATTATTATATAAATTCTACAATTCGTCACGTTTTATACACGGAAGATAACTAGGTACCTACGCGGTATGTATTTTTTAAATGTTTTTTTTTAAATTAAATACTGCACAAGAGTCCCAACTGCTCCGAACCAGTGAGACTAATGCATCTCCAATTGGGGTGTATTGTGAAGGACATGGGGAAGAGGAAGAGAAAGGTTGGAAAGTACGATTTGATTGCAACTGAAATGTCAGAATTAAGGAATATAAACACTCGGGAAGAAACGAAGATGGGAGATATAGTATTTCATCGTTTTGTACATGTTATATGTAGGGAGTGAAAGGCTCTGATAATAAAATATCAGTGATATTTAATTAATTAAATTAAATACACGAATACTGTGGTAGTGGTAAACACTCTTAGTATCGCCCTGGTGAAAGACCACCATTCAGAATTGAAACGTTTCTTGAAATGTCTTTAGCTGTATTTGGTGATCAGATCTGAATAGCCAAGTACTTCTCAACCTTCGTCATCCCCATCTTTATCTCCTTCTCCACCCCACTACCTTCAACCTCACAACATACCCCAATTGGGGATGCCATAATCCCACTGGCTTCAGACGATTGGGAGCAGTTGGGATTCTTGTGATTCTTTGTCTTGTCTTTCTCAACATTTGTTTCAAAACTTACTTTACTATTTTCATCTTTAAAGTTTTTGCATAACTTATCTTTATTCTACAGCTACTGACTAGCTTGTATAGTATTTATTATTGAAACACATATTTCTTTGTCTTTTTCATGACGTAATACGTTATACCCATCGTCAATTTATTTATTAATAATATTATGCATTTTAATAGGAGCCATGCATGTTCTAGGTTGTTTTTTTTAACGAATATAATAAATAGTAGACGAGAAGTATTAAATCGCTGAAACAGACGTAAATAACTTATTTCTGCTTGTTACAGAATGCATCACTTCACTTGCAATACGTACCAGAGGAACATGACCCACAATGGCGCAATGCTATCTGTAAATCTACCATTTGCTCTACCAAATCGATATTAAATGACTATCTAATACCAGTGGATAGTGGAACGATATTTTAGTCTTATGGTAACAATACAAAAATCTTCTAAGTACCGACCTAATACCCAATGCCAGAAATTAAAAGCAAATCACAATTCCATCGCGTCCCGTTCTTTATATTTTGTATTTATAACAGGTGTTTTGAATTAATGTGTCCATTGTCCTGGCGTTGGCTATTACGGACTAATTGTTCCAAAAAAATGCTTTACTTAGATAGTGGAATTTCTTATCAAGATGGAAATATCAAAATTGAAAGGCTTTTCAGGAAATGATTGAACACGTTAGTAATTGAAGGCAAAGTTGTTTTTGATTTTTTACGAAAACACCGAATTGTGGAGAATATGAAAACACAAAGGAGAGTTGCCGCCAAAATATTCTTAGGTCTAATAATATGAAGAAATTATCCACAAATAATGAATGAGAATCTCAACTACAAAGCAGCGATCAGTTTGTTTGTATGAATTAGCAAATTTGTTGAAAAAATATTTCGAAAAAAGGGTTTTGAAAACGGTTATAATAGGTATCGTAGCAAGAGTGAGCACAGTGCTCACACATATGCATTGCTTGCATATAGCATATTTCAAACTTGTTATTCAACTTAGTATCTGAGTGGACAAACGCGTCGGATTCCCACCCGGACGTCGCGTCGCGTCGTGGGCTCAATTCCTCTGCTAGCTAAGTCCTCCATCATTGAACAAGCAACATCTTCCGCTAATTATGATGGAAGAAGAAGTTATTCAAATACTGTCAGGTTATTCGTAACCCGGGAATGTTTGTCTTTCTTTGAAAAAAGGGAAAAAAAAAGAAAAAACTATTTAAATAAAATTTAAAAAAAAACTTTTTCGGTACAATAACTGTAAAAACTTATTGTATATTCAAATTTGAATAAGGCGCGAGCAAGACAAAATATTGTTTTTCAGTGACGTTTCTCGAGGAAATCACTATTGGAATTGTATAGATATGCATCAATGCACACAATCCTTACTGTGGGTTGTTTGTGTCAACTGTAATTACATGACCTATAAAGCTATAAGACGTAGAAGTCAAATGTGCGATTAACAGATTAGAAGATGTCCCACGTTGTAATAAAGGAACAGCAACAGATCAATCTAATTCTAATAAAATCAAACAATTGGTTGTCGTCTTCAACCAATTGAAACACTATTCTCCGCTAGTACCCCGGTTCAATCAAAAGAAGTCAGTTTCAAGATTTACGATTCTGGACCGCTGAAGCAGGGGACCATAAATTGCATCCGTGACACCAGCGGTAGCGGTGGGAACATCCACTTGGCCCGTTAAGTGGATAAGCAGACAGCATAAACTGCTAATCACAACACTTTGCTCCCGGCATGTTGTATGAGGCTGAATGATTCTTGCCAAGTCTATTGCGTCTTCCCGTCCCGTGGTACCGTCTGGCAACCGACAACCGGCAACCGGCAACCGGCAACTGGCAATAAGTAACCGGATTTACAAACGTTTCTTTTGGTCACAGGGAGGAATATGAAAAGGGTCTTAGTGCTTTAAATTTTTTTAAAGGTATTACGCCCAAAGCGCCCTTGAGGTGATTTTCCCACAAAAACGGCGCTATAAAAGTAATCCATTTATTATTATTATTATTTATTACGCGCAAAGGTGGTAATGGATGCAATCTGCCTTAGCTAATTTTAAGGGAGAGCAAAATCAAAACGTTAAAAAGATTTAGGGAAGCATTATCAAAGATGATTCCATGTGTTTTATTTCAAGAGTAGCATACTTTCATTATATATATTACATTATATTCTTGCTGTTTATTATTTCAAATGTTTTTGTATCAACAATCCTTTATGAGTATATACAACTGTACGAGTTTGAATCAATTTATGAAAATAATCTTGAAAAATACCCACCTACCTATGATGTATTTTAGCATACATTACATTATTCTATATCTGAAAAAATAACTAATATATTTTTTTGGCCCTTGGCACGGGCACATAACAACTAGTTATTGTTGTAAATGGCATTCTAAGAAAACACAATACATAATGTGTATTTTTTTTTATGTTTTGTCTACAAAGTAATTGTGCGTTAATTTATTTTAATATATAACCAAATTAAATATTCTTGTAACCCTCTAATTCAATAACTGCGATTGTAGATACACCTTTGCCATAAAACAATGCACCATGAGGAATTTTAAGACCGTATTTTTTCTTAAAACTGCTTTTGCCCATTGAATTGTTTGTATTGCTTAAGTATTCATATAATAATATTGTCACAATTTAATCGTTGCTTTAATTAAATGTTTGCTTCATAATTGGAATCCAACAAGATTACCAGCAATTGCCAAATTCAAATGAAAGGAATTGAACTTTTGATTGACAAAACTTCCGCTTTTCTCCCCCATTCACTATTAACTCGTAATCTTATACACTTGCTGGAATCTTATTATGTCTCCATATGCAAATAGACTCGAGGGGCGAACTTGACGATCTAGAAAGCTCCCCCCTCACCCAGACGAATACAAACAGCGAATTAGGATTAAACTTTTGCTCTTTGGTGGATACAGTCGATTTTATTTCGATATATCGAAAACGTAACGCAACGTTTTCTGGAACAAGCAAAAACTCATGAAATTTGCTCAGTTTTTTCTTACTGGTATTTAAAGGCAAATAGTTTTGAATCCAAATATCACTTTTGTTATCCACTTTGTTTGATGCACATTTTTACACTTTTTTATAAGAAAAAAGATTCCTTTAAAAGTGTATTGAAAATACGAAAAGAAGCTGTGTTGTAGAACCCGTTTTCATAAAGGGCAAGGTTAGGTTAGGTTAGCAGATAGAAATACAAAAAAACTATTAGCAAAACCTTTTTATTTATTTTATTATTATTATTTTTTCATATTTTCGTTGAAAGCAATCTCTTTGTGTTTTGACATGACCATAGATATGAAAAATAACTTTGTAAAGTGAAGTTCACTTAAGTTTTAGCTTCTGGACCAAACAGACGTGCGAAAGCTATCAGTTTGAGACAGAAACTCCAGACATAAGGCCTCTGAAGATGGACAGTGTGATCTGTCCGAAACGTCAGGAGTTAAAAAGTCCTTTTAAGGACTACGTTACGCGGGTAAACCGAGAAAATTGTTCTACATATATATATATATATATATATGCTATATGCTGTGATATATCCTAATAGCTATGCGAAACCAGTCGGTCATAAAAAATAAAATAATTTCCGTGGTCTTATACAAAGTTATTTTTTCATTTCTTCAAACCTTTTTTACTAAAAATATTTGATGATGATGATTAATAATGATGAAAGGATTTTTCAATTATTTAATATTTTATCATTTTATTTGTTCTTTAGAATGTGTGTCCCTTGAGCTTCCCCACGGAAGGACAGGAATTAGCTCTCTTCCTTTGGACCAATGGTAGTACCAGCGCGGCGGTACCAGGAGAGCATACGGTTCAGAGGATCACCGTAAGTATTAACGGCGGAGCGCTGGCGAACTCGGGGCGCGCATTTAAGTTTATGAATGTTAATGAGGAAGCAGGAAAGAGGATGTCATACACACATCGGAGGAACTCGGAATAGGGACACTTGGACGGCGATCGCTTCTGCTAGCCTGGCAGCGTGAAACTCCATTTGGCTGCGAATGCTTAAGGAATTCTTTTGTTTTGAATAACATTTTTTATTTAAAACGAAAGAGTGTATTTGCATTAAGCTAATAAAACCAATGGCTTCTGAAGAGTGCACTCCAATGACGTAAAATACAATATTTAGATCGTAACAGGACCACGTGAACGGCAATCGTTTCTCTTATCCTGGTAACGTGAAACTGAAAATCAAAAAACAATTCTCCGACAATCATTTTAGATATCTATAGAGTTTCATTAATAGCATCGTAACAACGCATATACGAGTACTTCTGTTAGGACTATGCGCTACTGCAGCGCTTCGATAGTTTTTGCTGAAGGGCACATTCACAGCTTCGCCTCGTTCATGAGGTAGGTTGCCTAAAATTTACATTCTAATACAAAATAATGTCTGCTAAAATATATTATAGGTAAGTTCTTCATTAGGTAGATGGGGATTTGAAAAAATATCATTTTAAAACTTAATAATTTCAACTAACATCAGTTAAAATTTGGAAAAATCACATTCGTACGGACGTACGTACGCACGAAAGAAATTATTTATGGATATTTTTTTTGGCGATTTTATTTATAATTTTTATCAATGATAATTTACCTAGATCTTTTTTTTTGCTTTTTGAATATATCTTCGATATGACGAATTGTGTATCGCACAAAGCAGACCTACAAAACTACGCTAAATAAATATTTTTTGTTTAGTCCTGCCACTGAGAGTCCAGTTGTAACCTCTCATTCTATTAGATACATCTTTTACGAGAAAAAGGGATAGGTTACGATGAATTTATCAGAGGTACGTTTTTATCATATCTGTGAGACAAAAAGTCACTGCAGAGATTAACCGATAGAAGTGTGTTGTGGGTGTTTCTGGGTGCTCGAAGTAAGCTCATTTTTTCCTTACTTTAGGTGAAATTGATCAAACGCTTGCAAACATCGAAGTTGTTTCTTTTTTTTATATGAACACCGCACAAGAGTCTCAACTACTCCAAACCGCCTAGAGCCAGTGAGACTATGGCATCCCCAAATAAGGTATGTTGTGAGGCTGAAGGTAGTGGGGAGGGAAAGGAGGTTGGGAAGAGAAAGGTTGGTAAGTACTTGGCTATTCAGATCTGGTCACCAAACACGACTAAAGCCATTTCAAGCAACGTTTCGATTCTGAATGGTGGTCTTTCACCAGGGCGATACTTTAAGTATCTACCACTCTGGAACGTGCCGCAAATATACTTTTTATTATTTTTATATGAATTAAATGTGTTATGACACATATTCATCAATAAGAGTTATTGGCGCACGCTGGGTTTGAACCCGCGACCTTTGGATTCGTAGTCGAGCGTCTTACCACTCGACCATGGAGGCCGTCAAATCTTGGACAGATAATTCATTTCATTAACCTGTCTGGGACCTGGGAGTCGAAAACTCTCAAATATCAATTGGCAGTTTTTTTTTCAAATTAATATAGATCTCACTTCCAGAGATAATCTGTTAAATTATAATATCTGCTTAATAAAAAATAGATGTTCGTTTTACTAATCTCATGGAGTTTTCGTGGTTAAGTGCCACGCGTCTGTTCACAGGGGCTACGCCCACCGTCCATGTTTCCTAATGTGCCCCCGAGGGGTCTCGCGGTAGGTGCCGAGGAAGCCCCATTTAAGATTGCCGGACATTGACAATCACCTCCCGGGAGATCGGCGTTAAATGGCGGATCTCAAAGACTACGAAATCTGATTATTCGTTAGTCCCCCCCGCCAAGCGAAACGGTTAAACTACAGGGTAAACATGCTTTATAATATCTTAATATTTCGGTAGGTAGGTACATATTTATTAATTAATAATAAAAATTGGAATTTTTTCTACAGCGCCGTTTTCTTGAAAAAATACTTTTTTTTCGTATGAAGCGGCAAAAACGATTGAACGGTAGGCTCTGTCACGGTGAAAATTGCACAGCTCTTTCTGTTTGGAATTTTAATGTTATTTTTGCTATTTTAATTCCATCAAGAGCTATGAATCTTTTATCAATACCTATATTAACTGTTAAAAATGGGTTACACGCTATATTTTTTTAAATATAAACCTAGCAGAAGCCCGGTAGTAAAGCATTGTATTCAAATAGGTAAATAAATTTAATTAGGTTTGGTAGTACCTACAAATCTCCGTCAAAATTCTAAATTCCGCTGATTGCCGATGTTTGATGAAGCCAAATGTGACGGTAGTTCAATCAACCGGGCCTTAGTCAACGTGATTCATTAGTGGGTGCAATACACTGTCTGAATGAATACATAGAAACGTAATTAAAATAAACCAAAAAAAATAAGTAATTGTAAATATTTGGTGGCTTCGTAAATTAAATATGGCTTACAAAGTTCGTTTGTGAGTAAGTCTTGTAAAACGTTTGACCACCATACTACGGAAATGCGCTTAGTTTTGTGGGTCGTAATGTATTTTTATTAAAATATACATATAGGTATTCAGAAAATAACCAGCTGTTTTACGAATGCTGATGATAAATAATCACGGAAGGTTTATTCCTAAAGGTAATTTGATTTATAGGCTTTATTATTCCTAGGGAGTACACAAAAGGATGTGATATTCTGAATAATGTATCGATGATTGATTGTTGACTTAATGTGTAAAGAAAAACATACGCATTATATCTATCAGGAAACAAACAAAGTATGAGATGTTTATCTTGCTGGGAAAGACCTTTCTGCGTAGTTTATGGTATTTTGATTATCACGCTAAGGGAATCAATATTTCTATGTTTTATTTACGCCGTACGTATATATGTAAGTATAATATGTAATTTATATATTTATCATTTTGTTGACAATAGTATTTTATATTTATATTTGTATCTTTGTGCAAACGAGAATTAGAGATGTCTTAGTCCTAGCTGACACAAATCGTTGTTGCAATTAAACAATAACTGAATTACCGGGTACTTTACAACCACCTTCCCGTCCATCTCCTTCACCTACCCACTTCTTTAGCCTCACAAACAAACCCCTATTGGGAATGATACAATAAAGTATGTCTTATTAATTGGGACTCTTGAGCGGTACCTATTTGTACTAAAAAACATTAGAAAATGTAAACATTTTAACGTTTGAGTCACAAGCTTATGTATAAGATTAGTTTAACTAACTCGAGGCTGTCCATAAAAGCTAAGATATAATATTGATGGTTTCTTTTAATAAGCTTTGAATCAGTGCTAAGCTATTGTCGTGAGTCAGAGTTAAACAGCCTGTAACTGCAAAGGGCTTATCTTGATGTATTCAATTGGCCCCGGAAGAACCAGTTTAAGTTTGTACCACCCCTTGACCATAAGTCGACTTGAGTTAACCAACACAAATCAGGCCGTGAGACGTGTTACTTACATCATACAAATTGAATGGCTACTTAAGTTTAGTAAATCATTAAGTCAATTCTGTTACTTGTTTATGTTAAACATGGAAGAACACGCAGACTCTTCCGAAGTTTTCTTGAAACACTCTAGTGAAAGCTTAGAAGTACTGTTTTTAAATACAATTAAACTTTTATTGTATTTTAAATAATAATATTTAGAAAAATTGGAATTAACTTTAAAGAATTAATGCTTATTTATTTTTAAATATTTAAGTAATATTAATAATCTAAAACACAAATATGAAACAGAAAAAAGCCACAAACTAAAAAGAACAATGGTAATGACAAATCAAAAGATGGTAGCCTAAAATCGGAAGAAATTCAAATATTAATAATTTTCAATAGAAGTATAAGATTGTTTAAAAAATGCCGCTATCCAATGAGGTCTTGATGGCTTAATTGGCAGAGTGTTACTCCCGGATAGAGTAGAGGTTCTGAGTTCGAGTCCCGGTCATGAACGACCATTGTTCTTTTAGTTTATGTTTTTTTTTCTGTTTCACATTTGTGTTTCAGATTATTGATGTTTGATAATATTTTTCAACGATCGATCATCGATATTTTTTAACGTTTTTTTTTAATTATTTGAATATTTAATAATATTTTTAATTATTCATCAATTATCTTTATGAAATATTTAGAGAACGACTACAAGATCCTGAAAACGACAGAAATCGCACGTTTTATACATATAAAAAGGTAGTATTATTATAATCCATTCTAATATACCTCTACAATGCGATAGGAAACTACTCAAAAAATTTTATTCAACTTTTAAAACTATGTATAGATGTACATTTGTTTTTTTTTTTTCAAACATTACATCATTATTTGAATCGTTGGTTTTGACGTAACTTACTTATGTCTTTGGTTCTCTAGAAATAATTATAATAATTAAAAAATATGTACAAACTTTGTTTATCTTTTTTTAAAAGTTTGCACTGCGAATCCCCTAAAATAACTTTGTTTCACCTTTTCTGTTAATTGCTTATATTGCTTATGCAATGTATAATTACCTATATCCATGCTTATAATAGCGATTTTTGTATAAAAGCTTCATAATCGTTTCATAGATATCTTGAATTTGCAAAAGCTCAGTTTGTGGTCAATAAATAAAATACTCAACGGATACAGTTTTTCTTGTATTATTTTCTTAGTTAGAGTGTTAGATAATGTTGGCGTGTTTGAATGTCAAAATTATTTTTTATCAGGGGTAGATTAAATTAGTACTCGGGAATAAGGACATTTGAGGAGTATGGAAGCGAAGACTAATCAATGGATCTTCACTAACCTCAGTCATTATTTGCGGTATGTTCCTCATTGGTTTCACGAAGCTTTGCACACATGTGGCAGACGCACTAGTCATAATAACTGCATACCGTTTAAATAAACAGAGATTCAATCATCTTCATCCGTGTTTACAAATATCGCAATTAAGCGGACAAGCAAGCGCTAGTCAATTACCCAGCGTGAAGTATAATGCATGATGGAGGCTAATTCTTTACGACCTCCTCCAATTCTCTCATTTCCGGTGTCGCTAAAGGATGAATTTGGAACCCTATATAATTAGAGCACATACAAACATTACTTATCTCTGACAAACTATAGAACAGCTCGCAACATCAACAACACAAACAGAAAATACTAAACTACAGACCAAAATACGAATCTGTTACTTCTGCGTAGCTCCGCACCTAATTGGATAAATAATAATTACTCCTCGGCTTTCATCGAGTTTTGATAAATCTTTTATCTATTTTGCTATCGGAGAGTATGCAACAAACGATTTTTTTTGGTTTAACTTTTTAAAATTAAATGGATAATTTAAAGCTACATTTCTTATGATATAAATAATTATGATTAAGCTGAACATAATTAAAATGAAATTATAACTTTATATAAGACCACAGATTTTATTTTAAATTGTGTGAACGACCGGTTTCGCTTAGCCTAGGCATCATCAAGGTACAAAATTAAACAAAACAAAAAATAGATAGTGTGTGATTATACATACTCATACGTACATAGGAGAATAATATATAAAAAATAAAAAAAATAGAACAGAAAGAAAACAATAATGTCTACTAACTTAAATGTTGTTCTTTTGTTTTCTTACTGTTCTCTTTTTTATTATGTTCTCCCTATCTATGTATAAGTATATATAACCACACACTGTGTATTTTTTAAAAGTTTAAATTTGTTCCCTGAAGATGCTTAAGTAAAACCAGTCGGTTATAAAAATAAAATAAAATCTTTTGTCTTATACAAAGTTATTATTTCATTTTCATTAAATATGTCAAACCATAAAGTGATAGCTTTTTACGAAAATAATATATATATTTAGACAGAATAAGCTCAACGCAAAGCTCACCTTTCGAACGTTCTCGCTGCTTCTGATATCCAGATTACTGCTGCATAGTTAAGGTATATAGCCTTGTGTGCAGTTTCATGAGAAAATATAATTCTAAACTATTAATTATCACAAACGATGTAAGCTTAAACCCATTAATACATTTTAAATGCAGTAAGAACCAGCAGATCGAAAAGAACTTTTACAAGTATTGCAAAATGACAAAATACAAATGTCATAAGTTGGTACTGATATGTCTGTTTGCCTCGTGATCGTTTGGTCCATGTGTGATGGATGCAGGAAGTCCGACAGTAAAGGATCAAGTGTCACAACATTAAATGATACTCACTTCCCTGAGAAAGGTCATCGAATGATTCGTAGAGGCTGCGACTGACAGTCGCTTCTGCATCACAACATTAATTAGTTTCGATGTCCTTTGTACATGCAAAGTGGAACATAAACTCATTCGGAGAAGTGTCGCTGATGTAATGTTTGATGAGATGCTCCGATTAAGATGCGGACACTCCAATTAAAACACTTAATGATTAACGGAAACAATAGTATTAACACCATTGTTGTTTAATTCTGTACAGGTACATTAATTTTTTGAATATATTCTCACTTTTTAAATGTTTTCGAAAACACGGAACGAACTTTTTGAATGATTTAAAATTTAACCTTTTTCAATGAATTAGTTACAATTGTATCCAAAGATTAAACACATTTCAAAATAATTTTTTTTATTATTGAACAGATAATAAATATGGAAATAACACTTTCTTTTGACGGCCTCCGTGGTCGAGTGGTAAGACGCTTTACTACGAATCCAGAGGTCGCGGATTCAAACTCGGCGTGCGCAAACAAATTTTATTTGATTGATATGTGTCAACACATTTTAGATATATAAAATTATATATAGTATATTTGCGGCACTTTCCAGAGTGGTAGATACTCTATGTATCGCCCTGGTGAAAAACCACCATTCAGAATCGAAACGTTCCTTGAAATGGCTTCAGCCATGTTTGGTGACCAAATCTGAATAGCCAGATGCTTCTCAACCTTCCTCTTCCCCTCCTCACTACCTTCAACCTCACAACATACCCCAATCGGGGATGTCATAGTCTCCACTAGCTTCAGACGATTGGGAGCAGTTGGAACTCTTGTGCGGTATGTACCATATAATTTTTTTTCAAATGACATTGGGCATTATCTTCGGACGATGATATTTTTATTTCAAAGCTCTATTGCTCGTGATAAGATGACATTTCCAGCTCAAAATATTTGCGTTGATTAACGGATCATCTTTTATGACCGATTACTGACATTTTAAATACGACCTCTCGACCTCCATACATACCCCAGACAGTTAATGAATTTGGTTATCTGTGCAAGAAAAGATTTTTCATTTTGGAAAAACTTCATCAATTTCACCCGGGTAAGGAAAAATTGTACTTACTTCGGCGAAACCAAACACGCCTACGATTTTTGAGTAACATGTTACTCTAAGCCTTCGATACCTTTACATCGATTATCTCTTGTCTCAGCGTACAAAATTTGCGTTGAACGTCACTTTGTACCTTTTTAATACAAGCAATACTGCAACTGATTTACCTGTAAATTCTAGATGGGTAGTTGGAAAAATCTCCAGAAGGTTTCCAGTGAATAATTTATTTTAACCATTATCTTTTAAATTTAGAAAAACCTACTGTAATGTTTGTAAAAGGTGCAGTTTAAAAACTAGCGAAGGCATTTTTGAACATTTTTCCTTAAATTCCAGTATGCATTTCATAACGAATTAAAAGGATTCCTGCCTAAGAATT
Organism: Drusus annulatus; assembly: GCA_022651775.1. NCBI lineage: Eukaryota > Metazoa > Arthropoda > Insecta > Trichoptera > Limnephilidae > Drusus > Drusus annulatus. The sequence continues at coordinate 1,119,302 of JAGWCC010000031.1, read as the reverse complement.
GTGTTCACTGTAAACCTTACACATTTTCATAACTACCCGTATAGGAGTATAGGATTTACAGATACATGTTTGTAGTATTACTTGTATTAGAAAGCCAAAAAGGGTGTATTTTTGGGTGCTGACCTTTAGGTGTATAATTTTTTTTATTTTTTTAAATTTCTTGTTAATTAATAAATTACTTTTGTAATATCGAATTCGTATTGAAATACGTATCGCATTCCCAATGAAATGAGTTAATAAGTTTTTTTCTGTTTCGTCACCGGCAGAACGAGAGTGGATCAAGCAAATTTGCATGGTGAAGTCTCATAATTCAGAGGTATGTGATACATACTCCGGGCTCGTGTCGTTGGCAGTTTCCAGTTTCGAGTGTTGGCTGTTGGCTCCAGATTAAAGAGCGCGATGATGGCGGACTACGCTTTGACAATTAAGATTATTTAAATTGGCGCTTTGTTGATGAGACACTTTCGTTCGCCATGCGTCATCTGAAACTGCCGTGTTTACATCTGGTTTACTCAGCGGCTTCCAAGTGTGGGAATGCATTAATATCTCGATTACATACTCGATAATTAATCATTTTGTTGTAACAAAGGTATTCACACCGATATATATTTAAATTACTCGCTTCAAGATTTTCAATTAAGTTTTTAGGCGCCGGGATGAAAAGATGTCGCCTCGGTTATGTAACAGATATTAATAGTCAGGTACTATTTTCTAACCGTCCTCTTTCAATCGTCTGCTTCTCTTCATTCCCTTCAACCTCACAACATACCCTATTTGGGATTACCGCACAAGAGTTTCAACTGCTTCCAACCGTCTAGAGGCAGTGAGACTATGGCATCCCATTAGGGGTATTTTGTGAGACTGAAGATAGTGGGGAGGGGAAGGAGATAAAGAAGGGGAAGTTTGAGAGGTACCTAGCTATTCAGATCTGGTCACCAAACACGGCTAAAGCCATTTCAAGCAACGTTTCAATTCTGAATGGTGGTCTTTCACCATGGCGATACTTAGAGTATCTACCACTCTGGAACGTGCCGCAAATATACTTTATTTTATTTTATAAGGTTTTTTGAAACATATTAATTAAATAAAATTTATTTGTGCACGCCGGGTTCGAACCCGCGACCTGTGGATTCGTAGTCGAGCGTCTTACCACTCGGCCATGCAAGCCCTCCGAAAATGTGGACAAATCCGCGAGGAAAAGTCTATAAAAACGCGTTTTTTTCACAAATACTTTAACTGCAACACGCTCTGTATTATCAAATTGATATTTATTTCTGAATTTGACTGAATACAGATTGAGTGGCCGCTGGTGTGATGTGGTGTCGCGGTTTTATAAGCACTTCCTGTGGACCAATTTGCGTCCCGAACGCAAAAACCGTGTGAAATATTGAAGGATTAACGCTTCGGTGACAAGTGCTCTCGGTGTGTCTGACAAGGCGTGTCTACTTCCTAACACTCACACGTACTACACTACACTATAAATGACAACACTGCACTCGTGTAGGTACCTTCTACTATTTACCCTCAATTGATTTCTAGAAACTAATTATTATATTATTGATATCTACATACAGAGTTTGTGTATTTATTAAGTATGTTTACGTGAGACGGAAAGGCTGATAAGAATATTGAAAGGACAGTAAATGCAGGAAACTCCATTAATGGGGGTTTATAGTAAATACCGCACAAGAGTCTCAACTGCTCCCAACCGTCTGGAGCCAGTGAGACTATGGAATTTCAAATGGGAGTATGTTGTGAGGATAAAGGTAGTAGGGAGGGGAAGGAGATGGAGAAGAGGAAGATTGGTAAATACCTGCCTATTCATATCTGGTTACCAAACACACAGTTTCGATTCTGAATGGTGGTCTTTCACTAGGGCGATACTTAGAGTATCTACCACCCTGTTGGCGCAAATAAAAAAAAAGAAGCGGAACTAGGATTCCACAATGAAGTGCTGATACCAACCCTGATGTATGGCAGTGATGCATGAAACTGGCAGAGGAAGGATGAAAGTAGACTGAATGCTGTACAAATGAGATCTTTGAGACGCATGTACGGTAAAACCATGTATGACCGTGTTAAAAATGTGGATATCCGGGAAGAATGCAAGGCTGATGTAAACGTAATAAATAGGATCAAGAAAGGGGCGCTTAGATGGTTTAGACAAGTAGAGCGAATGAACGAAGAAAGGAGTTTGAAATGAATATATGTTGCAAAAGTAAATGGAAGAAGAATTCAGGGACGCCCGAGGAAGACATGGCACGATCAAGTGAATCAAATACTTGAATCGGGCCATGTGAAGAGTCAGAAGAATTTGTATGAATGTGAATTAAGCAAGGAGTGTGTGCCAAGACAGAGTTGTATGGCAGTTCGTCCTCTCTGACTACCCCTGCGGGGAAATGGCGTGATCGTTGGTTAGTTAGTTAGTTATAGATATCTACTTTGACACCTAATTAATTGCTATATCCGGAAATACATTACACGTAGATATTGAAAAATACATATTTTCGGCAATGAAATTTATTCTTCACCGAACTTATTATTTAAAAAAAAATTATGATGGTCATGTCGATCTTTAAATGCATTAATACAGTACTATTACTGTGCCTCTGTTTGGATACTTGGAATACGAGTGCGTAGATATTAGCGTTTTCCTGAAACTCCTGTCATTAAACGCTACTAAAGTCACTTATCGATTCAAATAATTGATGGTCGTCTCTTACCAGGATGATTCTGGAAGTATATTCGGCAGTGGCAAAGCTCCACAGCTAGTGATGCTAGTGAACAAATTGCTAGCTTTAAGTAATCAAGTTGATCTATGAATTGCACTCAGAAAAGTTCGACAGATTTTAATGCTTCAGCAAACAGATTTTCTCGTTGATAACAGTGGAGGTAACACAACAGAAATAGGCTATTTGAAGAAACCGTGCGAAGCCAGTCCAAGACATGACCAGCCAGTAATTACAGCAACCCCCGCGGCGGTGCGATTGGCGCGGGGCCAAGGAGGCGTCTTTTTGGCCTGAACAAGACTTTAATTCTTAAAGTTAGACAATTTAATTTTCGTTATTTCGCGCTTTATTGCTGTTCTTGTTTTGCTGATACGGCGACTGCCATGTGGGGGAAGGAACCCAGCCTGTTTGCGTGACGACCACGTACAGTCGTACACATACCCTAACCCACTGTGCAATGTGCAATGTGCACTGTGCACTGTGCACTGTGCACTAATCGCATCAAGTGTCGGTGGCGCAACCGAATGCAACTTTCTGTTCTCCCAATCCAAGTTTGGAAAGCTCGGCTGAAATTTTAAGGCACTCTGTTACATTTTATTTATTTTTATTTTCAGAACAAACAGTTGTGTAATAAATTATCGTTTATTTTTTCTATTGGTTACTTGGTCGAAAAAAATGCAAGGCTGATGTAAGCGTAGTTAATAGGAACAAGAAATAGAAGCTTCTTACGTATTTATTTGGGGGTATGTTGTGAGGCTGAAGGTAGTGGGGAGGGGAATGAGATGGGGAAGAGGAAGGCTGGGAAGTACCTGGCTATTCAGATATGGTCACAAACGGCTAAAGCCATTTCAATCTGGTATTTTACCAGAGGGACACTAAGAGTATCTACCACTCTTGAACGTGTTGCAAATATACTTTATATTATTTTTATATTAAATAAATGTGTCATGACACATATTAATTAAATAAAAGTTATTTGTGAACGTCGGGTTTGAACCCGCGACCTTTGGATTCGTGGTCGAACGTCTTACCACTCGACCATGGAAGCCGTCAAAGATAGCTATGATGGTATGGGTATGTAGAGCGAATGAATGAACGAAAAAAGGTGTGTAATAAAAATATATGATGCGAAAAGGAATGGAAGAAGAAGTCGTGAACTCCTGAGAAAGACATGGCACGATCAAGTGAATCATATACTAGAATCGGGCCATGTGAAAAGTCAGAATAACAGAAGATTATTTATGAATGTGATTCAAGCAAGGAGTGTATGCCAAGAGAGTTGTATGGCGGTCTGTCCTCTCTACCTACCCCTTCGGAGAAACGGCGTGATGGTTATTTAGTTAGTTGGTTATTTTTCTGCTTCGTCGAGTTTTTAATATATAGTTATGAAACAAGCAATTATGTTTAACTGTTTGAAAGTTGAATGGATATATCAAAATTCGGCAACGAAGGAAATGACTACTCGTGGCGAAAAAGTTGCGTCGGCTTAGACTTTCTACACGAAAAAATATGTACCACTTTCATCGTTCTAGAGTTCAAGCTGATATATCAATCGGACAAACGTATTTTGTGCTTCGTGGTTAAGAATTGTCCCTAAAAATCGTTTAATATTCTTCTTCCCTCTGCTATTTTAAGCAGTCTGAAACTCATACGATTGCTAACGGAAGTTATGGAAATGGATAAAGTTTTCGGGACATATGCCATGAACCAAATCGTAATATCTTGGCAAGCAGCTCTTGTTCTACTACCATGCTGTAATGTGCCGTCTTATACTTGTGGGGTTGGTAAATAGCTAATGATAACACTAAAGCGTTCAAATAACGGCGTGAAAAGAATCTCAATAACCAAAACAAAATACAGCAACCCCTATTGTTGTCCCACGATTCCCTAAAGTCGACGGTAAGTACGTTTCCAGGTCTGTTGATTGGAGGTGCTTTCCAAAATACCCGGTACACAAAGGGGCTAATCCTGGACATTAGAAGGTGGTCATCAATCATTCATACATCGATTGGTCAAAGCTCTTTTGTCATTAGAGGTGTCCGCTGTCCATACGTCTGATAGTGAGCATTGTCTTGTCTAAGTGTCCACCCAAATGGACACTAACGACTTTAAAAATGTCCAAGTGCCAAGCTTTACGGCACGCCTCCAACCCAAGTAAAAGCTTCTAAGTGGGTGGGAGGTTGATTTCCTGATATAAATCGTCCTTATTTAAAGGACTTATCTAAAATCTACAATAACGTGAAATACCACCCTTTTATTGTGATTACCATTTAAATTTAGCTGTTCATATTTTAATAAAAAATAACATTTCCAACGCCATTTCTATCTTCAAATATTGTTGTAAAATATTCATGTAATTACCGAATTTGTCTTAATACTAAATTGCGTCTTCTTTGATAATTGCAAAGTTCTTTTGTGTCACCATTTTTATATAAATAAGCAAATTAATACTTTGTTTTAACCACTTGTTCTATAAAATCAACATGTTTCAAGACTGATGGTATATTCTTCATTGTTTCCTGAAACCATCGGTTTTGAAACATGTTGATTTTATCAATAATGTTTAGTAGGTAGTACCGTATCGGTAAAGAATGTAACAAAACGAAATCGTATGTAACGGAATATGTGTATTCTTTTGGGTTTTGACAAATCTTTGCTTTTTTATTATTATTTCTAGAAACTAAACAAAAAAACTGTAAAAGAATGCGCCGGGAAAAAACGACATTTTAAACAAAATAAATTGAAGAAAACACCGTATTTTCTTACCCTTCCAAAGTTTATTTCAAATCCACTTTCATAATACCAAAGCAAACAGTTTTTTTAAATGACGGTAACGTTCTTTAAAAGCTGTCATCGCTCCATTTTCGAATTTGAAATTAACAGTTGTTGCCGTGGTGGAGAAATTATTCGCTTTTATAACTGTCATTATGTGGGCCAAGAATGGACAGTACGAACGATAGCTTATGAACTTCGGAGGTCGGTTTGGTGCCATATGGCACCACACCTGGTAAGTTTGTTCCGCTAGACCTACCGACGGGTCATCCGAGGGGGTGTAAAATATATTATTTTATTCTCACGGCACAAACAAAGGTATGGGGTTGTGAATTGTTTGTCAGAATGGTCTCAATTAGTTTCTTGGCCTGTGAGGGTGGCTTCAATATCCAGTATTCAGCGGTAATGTGCAACTTGTACTACTGTAACTTTCACGTAATGTTTGCGTTTTTATTCTTATTCATTCATCAACAAATAATTGTAGCTTAAGCGCAAAACCTTATAACCTCTTATTAACCATCTGAACATTTTAGATAAAAGTAATTATTTTTAGCTCGTGTCGTAATTCGCATCATACGCTTACGAGCCCTGGATCTTATGGTATTTTGTGTAAAATACTTTTAAGCTAGTTAATGCTTTGTTTCTAATACCTGCATAAGAGTTCAAAATAAATTATTAAGATTTATTAACTATAGAATGGGCATATTAAGGGCATGTATCAATTAATAATTACCGAATGAACATACTTTTATCAAATTATAAATTCAATAAGTGAAAGCCCTGAACTATTTTATTTAATTGCATTTGATATTCCTGGCAGGACAGTTATAAGACAGTACCTACCATATTATTGTGACAATTCTACTCTAACCTCACAATATTACACTCTTATACGACGAATTCAACATCTGGGAAACAAATACTCCGATTTTGTTGATATATTTCGAACATCACAATATAAGTATATCTTGGTACAGTTTTTTCATCTAGTAGAGCTAAATTAATTATAGAAACTATTTAACTCTGGATGTACCTGTTATTATTTACTATTTTTTCTTTTCTTTTACAAATTTTTTTACACTGTTTATGAGTTTATTGTTTTAAAAAAATGTTAATATTTGTGTATAAAGCCTTTAACGGGTGTAAATAAATCATTTATTTTAAGTGTTAGTTTTTCATGCGATATGCTGTCAGCTTCTTGAAGATCATTAAAAATACCAATAAATCTACTAAATTAGTGTGTTGTTACTGCAGTAAATGGTCGATAATTTTCTGCATGTTTAAAATTCGTAGGTAGGCACTGAACACCATAAATGAGGTAGGTACCTACCGTAAAAGTTTCCCCAGAAGTTTTCCCAATCACTTTACAGCCTCTTCGTACCCCGCGGGCAGCAGATACACACATAGGTATTCATCCGCCGATGTTTAGTGCGGGAGATGAATGCTGATAATTAGAAAACGAGGGGGCAGGGTTGATGATTTCAAGCCTTTAAAACCCTCCTTTTAGACAAAAGATGAGTGAACGTCCGTTTTTAATGCCGGGTCAGTCTTCCGCCCGTTTTCATTCAATCTCAGCTCTCGCTCCACTAACGTGTAGGTCAGAGGTGCCCAACCAATCGGAAAAAGGTAACACTTTTTAATAAATTATAATTTTTAAAATCTATAAATACACGCGTGAAAAATTCACACAAGAGATTGAAAGGGACACGGAAAATTATCAAATAGCTCGTGTATTGAAAAAATATAAATAAATTAAATTAAATTAAATTTTATTTATTTATTAATCTTTTCTCATACATTTACAATTTAATAAAATAGTTGTAAAATAGCGGGTTTATTGCTAGGTTGCATTTTTTTTCATTTTATCCACATTTTTAGTTGGAATTATTGATTGGTGATTAAAATAATTTGCTAGTATACATCATACGATTGAAGCTAGCCCACAATTTGAAGACGTGAGTTGATACAAATAAAACATTTCTTATCGCGTGATTGGACTAGTATTAGAACTTTAGCTGTTAGGTGGGTTTTTTACTTTAATTTTATCAACTACGTAAGGAGCGCTGTGGGAGTGAATTTAAGAACATGACCCAGAATTAGTTAATAAAATCCTCATTTTTAAGATTATCATAGCCAAGCGCACTTAAGGTGGAATATCATAAACCTGCACTAAAGAAATGCAATATTGTGATTTTCTGTAAGCAAAAGTGTTATAAGTTATAATTTATACGCCACTAGTTATTAGTTTTTGTGATCAATGTGTAGGTTACGTTAATTTGTAAAGCGCCCTCGAGGCAATATTTCTTTTACGAAAACGGCGCTATAGAAATCAGCCAATTATTATTATCAGGTATGTTGCAAAATTAAAATCATGAGTTTTTGTTGTTATCATGGGATAAGGTATATTCAAGCAATGGTTTTTCAAATTGTTATTAAATACTTTCTAGATTGGCCCCGAGTCAATATTTCATAAAAATGACGCCATAAAAGATATTTCCATTCACATTTCGACAGTATTTTTGCGAGAAAATTTAAACCTTAGTGATAAAATCATGTTTAAAAGTCATTTAAGTCATAATGGTGCTAACCATCGACAGTGTAAAATGTAACATTAGTTTAAACCACTAGACCTAAGTGTGACGGTTGGGAGCAGTTGGAACTCTTGTGTGGTATTCGCTATAAAAAAAATATATCAGCTTTCGATAACTTTTAAGATAATAACTTCAACCACTCGACCGTTTAATCAATACCTGTTCTTAGTTGAAATATCTAAAGTGCAAAAACAACATTTTTGGTTTGTTTTGTGCGACAGGATATACAAAAATCGTGATTTCATCTCCAAATTCAGAGACACTAATATTCAGATACATTTGAAATACACCTTGAATAACGATACAAATGATTTATTTTTTTAGTGTTCGCGTACCATAGGTTCTGAACTTCTGTCCGGAGCTTTTCACAGGTCTGTACCAGCACCCAACGCGCACAAGCTTAAACAGAGATTATGAGCTTTTCAAAATTTATATTCTAACCAATGAGAAAATTTCGGGGTATTGAATATATCTACGGGTACCACTTTAATATAGTAAAAGTGAGTGGTATTTTATCGAGAATCGTCGATGATCGGATTTGAAAAGAAATTGCCAAAATCTCCAATCAATATAAATATAAAAAATAAAGCGTAATTGAAATTATTCTGGTTTCAATGCCTTGAAGAATACCACTGCAATTTTTTTATTAAAGAAAGACAAACATTCTCAGGTTACGAATAACCTGACAATATTTGAAAAACTTCTACTACCATCATAATAAGTAGAAGTTGTTGCTTGTGCAATGATGGAGGGCTTAGCCAGCAGAGGAATTGAACCCACGACGCCCGGATGGAAATCCGACGCTTTTGTCCACTCAGCTACCGACCGCTCAAACTGCAATGTTTTAAAATTTAGTTATATTTCTTCGGTCTTGGTTCGCTTGGAAAAAAGGAAATGAAGCCTCGAAACGTAGATATACCTTTATTAAAATTATTTGAAAAAATATGTTAGCAGAGGGTAGTAATTATTTATATAAAATTTAACATTTAAAGTGTTTTTTTTTTTTCAAAAAAAAAAATTTAGGCGATTATAAAACAGATTATTTTTTTAAATTTAACGTTTTAGATGATGTTATTTCTTTTTAAAAACGTATTATTAAGGTATTCGGTAGGATCCCAAAGTGTTCGCCAAGTGTAGAACTAATTAAAACATTTGATAAATTACTATACGAGATATGTTTTACAATCGTTTAGGGTCACACTGTATACATTGCCGTACACGCGTGCTGTAGTTACGTATTCATTAAGAGAGCTCCAAATGAAAGCTAAAAAATAAAACTTGACTACTCGGACGTTGAATGAGCAGGTGGATGTGTGTGTGAAATTCGCCGAACGTACATCCGCACCCACACCAACTCCTTTCTATTATATATGACTTCTCCACTATATACTTTGTACACGGCTCCCGTATTGCTCGGACCTCTGGGTGCTCTAGCCGGGCATATAGCCAGCCTTCGAGCGTAGGTCCGGTCTAACAATAGCAGTGAAAAGTTTTATCTCAGAGCAGATTCCGTTGTGTTTTTCAATAGAATTTCATTTAAATTCTGGTATCTCTTGCGTATTGTACGGCGCATCGATCTTTGAGACTGTCACTGTTTGTAATTGAAAAATTCTGGCCGATGTTGTTGGGGAGAAAGGCCGCTTTGCACAACGTCACCCACCCGTGAGACCGACTCTACGTCAACTGAGTACATCGTAAGAGCAACATACTCGTATGTACGAGTATATGAACATGTTATGTTCAATAAAGAAAATAAATATCTTTTTTTTTTAGTAATATCTCAAATGATTTTTCGGAGGGAATCGTATTTCCACCCTTACAATGATGAAGTATTTTGTAGAACTTCATTTTTCTTCTTACAACGAATTTTATCCTGTTTTTCGAATACAAGTTCTGAGATTCTACCAGGCGTAGCTTTCGTTATGCGTATCAGCTGTATCGTCTTTTAAATGTAATATTCAAACGTAAAAATAACTAAATCCATAAATGTTTTTAAATTGTATAAGATTTAATAAAAATAAATGAAAATGAAATAATAACATTGTATAATACCACAGATTTTATTTTAATTTTTTACGGCCGACTGGTTTCCCTTAGCCTAAGTATCATCAGAGCAAAAAAACAAACGAAACAAAAAATTCGTATTGTGTTGTTATACATACTTATAAAGAAAAAAATGTTATTATTATTAAAATTATTACAATTTTAAAAAACATGCAGTTTTTGTTTTCTTGAAAGGTCTGATCCGGTTTATCATTATGTAGCTGTTTGCCTAATGCATTCCGTTCCTACAAAGCGGCGTGTTGCGTCACGGAATAAAAGTAAAAAAGCAAAATGTGCAATGAAAGACAAGATGAAACGCCATGTTTACCTTATGGCAAACTATCTCCAGAGATGAAGAACGCCACGAGAGAGAAGCAAGGAGAGGATCTTCTTTGAAGACTTAATGGGAAAACGGTCACTATTTATTTATTTTACTGGGTGGACATTCACACGTCACCAGGACTCAGTCACAGGATGTAGACTACGTGAGAAGGAGGAAGTGCGCTACAAGCTGATGTTGTGCTATAAGTGTAGATAATGGAAAGAATTGAGAGCAATAACCTTTTCTGGGTTTCTTAAATATTTTTTAAATTAAACCAACTTCTTTATTTTTTTTTTTTATTGGTTGGCTTTTAAATGAATTTTTAACTTGAGAATATATATAATGATTTCTACAGAGAGTTTTGTCATTTTAATGTGTGATCATTTTCATATATCGTCGCTGGAAAAGCAAAAGAGCTTAAGCAACATTTTGATAAAAAAAGTTAATTATGCAGTTTTGATCAGGTTTTTCTTAATACACTGACTCTCGTTTGATTCTGAAGACTTTTGTGGTGCTTCGGCCATCTTAAATATTTTTACCATTTGGGAGAAAACTTAACTCAAGCGACACAAGTTTGAAACTTTTTTTTATTTTTTGTTACTTCAGGTAAGTCGGTAAAAGCATCAAGTTTTTTATTTAAGTACATATAACAGGCATGATGCCCAAAACATATGCATGAGTGGTTTTTTAATTAGAATATTTAACAACAGTAGGTAATTAAGTAAAAAATTATGAAAAATCGAGAGTAAATGAATAACAAACAGAATCAAAAGAATAATATTTTACAAAGTTATTTGTGTTAACTTCTTTTTTTTCAAAATCTCACCAGGTACTGAAGACTTGTAATTTTTTTTATTAAAGTGCTCTTGTGTAACTTCCCAAAATGACGCTCCCTTTTGCCTTTCCTGCGACGATTTGAATAATAAAATATGTAAGCAGTAATTCTAATGAATTTTGTTAATTGCTGGGCGATGTTCATTCGATCGCTAATATTATTCATCATTCATTTGCGCGCTGGATACTGGATATTCGTTCTTCCTCGAAGATTTTAGTAACTACTCTAGAGAGTAAGTAAACACATCTCAAATAAAAATAGAACAACATTATATGACTTTGATCATGACAATTTAGGTTAAATGTATCTTCATATCCACCCCTCTCTCTGCACACCTCGCACCTGTACAGAAAATTGCGAAATACTGCTCAGGTACACGATGCACTTACGCGTGAGTCGTACTCTCGCCCACGCACAATGCTGCACGCACGCACACCACACCGCCTTGAAGCAACGGTGTCAAGTATTTGAGTAGTACGGTTGAGATAAGGCTTCTGGCTTCCTCCCTCGGGATGGGGTGACACCCCCAACACCCCCGGCACCGCAGTAGGAAGTGAACCTACCCCGGCGCATCGTCATGCGATGAAGGAACTTGGGCCACATGAATTATGACGTCTTGCAATTTGCATAAATAAATTTTTTGCCCAAATGTTAAAAGTGCCAAATTCGAGATGGATAATTAACTTAATATGAATAATTCATTACATTATGAATTTTAATATCGACGTTGTCCTTTTGTATATCTTTCAATCGGATTGTGTTAAGATTGAGGCTCTTTTAAGAATAAAGGTTAAGAATAAATAAATAAATAAAGTTGTAGTCTGAACTGAACCCTGTATAAAAACGTCGGTACTTTTAATACGAGGCCATACAATATTCCTGATGAACTGATGTAATTCAAATGTTGGACGTACTTTGATGTTAGTACCTTACAACAACTTTCCTATTCATTTTCTAGGTAAATACTGTTTACTTTGTCTTCTGAAGTTGATGAAGTCACACAAAAGTCTATAATTTTCAATAATACTAGTACTTTTAGTCGTAAAACAGTAAACCATATACTTAAGTACAAATACATGCTACCTCTCACTACATACGGGTAGTTTATTGGTTTTAAGGAGTTTTCATTAAATGTACAGTGGTTTTTGATAATATCATTTTACAACATACATAGAATGAAATGAACTTTAGAATACTGCATTTCATAAATCAGTCCTTCTTTATCACTATCCTTCGAAGCCTCTACGTCTCGTAAAGGGGTAAGTTTGTTGGAAAGGAAAACGCGGAAGGGTTTGATGGAAGGAGGGTTGGTTGATGCCATGTTTATGTGAGTCTGTATATTTTTCTACCCCACGATGAAGGAAAGAGTTGAGAACGAGACGGGGTAAGTAGGACCTTCCCTCCCCCAACCCTTGAGGAAGGTGAGGGTGGGAAATACTTGAGCGCGGTCTCAAAACATCATTTCAATATTCCATGCTGAAGCTTTAATGACTTGAGAAACCCAGCCTAAGAACGTCATTCGTTGTCTGGCTAGGATAATTCACTTAATCCATATTGTTTTGTTTTTTACCTTTTTAATTTGTTCTTATTATAACAACAACAAAAAAATTGAGGTTGTCTTATGCTACACCTACTAAAAACAAGTGTGTCAAATTAACAATTATTTTCTTATCAATTATCATCATAGTTATACATCATATGTTAACATAATATTTTTACATTTTATTTGGCTTCGTGATACATATTTTAATAAAGCTAAATGGCTCGATGTAGAGTGTTACAATCCTTCAAAGTAAATTATTTGAATAATTCGAATAATGATGATAGTCTTCTTTAAAAACATTTTTTTTTTGCTAAAATTACAGCTTTATGAGTAATTTGAATGATTATCATCTCAAAATAACGACTATCGTGCTCGGTTTCTCGTCTAGATATACAGGAAGTTGGTATTTTACCCTTAAGCAGTCGCGTAACCCTATAAACAGTGGGAAAGGATTGAGCAAAGCAAGCACAGCTCAGAGGGGTAGTTGGACAGGGATGAATTCTTTCCAAATTTATACTAAATATACTAAGATGTTTATATAATTTCCACAAGAGTTGTGTGGTCCGATTTTGGTCACAAGCCTCCTTAGACTAGCTTCAATTTTGCCGATTCCCGGCGACTTTTGTCTGTTGGAAACAGGCAGCTCTTTTCAGTTCATCAGCCCTTAAAATTAGCGTGTGAGCTCTGCTTCTCTTTCCCAACTGCAGGAAGACGAGTTACATTTCAGTTTTGGGTGTCTTTAGATAAATTCAGTTTAATTTTACAGCACAGATAATTTTGTTATATATACGCATAATATTTATAACAGATACATTTAAAAAAAACGCTTTTAATTTGAACACATATCATTTTGAATACTTTATGGAGTTATAAATACTAAGACTTGTTCTTTAATCAACAATTAAACAACCCTTACCTGTGCTGGGAGTAGAGTTCCACCCTGCCTAGAGGAGTCCAGAGAATCATGAAGGCTTGTAGGTTGTGGATGGAGGGAGGATTCAGAGTGGGGTGAGGAGGAGGTGGCAGTCATCCGAGTGCATTAAATAACCTCAGATGGAGACGACTTGGGAGGCTGCGCTTAGGAAGGAGGATTTAATTCATAAGGAGAAAGATGTGAATGTTTGTTGGTTCGGGGTCGTTAACGAATTTTAATGAAGAAAATATAAGAAGTGTGTGGATCTTTTAATGGGGTTTGCTCTTGATGTGCGCTGAGGTTTTTCGGCTCGAGTTTTAATTTGGGAGACTTAATTTCTCAATTGATTAATTTATGGAAAAAAAGTTCTCAACATCCAATAAATTGAAGTACTTAGATATTATATCTCTTTACTGTTAAGTATAAAATTTAAATATGTGTACAGATATATGTAAATTAAGTACCTACCTATATACCAATGCTTAGGTGAATAATTAAAATAGTTCCAGGAAACAGATAAAACAATCAAAATGTTTAATACTTGTGTAAGCGCCCTCGATGTGATATTTCACAAAAATGGTTCCATATAAGTTAGCCAAGTATTGTGTCAAATTTTAATCATCAACTGTTCTTAATAATACCGCCAACAAATCAATTCATACCTACAGTATTAAATCTAACCAGATTATTCAAATATCTCAGCGACGATCGCCGTCATTCTCCCAAGTAGAAATAAAAATATTCGCATTAATTAATTTGTCATTTTTTTCCAGATGGCTCTGACCTATCTACTCCCTCTTCTGGCCTCCTTGTCCCTCCGCCGCCCCCCGGGACCACCAAAGCTCAAGTCAGCAGTCGCAAGCAGCTCGCAATAAAAGGTAGGCCGTAATAAAAAAATCTAAGTAAGCATAGAGCCTCCATTATATGCAAACTAAAATCAATACGCAGGCTGAAACCAGTTAACGGGGTTCCCGCTGCAATTGTGCAGGCTGAGATTCATATCTGAGATTTGCGGCGATATTCATAGAAATACAGAACTCGTTCATTTTCTTGTTTTAATAATAAATGATGGCAATACTGAGAATTTAATCACGGAATAATCAAGTGGAATTTCTCATTATCATTTCACTTTGCATAGATGAATTAATGGTATTACGGACTTGAACGGAAATAAAATGTGGATTAAAATTACTATTTGAAACACTTTAAGCTTCATAATAATAATTATTAAATAAAAATTTTCCATTTTTTTTATTAAATTTCATATACATGACAAACTTTTAAATTTAATGCACATTAGAAATAAGATTTAAATTTTTACAAAATAATTACAAATAATAGTACCATATAGATACGCAAGAAAAAAAATTCAAAAAAATTAAATTTCAGGTCGTGGTGATGATCAGGTCAATGGGGAGAAACTCTTTCAAGAATCAATAGGATTTCACTTCTGAATCTCTCCTCACTGACATCAAATAAGTCGATATCGGAAGAGATTTTGTTCAGGAGCAAAATACATCTACCCACCGGCAGAACCATTGGCAGGTTGGTCCTACAGCCAGGAAGATTAATCTATGAAGACGCTGTCTTAGATAGTCATCAGGAACATAGAGACTTACGCTCTCCAAAATAGCAGGGTTTGCTTATGTGCATACGGTTCATTTTTTTAACCAAACATTCAACGTTTTCAACCATAATCGTGTATTTTCCAGAGCAGATAAAAAATGTGTTTTATTTAGTAGGGGGGTATTGTTTCAAACTTTCATCAACATAGTCACAATCAATGTTTAGCGTCATATTGTTTTTTTGAACGGTCCCCGTCAAACGCCTAGTTTTTGAACAAACTGTGATCAGCTGAAAAACATAACTGTCATTTTATTATGTTTGTCAGCTGATCGTAAGTTGTTCGAAATCAACGCAATGGAGACCATTCAAATTAAAAATAAATAAAAAATAGTGATAATCGTTAAATTGTAACAATTTCAAACGCGATAAATACTTGAAACACCTCAACCTAAATAATGCTCCATCATAAGGTTGCTAATTTCTAAAATAATCTACATTATTATTTAGTTGTGCTCCTGGATGTGACACTTTTCTTTTTTATGTTCAATGAAATGCAATTATGGAAACATTTATTCAATAAATTGATTGATTTGAATAATATTTAATGTGACCTGCCACGAAAGCCAATGCATGAATAATAATTCAGATAAAACTAATGTTAGACGAATGCAGAGTGGAAAAAATCTCAAGAATCTTGTTGACCCATATCATACTCTAATGATATCCAAATTCCCACCCGAACGTCTCTACAATGATTGCATAAACCTTACCCACCAACCGGGCGCGACCCGTCCCAACGTCTGTGCTGCTGCCCCTCCCCGTGCTTGGGGTAGGTCCACGAGTAAGACTGGGGGGTTAAGATGCACCCGGGAGGGTTGCGTCATCCCCATACCTCCTCGCCTAGCGCAACTGTGGAACGTCACGCTGCGGTAATTGAACTAAACGGTGACGAGAATTCTATATTCTATATTATCACAATCGTCATCAATGAAAAGCTCAACAAATAAATATACTCTCATTGATTGACTTACAAAGTAACGATGTATTTTTTTTGCGTAGAACTGTACTAAACATACTTATTTATAGGGTTGTAATAATAGTTCGTTATAAATATACCATTATATTGAGGTTAATATTATTTTGAATACTCAAAATTTAAACAGACATGTTTTTTGTTCAGTTTACATTCGTAACTAAATTTACTGTAACTACAAAATTTTCAAGAAACGATTGCGACGTACTTGCCTTACTGAGACGTGAGAGCAAACAGCTTGATGACTCGACGCAGGACCAAATGGAATACGGTCCAGACAACGGCAGACGGCGCAGCAAGGCAGGCGGGGTGAGGACAAAAAGAGACCCACACCACGATCGTCATCAACCCTCTTTAAGATACATTTCCAAAGAACCCTTTTTGCTACCCCCAACTAAGACAAAGAGTCCTTTCTCCACCTCATTCTGCTTTATAAGACAGGTACCTTCCTCCGGTAGACGTTCCCCCAAAGTGAGTTGTGAGCTATGAGTGTCTGTGCACTTGTGCAGTTTACTTTTATACGACTAGGACATAGATAGGTAGGCATACGTATAAAAAGTGCGCGTATGATTGTAGGAAAGACGTACAGAGGAGAAATCTCTCTCTATTTAATTCACATACAATCGAGAAGGTAGGAGCCACCAACTCCAAGTGACTCTGGAAGAATTTACTAATCATTTCAACCATATGCACTCGTGCACCGACCATTGATGATGACAAACAACTTAATAATAAAAATTTTTAGTCAGTTAAGGTGGATTAAAAAAACCTTAGAACGTTTTATGTAAAATTTTATGTATTGAAATGTACTTAGGGTTACATAAAATAATGTCTTCGTTTTGTCTATCCACACAAATACTTAAGTAACCATAAGGTGCATTTAGAATTATAAATTTATTTTCAATCAACAAAGGTTCGCGTTTCCAGATCAACATACTTTTTTACAAACACAAATCGGTGTAATGGTGGACAGAAAAGGAAAACTTAGTGATTTGTTTTGCCAGAAGAGCGTTGTAAGTCGCCCAGACCAGGAGGGGGTGGATTGAAGTACGCAGGGTTGTATCAGGAACACAGCTTTAACAAAAACACTAAAAGAATACACAAAAAGATGCGAAAGAATGAACGAAAATTTTATTTCTCCGTTGACGAAATGATGACTGTGTTAAGATTCTATCATGTCAATTAAGTCTTAAAACGTTTTAAAACTTAGTTTATTTATACAGTAAATTTTTCATATTATTAATATTTTTTTAGTGATTAAAAGAAGAAGTAAATTAATGAAATTGCGTCAGTGGTTTTGAATAAAAGTAATACGTCAGATTCCTCTCTATGATTATGTCACCCCCCTGCGTTATGAAAGATGGAAATAAAAGGCTTGATTTTTTTTCAAAATCGGCGAAGACGTGAAAGGGTTGTCCTTTGTGCGATGCATCCCCGCGAGCACAGGACAAGGAGAGGGAGTTGAAGGATTACTGACGGAAGAAGAAGGAGAATGAAGGATGAATTATGAAGGAACATGGGTGAACGAGAGGGGCTGGTGATTGAGAAAGATTGTGGATGTGATCTACCTACTTCAAAAACTTTAATTGCTTTAGGCTCAGACTGGAGGAAGTGAAAAATACAAGAAGTGAACAATTAACGTAATCTAATAAACAATATGACCGGGCGAACTCTTAAATACTTAAGGGCATCGATTAACTTTGTGATGAACCATGAATCAAGTTCAAAATATTCATACAAAAAAAACCTGATAATTGATTTAAAGAGAATACTATACCTGAAGTACTTGAAATGAGTGAGCATACAAATTATTGTCCCTAATATTATGTGCACGATTTAAAAATTATAATATTTTTTGCAAACATAATAGAAAACTCCTAAAACAAATCATTTTTCGCATATTCGTGGGAGATGACAAAGCTGTGCAAATCATTAAGGAATATACACGAAGTACCCCCATATCCTTCCAGTTCGTGGGGAACTGCATTCCGGAAGTCCCTCCAGTCACGTTCCTTCACTCCTCCGCACACTTGTCACGCATCCCTTTGAAATTCTTAGATTACTCAGGGAAACGCAACCTAAACTAAATACTCAGTTCAGAACAACTTACGTGTGATGTACTGAAAAGCTTGAATTGACTGTAAATTAACAACGCATTCATAATTGATTTAGATGGGTATATAGATAGGGAGAAAATTTGACTGGTTTATACTCGTATTTAGTTAAAATATAATTACCTTTGAGCCGTATTTGCAGACAACCTCCAAAACGGGCGAAAAATTCTAATTACCTTGAATAATAGCGACATTCACATTCACTGAAACGTCATCAATCTAACTGTTAACTTTTATTTAATACTGACACTAATAATCTTTCGACCACTGGTTTAGATAAACAAGTATAAGAACAACTAAAACGCACCCCTTTCGTTTTATTCTAACACTCATTCAAAATACATTCACAAATATGTGGCACCTTCTCGAAAAATCGCATGCATTCTTTCTCGTCCATCTGAGACACATACAAGAGATCTACGTTTTTCCACGTGTCATGTATTTTGCACCTTCCCACTTCTAATGGTAAAGTTAAGGGTGGAGTCGCAGTACGTTGCACGTGTTGACACGTAGTTATTGTGTCGCGAGACTTTCACTTTCTGGGAGCTTTGTGGAGGTTTCACTTTCAGTGTAAGTAGGTACGAAATACTTCTTGCGCTAGTTCTTATCTTGAGACTTAACCATCGTAGGGCCGCGTTTAATCTAATTTGTACGAATATGATTTTTAAAGTAATTTAACTACAGTTTTAGTTTATATCCTTGTAATGCGCCTTTGAGGTAACATTTCACGAAGATTGTTTAATTATTGAATGATATCCGGTCTTCAAAAGAAATTATGTATTTTGGAACAAATCATTACTTTGACAAATAAACGATTTTATTAGAATTTTGAAACATTCATACCGCAGTTTGTCATGAATACAAATGGATAATTATCCATTTGTTAACTTTCCGCACAAATCTTACATGCAGATTCCGTGATAAAGTGTTTAGCTTCATGATTTTTTCGTTAGGTTTTTTAGATAAAGAATTACTCTAAACAAAAGGAACAATATCATGCTGGAAACTTTTTGTCACTTGTTTTCAAAGGATGATAATAATTTGGGACCGAATGTGGTTATTTCAAGTAGCAAGGTATACAGTTTCTTCTTTGTGTCTTAAAACAATGCTGCGGCACGGTGTCCCTTTGTCCCTGGGCTTAAGGTATGATGATTATTGTACGGTGGGTGTCCCGGGACACGAACCCTGGCATCGCGGGAGGCGAGTTCAACGTGTAGCCACTCAGCCACGAGAAGGTAATCTGATAAGTTTCTCTTCAGACAAACTGCTACTTAAGTGATTTTATCTGCTTGCATATCTCGCTATAGAATGTACACTGTACAGCTATCTCTTTTAAGGCAAGACACCACCGCGGATAGCAAAGATCATACCAGATTTTTGGTCTAGATGCGGCAAACTCAATTCAGGTTCAAATCATACTGACTTATCATGAGATATAACTTATAATTAAATAAAAAAAATCACTTAAATTGTGTAAGAGCGATTTTTACGATTACAACAACAATATACGTCTTTTTAAATGTGGATGATAGTGATATACTCTCCCTATCGCCTCTATGAGATGCTACCATTCGGAATCACACGTTTATTTAATGAATGGTCAAAGCCATGTTTTATTGACTGATCAGAATTCCCAGGTAATTCGCAATCTTCCTCTTGTATCTCCTTGTGCTCACGGTTTCCTGCAGCTTCAAACACTTGCAGCAATAAGTAGAGAAAAACCATGAGAATATACCGGTAGAAGAAGAAGACAATACTGCTGAGAAGAAGAAGAAAATGTTCGACCTTACACAAAGTGTCAAAAATAAATAGTGTTAGAAATCTTACATTTAAATTCAAGCGCCAGGTTTTTAAAAACACCAATTTGCATAGTTTATATAAAGTAACACGGGAGAATTAGATGTAAGGAGGTACGAGTGCCTTTACCTGCTCTAAGATAAATTATTATCCAAGAAACAAAGCGTTCATTGTTGACAGATTCCTTTATGCGGATCCTGCTGAATGAAAACCACAAGATCTGGCGTGAATGGACGTCACTCGAAGGTCTGCTGACAATGTGAACGGATTTCCTTTCAAGAATACGATCCAGATACATTATTTCAGGATTGTTTTACTTGGAGATTAAGAAGGTGCCACTAGTTTTTAGATGCTTGTGTAAATAACAAAATTATTTTGTAAAAAAAAGCATAATGTAATGTTTTTTTTATGACATACTTATACATGTCTCATTAGAATTTTCTACAGAGAGTATTCAAACTCACATTTGGCTTGCAAAATAATAATCATTGAAAATTTCTTCATTAGAAAAACGTAGGAAAGACTTTGATTTAGTTTGCATTTTCAAAATTATTAATTTTATAATTGACTAACCTTCTTTGTTGCAGCTCATCTAGTTCAACATTCCTTGCCGTAGACTCAGAAACAATGATTTTTTGTTCCTCAATCATCACTCTACTAATTATGGGTATCATTATCCACTGTTCAGAATGTCGAGACTTGCTAACTCGAGCCATGGTCTTGAAATTTTTGGTACCAGTCTGAATGATTTTTGTCATTTTTTACGAAATTACGGCTATGATTTAAATGTTCTTTCGTATATATATTTTGTTCTATTTGTATCATTTAATATTATATATGTGCTGTTCTATCTCTGTTGCTATTTTCTGCCATTTAGTGTTGTGTATTGTTTTATGTAATTGGACAATAGTCCGTTAGTGTATAAATAAATCATGTGAAATTAATTAATTTATCATAACTTTAAATATCACAGAATGCTTATAAGCTAGTTGTAAGTTATACATTACAAAGTCTTCATTCAGGTGTTTTCAATTTTGTTTAGTGATTCATTTTTTGAATGATTATTTTATTGGTTTCAAAAAAGGTAATAATAATGTTTTTAAGATTTAAAAACTATACTCTTAATATTCAAAAAATCATCTATCATTTTTTTATATATTCAAAACACATGCTACGTAGAAAAAAAAAATGAACATGCATTTAAATTAAATATTAGGTATGTGCATAAAACACCTCTGCGGTAGGTACAAAATAAAGTTTTTTAACTATAAATTTTGGATTTTTTATTATTGGTTGATACTATATGCGCATTATTTTTATTTACATTATTTCCTCATATATTTTATTAAAAGGAGCTGATGCACCGTTTCAATAAATAGGTTTCGTTAAATGGTGTGTGTTTGTTTACACAATAGCTTTGAACATACTTTCCTTCTTGCATTTACATTTCGACGATATTTATAACCAAGGTAAATAATAAAAGTTCATTAGTAAGAAATCTTAGCGTGAGACATAATAATAATACATTGGGAATATTCTCACACTGAGGTAAATAAGATACGGTAGTTGTTTTGTTTTAAAGACTTTAAAAGTTCAACGCGGGAGAGTAAAAAAGATAAATCTGGATCGCTTGTTTGGGACGCTGCGCCCAGATGATCTGTCAGTCGAAGATATTCAGCCGTCTTGATCACACACATAATTAGTTAAACAGTTTATTTATCTTAGATTTAACTCTTCAAACTATTTAGTAGATTCAAGGCATATTGCACTACGAAACTTTGTAAAAAAATATCGACTTCTTTTGCTGTAAGTTCCCTTTTGTTATTTTTTTTAGATAACCAACTAATTAACCATCGCGTTATTTACTTTAAGGGTAAGCAGAGTCTGCAGAACTGATAGAATGCCACATATTTTTGTGTCGGCAGACATTCTATGCTTTAATCACATTTAAAATTTGTCTCATTCGTAATCTTTTGTTATTCTGACGTGCATGGACAGCCATTTACTTTCGTGGTATTTGAATCGAGTGTTTGCTTTTTTTGTTGAGTCATATCTTTCTAAGGCTATATTTTTTGGCCATGGTATGACTGTACTCCATATTCGATTCACTTAACGGCCCTCTACACTAGCGACCAAATTCTGGCAAAAGTATTTAGAAATCCAAACGTCAATCGAAGATCTAAGTTGAACATCTAAAATGCAACTCTGCTAGAATTGATAATATTTAAAAAAAAAACGTAGATCCTTTTTTTACATATACTATATATGTATAGCATATGTAAAAAAGTATATTATCCAATCATTATTTAAATGCATCTAAACGTGTATTTATATATGGTGTTTAACCCATTCATTGAAAAGAAGTCACTATCTCTCAGAGTGAGTGCACATCTTTCATGCATGAAGCAATCACAGGGAATTAATATGAGGAAGTGGCTCTACCTAGGTCACCACTGAAAACTTAAAAGCATGAATGAAATCGTAATAATAATACTACTAAATGTACTACTCATTACGCTTGTGTATGACGTCCATTCATTATTCCAGCTTCATGGTCAGTCAGTCCTTCAAGCTTGGGAGCCCCAGCCCGAGCAGGAAGGAAGCGGATGTTGGCAAGATGGCGGGGCGTGTTCCTTCCTCCCATTTGAAAAAAACGCGGGAGGCCGTGATTCGGAAATTGAAATAATAGCGAACGGTCTACTGCGCGTGTGCCGGGAGATATAGTCCATTGGTAAGGGGAATAGGTGAGCCGGCGGAAGAGGTAAGTTGATTGAGGGTAAGTACCTTTGATGAGATTAATTAAAAATTATTTAACTAACAAAATTCAGTGATAATATAAATGTTCTTTTTAATGTGTTTGTAGCCATGTTATTTAGTTTCTTACTTAAATAACGTTTTTTTTTAACTTTTTATGAATTATCTGGTAAAAAAATAGTATATCCTTAGGTCAATGAAAATTCGATTTCCCCAAATAATTAAGGTTTCATATTCCACTTACGTATTACTAATGTCCATTGAAAAAAACTCGACTAACGATAAATAAAAAATAAATAAAAACTTGTCGTGCTTTCGTCAAGGAAGATAATAAAAAACAAACGATCAGAAGAAAACCAACACTTTTAAAAACCAGTTCCCTTAAAAAATTGTATTTCCAGAAATAAATATATTTAACTATTCTATAAACTTTTATCATCTCAAAAATCTTAATTCCGCGAAAAGCTGTTTATTTTCAATAACCAAATGTCATTTGACATAAAAACATAAATAAATTAATAAACTGGAAATAACTTAAAAGAATTAATGCTTATGTTTTCTAAATGTTTAAATAATATCAATAATATAAAACAATTATGATGTGACCATTGTTTTTTTGTTTCATATTTGTGTTTTAGATTATTGATATTATTTAAATATAAAATAAACAATAACTTAAACCAAAGGCATTTTACCATCATTTTATGATTCTTACGAAGGGTCGCTTACAAATTACCCTATGATATTAAATTACAATTCCAAAAATTTCCCATGAGTATGAAAGAATTCCCACAGGTCTCCGATCTTTTATGTCCCACGATATTAAAAGTCTTCCCACACTGTATAATCGCCGGTTTCCTTCCGACTTCCTTGTGTCAAATATCACACGTGACATCAACACCCTGCGTGGTTAATAAACAACCTCGTTAACCAATAATAACAAGACATAGTGAATACGTACTGACGGAACTTGGTGTAGCAAGAAGGAAAAAAGAAAACCACAACAGCTTTTGTAAAAAAGTGTAAGTGTTACGGAATAGAATACACGTGAAAGGACTAAGGATATGAAAGGGAAGTGAGGAAAGACTATTAAGATGTGCAAAGGGATGAAATTATTTTCCCACGGTTTTGTTGTTCAAGGAATTAGAGAGAAACGAGGAGCAAAACCATTAAAATTTCTTGAAAGGATTGACCAATAATAAAATCTCATTATGGGGCATATTGTAAAAGTACCTAGGTAGGCCAAGTAGTGTAGGATAGTAGAACTTTTATCTGTTATCATTAATAATATCTGACAACTGTAAATGCAGTGTGATTAAGGGCATTGAAAATAAAAACGAAATGTAAGCCTGTATATGTATTCTTAATGTATATTTATAGATTACTTATGAGTCGATCGTAAGTGGTTTCACTACAGTTTAATAATGCATTTGGAAGACGAAACAGCTGTCACGCGTAAAAATAACTAAACCTAGCAGAACTAAAAATATTTTTAGTTTGAGTTTTTTTTAAATAAAAAATTGAAACAAGAACTGTTAACAATCGTTGAAACTACGTCAATCATCAGAGTTTCAATCACATTCTTATTTAATCTACAACAATTGGCTGTGATTTTCTTTATTTAGTTACGTGCATGTATTTTTCTATGCTTCGTCTTGTATTTCATGGAAACAAAGTGCAAAGTTTCCCGACTATAATCGTCTGATTGCGCCTGCAAGTCTTCCGTTACGTCGAAGAAACTAAATGATCCGCTGTGCATTGTCAAACGGCATAACGGAAGTAAATGCACGTCAATTGAACGCAAATTCGTTTAAAAGTTGGATTCAAAGTTTGATACATCCAAGCAATTAGAGTAACTACTACCACTAACTATCTTGGAAGGAAAGAGAATATATACATTGTTAAGTCACGCTCATGCAAAATTCTACGATAAATGAATTCAATGTTGGGTTCTTGTCAGTGCCTTGGCGGTTTTAAATTCCATTTCAGATAACATTCAGACGTTGTAATAAAATAATGTTTTCGTAGAAAGCAATTACTTAGTGGTTTGACATATTTAATGATAGGGAAAAAATACTTTTTATAAGACCACAGATTTATGACAGACCGGTTTCGCTTAGCCTAAGCATCATCAGGGTTAAAAATTAAACTAAACAAAAAATACGTAGTGTGTGGTTATATATACATACTTATTATTTTATTTTCTCACTGTTCTCTTATTTTAATTAATATTGAGTTCTCCCTGTGTATGTATATAAAACCGCACACTATGTATTTTATGTTTATTTTAATTTTGTACCCTGGTGATTCTTAGGCTAAGTGAAACCGGCCGGTCTATAAAAATTTAAATTAAATCTGTGGTCAGATACAAACTTATTTTTCATTTCATTAAATTAAATAATAATTAACATTTTACTCTATTGAATATGTATTGTGTGAGTATAGGGAGTATAAGTGATTATGCAATTTATATACATGAGAGTAATAGCAAGGCCAGCCAAACTATGTGTGCTATTAATAATTTAGGTTTATTATTGTATAACTTCCCTTAAAATTGCCCTATTCTGTTGAATATATCAGTGAAAAAAAAGGAGCTTATAAATTTCGTTGCAAACGATAGGGGCATAAAACAAGATTTCTGATTATTAAGTACTCTTTTTTGCCACACTGTATGGTTGTAATAATTTGACCGGTCGGTAGCTGAGTGGAGAACGCGTCAGATTCCCACCCGGGCGTCGTGCGTTCAATTCCTCTGCTGGCTAAGTCCTCCACCATTGCACATGCAACATCTTCCGCTTTTTATGATGGTAGTAGGAGTTTTTCAAATATTGTCAGGTTATTCGTAACTCCGGGAATGTTAGTCTTACTTAAAAAAAAAAAAAAGAAGTGATAACATTTTAAATAGTATCTACATAGGTACTTGGTACAACGTTGTTTTTTCCTCCTTTCTTGTCGGTGTAGCTAATTTGAGATTTCCTCATATTTCTTCGAAGTATCGTTGAAAAAATCAACCCTCTCCCAATATCATTGATGCCCCATAACATATGCCATTAGCTTTTATGCTTAGGTGTAGATAGGAACCCGGAACCAAGCGTTAAGACGCCGAGTCATCGACTTGTAATTAAAACTCCCGAAGCAAGGGACCCGTGCCCATTGTATCGGCTCGACTAAGCAATGTGTTACGAATAATATCGATTCACGGTATTGATGTCAGTTTTAAAAAAATAAGACAAACGCAGTTTTTAACCAATGACCTGAATTTATCAAATGTGCAACTTTGTATATTTTGTAATATTAAATAATTTAAAGAAATGAAAAAATAACTTTGTATAAGACCACGGATATTATTTTAATTTGTAAGACCGACATCCCATCATCGGGGTACAAAATAAAACTAAACAAACAATACAAAGTGTGCGGTTATATTATTATGTATACATACAGAGGGAGAACAAAATATGAAATAAAATAACAGAACAATAGAATAACATTAAAATTATAAAAAGGAACAGAGAGAAAGAGACAGATAATATTAATTGAAAAAGACAAAACGTAAATAATGAGTAGTAATTATTTTACCTAAATGTGTTTAAAAAACATTTTGAACAAACAAATGTGTTATATTAACGAACAAACAAATGTATTAATTTGTATTATATTGGTATTAACAAATCGCGGCGGGTGTGACAGTTGCTACTATAGCTCATCGATTAGAGCAGTCACCCGGATAGCGAAAGATCCAGCCACGTAAAAATCCTTACCGCGGAAAGCGACCTTTTTTACACGTCCTTTTTTCTAATACGCATGACTTGAAGATAATTTGTAATATGTCAATATTTAATTATATTATTTGAACATGTAGCCTTTTTTCTCGTACCTAATTATTAGAAGTGTCCGTTTTTATAGTCACGTAGATTTTATTGGGCACGTGACTTTAACACGAGCTTTTACTTTGAAAAGTTTTAAGGAATAAAAAATTATTTCCTTCCCGGAAAAAAACTTGAGCTTTTATGAATACTATAGGCAATGAATCAGTTGAAAACCAGTGTTCTAACAGGCGTTGTTGCGGAAACATTTCATCACAGGAGAATGGGGGCGAGTTGATAAACTTGTTTAAGAAAGCTTCAATTCTTCGTCTTAAAAAACACCCCAATACTCGTAAAATAAAACGTTTATGTTTCATTTGGGTTTAGATTGAAGGGAAATTACGACACATTTTTGCTGTTTTCATTAGGTTTAACAAAGAATAATGTTTTCAATTGACTTGTAGTTGAAGTCTTGCAACCGCAACGTGCTTAGAAATTTTCATTGTCATAATTTTTTTCTATAACTTCGGTTTTTGGATGTTATGAAACATAACGTTTTATAAAAGAGTCAGAAAAAACAACACAATTGAAAAGCGATGCCTTGTCAAAAATCGTTACTTTACATTTTGCCCGTTTTGACTGAGAATAGATTATTTACCGCAAAGCGTTGGCATCGGTGGTTTGTTATCTCTATGGACGTTTGAAAGATTAAATTTTGGAATTTAATAAAACTTTGAAACAATTGAAATAAATGATTCGATCGTTAACTATCGCCAATAATAATCATTGCAGTAGAGAAGCATACTGAATCCGGAAAATAATTTCATATATACAAGTCCATTTAACACACTTTACGAGTGGCGCAAACATATAAAACACACCTGAAATTCGAATTGGTCCAGTCGAAATAATAAATTTCACGACCGGCGGAAAATTGGTGGAAAAAAATTGATTAGGGCGTGGTACTGCCAAACCTCCCCCATATTGGATGGGGGTGAATTGCGCCCATTTTGTGCGGCTAGCCACCCCCCTTCTCCCTCCCAGAACTCCCACCCACCAGTCGCCGAGCCTCCCTCTCAGTCTACCGGGTTTTCCACCCTTAGGCCGGCTTACGTAAATATGCACTATTCGTATGCATTTATCTCCGGGCAGATACTGCACAAAACTGCAGCCGGACCTACCTGTTCACGAACTACGGGGCGTACGTAAAATACATGCATTGGCTACAGAACGTACGATACTTCGAATGGGTGGTCAAATGCAATCCTGATTTCTGTCAACTCTGAACTGGAATTATTTATACTTTAAACAAACATATAAACAATACTGAAAGCATCCAACGCGTTTATGTCAAAGAATTTCAGGAAATTTTCTTAAATCGGTAACAAAGAGTATGCAACAAGAGTACACGTGTAAAAAATCATTCTCTTCTTTCTCCTCCCCTTTTTCCACATTTTCACGACATAGCGAATTTGGGAATTCCATAATTCCACTGGCTTGAGGCAGATGGGACTCTAGTGTGATACGCATATATTACATAATATTTATTTTATGCCTATTTGAAGAAAAACGTTTGATTCATAGCATTATAGCTGCCCCCATCTGCATGTGCCGCAGGTGATTGCACATTGCATTTATCCAACATTTTACTCTGTTTGCACATCGTCTGTGTTACAAGCTAACTCTAGCCCAATACTGCTTCAGTTTGAACTCATATTTTATGTGTCCCCGAGTTCTCGTTTGCATATATTTATGAACGTTCGGTTCCTAGCTATTGTTTCGCAAACCAAATTTAGATGAGAATCGTGATAAAATCACTTTTTTATATTTCGGGAAGAATGGCATCACATTTGGACCCATATAAAAATTGACATTTGTTTATTACAAAAAGATTAGTAAGAACTCTGAAGTTTAAACCAAATTAAGATTTCTTTTCAAATATTAGTGTAAAAAATCAGTTACTAACAAATTTTTTACTAACAGTTCCTACACGGCATCGTTTTCACTCTTTTTTTCAAAAACCTTTGATTGAACATTCGAAAAATGGAATGAATTTTCGAAAGCTTTATAGCTTATGTTATAAATTTAGTCGCGTCCTGAAAAAAAAAAGCGTTTTTCTTTTATCTCTAGACAAAAAGAGCTGGGCAAACCACCAAGTTATAGATAATTTTAGATCAAATATTTACAACAGATTTTCTGCTGTAGGTAATAAATACCTTCACACGATTCATCGGAATAACACAAAGAATTTGAATCTAAAAACTATTTTAAAAAAGTATATTTTGAGATTTTTTTGCGGTATAAGAATAAATCTGTAGAAATTCCACATGCACACAGAAGGGGTTGTGCTAGAGTCTATAGCAGGGGGTTGCAGGGGAAGAGGGAGAAAACGTGGGTGGGACGCGAGGGGGTGTCTGATCTGAACCGGTATTACGGTGCAATTATTGTTTTACGTTGATCAAGGCGGAAAGTGTAAATAAGTATGTAGCGAGGATAGCCATCGATACTCGTTTTAAATAAAAAATTGATGCAAAAACAAAAATTTCGGTATCGTAGCAGTTATATTTATTATTTATAACTTAAACATATTATTTCTTATCAGGTAGGCGCTCAAATATATTTTTTTAAAGATAGTGTAAGTGATATGCTTAATTCGCTTACTTTCTAAAAACTCTGCAGTTCGTAAAAAAAATACATTTGATAAGAAAAATAAAATCTTACATTTTCTTGCATTTGTATTTTTCGACTGCAAATAAGAAAAATTTGAAAATATTTATAAAACGTAATAGAGAAGAGGTGCATTTAATGAAAATAAAATAATATTATTCTCGTTGATGACTATCCCCTCTGACACGAGATCAGATCAGCACGGTGCAGGAAGCTTTAAAGCCCTGCATCTGCGTTCTACGCTCTACGCTCTACGCTTTGCGCTCTACACCGTCCACGCATACAGCCTCTGCGACACATCTACGCTGTTTATGTGGTTCTACGTCAGTATAACGAAGCTACGTATGAACAAATAAAGTGAACGGACGAACGTCCGAACAAGCTCCCTCTCAACCCCTTAGCCCGGCGTATCTGCCGCCCCTTCCCCTCCCCATTTTCCATCCATCAGCCAGTAGCCACCTACTTGCCCTGTCTCCTTCCCTTCAATCCCACCCCCGCACTCTAGCTTTGAATTTTCTGGCGGGTATTTGGTAATGCATTTTAGTCAATAATTCAAACTTATTCGAATGATAATTAAAAAATTGCACAGTTAAATATCACCAAATATATATCTGAAATGCAATACACATATTTGTGTTAGAATAGTGCATAGTTAACAATCAATAACAAACAAACAAATTCAAACGCCTTCATTAATTTATGTTTATTGTGTAATAACCTTTTAATATTTGTAATTTTTTTAGTAACTATGTTTCAATCGTATTTTCAGCAAACCTGAGTTTGTTGATTTGCTCTTTACCCTTAAAGAACTGTTATTTCGATTTATAACTTATTTTAAAAAAGTACATATTCCATTAGGTTAATGAAAAAGTTTATGTAATCAAAATAACAAGTTCTTATTACTTCTTATAAAACCTAACTTATTTGTATCCTTTAACCAGTGTTGGTAAGAACAAAAGCTTTTGTGGGACGATGTTGACGAATTAATCAAAGCTGGATTGATGCAAAGTTCACCCGAAAAAAGTTTCGGTCGCTATGTGAAAATGAAAAGCTAAAAACTACGCCTAGATCAGTTGTTGATAGGAACGTATTACCCCAACATCGGTCGGAGAAAAGTTTGGCCAGTTTACGAACGAAGCTATTTACAAATTGAGAACCTCCCGGTGCACACACTAACAAACTTAACGGATAAAGGAAATGCATTGATAATATCCTAATGTTTGTCCGCGTCTGTCGGATAAAACCGCGCGTGTGTTTATCGTTTGAGAGTGAGTGTATACTTTACATTTAAATGGAATATATCTGCAAGTACTCGCATCGAACGAATCCTGTTCGATCAGATGAACCGACGATTTGTGACGCATGTGCTGCGAGCTAGTGGTCGTTCGAAATATGCATTTCGAAATCACCAAGTAAAATAGAGTTTGAGCAATTCTAGTCGGAATATTTTTAATTTAATTCCAATTATCAATCGAATATGAGTAAACTGGCTTATTTAAAAATTCATGGTAAATGTTATGTATAGTTTTGTGTTGATGTTGACAAAGAATGTTGCGAAAACAAGATTGTTTTTAGAAAACATTGTTTACAAACTACCGTTTGCGGTTGAATTAAATGCTGCAAAGGTATTATTAGCCATAAACACCTTCCTTCTTGAGTACCTACGTACATAAGTACGAGTATGATTTTTTTTCAAATTTGGAGTCGAGAAAATATCTATAATATATTTTAGCAGACTTTGGTCTATATTTGAAATGGATGGATCAAAGCAAATAATATATTTTCTTAGCAAGTTAAGTTACACCCCGTGACCTATTACGGTCAACAACTAGTATAACGATAAACGTAATACTTATTGAGAAAATGATAAAATCGTATAATAACGACATTAAATTGAAAGAAACAAAAGAAATAACAAAATAAACCAATTTTATAAAAATAAACTGAAATTTCTGTAAAATGTTCATTTGATTGCTTATTTTTTCTCAGTTATAAATAAATTTGATTTTTTAGCCAGGTGTTTATAATATAACTAACATAAACTGCTGCAAATTTTAGAGATCTGTAGATATCCATAACCTAGAAACAGGTGCTGTATAAACCACTATGAAACGGATACTCGTAAATCCAAAATGATCTGAACCTTCACGTTAGTCTTTCATGTTTGAGAAAAATATATTTTTAATTATTTGCAGAAAAAAAAACAATTTCTTGATATTTGTATCACTATTCAAGGTTGTTGATAAGTACATAGACCATCTGCGAATTTTAAAATGTTTACAACAGCGCGTGCTATAGCACCTTTCGGGCACGCGGGAGGCGCACTCCTATTGACTAGCACGCAGTCTGTACGGTAAAGGATGCACATAATCATATGGATGGCGCATCAATAGATCAGATGTTCAGGTTAATCTGCAAGGGGTGACTTGGAAATTTAATTTGAAAAAAACAGCGGTCCCTAACCTTTAAAAAAACTTTTTCTATTACCAAGTTTTTTTTAAATACTCTTGAATTATAAATCCACAACCCATTACTAAATTCATAAATCAAAACTAAGGAATGTTAAAGTGGTCAATTTTAAATACATAATCATAAACGAATGTAATGACTTGATTTTTATTTGGCTAGAGCGATACGTTGACCTTTCTTTGACAGTTCAACAATTAATGAAAGTCAATTAATGCAAAAACATCATCATTTTGGTGACAACTACCATGGCTTATCTTTTATTGAAACGCTGAGCGAAAATACGCTCGGACCCGTTGGTGACATCGAAATTTTACATTTGAGTGGTGATTAAATTTTAAAGTCGTTCATTTTGATTATTGAAAGCTTCCCTTGAAAAATCCACGGTCCTTTAATTAGCCAATAATTATTAATCAGAGTGTGTAAATAAACCGATCTTAAATAATATGGAATAAAATTTGATGCCTATAAACGAGTATTTTTGGTGTGATACGGAAAAAAATAATTACTCAAATGCTTGTCGCGAAATTAAGGCCTCAACTTTAGAAGAAAAAAAATAAAAATATTCATGACGAACACTTTCATTAAATTGGTCCATGGTGTTTAAGAAAGATTTAACCTTTTGAAGTTTTTTATAAATTAAAAATAAAGCCATAGACGCTAACATTAACAGTATAAACCTTTTGACTATGCTTAATTTAACACAAACATATCAAAATTCTCATTGGTTTCGTCATTAGCTTTAGCTCAAACATGATTTAAATATTAACATTAATCTAAAATAAGTGTTTCACATGTATTATTTTTTCAAATTTAAAAATAAATGTTTTTTCTCTCCAGAGATGAGACCCATTTTTGCGACAAGAATCCGGGTTCTAATAATGATACTCTATGGTAATGGTAAATTTCTTTTGTGATGTTCAATAAACGAACCACCTTTCGATCAATAATATCAAAATATAACTGAAAAAAAAGTTATTCAGATTTTGCAGCTTGCGCCGCGTGCATTTGAAGATGTATCCGTCATTTGGAGCAGATCGATGAAAAGATTCAAAGATGCAAAAGTGCCATATTTTGCAAAATTATATCCAACACTTTCTTTGGGCAACAAAGGAACTTCGAATGTATACCTACTTAAAGGAGTGCAGCTTTAAAGCAGGTAGAAACGTTATTGAAGGGATAAAGTGTGCATTTATTTGACATAAAGATAAGCTCATTTTTACCACAATGCAGAAATCTGAAGCTGCAAAAGATCAACGGTGAAGCCTGGCATCGTGAAATTTATTTCTCCAAAATAGGCAAGACGCCATATTTTTAAATCCATATTTTTAATTGTTCATTATGAAGGAATATTTTTAAAAATAGAGGGTTCATATCTCGGACAAAATCGGGTAGTAACTAAGATGTTTTTATAACGGCCTCCATGATCGAGTGGTAAGACGCTCGACTACGAATCCAAAGGCAGCGGGTTCAAACCCGGAGTGCGCAAATAACTTTCATTTAATTAAAATGTGTCGTAACACATTTAAGTCGTATAAAAATAATATGTAATATATTTGCGGCACGTTCCAGAGTGGTAGATACTCTAAGTATCGCCCTGGTGAAAGACCACCATTCAGAATCGAAACGTTGCTTGAAATGGCTTTAGCCGTGTTTTACACATTTACTTCCTATAAAAACGTGTTTAGTGACCAGATCTGAATAGCCAGGTACTTCCCAACCTTCTTCTTCTCCATCTCCTTCCCCTCCCCACTACCTTCAGTCTCACAACATACCCGTATCGGGGATGCTATAGTCTCGCAGGCTCTAGACGATTTGGAGCAGTTGGAACTCTTTCTTTATAAAATATAAAATGACTATGTAAGGTAGTTATGATTTAAGAAATCTAAATAACTGATTTAAATTTCATTTGTTAAAATAGTTCAAAATACATTATTTTTTTATATTCACGTACTTTTGTTAATAAACAAAAATCGGTTTTCATGTAAGACGTCAGATGATCCAAATCACTTCATCGACAATAAGTATGGGTACAAGATATCAAAATCTACCTCCGCGATTCTTTTGTATTTATTCGAAACACCTTTCGATCGATTCCCGTAAAAGTTGTGAATTTTATTAGCCG
Organism: Drusus annulatus; assembly: GCA_022651775.1. Classification (NCBI taxonomy): domain Eukaryota; kingdom Metazoa; phylum Arthropoda; class Insecta; order Trichoptera; family Limnephilidae; genus Drusus; species Drusus annulatus. The sequence continues at coordinate 1,085,226 of JAGWCC010000031.1, read as the reverse complement.
AACGCGCGCCACCTGGTTTTAGACCGCAGCAATATTCTGGCAATTACGATCTTATGAATGAAATCAATGATCCCATATGCCCGCACTCGCAGCAGCCAGGCCCAGAAGGAACCAATCTGTTTGCACGAGTATGTCTTCTATTATGGGCCAATGTTGCGGGTCTTTCCGAGTGTTATATGGGCTGCTCTCGGGGACAATGCAATGGCAAGTTTGTACGATGATGCTTCTAACTTGAAAGGTCTTCTGAACACTTACAAACCCTAATTATATCAATGAAGTGGACAGGGTGTTTCTGAAATAAATCGATGCCAGAAACTTTAAAGTGTGTCCCTTGTTTAGCATCCTATTATTGCGAAAAATCCTCACAAAGAATGATCTCAATACAACGAAATTTAGCTTAAAGTGATAAAACCAACTACGGTAATTGATTAAAACTATTTTGTTAAATCCGAGTTCATTTCTTACTGCGCCTCGTGAATGATTTTTTTCTCAAGAATTGTAGATTTTTTTTTCATTAAGAAGTAATTTTCCACTATAAAAAAACTACAATGAAGTAAATGTACATTTAATTTATTTTTTTGTAGGGTTTACCTAACTTAATTTATATTATTATGGAAAAAAAATCCACGATAAAAAACTACAATGAAATAAAAATGTACGTTTTATTTTGTTTTTATTGTGTTCGCCTAACTACAAAAAGTCGCTGCTAGGCGAAAAAAATAACATACAAGTGAAAAACAAAATTGTTAACCTTTTCTCTTTGAAATGTAAGAAAAACAAAGTGAAATTTCAATCGTGACAAAACAATCCTACTAGTAGGTATGACACAAAATATTGCTATGTTCCATTCCATCTTATAAAATGATTGTATACCTGTTCCATTACATATTTTATTTAATAAACTTTGTGCACTTAAGGTGAACTGTCAAAAAGCTGTTAAAAATCACTCTTATTTTTACTAACTATGAATAGTTTCGTTTGTGAGTATGTACGTATGAGTGCGAACCATTACAATTTGGAACTGATAGATGTCTTATCAAATTTTAAAATATAGACAAGCAATACAATATCTACCTATAACATTATTCAGTGTTTAGAATGGGGGATTAAAGCAACTAATACTCTTTTGGTAGGTCAAGTTACATTCTGTGATTATGTGCGTTATATTATAAAGTTTTTTGCAACCATTCTGTTTCTCGATAAGTAAAATCTTTGTAACAAAATCGTTAGCACTTAAGGAGCAATATTGATGGCAGCTTATTTCCTAAAATGACTCTCAAGCCTGCCTGCCAACCGCTTTTGACAATGAGAAAAATACTAATAATGCAATCAGATTGTTGTACATAAATCTTCCCACAGAGAAGGGGCCAACACCGACCAGACTATTAAGCCCGAATAGATCCGTTGCAACCTCTCCCTCTTTATCTTATGCTTCGAATGTATCAGAAAGAGAGGTGAAAACGGAGATGTAAGTGGCAGGACTATAGTAACTAGTTCAAGAGCCCGCATCATGCTCATGCTAAGGGTTGGACAAAGCAAGCTTTCAACAATATCTCAAGAAGTAATAAATAAAACATTGTTTCCCGTGATGTGCAACGATACAAACGATTCTTTTCTCCGCCTTCACTGATACAAAAAGGATTTCCGGTTCTTTGGGAGACACTTCCTTCCTTAAGATGCGAAATATTCTTAGACACAACAGTTCAAGTGGCTAGATGCTCACAATCGCCTTGTTAATGTGTTTTAAATACGATAAACTTTAAAAAAACCGAAAGAATTCTGCTAAAAAATTATACTCCTAGTGTTATTTTTCTCATGCCTTATTCTCGTATTTACTTTGAAGTTTCGCCCGAGTTTCAACAGTCTTTTGTTTAAAAAGAAAAAACAACTCTTTTGTTTTAAAACACTTTTATTTTGAAACTAAGTTACTGTGATATTTTAATTAAAATAACCCACCACAAAGTGTTTGCTTCATATGAAAACTGTTTTGTTTATTATTGTTTTCTTATTGAATGACATAGAACTAGCAAAATAGCTTTATGATTTGATGTAGGGTGATAGTAAAATGTTAATATAAAAGCTCTATGCTTATGAGGGAAATGACGTTTACTAGATGAAAATAGTCGCCTTAACCTAAAATTTCTGACAGATATCGCAAAATACAAATTTTATATTATGCGGATATTTTAAGATTAAGTTTTTTTTTTATATGAATACCACACAAGATTCCTAACTGCCCAAAACCAGTGGGACTATGTTATCACAATGGGACGGTAAGAAGATGAGAAAGAGGAAAGCTGCGAAGTATGTTATTCAGATCTTTTTTATTTATTTTATTTATTTTTTATTTTTTTTTTTTTTTTTTTTATGAATACCGCACAAGAGTCTCAACTGCTCTCAACCGTTTAGAGCCAGTGAGACTAAGGCATCCCTAAATAGGGTATGTTGTGAGGCTGAAGGTACTGGGGAGGGGAAGGAGATTGGGAAGAGGAAGGTTGGGAAGATCTGGTCCCAAAACACCACTTAATCACAATAGCTACACATTATTTATAAGGCTCTTAAGATAAAATAATCGGTGTTCACCCTTCTGGAAAACCTCTCACTGTAAACAAAAGACCCTAATTTATATTTGAAATAAACGGATTAATTTCACTTAGATCGAGGTAAGATGTTTCTACAGGTAGCCTTTCAACACGCCCTACAGGCGTTTAATGACGTCACGCCCGGGTGGCGTCACACTTGCTCAAAGAAAATAATATTAAATAGCCCCTGGACATTCTTTGTTGACGGCCTTGCGTGCTTAAGGAATACATACTCAACGTGATGTGTGTGTAAAACCTTTTTAGTAGAGGCAGGATACATGGCTTTTTAGTCATCAACATTTGAACACATTACATATAAAAACAACCATTTATTTTGTGTGAATCTATTTGAAAACTTGTATTAATTAAGGTGCTAAGTGCCAAAAACTAAAATCGCCTATAGTAGAAACAAAACACTAAATTTATCAAATAAAATTAAATGTAGCACACCTTTTGAAAAAAAATGTTTCCTCATAGTTTGAAGCAATCTCGACAGTTTCCATTATTTAAAAACTTCATTTAAAATCACAATTCTGTAAAATGAAATAATATAATAAAATGTCAGCTTAGATTTTTTTTTAGTTTGGATACTGAATGGTAGCCTTTCACCAAGGCAATACTGAGAGTATATTCCACTCTATTTTCTATTCACATGTTGTCATGTATCTTTTTGGTTAAAAATATAGGGGTGATTTTATAATGTCAGTGAGAAAAAGGTGTGGTAATTTCAAGACGACAGAGCTCAGTGGTTGGGAGTATTTTCTACTTCGGAATACAGCATTTTTTAAGAGTTAACCTGAATTGATTGGTTTTCGTAAATAGAAAGGTACCTATTTTGTCTTTTTCTGTTTAAAAAATGTTTTTAACGGTAATGTAGCTAATTTTAAAGAGAACTTCTAAAAGCTAATTCTTTCAAATATTAGTAATTTTTTTTCTGTTCCTAAACTCTCTATTAATCTGATTCAATTCAAAGTGCGTCATTGTTTAGCTCAATCATAAATCCGCAATCACAAAAAATCTGCGGTAAAAAAAAAATCACGTTATTCATGTACAATTTGAAAATACACTAACGAAATGCTGTAAAAACAGCGAAAAAAACCGTTTGTTTTTTTTTTAAATATATATGTAGAAATAAAGATTCTGATGATATAATATAAAATAAAGTATGCTTCCCCTGGAAGTACTCACTCAGTATTATGGTACAAGGACTAGCAGGAAACGATCCGACCTTGCTAGGGTAAGATAAGACTCATTCAAGTGTTTCCAAATGAAAGGAGTTTTTTTGTGCGTCTTATGTAACCACCACACAAACAACCAAACACACACACTTATGCAGACCGCCTTTGTTGATATCAATTTAATTGATAAAGTACATTGTGGCTTATGGGCCGTTGCGTTAGACTGGTTTGCTTCCGGTGCGTTTGGAATTTTCTAAAGATTCGTTATGAATGAACTTCAGGTGTGGTGTTTTGCTATTTGATTCTGTCACCTGACTCATTTAGAGGCGTTAAAATATAACCTGTGCATTTTTTGCACGATTTTTGTAGCATTTTTCACAATTTTTCGTTTGAATAATTACGTTTTGTTATGTTTTTCACGTGAATACCATAATAGATTCCCCCACTACACGAAGACAGTGAGACTATAGCTCCATCAATCGGGGTATTTTGTTAGGCTATAAGGAAGAGAGAGATAGAAAGGAAATGGAGAAAATAAAGATTTGGAAGAAATTGGCTTTTTAGATCTACTCTCTAAATATAGCTAAAGCCATTACAAGCAACGTACTCATACATATCTCCGAGCATAGCGCACTTCGGGTTCTGAACAATTGACGGCTGGAATCGCAGTCAAGGATCTTAACTGCTCGACCACTGAGTTCATCATCTGGTTTATTGCTTGCAATCATGTACATTTACTATTCACACCATTTAGAAAAGTAGTGGTTTTCCACAATTTTTTTCTGACTGTCGTAATTATACAAAACAGTTATTTTGTTCAAATTTTTACAGCAAAAAAGTTGAATGGAAATACTGTTTTAGTACAAAGTCATGAACGACACGCCTGTATCCAATTTACGTCAATATTTTTTGTGAGTTGATTCGCTTTATTAATCACGTAACTATTTTCTCTTTACCAATCGTTGTTATCTCACTGGGTAGGAAAAAATATCATTTAACATCGATAAACGTTTATCCTTTTAATGCTTTTAATTATACTGGTATCGATACGCCCATAAAAAAAATCTTATTTCTTATCTTCCTTTGTTCAGTTCAAAGAGGAGGGTAGATTTGAAATTTGATGGACAGGTGTACCTGTGTGTAGATACTGCTTGTACAATATACATAATATTGTGCAAAGACAATAATTCATGCGACAGGCAAATGGGTGACAAAAATATTCATTTAAATTGCACCAAACACAAGTTGTGCCTTCAAAAACGAGTTTCAAATAACACGCTTCAATGATTTTTGGGGTAAGACACTTGTGACAAATTTACACATGAAATTATTGTATCTTTGTCCATAGAAAAAAGTGAATTTACACCACAAAAGTTGAAATCCAATTATTTTTTACACTAAATAAGGATAAGGTTAAAAAGATAGCAATGTACTACTCAAGGCCGATGAAAATGATGTTTTATTTTTATTTAAAAATTATCTTTTCTATCTTGATTCGCTCGAGATATGGATTGAAAAAATATAACAAACAATATTATGATACCTTGTCTTATTACTGACACTTAAATGTGTCATTATAAAAATTAATATGTGAACTAAAAACATTCGTGTAAACTCAGAATTTCCAGAGAAAAAAAACTGTGTCACATGCTAAATCATAACGCCAGAGCTTACCTTTCGAGAGATTTTGCCTATTCATTTATTTTTATAGTGAATACCGCACAAGAGTTCCAACTGCAAACCACCGTCTAGAGCCAGTGAGACTATGGCATCCCCAATTGGGGTATGTTGTGAGGCTGAAGGTAGTGAGGAGGGGGAGGAGATGGGGAAGAGGAAGAAGAAAATTGGAAAGTACCTGGCTATTCAGATCTAGTCACTAAACACGTTTTTATATGAAGTAAATGTGTTATGACACATATCAATTAAATAAAAGTTATTTGCGCACGCCGGGTTTGAACCCGCGATCTTTTAGATTCGTAGTCGAGGGTCTTATCACTCGACTATGGAGGTCGTAAATTCATTCATATTGAACGAAAATATGTATCGTCCGTACGTATTATGTAAACTGTTATAATAAAAGCAATCAACAATGCCGTTTCAATCATCATAAGATACTTAAAGATGAATTAAAAATTTCTTCGTAGAAAGTAAAAAAAATAAATAAAAATAATAATAATAATAAATAAAAAAAAACAAAAAAACAAGTTACGCCAGTTTATTACTTTCCTTTCTTGCGGGGTCAAAATCTTAATGTTAGTGACCCTAGCGTAGTAGGCACCGCGTAAAATAGTACTTACTCGTGGTGCCAGGGACCCTAAAGGTGTGGACCCAGGTGATGGCAGCAGGTGAGGGTAGGCAGATGTTCCATAAGGCACGCTCTACGGTACATGCTTCATATTCACCGTCGTGGTATAGTAGTAATAATAAAAATAATAATAATAGAAGCTACTTTATTATTCGCGAGGGGGTGAGCGGGACCCCGCCTTGAGGACTGCGGACGTCAAGGAAAGGTGAGCGGACGATGCGGGTTCGATCCCCTACCAAGTTCACGATTCGGTGACTTGACTGTTTTCGGTAATTGGGTTGATATTGAATTTTATTGCAGGAATGTTTTGATGTTTGTTTTGGCCAATCATTTTGGGCTCTTAAATAATACGCCCAATAAAACGAATCTAGTTATTCAATACAAACTTAAGTCTGTGAATACAATAAGTGAATAATAGTAAAAAAATAACAATACAGCGATAAACTAATCAACTAACCATCACGCCGTTTCTCCGAAGGGGTAGGCAGAGAGGACGGACCGCCATATAACTGTCTTGGCACACACTCCTTGCTTCACTTACATTCATACATCGTCTCATACATACTATTTTGTTATTCTGACTCTTCACATGACCCGATTCAAGTATTTGATTTACTTAATCGTGCCATGTCTTTCTCAAGACGTCCTCGACTTCTTCTTCCAATACAGCGATGGATGTCATTATTTCGCGCTACTTTAAAAACAGATTGAAAAATATATTTTTCCCGTAGATTCTTACCAAAAATTTCATGTTTTAATTTTCTACTAAAAATCACTAGATGCAACTTAACTTGCCAAGAACAATTCTATGTGCGTGCGCAAGGAAGAGCAGAATGAGTCAGTAAACGCAGATGTTTGGGAGAGCCAAAACAAAATTTAGGAAATTTGTTTTTGCATGTAATTATGTCGTATGTCACACGTCCTTTTTCATAAAATAATAGCACATTATTTTATTTTCTGACTCATTTCATTTTCCCTTGCCAGATATGTATCTAAGGAACAATTCTGAATACTTAAATCAAAGCTTGTTTTTTTTACTCATTTCGTTCTTCCTTTCGCACACAGAATTATTAGTTACTTTAATTTACCTATTTCAAATAAAGGATAATGTCTGACAAAATGTATAATTATTTTGTCACTTTATTAGGTAGGTAGGAATTTGAAAATGTAGTTTTTAAATTTGAAAATTTCACACTCATACTCTCGTACGTAATCACAAAAGGTAAATTATTTATAGTTAATTATGGTAAGCTGGAATCATAGTGTTGATTACACACACTGCGTCACATTAAAAAATATATCAACACGTTTTTAAACAAAAATCTGTACAGTTGTTATATCACTAACATATCATCGAAGCGTTGGTACGTGAACAGAACATGTGCCAATCAACCTTTGTGGCATGGTTCCATAAAATCAACTAGTAGTATCCCAGTCTGGCGATTACCTTTTTACAGGGTAAATGAGGTCTCCGAACAAAAAAGATGATTTCACCAAATAATCGAATCAAATTACCAAGTGCCCTTGGTGTCACTTTATTACTTGAGCATACTTCCTGTATGAAACAAGCCAAGTAGTAAGCATAAAATGCAACAGTTAAAATTAGACACCTAAATCTGCAGTGCAACGTACGTTGTTTTTTTATCAACGTTGTGTATAGCTACCAAAAGCCTATTTCATTTGCTTCTTGCTTTTTGATGACGTATTTTGTATTATATTTTAAGGCCGAAGAAAAAGATCCCTGAAGAGTATGTGCTAAAATCATGTTAGACCCTGTTAAAAATGTCGATATCCGGAAAGAATACCACGCTGATGTAAGCAAAATGAATAGGATTAAGAAAAAGACACCTATACGGTTTGAAAAAAAAGGAGAATATAAGACGTAAAAGTTAATAGAAGAAGAAGTTGGGGATGCCCAAGTAAGACATGGCACTATCAAGTGAATCAAATACTTGAGTCGGGCCATGTCAGGAGTTAGTATTAGACGATGTATGAATGTGAATGAAACAAGGAGTGTGTGCCAAGACAGAGTTGGATGGTAGTCTATCCTCTCTCGGAAACGGCCTGACGGTTAGTTAATTATGTTTTAACAATGCTTATTGAAACATTTTTGCAAAATTATTCTATTCAGCCAATTAGTTTGGTAAAAAAAAAAACAGTTGCACATATTTTCATCGATTTGATATATATATATATATATGTATATATATATATATATATATATATATATATATATATATATATATATATATATATATTTATATGTAGTTGAATAAAAAAAAGTCATTTTCCCTCATAAATCGTAACTTATTCTAAAGACTATGTTCGGCTGGGTTGGGCTTTTGCTTGCCGGTTGGCAGGTTCGATAGAGTTTTCTGTCTATTTGGATTCAACTAAATGCAGTATCAAGTAAACTGGTATCCGATTCTATCAAAGCGGACAGAAAACAGATGCAGGCATACTACGAGGACTTGTCCGCAGTCGGGGACATTCGAGGAAAGGTGGTCGTCTGAATGGAACAATAGAGCCACCTCGAGGGGTGAACAATTATTGGGGGTCGCTTCCACCCTTATCAATTCGGCAACTGATAGAATGTTGAGACGAACAATATTTTAAAATAAAACACGCGTTACGGAGAACTTAATTCCACCTAAAACTCAAAAATACCGACCGAAAACAAATTGATACAAAAAATGTTACTCAAGTATCAATTAAAGACTGACATTTATAATCGAGACGCTGCTTAAAATGGCTTTTATCGTGTTTGATGACCAGATCTGAATAACCAGGTATTTGTTGCATAGTAGGGAAACTCGTCAAATGCGCGCCCAATATTTCTACACGGTTGACATTCAATACATGAGAACGGGTCGCTTTTACGACTCGTTCTCATGTTCAACAGCTCGGCTATGGAACGATTTGCCGGTCTCTGTGTTTCCTTCCTCCTTCAACATGGACCTCTTCAAGACCCAGGTGCACTCCTTCCTTTCCTCAAAAAGACCCTCCATACAGCGTCCCCAAAGATGACATAAGCCCCGAGGGAAATTATTTCCTTCAAGGACTCCTATGTGGAGTTAACCTCACAACATACCCCATCAGAGATACCATATTTTCACGGGTTTCAGGTGGTTGACGCTTTTATGGGGTGTTAATATGATTTATTTAAAATAAAATAAAATGCTATATTTTTTAGTCGTTGGCCGTTTTAAACATTTCTTAAATTATTGGATTCATAGGACACAAGTACTAAAACAATATATTAATGAGTGTTTAGTACCTACCCCAAAAAGAATATATTTTTAGTGTAAAGTGCTTATTTTTTTAATGTACACGTACCTTTATTGGCAGTAATAAGTACTCATTTGAAACGGAGGGGGGGAGACGCAAAAAGTGCAGCTTTCTTTATTTTTTATAACAAACCCCGCGATATGTAGGAAAACAAAAAAAAAAAGATTTTAGGGGGGTCATATCGTATGAAGGGTGGTTTTGAAACGCGTTGCTAGGTTTCTACAGTCCAAAATATTGAGAAAATATCTTATAATACGAATTTTCTAATATTACTTTCTAAAATACTGCCCGCATAAACATTTTTTCCTATCAAATATCTGTAAAGTTTTTTTCTCAAACTAACCAAAGATTAATATACGAGTATATAATTATTATTGTATTTTATATTTTAATAACTCAATTCATTGGATTCCTTTGATTTTCCTAACATAATTGTTTTTATACGATGAGAACACTAGGCCAACTCTACGGCAGTTATGATTCGGTAATCAGGGAAGCTATATTTTTGACAAAATATCAATTAATAAAGCGTAAATGTGTTCATTTGAAGCAGCAAAAGACTTCTTTCATTATCACATGAAAAAAAAAATCGCTTGTTATGTCAGAAATGTATAAGACAACGCAAGTATTTCTAGCTGGCAACGTTATTTTAAGTGTGGTCTTTAGAATATCCATAAAAAAAACAATGTATCATAATGTCTAATTCATGTTTGTTTGTTTTTCGAAAAGCACAAAATGGTGTTAAAACTTGAATGAAACCGGGTAGTAGCTGCTGATAATTACATAAATAAATATATGTATAACTACCTTTATATGCCTTAAGCGGCTTCACATGAAATAAATCATCCAAAGTAAGTACTTGGTTAGGTTATCGTTTATTTACCCTGCGTTTATTATGTAAATATTCAAAGGAAACATTTTTTTCAAGAATGGATTGTTAATCCGCGCAGCTTTATACAAACGGTGCAAAGTTGCAAAACAACCTTTTTGGTCTAAAAGGGATGAAAACAACCCATCCGTCCCTCGACGTAAGGTGTTCGCGAACCCTTTTGTGAAGAAAGCCCCGCCAACACCCCCCGCCTTCCCCCACATACCACACCGGGAATAGAACCTACCTGGAAAGGTGAATATGAAGAAAAAAGTGTAACATCCAGAAACATGTGGAGGAGGATTCATTGAACTGTAGATCCAAAGAAACAGCTGATCTTTTCTCATAAAAAAATGACCTGATTATTTTTGTGTTAGATTTGTACGGAGCCCAAACAAACCTGAATAATTTGGATTGCATGGAAGAATAAAAAAAAATGTATTTATCTAAATTTTAAGGCTATGATTTCTCAGCGAATTAATTAGTGTGTTTTTTGTTGATATGCTGGCGGTGCGCCTAAGATGTTTGTACATTTTTTCTAACAGAAAAATTACAAATACGGAATAAACTTTTTTGCGTTTTGTTTATTTGTAAAAATCAAATTCTAATTTAGAACGCCAAGAAATTTTCCTGAAACAACCACATCGTAATTGTGTATAGTTTATCGATTTTCATCACAATTCAATGCACGACTAAACTTACAGTTACCAAATTTATATAATCAGATGCTGGTAGCAAATAGTGTAAAGACATAACATGGGTGGAATAACAAGGTTAATGTTAATAAACTTGTTGTGAAAGAAACCTTTGTGGTGCCTTTCTTTTACAACCTGAGTCTCTTCGCGACCTAGGTTCACTACTTATCGTAAATAATTTTCGCACAGTCACCTCAGACATGACTCCCACATTGAATTAATGTGTCCAATTGGTACCTTGTACCAACATAGTGCAGTAATATCCATGTATTTAAAAAAAAAACATATCACGTAAAAGAGAAATATTTTAATCTTTTTTTATAATTGATTTGGATTTACGATTAACTATAAAATTATAAGAGTACTTACTTCAGATTAGTTTTTCGGTTTATAAATATATGTTTAATGTACTTTGGCCACTAGTTTTGTTACATACTTAACACCATCAAAGCAATATATATATATATATATATTTTTTTTTTTTTAAATAATGTAAATACTACGTTTTAAAGCAACAGCTTAGTAAAAATAAATATCATTCTAACATTTACACTACATATTTTTGTAAAATGTATACATTTGCAAAGTAATAATTTTAAAGGGACTATGGTGTATCGATGTTAGTCAGCTGGTGACGACATACTCGTGACGTCACGGATTCCCCTTTAGAGTAATACACACATTAGTGTGTACGTATAGTAAGCATAGAAAAAAAACTATTCTTTGGCTGCCCCACGAGCCTCTTTGTGTACCGGTTATCATTCCTGCCGCTTAAGTTGGTGGTTGCGGGAAAAGCATGATGTCAGACGTTTTTAAAATAACCAGCTCGTCACTAGAAACTATTCACATATTTCGTAAATGTTTTTTAGCACTACGCACTTTATATTTCCACGAAGGTATTAAAAAAGATAATTATGGTTAGACAATACTTTTTATTTATTAAAAACGTATTTTTAATTAAAAAAAACATGTTAAGTAAATATTAAAAATAATAATAGGACGTCTTACCTTATTTTCTAACAATGAATTTACTAGTACAACTTGACGGTCTGCGTGGTCGAGTGGTAATACGCTCGACTACGAATCCACAGGTCGCGGGTTCAAACCCGGCGTGCAGAAATAAATTTTATTCCATGAATATGTGTCATAACACATTTAATTCATATAAAATAATATAAATTATATTTGCGGCACCTTCCAGAGTAGAAGGTACTGATGGTATCGCCCTGGTGAAAGACCACCAGTGAGAATTAAAACGTTGCTTGAAATGGCTTGGTGTTTGGTGACCAGATCTGAATAGCAAGGTAATTCTTAACCTTCATCTTCCCTCATCTTCTTCTCCTTCCCACTACCTTCAATTTCACAACATTCACTATGAAAATTTAAAAAAATAAAAAACACAGCCCTACAGCTTTTATTGGAAATGGGGTAGAGTTCTGAAAAAGTTGTTTTTAACTAAAAATCCCAGTCAAAAAAACATTGCAATATTCATGACGCCAGAACTCACAGCTTAGGAGTATCTGCTGCTTCAGAAAAAAAGACTACTGCTTTTCTTCGACCACCAGTCTAGGCACAAATCTGTAATATGGCAGTCAAGAGGTACATGTTGATGTTTTAAAATTAATTTAATCGTCTTTATCAGGAAAAGCTGTTTCGAACGCGCGCCCAGCAACCGCATATTAGGAATCCCCCTACTTGCTACTTGGCGGTATGGCACCGATGAGACTCCATCGACAGCTGCACGCGCTTCCCCCTTATTCCTTCAACCATCCCTTCCTTACACTCTTCCACACTCGTGTTCCGTTAAGTTCCACATTTCGAAAACACAAATAAAACGGTCGTTTTTCAAACAGACGCTGGAGAATTCAGCGGTCTAACGTCTTGCACCTTTTTTATGCAGTGTCTTAGAACTTAAGATATTTGAAGTAGATGAAACAAGTTTGTCAAGAATATTGTTTTTTTTTGCAAGACTTTAGATTTTTTATTATTCAGGCTCCTTGTGTTAAATCTTATTCTTTCTTATAAACCTAAAATATGGTTTTTCTGATTAATAATTAAACCACCTATAAATGCACCTGCTTAATATTTAGATTATATATTATTTATTACCATTTATGATAGTTTCTTTTCGTTTCGTTTTGAAAAGTTATTAAGTATATGCAATTATGACCCTTAACTTCATACGCGTTACCAAGATTCAAAATGTTTCTTAGCACATTTTTAAAACGCATGTTTGTAACTGACTGCTTTTGAATAATAATTAGAAATCTGTGAGAATTTGAAATTTCTTTATTTTAAGAGAAAATTGTTTTATACATTTGTGCAAAATTCTTATAAAACATTATGATTTTATAAAACTTCATAACCCGTCTCAAAGGAAACGTTTTCTCGAGAGGGTAACATTGATATGTATATTAATTAAAAACTAACTAACCATCATGCTGTTTTTTCCGTAGGGATAGACAGAGAGGATGGACCGCGATACAATTCTGTATTGGCGCACACTACTTACTTCATTCACATTCATACACCGTCTCATACATACTCTGCTAATATTCTGACTCTCGACATGGCCCGATTCAAGTATTTAATTTACATGATCGTGCCATGTCATCCTGGGGTGTCTCCGACTTCTTCTATTATTGACTTTCACGTCATATGTTTTTCTCACACTCCTTTCTTCGTTCATTCGTTCTACATGATCAAACCATCTAAGCGCCCCTTTCTCAACCCAATTTTTCCTTTCTTAATTATATTTACATCAAGCCTTGCATTTTTTCCGGATATCCAAATTTTTTTCACCATCATTAATGGTTTTACCATACATTCGCCTAAGGAATCTCATTTCTACAGCATTCAGTCTGTTTACTATTGTCAAAAAATGAAATAACAAACGCCTAGGTTGCTGATCATGAGTTAAATTGTTTTGATAGCCGAGGTTCAAAAAGATGTTTAAAAAAACTAAATCTTTAAAGCAACTCAATACAGAAATAGTATACTTTTTCAAGTGTGTTTCTTTAACCTAAACCCTATATAAAAATAGATGAAATATCAAATAACCTCTGTGAAAAATTATGATTTTTATCGGTACGCATCAAGCCATCGCATCAATTCGGCGGGTGTTGTATCGACAATCGACGTGCGTCAGATGTATTGGTCTAAGTCGCAAGTATTTTATAGGGGGGTTCCTCATTATGGGGTGGTCCCATCACGTGGGGGGTGCCAATCGAATATCGATCGGGGGCTAGGGCAGTGCAGCTGACTGATATGTAGGTGACTGGGTACCGTCTTTCCAGACCCAGTCACCGGCAAAAGAGGGTGGATTATAATCGACACATATATTTTTGCTTAAGGGTGTCGATCAGCTCCACAAAAATTCCTACTTTTGTTTTACTACTTATCATTTCAAATATGTTCATTATATCTCATATGCAATAATTCTAAAATTTCATTGAAATCGTCATCGTCAGCAGCACTGCTAATGAATGAAGGCTCCAAGAATCATTTTCGTCAAATCAACAACAATTTCGAACATTCTGTTAATTCAGCGAGTTTTTGAACTTCTGAACAAATGAAAAACAACCTTTCTTTGTAATACAGTTGTCCGAGGGGAATACCTAGTATATCGCCTTAGGCGTCAATATTAGAGTATGCGAAGTACTTTGTTTGTTACTTTCCACCCGTTTCTTCGATCTCTTCGAGGGATGCCTAGCACTCAACCTACATAACAGAAATAATAATTTACAATAATTTCAAACATACTTCAAAGATACCGGATTAATCAATTCATACAAAAGATTTAAAGACAATATATGGCGGAGTAAAATTATATTTTCCAGCACTTTAGTTTTGCATTATTTTCGAATATATTTTTGATGTGAATACCGCATAAAAAACCTAATTGTCTGGAGCCACTGGAACTACATCATGGGTATTTTGTGAAGCTGAAAGGAGTGGGGTGGAGAAAGAGATACAGATGAAGAAGATAAAGAAGTACCTGGCCACTCAGACCTGGTCACCAAACACGGTTAAAGGCATTTCAAGCAATATTTCGATTCTGAATGGTAGTCTTTCACCAGAGCCATTCCGAAAGTGTCTATTTCTCTGAAACGTGCAGCAAATGTATTATATGTGAAGTAAATTAAATTAATTTGCGCAGGATATAAACCCATGACCTCTGGTTTCATATTTTAGGATCTAAACCACTCGACCACAAAGGTCATCAAAAGCTCTATTTGCATCCATACCTTATTTTTGTATCGATTTCTTTTGGTATATCACAATTATGAAATTGCAGTTGACCGATTTTTCTTCCTAACCGACAATATGTTTAAAATGGGTTTAAAATAGGACCATTGGTTTTAATCCGACTCTCAACGAGAAATCAAATCATTCACGAATGATGAGAATCTAAATAGACAAACGATAGCACCCCGACCAATTGAGTCGAAAGCCAGTTGCTTGCGAGTTGGTTATCCCGGTTGAATTTTTTTCATTAAACGCACTGAGGGCGCAGAAAATCGGCAGATGCGCACAAAGTAGTACGAGGCGAAATCTCTATGTAAAAAGAGGGCACGCGCAGTACCCTCGGATTATTCAGCGCTCTAAACCTATTGGCGTCTTTCCTTTTGTTTCTCAAGAGGGAAAAATGCAGTTAGGGGTGGCGTCCATAGACGGCGTCCGAGCTACCCCCGCGCCAGGATGGGGGATGATTTCAATCAAAGCCTGGCGGGAGCGCTAGGGGGGCTTGTGGATCTACCAGATTGTTGCTGGATATGGAATGTGAAATTCAGTTGTGGTAGGACTTTTCAATATGATATATAATTATTTTTTCCGTAAATTCTTTCATGAATACCGTTTGAATGTAACAGTAGTATATTTATCTGAAACAGCTGAATTCTCGTAAAGGTGAAATCCACGGTTATGAATTTTACACAGTTTGTTCGTTTCTAGGACAATCCAACAATTTATTGTTAAATATTCATTTTTCGATCAAAATGCTGTATTGTTAATTCCATAGTTTTCAATGGTTTCAAAAGAAAAAAGATTTCAATATATGTATTTACAATATTTAAATAATATGAATTGTGTAAAACACAAATATGAAACAAAAAAGCCAGCAATTAAACTAAAAATGGTCATGACCGAGACTCGAACTTGGGACTTCTCCTCTATCCGGGAGTAACACTCTGCCAATTAAGCCATCAAGACCTCATTAGAAAGCGGCATTTTTAAACGATTTCATACTTGAAAAAAATTTAATATTTGAATTTCTTCCGATTTAGGCGGCCATCTTTTGATGCTTTAAAGTTAACTCCAATTTTAATACATTTTTTAATTAGAATGAGATTGCTACTCTCTTTTATATTTAAACTATGATGTAAAATATGTTTTCATTATGGTTTGGATAGTGTGATATGTACCTGATAAGTTATATGGCTGAAAGTTAAAGTCTGCTTTATTTAATTATTTAATACTTTATCTTTCCATTAGTGTTAAATATTTTTGGGCCATTCTAAGTAAATAAATTATGTTGATGAACTTCAAAGAAATTTAATCATTCTATACCTCTCCTCTAAATAAATCGTTTAAGCCTGGATCAAGTAGGTAATATTATTATTCTATCCGTTTTGAATAGCCGCTTATTTTTCAAGAACGCAAGCTTAATGTTTTTTTAACTACGACCTGATCTCGTGCAAACAATATTATTAAATGCTTGACGCGTGCTCCGATCTGACATCGGAGATGTGATCCATTCCCACCCTTATCCGAGGGTTGCGTTGAATTTTATCCAGAAAATCCATTCATGTTTCTTTCATAACTATTTTTATGCAATTATGGGTGTAAATTTTGGTCCTTTGTGGGGTCACACTTAAGGGCGGGTCGCTACTCCCATCTTCTCGCTGGGATGATTACAGTGTGCGGGAAAAAATCGTTAAGGAACATTACGGGTTAATGCATATTTAATATTTCTCAAACATTTAGGTTAGTCTGCAATGTGTGCATTCTATTAATGTTTAAAATTTTATAAATCAAATAAAAGGCCGGTTTTAAATACTTTCAATTTAGAACATTGAAAAGTAGTAAAAAAATCATAATCCAAATTTACCACCACGCCATTTCCCCGAAGGATTGGCCAAGAGAATGAACCACCACACAAATCTGTCTTGGAGCTCATTACTCCTTGCTTCATTTTTATTAATATATCATCTCATAAATACCTACTATTCTATTATACCGAGTTTGACCTAATCCGAATAATATATTTGATTCACTCGATCGTGCCTTATTTGGAGCGCCTCCGACTTCTTCTTCTTATATTAACTTATGTATTCTCCTGACACACCTTTCTCTGTCCATCCGCTTTCCACGTCCAAACCATTTAGTTGATTAGGCGTATCTCTCTCAATCATTTTCACTAAGTTTTCATCAGTCTTCTGTTGTTATCGGATCTCTTCCTACGTAATATATAAATATGGCAAGTAAATAAAATTGTTAAAGTACGTTTGCTATTTTCCACGTAACCTGTAAATACATCTTAAGCTCGCTAACTCGGGCGTCGATTAATTAGCTGCGCGACGCCGATACACCTGGATGGCCAACCAACAAGTTGTAAAGAGCCATAGCAGCAAGTAACAGCAAGTTGAAGGGCGCAATAGTAGCGAGGAGGGCCGGCGTCTCGTGGTGCGTGACTTGAAGGCGACTACAGGAAATACTTATTGTTACCAACTACTTCGGCGTTTCCGGCTCCTGCCCGAGCACTTCCGGCGCTTCCGCCACTGCGGAACGCATGCGTGATATACCGGATAGAATTGTGGGAAGTTGTTAACCCTTCATTTTAGTTTCTCAGTTTAACTAAGTCGTATTTACATAAATAATTCTAATTGCAGAGATTTTTAAATACGTTTGTTAGTGCCTACCTACGATAAAACAAGAGGTTCAGAAATAATATAAACACTATGAACATATTAGTTTTTAAATCTTTTTACTAATGATTTTTAATTGAATAGTGTATTTATTTTTAATATTTCACCTCAAGTATGCTTTACTAGACATAGCTTCGGCCTATATGTATTTATTATTTAATCTAGGAAATTTGTTAGGTTAGGTTAGGTTAGTTAAAATAATTAACAGTTTTTTTAGAATAAATTAATATGAGAAAAACATAACGATAAAAGATCATTAGATTATTAAAGTGTTTTTTTTGTACAATTTAAATTTAATAATTTTTCAATATATTCGGAAAAGGGTGATACTCCACGAGCCGACATATTTTTACTTTTCTCCAATCGTAAAGACATTATTTTAAATTAGAATTAACTTTAAAGCTTTTATGCTTATTACATTTGATATTAATTACAAAGATGGAAGTCAAACCGGAAAAAATTGAAAAATAATATTAATAATGTTCAATTAAGTATGAGATCGATTAAAATGCCGGTTTCAGAGGTTCCGAGTTTGAAGTTCGAAGTTCCGAGTTCAGTCGCGACCGTTATTCTTTTATTTTCTGTTTCATATTCGTATTTACGTTGAAGATTATTAATATTATTTCCATAATTAATAAGACATTATTTAATTAGATTGTGTACTTATAAAATACAAAAGTTCTTTCTGGGGGTTAAGGGTACATCTTTAGCACCTTAATTCTTTCCGGTTAAGGCTGTATTTCTAACCTGCGACAGTTCCGGTCAGGAAGTAAGGCGGAAGCACCAGGAATGGAAAAGCGTGTGAGAACTCAGAGGGTTACTGTTAATGTATTCATTACATTACACACAAGGTAGTGGGGCTCGTAACACGAAACTAATTACTCTCTACACCTGTTGTGATATTCTTAACGGAGGTATTTTGGTTAACGAGATTGTCCAATTTAAAGAAAACTAGTTTTCATTACAGTTTTTTTTGATTCATCTAAAATCAAAGCACATTTTTTTTTTAAGAAAGAAAAACTCCTACCATCACAATAAGCGGAAAATATTGCTTATAGAATGGTAGAGGACTTAACTAGCAGAAGAATTGAACCCACGGCGCGCGAGTGGGAACCCGACGCGATAGTTCACTCAGCTACTAACCGGTTTAAGTTGTCGCTAACGTTGTTTATAAATTTAAGATTAAGACAAAAATTTTCATCAATGGAAAATAATGTGATGAGGCAATGAAAGACCTTGATATTATTAAAGTCATTTCAATCATCGTTGAAATTATTTTTATTTTTATTTAAGTATTATATTTTGTCACTTTGAAACGACGTTTCGAACGTGCAACTTCTGGATAGAAACAAAAAAGTTTACAGCTCTACAACGGAAGAACAAAAAAAATCCTTAAGCCTTCATAATATTATTGTTATAACATTACAACAGTGATTCCCAATTAACAAACAAGTTAATTAGAAACTTTTCATAATTCAATTTTTTTAAATATCTATTTGAAGCCATTTTATTTTAAGGCTTTTGTGCATCGAATGTAAGTAGTTGGTGCATCTTTGTACGGTGCACCATGCATACTCCACGGGGGAGTGACTGCGCTTTAAAACAAAGCTTTGTTTACATAAAAGTAGGATGGCGCAAATGCAGCATTAGCGTCTTGTTAAGCGGAGAAAAGCCGAGAGATAATGAAGGCTTTGCTACGATTTTTCTATAGTTTTTATAAGAATTTTATTGAAGAAATTAATTTTAATTATCGACTTATATGGGTAACTTACTAACTAACTATCCCGCCATTACTACGGAGGGTTAGGCAGAGGATGGACCGCCGCACAACTTTATCTTGGCGCTCGTTCCTTGCGGCATTCGCATTCATGCATCGTCTTATACATACTCTTCTGTTATTATGATCATAATTATTATAAATACAAAGCATATGGTATCGTGGAGTTAAAGTAAAAATGGTGGGTTTGTTGTGTGTCAGACATTTTTATCGGCTGGAAAGGATTTCATAGCTAACGAATCAGAGCATAATATTAACATAATTTAGATCTTCCATACATCAACCTTATGTTGTATCCTCTATCAGTGAAATATTTAAATTTATTTTAAAAAAAGTGATTGCAGAATAAATGGAATCATAAATATATCTAAAATACACAAATACCATCTATACACCTACTTACGAGTAATAGTGAAAAAACAACAAAGGCTTTAATTTATGTTTTTCGCTATTAAAACGTTCTATTCGAAAAGTATTTTTATCTTCGCATTACATCCTTACATTCATCATCATCATCAATATTATTGTCACTACCACAAGCGATGATTTGTGGTAACCACTGGAAAACGAATCCACTCCTTCTAGTCACCAACTATTTCAAAATAAATACAAGACAGCAGGAAAATTGTTTTCAGAATTTTTTTTCAGAATATTTTTGTAATTTAATTAATAAAAATAAAAGTTTTTGATTAATTCACTATCCATGATAAAAATTTGGTCAAAATGGAAACAAAGCAAACAATTGCAATACAGAATCAACAAGACCCTTGTATCCCTAAAGACGAGTAGCAAAAAGATATCCTCTCATTGTGCGTGGTACGGCGGAGATTTATACGTGGAGCTAGCAGTTGCAGCGAGGGAAACAAATTCTACGAAACAACAATTGCGTATGAGCGCATTGAGCCGTGATTACGGGGCTCCTTCAGTATGCAATCCTGGTGCATTCCAAGGGACGGACCGGAGGAAAATGGATGGGAAATATGGGAAAATTTTAAGTGAAGTGTTTTTCGTATTTATTTGTCAATTTTTGAAGACGTGCTAGACAAGTTTGGTTTAAAGTCTAAAAATAAACGTGACTGGTCAGGGTGCATTCCAGTTCTTTCGAGTTGCACTTTGATGAGTAATGGTAATACCCTGATGATAGTGTACCCCCAGTAAGAGAAGACACCGGAAGGAGAAGCAGTTTGTAATTTTGATTGAAAGCTTAATGAAAAACTGCCGAATATTTAGTGTCGTAGAACACCCCGAATATCAGAAGACGCGGCGTTTAAATATCAATTCTAATTTTCAAGGACTTTTAAATATACTCTGTAAAACAGCCATTGTTTCACTTCATTCTAAGTTAAAGCTTAGTTTCTGATTATCTTAATATGTGACATAATGTGTCAAACTACTATGTCGTAATTTTATAAACATAAGTATAAATAATAGAATATACCATACGAAAATAAATGGTAGAAAAAGTCTGAACGCCGGGAGAAGACATCAAACGATCAAGTGAATAAATAACTTAAGTCGGGTCAAAATTCAAAACAACAGAAGGGTATGTATGAGATAATGCAAGAATGTAAATGAAACAAGGAATGTGTTAAGTCAGAGTTACGTAGTAGTCCATCCTCCCTGCCTACCTCCAACATTCAAATGGTGTGATGAATAGTTTATTTTAATCAAACAAATGTTATACATGTATCATAATTTAGGCAATACCTATTATGAAATATTTTTAATTTCCTTTCATATATTTTTAAATCTATTTGTGGTGAAATCTCTCAGTTCGGTCCATG
The DNA here is from genome assembly GCA_022651775.1 of Drusus annulatus. Taxonomy (NCBI): domain Eukaryota; kingdom Metazoa; phylum Arthropoda; class Insecta; order Trichoptera; family Limnephilidae; genus Drusus; species Drusus annulatus. The sequence continues at coordinate 1,063,823 of JAGWCC010000031.1, read as the reverse complement.
AACACCATTTCTCATTCCATAAACGATTTTGCAACATCGTACTGCCTCGAAAAACAAGGGATGTTTATAGGACTATAATATTTCCGGATGTTACTTACATTCATTTGAACCATTTTAAAATTTATGCTCACCCATTACTACTAAGTTTATCTTTAAAGAATCTACCTGTAGTTTTTAGTTATTTGCTAGCTTTTATAAGTGCCCTTAGGGTATCATTTTTTTATTATCATCTCAAATATATAATTTATTAATATGCCTACATCATTATTAACTTAAATAATTTCATATTATACCTATAGCGATTACCGAAAAGTAGAAAATCCAAAAGCCCACCCATTTCCTGGAGACTATTTTCAGCTAGGAAAGTCATATTTTTTGTGCGCTATAGAACTGTGAAAGATTAAAAAAATATATAAATCCAAGATTTCGATTTTAGGTTTTTACTTTTATTTAAACAATATTTTTTTAAAAAACAGTTTTAACATTTTTAAAAAACAGTCATATTTTTTTGTGCGCTATAGAACTGTGAAACATCCATTTAACTTTTTAAAAAAGGCTATATTGCTTGTTCCAAATTTTTCAAATTCGTTTAAGAGAAAATCTATTTCGATTGTCAAGTGTTGAAATATCAAATAAAATCTGGTATTAAGTGGTATTGGTATTATAAGTTATTTGTTGATTTAAAAAAATGCTAACGTTTGTAGTATTATGTATGTTCCCATCGCGATGATGCAACCCGCGATTGTATGTAGCACATTTCAATAAAATTATATTTAAATTTGGTTTTGACTCTCGGAAACCGCTAATTCAAGCACCCGTAAGAAATAGTTTAATTCATCCTCTTTTGATTGCATCTTAAGTCCTCGTTCCCATTGCATCACATTGTCATCGAGTTAATTCTGATGTAGTCACCTCCCCCCCGCCCTCGCTCCCACCCCCGAGACGGGCGGAAAAGCGGCCTCCCCCGCTCCAGCGCCACCTCCCCGCGCTCGCCCGTCTTTGCCTACCGCTGCCTCCTCCATTGTTCGGCGGTAATCTCCCATTCTTATTGCCATATTACGTATTATGACAAGAGGAGTTTTTCATATATAAAGCAGTGGCGCGCAGCGGATCTGTACAGGGGCGAACTGGCCGGAAATTAATTTTAAAAAATGCGAGAACAGTTACACCTTTCAACTGTCCCTTAGAACTGAAACAGACTAAGTTTTACTTGTTTGTTTGGTTGAGTGAATTATTTGAGTGAAATTTAGAATTATAATAGTTATGTCAAACGAAATAAAATCACCATTTTTTTCATAAATATATTTAAAACCAAAAAAAAATCCTAAGTGGGGAGTTTTATCTAAAAAGGGATAACAAAATTTAAAAAAAAACACAGTCTCACGAATCGGCGAAATTTGTATCTATTGTACTCAGTGTTTCACGCTAAAACCGCGAAATTTCAAATGATTCTTTTCATGAAAATCTGAAAAAAAATACGCAAAGTTACAAAACAGTTTCAAAACGTATCGAAGGTGTGAAAACGTTCATACCAACTCTTTATTAACCGGAACCAAACTTTACCTCTATGACCTTCATCTGAAGTTTCACGGTATATTTTGAGTAGGATTTTAGTAGATAGAATTTTTTTCTTAATAATTTTGTTATATTTCCCTTCGAATGCTTATAATTCTAATATAAAGGGTATAAGGATTGTCTAGTATTGGTGGCGCACGTAAAAGTTTTTGTTGATGGGTTTTAATAGCCAGTCCGCCCCCCTATCGCCCCGGGCTACGCGGTGCATGCATTCATTTAATCCGTGTTTCCTTGCGTTTTTTCCGATGAGCACCGCGCGATATGGACTGGATTTTAAAGGAGGTTCTGCGCGTGCATGTTAGAAAAAAGGCTCTTATCGTAACATTAGTATGTACACTGATTGTTGTTTACTGAAGAGCAATGACAATTTATGAACCACTGGAGCATGAAAATGTTAATTAGTTAACTTTTTAATAAAAAGAAAACAATTATATTACCTAATGTTAAACTATTAAAATTGAATTATCGAAGGAAGCAAACACTTTGTAGCTTGACATTATAATTTAAATAAAAAATAGTTTTGTTTTAAGCCACTTTATATTTTCGACCGGTTTTTCGTCTTTCATCAGGAAATAAGTTTATATTATACGTTCCTGATGAAGGTTAAGTCAGTCGAATTATTATATGTGTATAAATAAAGTGGCTTAAAACAAATTTTTTTTTTATTATATTATTAAAATTGATATTTCAAAGCTCATTGGCAAATAATATTTTTTTCGTCTTGATCTGAAAACCATTTAGTTTGTATAGATTTCTGTACAAATTGCATGACGTCAAAGTTATTCGTTTCGTCTCATATTTTATACCGTTAGATGTAGGTAAATTTTCAAAATGGTATTGCTTACGAGCTCAAAGTACTCGTATTGGACTAAGAAATTCAGTCAGAAAGATGTGTGAAAATTTCACGACGCCAGATACCACCGTTAAAGAGTTTTTTCTACTCTTTGACAATCATTTCTAATATTTCGACCACATAAAAAAACTTTTTCACTGGTGATAATCAAATTCAAAGATAATATAAATAAGATGATACGCCTAATAATACTCAGTTGTATCTCTATCGTCTATTTGGCAACTTGAACTTGCAGCATGCCGGCTGCAGCCAAAAGTGAGCTTGTGCAGGCCGCAGTTTGCAGTTTGCAGAGTGACTGACTTCATGTGGGATATTTGCTTGACTGTGCACTCCACCCTCTTCACCCATCTCTGGCTCTCAGCCTCCCATTGTGGAAGTCTGGAGTATTCTTGCACGGATCATTGCGTTCCATTCCCGCCCGTTATTGCATTTTATTGCTTTTTAAAGTGGAACTCCGCAAATTGGCTTTCAATCATTAAATTTGTTTTCAAAATTGCGAACTTAAAAATTTCGACAAACATTATTTGTTCCAGGTAAAACGTAAATGGTTTGTTCAGTCTGTTCAGTTTCTGAAATGATTGTAAGGAAAACTTTTCAGGGCGAATTTAAAAAATAAAAGAAAAATACTTTTCGTTAACGCGTCATTTTCTTGTGCGTGTTCAATAAAAATAAGGACAAATAACAAATTTCTTTTGATACTAGTTATACAATGTTATAAGTTAAATAACAAATTTTCTGAGAATTTGTTTTTGAATGATTTTCTGTTGATGCGCACAAAAAAAATGCACGAGATCCAAATTAGTAGGTACATAAAATACAAATATTCAACGTCTTTTAGGTCTGTAGCAATACAGTTTCGAAAAACACATATTTTATTGTGCTGTCATATTTGTTAATTTTTTTTTTAAATTACCTTCGAAAAACTTTATTTTCTCTAGTAAGTTAAAAAAATATATATATTGTACAGGTACCTACATTTTTTGTTTGTCTATCGAAAAAAGATAAAACAAGGGTTGAAAACATTCCTACTAATCTGCTACTAACTACTTTAGTAATCTACATTTAGTTTCACCTTGGGTCAGAAGGTAAAGCTAGTTATACAGGAAACCTTTCAAAAACCCAGCTTCAGTCACTCATACTAAGGCTGTTTCTCAGTAAGGCTAACTTATTTGGAAATCTGGACACCGAAAAACCTTACTTCCCCACAGTTCCATAATAAACAAAATGATTAAATGAACCCCAAAAATCAGTTATATTATTTCCCCAAACGACCAATTATAATATTTATGTGTACGTGTACAAAACTCATTGTTAGTGTGATTTACGCAACCAGTATCAACATAAGAAGCATTTAGCCCTCCGTGATGACGGTAAGGCTTCCTCTCCCCAGATCCCCCTCGGCGGGGGGGGGGGAAGGGGGGCGAGAGGCCGCGTGATAAACTGGCCGCACTAAACGGGGCGAAACACCACGTAATAGCCGGCTTCTCCAAGAGAGTGGCATTTATTAGTGTACGACTATAAATATTATTTATTTATTTTAAATAAATATTTCCATAAGTGAATATTCGGACGTAAAAATAATAATCCGATGAAAATATCGATGCTCACACTGCACACAAGGTTAATTTATAAATAAATAAAAAATATATACGAGTATAAAGAGAATTGCGTTTTTTTTCGTACTACATATTTCAACAAAAGGTGGAATAGTTTGTTAAACTTTTTATTTCCAAAATAGCGCTCAACTTTAAACGAAAGGTGAAAAATGATTTGAGATTAATATAAATTAGAATCAACACACGTAATATATTGAGGTCGATTTTTATTCGAGCTGACTAAAATAATATAAATTTCATGACGAACAATTATTTTATAATTATATTATCTTGAGATATGCAATAAGTGTATGCACATGTACATATTATGCACATGAAAAATAATTTAAGATACCTTATTAAACATATTCCATTTTTTTAATAAGTACGTCTAGATATCTGAAAAGATTGTAAAGCGAATAACTTTAAAAATCATTGCATATTAAGTTAGTTTTGAAGATTTATTTTAGAGGGTAATATTATCGGTACACAAACAACGGCCTACTTTTCCAAGAAACATCCCCTCTCTACAAGTGGTCGTAAACCCCGAGGGAGGAGGGAGGCAGGGGTGGCACCTCCGCCCACCGAGCAACAGGTCGCTCCTTATCCATTCGCTCACACAAGACCGGCGTGCACAGCCCTTGGCTAGACTAATAAGGCTCTATGTTGCTAGCGGGAGCTTTCTTGGGGATTTCTTCGGAAAATTTACTTTATGCAGGACGGTAAAAAACCAAGAGAATTAAGAAAATGAAAGCATTTTTATAGTAAAATTACAATGGTTTTAATTTTTAGTTTAAAGATGTTCAAAACATCATTTTGTTCATTATTATATTATTCAATTTGAATCGACGACTTAAATAAAAGGAAGTTTGCATTTTTATGTCTAAAAGTTTTATTTTAGGATACTTACCACTTTTTGATTCGGACATTATTCGGTAGGTACTATTATTTTTGATAGGTAAGATTTTTTGGTTTTTTCTTATTCGTAAAAGCTTCATAATTTGGATGATAAAAAAGTTTTCTTGTTTTTGACATTTAAAAAAATCAACAATCTCCCCAATTTAATATGAATAAAAATACTTTTATGTTCTTTTAAAATGTTATAAAAACTACTTTGTTGCTTTGTCGGAAATCATTTATAGAAATTTACCTGTATTGTAATAAATTTGAGAGAGTATAGAATAACAGGATGCCAGGAGACTTATTTTATGGAAGAACTTTTCCAAGAGGGTGGAGTTACGACGTTTGGTAAGCAGTAAAAGCAAGGGGTTTGTAAGACAAGCGATCAAGACGTCGGGAAAATTATCTTTGAGGGTGAAAGTTAGCCGAGGATGTAAATATTTATCTATTCAGATTTAAGTGGCGTTCAGCGAGGTTTAAATACCCCATTACCTCACAAGTAAATTTTTGTCTTCTTTGATAGAGGGGTGTTAGAATTGTATTTATTTATTAACTCGTATTTAAGATTGAAATGTTATCAGTTGATATTTTTTTTAATTTGTGATTTATTTAAGTTAGCTACCTCCTGAAAAAAATAATCCTTAGATATCTTTTGTCATAAAAAATACAGGAATTTTAAGAAAAAATATACCAATTGAAAGATTTTTAATCTGGAAAATCACGCACATCGAAGAGAGGTTATGGCATGATACTGGTAGTTAGTGACTGAATTTCAAAACAAATAAGAATAAAATAATTTTAAAAAATATACCCATAATAATTAATCACTTTTAAAAACAATTTTTCAATAAAATTTGATAAATAAATGACATTTACTATCGTAAATATGCACACTCCTCAACAGAACCTTTTCACAACAAACAAAAACTTTTCTGGCCTAATTATTTGAAAGAGGTGAATAGCCTTCTGCCTATTTCCGGGTGTCTACGCATATTGACCTCGGAAGGGCCACAAAAAATAAATAGAAGTTCTCGGTGCGGGAGCGACCCCAAGACAGATGGCGTAGAATTCGCTACGCCATGTCAGACTTATAACGAATGTTGTTTTTTTTTCTTCATTTACAAATTGCTGTTGGCGATTTTCAATTAAGACTTTTTGAATTAATTACTGTTTTTTTTGCATGTTACAATGATATTGTAATTATTATAATAAATGTACTGCATAACTTTGACTGAGATTTAAGCACTCTTATTTGATATAATATTTAGCCGTTGAAAAATATGGATCAAACAATCTGGTTTTTTGTCCTTTTTTAGAGCCAGGTTGTCATTTAATAGCTTCCTGATTCATGATAAAATTGACTTTTAAAACAAAAAAATACGTTAACCTAATAATTTCAGACAAATGAAGCTGTACAAATTTTATGACCCCATAACGCACAATTTGACTATTTTTTTGAGCTTCAGCACACTTTATAGTCGAATTATAATACCTGGATTATAATTTATCTTGAAGTTGAGTGATCATGTATTTTCCTTTTAATTATTGATCAACACTAGTGATTAATATACCAGTTAATGGCTGAGTGGGCAAACGCATCGGATACCCACCGGGCGTCGCGTCGTGGGTTCAATTCCTCTGCTAGCTAAATCCTCCATCATTGCACAAACAACATTGTCCGCTTATTATGATGCTAGTAGGAGTTTTTCAAATATTTTCAGGTTATTCGTAACCCGTGTCTTTCTTTTATATATAAAAAAAAAAAGAATTACATTAGAAAACTTCATAAACGCATACGTAAAGCTCGTTGCAAACTTACGTATCTATATTTTGACCCATAGATAATTTTCTTTACTTACATTTTTTCAAAAACTCGGACATAGTTTTTTATACTTGCTATTGTTATCTAAAACACCGCAGTATCTATGTTGCACATCACGCTGATATAAAAACATACAGATGTTTCTGGAAGACAAGATGATTCCGTTTAAGAGCAGACCGATAAATCGTTCTTTGTCTTTTGTGGGGAAATTTGATACCGAATGCCATCTGTCTGATCTGTCTCCTTGTTTCAACGATTTTATATCCTAAAGGTATTATGCTGCTTTTGACTACATTGAAAAATAACAGTTCTTCATTCACTCGGAACATTCCATATATTCTATTACTGGAGGCATTTCACGCATTTCGATTACTTTTTTTTTTATATGATTACGTTTAAAATTATTCTATTATTTTATTAATATGAAATTATGGGAAAATAAACAACAGTTTATTTTTTTACTTGATCACATGATCGTCTGTAATATTTTTGTATATGTTAATTTTAATTATTTTTTTTTAATGAAAATTTTTAAAGTATATTTTAAGTAATTTAACCATTGCTATTGTCTAACAGTGCCAAGTACTTTTGTGAATATATTTCATAAAAATGTATAGGGTCCGCCAAATAACTTTTTTTTTGTGAAAAAAGGGCGCAAAACATCGAGTGTAGCTTCGGCTGTGTGGCACGTAGCGCCGTCCTGTTGAAACCAAATGTTGCCAATATCTCTTCAATTTTTGTGAACAAAATTCGTTCAACATGGCCCGATAACGATCGCCATTGACTGTAACGGCCACTCCTTGCTCATTTTCAAAGAAAATGGCCCAATTATGCCTCTGGACCAAAAAATCCGCACCAAACAGTGACTCGTTTTGGGTGTACCGGCTTTTCAATGTATGCGTGCGGGTTTTCTGAAAGCCCTAAATACGACAATTTTGCTTGTTTACATACCCGCCAAGATCAAAATGAGCTTCATCCGAAAAGATGATTTTTTGGCAAAATCGGCATCTTCTGTAAGTCGATCGCAGGCCCACTCAGCGAAGCGAAAACGCATTGATGGTCAGTTGGCTTCAACTCCTGAACCAATTGGACTTTGTATGGCGTCATACCAAGGTCTTTATGCAAAATTCGTCTCAATGATGTCTCCGAAATGTTCAATTGTTGAGAACGACGGTGAATTGATGTTGATGGCGCTTCACGCACACTTTCTGCCACAGCATCGATATTCTCGGGTGTACGCACTGTTTTTGGCTTTTCACGCTTTGGTTTATCGATGAGGATGCCAGTTTCTTTCACTTTTTTCACAAGATAACGAACATACGGAGCTGACGGTGCTTCTCTTCTTCCAAAAACCGTACGCAATTTTCGCACACATTCTGCAACATTACCATGATTTTCAAAGTAATGTCGCAATATTTCCCAGCGTTGTTCAAGCGTATACACAACCATATTCGCTCAGCGGAAGGATAAAACTAATTATCTGTCAAATCAGACATGAGCTAAGTGTTACCATTCACGAAATAAGCACTAGTTGAAAAAAAAAAAGGTATTTGGCGGACCCTATACTTTGAGACTACATTTCTTACACTTTTGACAGGGTTTGTAGAGCTTTAAACAGTTCTTTCGTAGTTATTGTGAATATATCATAGAAAAAAAAGGTTTGATATTTCATCAAATTGATCAGTTTAATCGAAAATAAAACGCATTTGAGAAAGCGTAACTCTTTCAATAACCAAAATATAATGCATTACGTAAAATACTTAACTGTACTAACTTGATATTAGTTAGATACTTTTAGTAGGTAAGGACATTGCGAACAAAACAAAAAAAACACACGATTTTTTAAATATAGATTCATATGCATTAATAAGTCGATATAAAGTATCATCCTGATCTTCATTTGACAACATCCATCTTGAGTAGTCAGTCAACAACGAGGGTCTTTTATTCGAAGTCTATTTACTTGACAACCATCCAAATAAGATTCAACCTCTTTTATTCGCGAACAATATCGCGCCCGCCATTATTCGCCCTACTGAATCTTAAAAACAACCGCGGTATTTGGCAAATGTGGGCGTTTGTCTTGCAATTCAATTTCAATCCATCAATTGCCGAAATCTCGTCGTTTTTTGCCATTGAATCCTTCATTTAACCTTAATCTCTTTGTGAAATCGAGGTTTATGGAGGCGCGTGTCTGTGTTTTTTCATCTCCTTTGATGGACGGGAATCGATCATCCCTTTGTGGCGGGGGATGAAACAGAATGACTGCGGCTGGCTACCTGAATGGGACTAAAGATGTTGTATTTGTGCCACACGATACTTTCCGTTCCTGGTGGGCTTTGGGGTGATTTAATAAGTTTTATGTAAACAGCATGTGGTATTGTTAAAAGATCGTAATCTCGCAGGCGTATTTGATAAATCGATTTGTGATCAATAGATGAAAAAATAATCGCTGACCATGAAACCAGATCACAGCGATTATTTACGATCAGCTTCCGTGCAATCGAAAATTCAATTCTTATATTTTAATTTTAAAACATAATTAGATTATTTTACGCTAAAATCTAATCTAATACCGGTTCTTATCTGAATGAAAAACGCGTCGGATTCCTATCCGGACGTCGTGGGCTCAATTCTTCTGCTCCTTCATCAATACCCAGTGCAAAGGTAAGGAGATTTAGACATTCCTAAAACACCGCTTTAATTTCAGTCTTTTTGTGATAGAATTAATTTAAAAAAATGAAAACAGTATTCGTTTTCAATTTGCTGGTCAAAGCAATCGACAATTCTAATAAAAATGGCTTAGTACAAAAACTTCTTTTTTAATATAGCACTTTATTCCAGAGAGAAAAATAAATACTCACCAGCCGTATTAGCTGAAGGGAGACCAATATTCAGAATCGGAACTTTAATTAAAATACCTTTAGCTATGGTTATTATTCAAATCTGCGTTCTTATTTTCCTTTTCTCTCCACTCAGCTTCTTTAATTTTGTATCATAAAAATCCTAATGTACGTACAATACTTTCGTAAAAAACTGTTTTTATCCTTATATTTTATTACTGTTCTCCTTTTTTAATTGTTTTATATTGTGTTCTATCTCTGTATGTATGAGTATATATAACCACCCACTATTTTTTTTAGTCTAATATTGTACCCCGATAATGCATAGGTTAAGCGAAACCATTCGGTCATAAAAAAAATAAAATAAAATCTGTGGTCCTATACAAACTTATTATTTAATTTTTTATAATAATTTATTTATTTTTATTAAATTTATTTGTTAAGGTAGGTTAAATATATCAAAGGTAATATATTAAATATAGATAATTTAAAGTTTTATAATTAATACACTTACTGAGTATATTAATTGTCCCATCTGAATGACAAAGTTTGACTTCTTAGATAAATGTGTCTCCCCTACGTTCAACTTAACCAATTAAGTCAGAACACATATCGATGTAGTTCCTCCGTTGGATTTGGACTAGGCTGTAACCGCGGGGTGGCCACAAGCTCAAAGTTAGATTAGACGAATTCTCAACAAACCGCGACTTCTCAACTACCGTTTCTTCGCCCAAGAACCCAGCGGACATTTGGGGACTAATCTTCTGCATAAAGTAATTAGCTGAACTGAATGCCCATTACTCATTTGTTGGGAAGTTTAACAATACGAATTAATAAGACTTACAGGCAATATTTTGCTTGGAATGTTGCAATAAATTCGAACGATTATGTTATAACTACCTTTGCAAAAAGTTTTACTTAATTTTTTATGTGATTTAGCTGAAGAGTCTTAATTTCTCGAACCCAGTAGGACTATAACATCCTCAGTTTAGAAATATGTAGGAGTCAAAAATGTGGATAAGGTGAAGTGGAAGTTTGTACCTAGTTATTCAGATCTATTTTTTTTCTTCTTTTTTTTTAAGAAAAAAAAACATTCCTGGGTTACGAATAACCTGATAATATTTGAAAAACTCCTGCTGGCATCTTAATAAGTGAAAGATGTTGTTTGTGCAATGATGGAGGACTTAGCTGGCAGAGAAATCGAATCCACGACACCCGGATGGGAATCCGACCCGTTTGTCAACTCACCTACTAACCGTTGGTTACGAAGCAACATCAAAAATATGTTCAAATCTAAGGGTATATTTTTAAGGTCATACGTTATAAAATTTAAATTAACTTAATATTTCTAAATTTTAACACTGTAATCCCGATAGTTCATTGAACAGGACGCTCGGCTGCTACTCGGTTGGGTCGAGTCAAATTCTACGGCGGGTAACGACCTATACCATTTGAATTGCGAATTACGCTTAATAAAACGGTTTCAGCTTGTTACGGGCATCTTTAGAGTGGTACATAGTTGTATTACGGTATTTATATAATGCATTTATGGCGCAGAGGTCGATACCATAGTATTACCAAATATGAACATACATACTATGTGGTTAAAGATATTTTTTATTTGTGGTTTTATTTAAAACTATATTTTATGTCAATTTAAAGTGGAAAATAGTTTTTTTTTAAATGCTTGTTAAAATCATTAATTTCTAAACAGGATATGTTCATCTAATATAAACTCCTGAATGTAAAAAAAAAGTAATTAGAGCAGGTACCTTACTATATACCTATATAACTTATAAAGCGAGACACGTTTCTATCACGATCATTAAAAGTGTCCGATTGAAGTATGATCGCGATTCGCGCAGCAATAGTGCATTAAGCACCGCGATGGCCGAACTAAACCGGAAATAAGAGTTTAGATCCGAGGGGGATGACGAGGAAGATTACGGAGGGGACCATTGCCGGTATCGCCCCTAACTGCACCGCCAGGTGGCGCAGGCGTCTGCAATTGTGAACTGGGTGGCCCAACGCGGATTGATTAAACAAAACATTTTATTCAAATACATCTGATGAATGACTTGGGTAATTTACCTGTATGTTTTTTTTACGTACATAGTTAGTAGGTAGGTACTGTAGCTCTAATTTATTTTTTTAATTACTTTAAAAGTTATCAGCCTAATTCTAAAATTTAAAATTGAATTTGTTTAAAATGAGCCGTGTATTCTAAAAGAAATTGTTTACATTCAATCACAACTTTTCCTGGAAAGAATTAAGTTAGTGTACGCTGTGAACTTCAAACAATTGACTGTTGTCCAGCGTTCTACCCACCAGAATATCGGCGACCCCTCACAAACATTTCAAACGTTTTTTTGTTTTACTTTTTAATTAGTACCCCTTTACATCCAATAGTAAGAACTGTATTGCTACATCTTACGAGTTGATGTTGCTATTTTTCAACAAGTTTCTCTCTGGTGAATACGATATTTATTCTATGTAATTTTTTTATTTGAATTTATTTGGCATGAAATAGTATAAACTATAAATAATTTCCTTTGTGAGTACGTACGAGAAATATTTTTTCACAATTGAAACCGATGTTCATAGAATTATCAAAAATAAAAAATAACATTTTCAAATCCCTACCTAAATCCCTACCCAATTTAATACCTACCTTAAATGTTTTTTTTATCAATTGAAATGGATAGATTGGAAACCTAGTTTTTTTTTTCTTGGGAAGTCAAGAACCGTTTGGCATCGCTGTCGTTTTTTACCGGTAACAACTAGTTAGATAATTACGCATTCACATATTAATATAAATAGATGTAAATGATAATATTAATATCAGGTTATAACTTTTCTATCACCCATTACCAACGTCGATCACTGCCTTTTTATTGTACAGTACCTACCGGTGTATGAGCGGGCATACATAATTTTTATTTGCTTCAAATATTCCTCCCCTCGTCAGTAAGTCAGAAATGTATTCATTTTTTATTCTTACGTAGAAATATAGGGGATGGCTGTGGCTTATGGCGTAACTGCCAGTCCATATGATCTTCGGTTCCCCCCTTCTGCCTCTTGCCCCACTTGAATTATTATTACGATTGCCATCCCTTATTATTATTATACGTGAAGGTATGTCGCGTGGCTTTATAATAAACAAAAAAAATTCAAAGCATATTTCGGTTTTTAGTCAACGATATAAAGGCATTAATTTATTGTGGACTTAATTAGGTAGGTATTCTATTACGTAGAACAATCAATGTGATTTAATTGCAGGAATTAACACCGTGGAGTCTTTATATGATGGTTTTTCAAAATATTATCTTATAATTTTGAATTTTAAAAAATTCTACGAATGTTTTGAAAATTATTTGCAATATATTGACAACTGCAATCGTGGTACATATGTTATAAATGTAAGATCAAATCAATCTTTACATTACATTTGAAAATTCTCCCCTCTTCTTGTAACGCGATCTACAAATGTTAAAGTCATATAGGCGGGAAGCTCCTTTTGAATTCGATCAAAAGAAGCCGGAAGTATTTCTTACAGTCAAACTTGTGAAAAAACCGACTGTCCCTTGCAACGAAACGGGGTTTAGATTGAGGAATCTCAAAGAGAGTCTAATCAAATGTTTGTTTAACTTAAGACTATAGGAAACAGGATGGACCAACAACTATTCAAATAAAGTCATCTACTAAAACAAACAGGAAACTAGTTCGTTAAAAAAACTAGAAAAAGGTGAAATGCTATCCGAGATGAAGGCAAGTAATATGCATAAAAATACTAAAATATTAATTAGAAAGTATTACAGATTAATACAATAAATCTACGCCATTTAACAAAAACACATTACTGAGATAATCAATGCTCGAGAGAAAAAAATCCTTTATGTATGTTATTCAATTTTAATTTACCGATGTTACCATTTAATAATTTTACTCACAACCGTCAGACCTTCAACCGTTTTTTACTAGGTAAAAACTATGAATATAAACTTACCACAATAAATCTGGAAGAGTTTAGATCAATGATCGATAGCACACTAATGTTTACTGAAAGATTCTTACAAAGTAATCAATTTTTTACAAAATTATTGCTATACTTCAATTTACTCAGCTTTGTAAAATGACAACTATGTAGGCTACTTTATTCTCATTAAATCTTTTCTTATATCCATAAAACTACTAAGACCGTAGATATCGCAAGTACATATATAAATGTATCTAAGGGGTGTCAGTACATCCTCTTTCATTAGTACCAATGTTTAGTGACTAACTGCCTACGCCGATAACCGTGTCATGTTTATCAATTTGGGTTCAATCGAAATACCTACTCGAGCTGAGGCACTGAAACATTACTCGGAAATTGACAGCTGCACCATCATACCACCACCAACAAACACAAACACACAAAAGCATACGCAGGCACAAAGTACTTACATACATTTCACTTTCACTCACCCCTCTCTCCACCCTTTACCACCCTTATGATTATTATTCCTTCAGTGACTTAAGTTTTTGCAGAGCTACTGACAGATTTCAGACAGATGTGTGGGCATTGTTTGCGAGACGCAGCAATTATTCGTCATTGACAAAATCTCTCGTTTCTGTCAACAGCTTTTGGAAATCTCTAGATGAAATGAATACGCTGAACTCTAAACATGTGGTCAACATGGACAAACTTTTAGATTAGTAAAGTTGTCGATACGACAGCGCAAGGAAACGGATGCTTTACTCAAAAGATGTATGTAGTACGAAACATTTTATCACAGATTTTGTAAATTTTAATAAATCATGTGTGTTTTCTCACAAAAATCCCAATTGCCCGGACTAGCGCAAGAAAGACATTCCTTTTTTTTATTATGAAATTAAATTAATTGAGTGAAAGAGAAGGAGAAGATCGTGGTTAGGAAATATCTGATAAGTCAGATCTGGTCACCAAAAATAGCTAATGAAGTATCAAGCAACGTCTAGATTCGAAATTGTGTTCTCTCATTACTGAGATATGTAAGTATCTAACACTATAGAAAAACACCCTTGTACGTAAAATTAAATCAAATCCTTAATACTTTCAGCACGCACTAATTTTAAGAAGTTCATTTTGAGAATATTTTTTTGAATCTTTTAATAATACCTCTTATCCTTACTTAATGCATTATTTTTGAAATCTGCAAATAACATTGCACATCGCTACCTATTTCTCAAAACAGCACGCCGTGCATTAAATTACAGTATTTTATAATAAAATAATGCATCACATACCTCCTTTCATTATTTGTAGAGACGCGTGCCCCTCGGAATTAAACATTTCTAATACAAAAGATTTAATACTTATAATATACGAGTATTACAAGCTTTGTGATCACAAAAGAAAGCTAAAGTTGATAGCTGTCCAAAACTAACTTGGCGGCCGTTCACCGCCACTAAAGGTGTGCAATGTTGTTTTGCAGTTTATCAATCATAGTTATATCACTTAAAAACAAGAACTACGTGCGAAATTAAAACCATTAATATTTTGGAGAAATTGACAAAGAAAACGCTCGTTTATTGAAAAAAAAATCATATTCTTGGAACCGTTCTTTTTAATCAAGTTTCTTTACTTATTTTGTAGGCTTACTAATATTTTTTAGTACACGTCAAATGATTTTTTTAAATATTTTTGTAGAAAGCAATCACTTTGTAGTTTGACATATTTAAATAAAATGAAAAAATAACTTTGTCCAGTGGTGCAAAATTAAGTATATTTCCTGTAAACTCGTAAAATTTATCATTATTCTTTAATCAACTTTTCACTTGATGTTTTTTCAATTTCAATTCTGATCTGTCTCTTTTTTTCTGTTCCTTGGTTATAATTTAAATGTTATTCTTTTGTTTTCTCATTATTCTGTTGTTTTATTTTATATTTGGTTTTCCCTTTGTATGCATACATAACCGCACACTTTGTATTTTTTGTTTAGTTTAATTTTGTAATCGTTAAGGGAAACCGGTCGGTCATAAAAATTAAAATAAAATCTGTGGTCTTACACAAAGTTATTTTTTCATTTCTCGAAACTTTTTAATGTTGTTTATACGGTATAAAAAACCGTGGGGGAGTAATTTAAGGAAACATTATAAGAATTATTCTGAAAAAGCGGTCAGATGATTAGAAAAATTTCTTTTTCAAATGATGTTCGGGATGTACACAAAAAGTTGTAGGGGCTTAATATTTTTATTAAGTAAAAGATTATTTTCTACAAATCGCACGTGATATGAATGACAAACACATTTTAAAGATACGGATGATAATTTTGATTCCTTGTCAATATTATCATTTTCGAAAAATTCCTTCACTTTTAAAGCAAGTTAAATAGAGTCATTCTTGGGATAAGTAGGTAAGAGGGATGATTAGGTAAAGAATTACAAGAAACATTAAATCAATCGAAATTTCGTCAATACCTCTAGTAATATACCAGGAGGAATAGCTTTGCGAAACAGTGTAGTCAGGATTGTTGTTTTTTCCAGACTCGGGCGTGGCTAGGGTTTTCATGGACCCCCCTTTTTACATCCATTCATAGCACATGTCGACACAATGTTTTGTTTATTTAAATAACCACTTTTTCACAGTATTGTTATCAACAAAAATATATGATACGAGTATAACCTCAAAAACCGTATGTCGCATAACAAAACGTAGTGGGCGGAGTCGCGCGAGACGCGAGAGACGGAACACATGCTTACATACCAAAAGTGGTGTGATATTGTGTGACAGCTTGTCTCGTCTCTTTTTCTCTTACGGTTTACTGCGTAAAAACCCGGAGAAAGTGATTTATCGTAAATTTGCATATTATAAAAAAAGATAAAATGATATATAAACTAGTATTAACAAACTATGAATTGATGAAGAATATTAAGAGGTGTGTTCTTGCTTGTGAATGAGTGCGAGTGTTGGTTGTTCCCCGCTGCAGAGGGTAGGCAGAGCGACAAGCGGCGCGTGCGCACCTGGCGCGCTACCGGCGCGTGTGCCGTGCCAGAGGCGCCCCGTCAAAATAACTGCGTTGTTTTCATTTTGAAATACTATTCATGAATGTTAATGACTCTTTTTTTGAGTTTATTCAATTTATGTCGATGAATTACGAGTGTTAATATTTGTTTTATGTCAAACCCCTTATTTATAAACGTAGTGTAAATTTTACGCGTAGTGTTACATCGGAATAGCGAAAAACTTGACTTGCAACCACAGCTTATGCGTCTTATTTAATGGGTATACATCCGGTGTAACAAAACGTCCATAAAAATCGAATGAGTATGACGGTATTATGTTAAAACAATATTTTAATGGCATAATGCACAAATTTGTTATGTGCGTTGTGGAAGTTACTTCAAGTTACAAGTACGGATTATCAATACATCAAATTATTATTGAAGATGGACTGATAGTCGCGACCCCCACTCCGATTGCCCTGATAAATCAGGCTCTTTCAATTCTTCCTCGCGGTCCTTCCGGACCCCTGTGACACTTGATCAGTCCAACGCATGACCAGCGGTGATCTTTCTCTGCTTCCCCCGCCTTACACTTTGCCAGTGACTACGAGCTTCTCCAGATTCAAGTTTTCAATTTTTCAAGCGACATGCCTAAAGTATCTTAGGAAATATAGGCAAGAATTTGACAGCTTCTTTTCAGGATGTCTATCTCTTCCATAATAGATAGATTGGTGCGCTAATGTAAGATATTTATTTAAAAATATATTATTACGATTTGGGGGAATTAGTCTACACCACTGTTTAATCAACTTTTGTCATTCGTTGGTGCATGCGGGGCAACCCGGCTACCTTGCTCCGAACAAAAGTCGTTTCCTCGCGCATCTGCACATTTGCACCCTCAACGATCTCGAACCTCAACCCTAAGATAAAGGGGGATCTACCGATGGACCCCGATTTGTTTTATTAAATAAAATATTTATATCTTTATGTAGTACCTCTCGTTTGTAAACATTTTACTTAGATATTATTATACTTGGTTGATACTTTGTGCTGACTCTATGACTAAATAAATTTAAGTTGTTTCAAGATCAAGAATTTTGAATGCATTGCGATCGATGAAGGTATCAAATAATGATACAAAATTATCATAATAACCATCAAATGCCATGTAAGTACTAGAAAATATAGATAAATAAAGTTGCTATCATTGTTTATGTCTCGTGTGTTTTTCTAATTATGTGATTTCATGATCAATTATTGTTTATCACAGGATTTTATTTATTAAATATTCTCGAAACTTAAGAGCAAATTAACAATTAATACATAATAAGAATGAAAAATCATTCCAATTATATTTTTTTCACAAATTACATATTTAATACTTAGTAACGTGTAATTTTTTGCAATTTAACAGAATTTAATGACAACAATTTCATAGAATATTATTTATTGATTACAAAAAAGACATATACTCGTAAAACAAGAAATGGAAAAAGAGCAACCGAAAAAAATAGCACATACATAACAATAAATGGAGCGAATACAAAAATAGGACAAAATAAACACAAGAGAGAACATTCAATATTATGATGTTTTAAATTATTTTATAATGCAGAATATTGCTCAGGAAAATTATTTTACAGGAATTACTGTAATTTAGGACATTTCAGTTAAAACGTATTATAGTATCGTAGTTTTTTTTTTAATCCGTAGAGCCATTTATTTCAATAACAATTATAGTTGATTCACGTACCTACCGAGAATGTCATGAAATTTACATTGAAAACATCACGCTATGAAAATGATTAAAAATGCAATCTTCCGTGATAATGTTCAAGGTTTCCGCGGAAGTGTGTTACCCAGCTCGACCAATTCTACTGCGCCATAAAAGCAATAATAATAGCAATAATTCCGAGATCCCATGTAAATACAAAAGAAACATAAATTTTCCATAAAAGGCTTTGTTCGTATTGTTGTTCTTGAGCCGTGACAAAGCTGCGGATGTCTATTGGTCACTCCGGTGGGAGGGCCGGGAGGAGGCCGGCCAATCACAGGCCTCTCGAGCGAACCAAGAACGTAGCGTAAAGGAATTCACCTCAATTGTTACTCAATGATTGCTCGCTTCGTCATTTGATGTTTTCATGTTTTTCGAGCGTGTGGAAAGCCATAACAAAACAAAGCCGGCCGAACGATTCTAACGTCAATACAATGTTTTTTATGCTGGAAATATGATGACCAATAATTAGTCTTACGTTGAGATGGCGATACATCAACCTTTTCGCGATAAATACCATCATAACTCTTTTTCTAATTTGGTATTCTTTTAATTTTAATTCCTTTTCCTTTTTCAACGTCAGCTTGTATCAAGAGTCGGTTGTTATAACAGAAAATTGTGATGTATGAACGTGAATGAATCAAGAACAAAGTTAGAATTGTGTGGTCTTATCTACTTTATCTTATTGTAGTTCTTCTTATATACCTCTGCTGAGAAATCGCATTATTGTTTTTGAGTTAACATTCCTCTGCTATTAGCAATTGGGTAATATTGTATTTTTGTTCCAAATTATATGACCAAGATTGTAAAGTCTTCTTTATTTGATAGCTACTACAACTTCCTAATTATTGGTCACTTGACGAAGAACTTCTGAATTGACTACCCTCTCCGTCCGCGGTATTTTGTGGATGTCCCTCTACGCATTGAGGCTTCTATCTTCCGGGCGAAGGCTTGCTTCAGCGCGGTTTCAATACCGCACAAAGAATAGAGGAAATATAACATATCCTAGACAGTTTCTGGAAATTATGCGCAATTGTGTTATTTTACTTGCCCAATAATGACAATGTTAATAAATGATCCCAAAAATAAGTATATAAATATTATATCATAACTATTTTTGCGATTGGTAAATCGTGCCAGCAACCCGTGCCTTAATCTAAGTAGGATATCGATATTGTACACACGTGCACCGGTAGAATTATCAGGACATTAGGATATTGCTGTGTTTTATGAAAGGTTTCAGCCAATTTGATTCTTATCAGCCCCATACAGCTATGACACGTAAGGCTCAAAACCCATTATATTGTCACTATAGATAAATGAAAAGAAAATTACACTCCAACTCACAAAAAGAAGCAACTATTTCGTGGAATTAAAATCACACAGACATAATATAAAAACGCATTTGTGTGGAAAACCGTACTTTCCAAATTATTTGCTGAACGTAGAGAAGCAAAATTAAATAAAAGACAATGGAAATGTGCTTTCATCAAAATGTCTAAAGACATATTGGTAACTCGGGAATGGTCGATCAACTTTGGTGCCTGTTATATTTTACTTGGTTTCCGTGCGATTTTTTCATGGGATACAAATGCACATTTTCACTGAACGTAGAAAAGCGAAATTTATAAAAAAGTTTTTAAATCCTAATATTCGATTTAAATGTTTAACGATCTAATGATACCTTGTAAAATAATCAATCTTTTTTGCTTTATTGTTAATTTTATTAGCAATTTTCCGTGTGATTTTCCCATATAGCTCAGAAGGTGATGCATGCCGATAAATAATTCAGGGCTGCGCCATGCATTAGCCGCTAGTTGCTGGCTGCTAGTTGCTAGCTGGTGGCTGGTGCCTGGTTCGTGCCAAGCCATAGAATAAGCTTATCCTCCAAGATTATCTAATCGCCAGGATATTATAATTGTTGTTTGCTGGACAAATGATATGGTAGAACACTTTGCGGAAATCGATTCATGCCACCATATCAAATTCTAGATATAGCGTAGATTATATCTTCGACGCTGGCCATAACCCATTTGAATTGAATATCTAAGTACTGAATAATTCAACGAAGAAATCTATCAATACCAATCCAGTTTTAACCGTTCAATCCGATATATCACCATGAAAAAGTACAAATATTAGTGCATCATGAAATCTGGCATCATAAATGTTGGGTAGATTTTTTAACCAAGAAATTATTGTCAGTTTGTAGTTTGATTTGAATCAAGACGTTTGGAGCTGTGGAGTGTTCAATTTACTGACAAAAACTAAGATGATTTGCCATAATATTTGTTTTAGGCTATTCAATTGTGTAAAAATATTGTTAAAACTCGGGGAATCAATGTAGATACTTTTTTAAAATTTGACCATCGCACAAGAATCCCAACTTTCCGAAACTAGTATTACTATGGCATCCCCAATTGGGGTATGTTGTGAGGCTGAAGGCAGCGGAGAGGGGAAGTAGATGGAGAAGAGAAAGGTTGTGAAGTAACTGGCTATTCAGATCTGGTCACTAACTACGGCTAAAGTCATTTTAAGAAACGATTTCGATTCTGTAGACCACTCTGGGAGCGTGCCGCAAATATTCTACATATTATTCAATTTTAATCAAATGTGAAAACTAGGGTAACTAGTAAAACATAAGTTTTCTGCAAGTCGTATATTCGCAAATGTAAAATTAAACTTATTTGATCATAAATACAATACCTATGTATCTATATTGTTGTATATTGTTTATAGTTTTGTCTTTTTGCGAATTTAAGAGTTTGTAACAAATGAAATGGTATTGTTCTTGAAAGAGTGGACAGCGCGGAGAGTGATAGCCTCCTCCCGGTGGATGAGCGTTAGCTGCAAGTAGGTGCTATTTACTCTCGCGGGTTAATTGCCACCGGATGCGTATTTTTCAGATTGCCGTTTCTACCATGTTCAGTTTGTTGACCTGAGGTCGTGTTCCGAGCAGACGAACTTCGACAAAACACCGGAAATGGACACAGATCTCTTGTGACTCTATGACCGGAAGCGGGCACCTAGCGGCCGCAGTCGGAACTACACGTGTGTCCGATTGTCCGCGCGCCGGATATAGACTCCACGAGATAACGGCATAAGGTGGAGCTAATCATCTTTATTGGGATCGCTCGGAAGGTGATGCTAGTGAACTAAGGAAACCCTAAATATAACAGTCTCACTCCATTACGATGGAATAATGCGTAAATTTATTAAATGTAACTATCGCGATTGTAACACATTACTTAAGATTAGTTGTAAAAAATAACTGCTTGGTGTAAAAACATGCGATGCTTCATTCACCCAGGAAACAAAAGTATAGATTTCCTATAATTATAATTGTGTTATAATCTTAGAGTACATAGAGTGATACCTATCCAAGGCAGTTTTTGATGATTTTTGCCGGCCTGGCAGACCTGGGCGTGACTAGGACTATGGCTAGGGTATTTATACATCCATTCATAGCACATGTCGACATATTTTTTATTTTATTTATTCGTATAACCACTTTTTCACAGTATTGTTATCAACAAAAATTTGCATAAAACCTAAAAAACAATTTAGTTGTGTCCAATTTAGTAGCATAATAAAACATGTCAGTCCCCGGATACGCGGGAGACCAAAATCATCCTTACAGTACATGAAAGCGGTGTGTTATTTTTGCTGTCTCTTTCTCTCTAATAATGTACGACGTAAAAACCCGGAGAAAGTGATTTATCGCAAGTTTGTATAGGTTGGGCAAAAATAATTAGCTCTCTCTCTCCATACATTGTTACTCCAAGGTTATAATATTAATACTAAGCTCCAAGTATATTTTTTTTTAGTTAGTTAGTTTTCGCTTCTCACTTTTGTGCACTACGCCGCGGCTGTCTATATCTGCCTAACCACCCATGGCGCACCTCTGTGGTCGAGCGGTTAAGATCCTCGACTACGAATCCACAAGTCGCGGGCTCGAATCCCAGCGTGTGCAAATATTTTTTATTCAATCAAAAGGTGATATTCCACATTTAATCAACATAAAAATAATAGATACTTTATTTGCGGAACGTTCCAGAGTGATAGATACTCCCAGTATTAGCCTGATGTAAGACCACCATTTAAAATCAAAACGTTGCTTGTAATGGCTTTATCCATGTTTAGCAATCACATCTCAATATCTAGGTACTTCTTAACCTTCCTCTTACCGATTTTTTTCTCCTTCCGACACCTTTCAGCTTCACAAAATACAGTGCCACTGGCTGCCTGAAGCCTAGAACTATAGCAATTGGGAAAAGTGTGCGGAATTTGCATAGATTTAAAAAATATACATTTATATCCAGACAGGTATTTAATTACAAAATAAAAAATACATTAAGAAATTATCTTAAATAAGTTAAACTCCGCAACTAGAAACTTCATCAAAGCGCAGAGGAAAAATATTTTAAAAGCTTTCTTCTTATTTCGCGCACAAACGGATGGGTGGGAGTGGGCGGTTTCTGTTTCATTTTTAATCGCATCTACAACCTCGCGTCTAGAGCCTTTAGTCGCCAAATCGTTTACAAAACTGCTGAAAGAATCAACGTGCACAGCTTCCTTTCCAATGAGCGGGAAGCGCTTCACCCATATTGCTAAGGGGTGGGGGATGCTACACCCCACCACCCACACCTTTGGGGAGGCAAGTCAAAGAGCATCTATGAATCTGAATCAGGGGCGGAAAACAATAACATTTGTAATGAAATGAAACAATAGCTTTGTATAAGACCACAAATTTTATTTATTTTTCATGTTCGACTGATTTCACTTAGCCTAAGCATCATCAGGGAACAAAATGAAACTAAAAAAAAATAAAAATAATCATAATAAAAAATCACAAAATTAAAGTTATTTGCGAAAGCTTCTAGATATAATATACTCGTATATGTGTTCTTTTTTAAATTCCGGAATAACACACAGAAAATTATTTTTAATAAATTTACTATATTTTTCATTGATACACAATTAATAAGTTCGTCTTAAACTATACATCAAAACTGGAGTCGTTATGTGACTCAATGTTAATATAAGAAAAAGGTGGCGCTATGTAAATTAGGCTAAAACTATGATGATTATTAAGGAAGCACCCAAAATTGCACACTTTTTGGCGTTCTAATACAAACAATAGTACACATAATTTATAATTAATTTCATACGGGTAGGTAGGCAAATGTCTAAGGTTTCCAATGAATACAGTTTTGAAACGGTTATCTTTAAAATTATTTGTAAAATTCATACTAGGTTTTAGGTGAAACATTCAAAAATGGCTGCGCTGATTTTCAGATTGCACCTTTTACTGACATTTTAGTATGTTTTTCATAAAATTTAAATATTACAGCTCAAAAATTTTATTCACTGGAAACCTTAGACATTTTCAAAACTGCCCATGTAGAATTTATAGATAAGTCATGTGCAGTATTGCTTGTATTAGAATGCTGCAAAGAGACGTTAAGTTGGGTGCTGAGCCTTAAACGCACCCCATTGAAGAGGTGTTTTTGTCATGAATTGTGTAGGTTCCATTTTTTTCTCTTTGATTTGGGTTTTATGAATTAAAACATATTGTTTTAGAAGGCTCGATGCAAATAAATAAATTAAATGTGTTTCTTGTTTTATGTAAAACGCGACGTAAAAGGCAAAAAAAGAAACGAACATTTAAATACAGTATTTTTACAAAAAGTAGTGACCAAAACTAGTAGTGAACATTGAAAATTTTAGTTATTTCTAAAATAACTATAAAACATATGTTTCGCGCAATACTCAACTTGCCTTAAGAACATTTATTACGAGTTACTCTTAAACGCAACTAGGCGGAATCTAGGTTAAGATTATTGTGAGGTTTCGTTATTAAAAAGAAAAACAAATAAATTTTTAAAATAAAACAATTTTGAAGGTTGTAGGATAAATTTAAAAAATGTGTATCATATCAAAGGAAAGTTTGTACTTAAAAAATTGTTATATATATATATTTTTTTATTTCAGAATCCACCCCTGTTTCTACCCGAAATGTGTCGTTTTGTGCAATTTGTCTTTCCGTTCAAAGATACACTCAATATGAAAGAGATCGTCCGGAATATACCGGTAGGATATGCTTATACAGCCTCTCTTTTACGAAGTTACGTTTTAAAGACATACGTTAACGCTGTACGTTCGTATTAATGACGATTTCACCTGAGCCGTGTCATTACTGCAGAAATTTTTTTTAGCCGCAGGCGGGAAAACTAACGTACTCGTATGTTGTACATTTTTAAATGTCAGGAAATGAACATAAACATACCACTCTTACTTTATACTAGTTTTGCTACCCAGCTTAGCCTAGGAATTTATTTGTTTCTCTCAGAAGATCACCATTTTTTCGAAATCTTTTTTCATTTGAAAAATTAGGAACTAAGAATGTTTAGTCTTATCTTATCTTTTTACAGTTAAATGGATACATAAAAGCTCCAGAGCTCATAATGAAACTGACGTTGCGTTTCTGGACACAGTTTTTCAGTTACAAGATTCTGAAATTGATGAACAATTGACTCGTCTTACTGACAGTAGGTGTGCATCTTTTGGGCGTTTTTATGAAGATATTTTAAATTATATTTGGTACGTACGAGCGTGCGAGTGCTAATAATTAAAATTAGAAACTGACATTGATTTAAAATATCAAATAAAAAAAATGAAAATTCACAAATCCCTACCAAATTTTATCAGACTTCTATATATAAAATAGGTAGAAATTTTCTTAGCAAGTCTATATCCCGTGCTTTTTCACGGGTAACAACTATTTATTGGGTACATCATTAACTATGTATCTATATCATACCAAGCTTTTAATTATCATTATCATTGTCAGAATGAACGATTAGGTTCTAGAACTGGCATAGTAGTTTCAATTGCAAAGTGTTTTCGAATGAGGATATTTCCCTCGCTTATTTCAGAAATTTTAATATCGCGTTTGTTATCTTTTCTTATATTTTTTCTTCCCGTGGTTTTCATATCAATTAAATTCGTAATTAATAAACATTTTCGCTGCGGATTTCGTTCAACATAATATCTTTATTTTAGTTTATCTTAAGCCTGCATCCGTCTGTGCTTTTGAGATAAAGAATTGTTTACAGAATTATTTTCCTCAATGTACAGAAACTGTTTAGCATTATATATAAACTACAAACATATATGAGTTACTTTATACAGTTGTTAAAAAAACATTGTTTCAATAAAAATAAAACATAATTTGCGTCTTTAGATGATGTTAGAGTCTAACATCAAATAAAGACGTAAGATTATTAAAGAAGAGTGCATATCATTTTTAATGACCTAAAGCATTTTTTAAATCGTTATTGTAATACTAAATATTTTAAGTAGGTAGTTTTTATCTTCGGTTAATTTGTTACTTAGCAGTAGGTAAACCTATCTGTGAATTTATGATGTTTTTTAATATTGAAATAGGTATGTACATGATTTTAGTGGTTTTGATGGCATTGCTTTACAAATGAAGTCGTGTCGCTTTTGAAGTGTGTCTATGAGTCCTACAGGATCCAGGGTATCGCTAGGAACAAGTGAATTCCGTTTCGTGATAAGTCACTGAGCGAAGCCACCCACGCCCGTCCTTATCTACAAGGACATTGAGACAGATGCAAGGCAGCAACTTCAGTTGTTACATACTTATCACTTATCACCGCCTAACACTTGCAGATAAAATGAGCTGACTGAAACATGTACGAAGCATGCGTACTCAGTTATGGAACTTATTCAAAAATATTTGAAAGCCCCTGAATAAGTGAGAGGAAAACATTTTTTTACTGGATTTAACATTATGTTTTCCTTACTGTGCTAATCTTTTTGAAAGTAGGAACCACATTTTTTTATACAAACCACAATTAATTGTATACCCCTCTATTATATAACATTGTATTTATGTTTTCTGAGAAACCTTTTTTTCTAATTCGATATTTTATTTGATCCAATTAAAATGCTGTGATTTTTTCCTTAAGTTTGATGTTTTTCCAACCGCGTTAATTAGATGCAAAACCGCAATTCTTCTTCCAAACCCTCGGCTTAGCTAAGTTCGACTTCAAAGTAGAATGAACGATAAAGCTACAACAATCATTTTGCTGTGCTAGTTTAATACTATAACAAGTCAAAAAAATAAATATATATATATTTAAATATTGGTGTTTTCTAATTCCTTATAACGCAAGGAATCAAAATACACCTATGGGTCAAAAAAAAATTACTTGTTATAGTATTGAACTAGCACAGCGATTTATAGTTGTTCTAATCACATTGATCATCAAACGTAAAGGAAAATAAATCATTTGTTTTATTGATTAGCTTTTTGATAGGACAGTTTAATTTATTTTTTTTGCTTGTTCAACAGTTTTATTGGGTGCGAAGCCGCAAGTCTTTTTCCTAACCCTCGGCTAAGCTAAACTTTACTCGAAAGTAATCTTTAAGTTAACCTGACAATAGCGGAGTTGCCGACAGAATGCGAACAACGTGGGCACAATGGCGCGAGCTCGGCAACAATGGCCGTCGGGGGTTCTTTTCCAACTATCGTCGAATAGTTGAGACAATCGTGCGGGAGGAAATCGTCACTAATTGCACAAGTCGTTAGTTTGTTAATAGGCCAACTTGGAATGGAGAAAGCCGATTCTTGGATGCTAGAATCTTGACGTCTTTAAAGTTTACCGATGAAAATGTTGAAGTTTTGCTGTCGGAATTTTAATAGCAGATTTCAAGGGTTGAGAGAGTGACGGCTACATTGTTCTGCGAGCGTCTTGTATTAGGGGAGACGTTTTGATGTAGCGACGTAGTATTTTATTGGTGATTGGTTCTTCTTAATTGAAACATTATAAGATTACCAGTTAACAGTTTAGTCTTTACACACACATCAAAAGGAACATAGCGAGTAAACCGTAAAGTTGCGTAATCGGAATAAAATTTCAGACTTTTTTACGTAAAAGCGAAAATTACCATTTTTAATTTTTCGAATCGTGTACAGAATACGGCTTAGCGTATTAATACTATAGATTGAATGACACCCTGTAACTTTGCGTAAGTATGTCAATTTATTTATACAAACACGGTATTAACATACATTAAAGGCATAGTTAGACCGAAACCGGTTTACGTGTTTTTATAATTGTATTCAATTTTTTTTTTGTCGAAATGTTACCAATTATTAAATTAATAATATTTGTAATTATTTTGTACTGAGATAGGTAACCAAGTACTTCGTTGTTAGTAGATTGATATCAAATCGAATTCTTTATAATTTGTGAACTTAAAATTGGAGGTAGTTATGCAGAAAGCATCCAACCCCAAAAAGATGAAAATGAGAAAAGGGTGAATATAAATATGATGATACCAAAGCATATTACGGTATCTGTAAAGTGAATGTCAGTGTTTTTTTCTTCATGATAATTATTATAAATAAGTCATTTATAATCTGTCTATGCACTTTTGTAAAAAAATAATTGTATTGCCTATGTTATCCTTCATTTCAATGTTCAACTTCAATTTAAGACAAATATATGTAATGTGGGCTAGTAAAGAAAATGAATTACAAAAAATCTAATGCATTTGGAGCTTGGATGTTTTCACCAGATAGAAATCTCGTATTTATCTATAGGAAAACATATTAATCTCGATTTTGGAAAATTGTGGGTTGGACGCTTTTTAGATAACTACGTCTAATTTAGATCAGAAAATAACATAGCATTGTGTTTAACGGCTTTTAAAAATATATTTAGAAAAGTTTTAAACTTTCACAATTCATCGATTTTCGTTTTTCATTTTTACTTCAGTCGTTTTTTTTCGTTACATTATAACGATCCCGTTAAACGTCACTTCTAGGCCTGTTTCAGCTTTTGAACAAATTGTGATCAACTGACAAGTATAACAACATGGCCGTAAAGTTTTCAGCTGATCACAATATGTTCAAAAGCATTGAATTATGGCGATGTCAAATATGACAATGTTTGAAACAACTCGCACTAAGTAAGTTAAAATTTTCTGGATATTGTTATAATTTTATGTGTAAAACGCTGTATACCAGTATTTTTTAGGTTTAGACAATCTTTTTTTTTTCCGACGGTTAAAAACGATATGAAAAACGTTTGACCAAATGTATCGAGTTGCAGGGAGACTACGTCAAGAAATACATTTTGTTTTGCTTCGAAATAATACATGTGTTTTTCTCAAAAAGACCGGAAACTTTTTAAAATACCCTCGTACTATTTTATAATTAGGTATGTATCTATTTGTTTACAGGTAGCCTATAGTATGTTTAATGTTGTTTTTTTTATAATTATAAGTACATAAAATATTGTTTTGGGAAACGTTTAGTTTCATAACTAACATTCTTTTAAATATTTAATAAGAGTTAATCTAGTTATTTTTGATGTAGAAGTTGAAACACGTTTTTTTCTAAGATATATTTTTTATTTATTGTTTCAATAGGAAGCCGATGTATTAATCTTATGATTTGAATCTGATTTAGAGCGAAATCTAAATAACTACAAAACAATCTCGATAAGATAAATAGTTAGGCTTACCCAATGATGACGACTTTATTAACTGAGAGGGTGAAATATTCGGTAAACAGCTGGTCCCCGCCTTGTAGAAATATCTGAAAGAAGAAAAAAAAATGAAACAAAAAATGAAATTGAAAGTTCAGACTGTTATTTATTATTAATGGGTTCAAATCAATTCATTTCACAATAGGTATGTCCCAGTTATATGTACCTATCTGTCAACTTTTATCCGCATTTAAAAAATAAAAATATTTAAAATAAATGTTGTTTTAAAGCATCATATTGAAGAAAAACCTAAGACCTCCATTAAGATATGAAATTTCACAAAAATGGGGCTATATAAATCAGCCAATTATTAACTGCCTGTTCCATTCTAAAATATTTAAATACAATTTTATTGTCAGTGAAATGCAAAATATTTCACCTGCGGCGCTACCTTACACAATTTAAACTGGTATAAAAAATATAACAAATGTATTATCTTTTTAACTCAGATGATCAAAAAAAAAATACAAATCAATGTGATTTGAATGCACCCGTACGAAATATGGAAATAAATAAATCTATTATTGTTTGGGTATTGTTTCGAACCAATCTATTAATGTTCTGCGGAATGGTTTTTCTAAAATTAACCATAAAAGTCCAAATAAATAAATATCTGTTCCATATACTATATCACTTAGCCATAAATATTATCGTTGGCGGTTATAAACATGAATCATTCAACTGAACTAAGGTTTAAGTCATGTAGATGTTAGCTATAACTAGCAGACATAACCTACTTGTAAATACTTAGACAAAGCAAATTCGACCGGTTAGTAGCTGAGTGGACAAACGCGTCGGATTCCTGCCTAGGCGCAGTGGGTTCAATTCACCTGCTAGCTAAGTCCTCTATGATTGCACAAGCAACATCTTCCGCTTATTATGATGGCAGTAGGAGTTTTTCAAATATTGTCTGGTTATTCGTAACTCGAGAATGTTTGTCTTTAAACAAACAATATAATGCGTCCAGTGTACAGCCATTATTTTGTGACTAGACTGAAACGACTGTTAGATGGGTTTAAATCTGAAGAGTAACGGGACTAACCACGTCCCTGTTATTGTTTCTCAGCCATTGATTATCCGATCTTGGTGTTATACAGAGGGCCACTTTGTAGGGATACTACTGTAGCGTTGTTGTGAATATATATATATAAATATACATTGGTATCGGTTAGCTAAAGTGTCCTTAAATAGCATTATGAACAACAAACTACAGAATATAGTTTTTGTTTGTTGACCTGTGAGTCAGAGCCAAGGTTTTTACCGCTCTTCCACGGAGGTCAAATCTATTTAGGTAAATCATGAACCCGTTAATCAAACATATTCCCCTTGCATATAAGCAGGTAGGTACATAACATTCTAAGCATAACGGTTGGCGCACTTGACTCATCTGGATGCACTTTACAGGATAAAAGATTCCGAGTTTGATTCCCATTGATATTGATTGAGCGAAAATCAATAAGTCTATTATAAACTTATATGCTGTTAACTTGCTACGCCAAACATTTTGAACTCTGATATTTAGATAATTTCCAAAGCGCTAAGAATAATAGGCAATGCGAAATTTATTTATTTATCCATATGTTGATTATATTGATGTTCAAAAGAAATATTGGTTAACTATAGAAAACTATAAGTTTCAGAAAGGTGACTGAACGTTACATACGCGTCAAAAGGACTTCACATATTATCAGAACTAGTTCGCGTGTGGAATTCTTCCACCCTCTAGCGGACGATAGGCGAAGCTAAACCAAAATAGGGTATTTTTTTGCCAAACTAAAATATTAAATAATATTATATATTATTACATTCTGGCTCCGAATAGTGCTATGTACAATAATAGCATTATGTTATCCTCATAATAAAACAAGTTTTAGATCAATTGAAAATGATGCATATCTCACGATAACAATGCGTATATTTTTTTTCTTTATAACAATATTCTACCTTAACCTATAAGATCTAAATTAAAACACGCCTTAAGTTATAATTCAATAATAAGTTAGAAAAAAAAATTTCCATTTATAACAAACGCAAAAAATATGTACATCTTAAAATCAAACAACTTTATATTTATATTGTATAAATAACTAAAATGTGTAAACTAGCTTTCGCCTTCAGACCTAGGTCATACACATGTTTAGGTATTTTATTATTTTGTCTGTTTCAGCATTGACATTTGGCGTACCGATTAAATTTAATTGTGTATGCATAATGTATTGGAAACACAAACCCTAATTAAATTGTACAATGTCCAACCTGTTGAACTCGATACAAATTAATATACCGATTACCGTAGCGATACGTGAAATGCTCAATTGTAGTGCGTTTGAATAAATTACTTCCTATTTTTAAATTTGTACAAAATATTACAAATTACAAACGTTGCGGTTACGAATTATGATTATTTTAAATCTAAACATACTACGCCTAGTTCTACGCAATGTTTTAGCACGTGTGCTATACGGATAAGCTAAAATATTGCGTATTTTCGTGGAAAGTAATCACTTTGTGGTTTGACATATTTAATGAAAATGAAATAATAACTTTGTATAAGATAACAGATTTTATACAAAGCTTTTATTTCATTTTCATTAAAATATTGGGACTGGAGTAATGGGAAATAAAAATAATAGAACGTGTATTGCGATGCACCTAGTTCATATTTATAATGTGAAGATTAAGAAACCATCAAATATGCACTTTTTATAAATGATCGCAGCACTGTCTTAAATAGACATTATAGAATAATATGCGACGAACAATAGTTTCTTAATTCTGTCTATCTGTCTAGCGTCAAGTAGCATAACTATTTGATCGATCGCTTTCAAAATAAAATCAAAAGAATATACCTACAAAAAATAAAAATAAATCATAATGTCATAAAATAACTATGTCTTGCATAATTGTTCCGGTGATGCGACTAAAAATGTCAAGATAATTTATTTTTTATATCCCAATGAGTATAATCGAGCGAATTATTTTTAATCAATAGCCTAACCTTTTGGCAAGTAGTCAAACTAAAACATCGACCATATGAATTAATCCATTGATCCCCTACAGATGGCGCTATATAAAGAATTACGCTGCGCGCCGCACCAACGCCGCAAATTATAATTATATTTTTGAATAAAGCCCATAACATCATCATAACACAAGAAGAATACTTAAATATATATATTATATAAAACTAAAGTGTTTAGTACCTACGTAAAAATATACTTGTTTGTTATTCGGTATACATAACAAATTTATAATTAAAGTTTGAAAAAATATTATGCTTGTCCTTACAAGGAGAAAACAAATAATCATTGTTTTCGTTTTAAAACAACGATTTTAACCGAGACACGTGTGAGAAACGCAAACACGTGTAATAATAATTCAAGTTTTTTCACACGTGCACGTTTTCCCTTCAAAAGGAAAATGCTTCAACTGTCTACACCTGCCAGGCCTGAACTGAGTCAGTAACGATAAACGTTTTCCGGTTACACTCAATCAGAGTTTCTTAAACCTTACCCTTAAAATAAAATAAAGTGTTTTAATAAATATTCACGCAATTATTTTTTAACACTACTCTAGAACAAAACTTGCAATTTTAAGTTATCTAAAAACTAATATAAGTTAATCTACAATAATCGTGTCTCTTAAAAGATTATAACCAACATTAACTGCATAGTAGAAGAAGTCGGAGGAGGGAGACATGGCACGATCAAATGAATCAAATACCTGAGTCGAGCCATCTCAAGAGTCAGAATAACAGAAGAGTATGTATGAGCCGATGTATTAATATATATTAATACATCAATTAATATGTATAGGGTTGTATAACGGTCCATCCTATCTGCCTACCCCTGCGGGGAAACATTGTGATAATTAGTTGATTAATAATATATGGATAATTTGTATAGCGCCGTTTTTGTGAAAAATCACCTCAAGTTAGTTGAATAGCTTTTTTAAGTAACAGTACACAAATAAGATTATTACGGCTTGTAAAATTTATTATTCTGCTTTTCTTTTTTTAAATTATAATAATTCGAAATATCTTGTAAAAATTTCAGCAGTTAACACGTCGGACAGTCTTGCAGTATCGATTCCCACTGCCCTGATCAATCCTCAATGACCCTGCACATTGGGAAGCAGATGATAAACAACTTACCATTAAATAAACTCAAAAAAAACTTATCATTATCAAATTATAAACGATATCTAACATTAAAAATCGTGATAATAAGATGTGATAAAAATATATGAAGGATTTAGCTTCAACCCTTTGAGAATATTATGCAATTTGTAAATATTTAATGGTTAACGGAAACGATAATTAGTTTTAATAAAGGGTTTCGCTGTGGTCAGGTTGAAAAACACTTTATAAATAGTACGAAGGTGGTAATTATGTCTAAGGAAATTTAAAAGAACTCCTTTCAAGCGTCAACTGAAAAAAATCTTTTCTTATTATCACAAATCTAACCTTCCTAAATACCATTTATTGTGTTGAACACAAAAACATCCTGTATAAATAATAAATTATATAACTAAGGCATTTGACGGAATAACACAAAATATTTCGAAGCTACCTATCGTATACGTCAAAACCTAAAACGTGCTGTTTTGATTCAGGGTTTTTTAATATTGTTCACTGTAAGTAACAATTACAATAAATAATATCACATTTTATCTACTAAATCTTAAACAGGAATAAAAAATACCTAATCATATTTCAATAAAGTAATATTCGTCAATTTTACTCAACAATTTCGTTAACAGATTAAAATAATATACAAGTCATGGGCCGAACGGTAAAAGCACCGAACTCTCTGGGCGCTAACAGCGGCACCTCGGTGCCGACGGCAAAGTTAATTACAGTGATCTATGAACGATCGCGGTCGATCATTTACTCTGGCGGTGAGTAGTCAAACTAAATATCAGTGTCGATCGACTTCACAGATCCGTCGCTAGTGTTTTTATCTTAGTGATTTTTTTTATTAAAAATATATATATTAGAGACAGTTTGCTGAGTTAGAATATAAATGTATTCCTCATAATTAATACTGTGCATAAAAAAATCACAGATTCATTAAACGATTTGATCGGTAGGTGTTTATCACAACATCTATATATATTAAAATAATCATTAATTTCAAACAGATAACATATTATTAATCATATATGATATTTAAAAATAACGTTAAAAATGAAAAACATAAAGAAAAAATAGCTTTTATTCAATACAACACAGAAAAAATAAATATTAAAAAAATAAAACAAGTATAGGCTTTAAAATACATAAATGATATAATATATATTTTTAACGTGAAATCAAAACAATAAATTTAAAGCTAAGAACTACAATCATGAAGGGGGAGTTAGGTACACAATTCACATAGAAACATATTTACGTTATATACAACTAGAGTGGTAAAGTTTTTCACTTTGCCGTATGAATCGGGTTTAAAACTAGCTAAAAACTACGCGAACGCAGAACCTAACGGAGGTTCCCCCTTCGGCACACGCTTTGCTCCCAGCTCTGGGTAATTACATCGGAATCCCCTAAGTTTTATACAAACAGCCGTTTAACGGCCGAACAAGAACCTCCGCAAGCTCGCCTCTACAGAACAGTGCATAGAGCAGGGAACAATGTTCATAGAAAGCCAACCAACCAGAGAAAGGAATCTCAATCAACCCTCGTAGACTCTCAACCGGTTCCTCTACTGGTGATTATTTGTGTGACAGTGTTTTGATTGAAGTCCAGTTACTTTAGAGATAGTTCAGTAGCCACAGAATTGTCTATCAGTCACACAACTAGTACTGGTCACTTGGTGGAATTTCAATGTCAAAGTTTGTTCACTAAACACTTTTCGACAGATTGATTTAGTCTTTAGTTTATCAAAATGTTCACTCAAATCATGTCCTAGTCATTTTTAAATGTTTAATTATCTCGTACGATTTAAAACAATCTTATTATCATAGGTATGAGGTTGTTTTGTGCCAAGTCTTTTATCATAAATTTTCCATTCATAGATTATATAAATTATCATCTAATATAGCTATTATTGGTTATAAAATTTTGAACGCCGATTTAATTTTGGATTAAATTTTGAATTTTGTAATAAAACTTTAAAGCCTAAACGTAGTTACAGATTTTTTTTCGTTAATTTTAAAATCACAAAATTTTGAGGAACAAATCGTTTTTTAGTCGAAAAGAAAATTTTCCAAATATGTTTATTTATACATCCAAAAATATTTTTTTAAATATTGAATTAATTTGTCGCTGTTTTTGGTTGAAATCCGAAAAACTAAATCACCGCCGCCAAACTTGTTTTGGAAAAAAAAAAATTAAAGTTGTTTTTTGTTAAACTGTCAAGTCTACGTTAATTTGAACTGGAATGTTGTTGAATTTTAAAAAAAGTCAAATCACTGAAAAGTTTTTATAAATGTTTTAAACTAAACTTTTTAACCGATGAACCGGATAGCGGAAGAGTTCGAATTTTTTTGAATGCGGAACGAAGTCGATTGTTTTTTTTTTTAACCGAAGACCGCCGAGCGCCTTGGAGGAAGCAAGGGTGCCAACCTTGCGGGATGGACTCCGGCCTAGTAATGGTGTGTAAGGCTTTGACGGCGAGGTATATAAGACGCGGAGGCCGCGGCGGCCGGCGCGGGCGGCTCTAGGACAGCGACTAAAGACGCGCCGCCACCCGCGCCGGCGCTTCCCCGCACCCCGCTCCCTTCCTCCTTCCTTCCGCAGCCCTACCCCCGGTGGGGTGCGAGGCGCCCCCACCCAACTACCCAGCCACCCAACCGACCACCCACCCATCCACCCCGGCCGACAAGCCAACCAACCAACTTACCAACCTACCACCCCTACAGCACCCTCCTCTATATTTGCCTTTTTTGCGAATATCCTTCGGTTAATTATATTTAAATACGGCGGTCGCTGCACTCACTTAACACATTAGAACACTTTCATTAACTAACTGTTAGTACCTACTGTCGGCCGAGTACGTAACATATCACTTTTCGCGCATTTTCTCATAAAAGAGATTTCATCAACTTCGCACACTTTTTTACAAACTTTTTAGAGCTTCACGGTCTCATTTAATGACCAAACTTTTTTTTTTATATGCATTAGAAAACAAATAAAACAATTTAATTAGCGATGTTTTAATAAATAATAAAAAATCGTAGCTTTTTTCAACGGGTATACACGTATTATTCAGTGTGCTTTTCGTGACAAATCAATAATTAATATTGAAAAATAATTTCGTAAATTTATTGGCTCGTCTGAAAGCAGGGAGCTTTCTGTGCACTTGTTTGAGTTCGTTTTGGAAGGGTTTTTTTCTAAGAGCAGAGAACAGAACAGATTCCTACCCCACATTATAATACATCCAGTCAGAGTACACACGAGTAGATCTGACTTCTCTTTCGAGGGTATTTATATAAAGAACGCACTGAAATCAGATGCTAAACTTTTTTTGGGAAGGTGCTTATCGTTCTAACGCATATATTTTTATTTTTTTAAATGTCCGATTTTGTAGGTGTTCTAAACTTCTAAATGAAGACACTGTTTAAAGTTACAACTGAACTTTTTTTTAAAGTTTAATACAGCACTATGACTTTCAAGATATTATAAAATACTTGTACGAGTATTTTGAGAAAGTAAATCTTTAATTATCTAATATCTTATTTGCCCATTTATATTACTACTTAAACGTTCGGAACATTATATTGTACGTGAAGGGGTTAAACATAAACATATTGTTTTCCCGAATAACAAATAACTTTCCGAATATCCCTTCGATAGATAATAAGACGGTGATCACGTTGAAGAATACATAATCTTATTTCACGCATAATAAGTAACCCATTAACTTGCTGACTGAGTATGTTTATCTATAACCTTAAACAGTTTTCTTTATTTTGAACTACAAAATTTATATTGATGTATTATAATATAAATGAACATAGACAAAAAATTAATTGTTATTGATTCGAAATCTTTAATATTCACTATAGTAAATAGCCCTAGCACGATTTGTTCAAAAATGTATTATTTAAACGAAACCCTTTGCTTCTATTAAGTAAATAAATTGTTCTAAGGAATCACAAATTGTATTTTATTTGAGTGAAAAATAATTTTATTAAATAAATATACATTGTTTAATGTTATTATATTATATCATGTTTTCAAAAAGTTGTGTTGAATTGAAATTTAATTAAGTCGTCGTCCTCGATTTTGGCTTTGAAGAGTTTTTTGTTTCGTCAAATAAGGTCTCGATTATTTTTATTGGTATTTAAAAAATGTAATGGTCTGTGGAACTTAATTTAATTGTATTATTAAAAGTAAGATATTTGATATCTTATAATGTTATATTACACTATAATAAGAAATTGCTTGTTGTAGTGCTATGCTATTTATTGTAATATACAGAAAAACTTTTAGTTTTTTTTCCAATACAACGATTGCAAAACAAAAATTGGTAGGCGTATGCAAGTGATTTTTTTTTTCTCTATTCCAAAATTCATATTTATTTTTTATGTGAATATCGTATAAGGGTTTGCCTCGAGCCAGTTAGGATATGGCACCCCCCCTCGTGGATACGTGAATCAACCCATATGAAAAGGAATTATAATTACCATCGTAAAAGCTCCCATAATGGCACCAACTAAAGAAATGCACTCCCAAACATACAACATATTTATGCTAAGAAAATTATAATAAAACATTATTAATACTAAAATACCGAAGTAAACATACTTTCACAACACAATAGCTAACCAGAATGAAGTTATGAACATATCCAAATTGGTTTTGAACAAAGGAACTATAAGAACACCTCCACTAAGTTCCATAACTCACTTACACGAGCAATAAAGGAAACGAACAATGGAAATAATAAAATAAAAAAACATTTCAATAGCTGGTTTAATGAAATCAAAGAAGAAGAATTAGCAGCCATTAAAAAAATCTCATAAGAGTCATCAATATTAAATCAAAACCTAGTCCGCCTCAGCACAGAACCCCCTGGTGATGAGGACTATGACACACTTGATGAATT
The DNA here is from genome assembly GCA_022651775.1 of Drusus annulatus. Lineage (NCBI taxonomy): Eukaryota > Metazoa > Arthropoda > Insecta > Trichoptera > Limnephilidae > Drusus > Drusus annulatus. The sequence continues at coordinate 1,025,862 of JAGWCC010000031.1, read as the reverse complement.
ATCTTTTTACTTTATAATTAATTATTTATTATCAAATTATTATTTTTATATTTACTAAACCGGGTTTCAAACGCGCGACATCTGAGTCCTATCGCCTCTCTGGTTTAAAAATTAGAAATTAACCCAGTGGCACTTATCTACAAATCTACAAAAATGTGTAAAATAAAACTAACAATCACGCCGTTTCCCCGCAGGGGTAGTCAGAGAGGACGGACCGCCATACAACTCTGTCTTGGCACACACTACTTGCTTCGTTCACATTTATACATCGTCTCATACATACATAATTTAATAAAAATAATATACTTTGTTAAATCGAGGAATTATGCTTTAAATTAATGTGAACATTTATTTGGGGCTTTTAGTTCTCACAATCGTACGTAATTAACTATTTAAGATTTAAAATTGACTGTCTTAGACACATCACGAGAAACTAAGAGTATTTTCTGATAATGTAGAACATATTAAAATGCAAAAAAACTCACTTTTCTGTATTTACGGTATTTCATAATATTTTTTTTGTTATTTTGTCAATTTACTAAAATTGATCGTCCACAGTATCTAGTAAATTTACGTAATTTAAAAAACCAAAACAAGTCTTAAAAAATCAATATTTATTTTAATTTAAAATTGATATACTGATGGTTATAATACTGAAGTTGGATTAATGAAAGTCTTAATTAATTGTCATGAAATTTGAATGCATCGAGATTGAGATAATACCGTTGAGAATTTAAAAAAAGAGATTTGACATATAGTTATTCTCATTTAAGATATGATTGTAAAGTAGTACAAAAGAAATTTTACTCTTCCTCCCACCGTTGGAAACTAACCTTAATGAAAGCATTTAATGAGTAAAAATTGTTGAGGAAATCATTTTTTTTTTCGAAATACAACAGATTTTAAAAAAAACGTTCACATTCAAAATCAATTACAAAGTTGTGCAAGTATTAAAATCTTTGAATGTTATATTTCATGTTACTTCGATAACAACAAACACCACACTAAAATGGCTGTTGGAAATAGACGTTTCATTTTCATCCCCAACCCCTAATATTCAGTTCTTCAGAACTGGAATATCCTGTTTGCTGAATATGTGTGTGTAGACCTAACATTAAAAATATTTTTTTGATTTATATCCCGTCGAGATAATATTTTGAAGATTGTGTTTATTTTTTTTTACAAATATAAAATGGATTTTGAAAAAAATAAATGTTTGAATAATATAATAAGTGTAACTCATCAAAGATATATTACATTATTTTGTACTTACCGGAGTCTGTCCGTTTTGTATTTGGTCTGAAATTACCGGAGAGGCGACACAACTTTAAGGACTATTGTCAAACATAACTTTAAACTTGTGAAAAACTTCTTGAAGACACGAAGAAAACTTCAACGAGCAGATATTACTATTGTAGGTGTAAACATAAACTTTATTATTTCTATATGAACAGAAAAATGTTCAACTATCAGGCTTTATTATGATTATAACAAAAAATATTTAGCTAAAAGCATTAACAATTGTATTAATATGGCTGAATTCTGCATTCACTAGCGGTGTAGAAAGCAGAAGCGGTTGACACTGAAGCGAAAGGAATATTTATTTTAAGAGTTAGAAATTGATAGTTCGATGTTCGGAAACATTTTTAGAAATTTGTTTATCACTGTCTTTTTAGTGTGTGTTTTTAACTTCATGACGTCATCGTTCATTAATAACTTAACGTTAAATGCACACTGGGTTATTCGTAAGTCCCGCAGGTTTCCCGGCAGAATGCAACATAATCTCGATGCCACAACACTTGGCGATACGTTTCCCAGTCACGCCGTCCTGGTAGTCAGTCAGTACCACTGCGTATCGCTGCTTCACGAATTATTGCATATCTCGTCCCGGTTAACAACTACAAAACTTACACTTGTATTAGAATTGTTAAATTGATTAGCTACGATATTGTTAACACTACACGTTTACGTACAATTTCTAAGTCTAGGTCGATTGGAAAATTTCAAACATCAGTAGGGGAACTTTTCCGTTATTTTTAATTAAACATACTTTTTTTTTTAAATTTACAGTAAAAAACAACTAGAAAACAAAACAAATCGGTATCAACGTTTAGTTCTCCGATCGCGCTAAGTCGCGGTAACTTTCGGCGGAGTTGTTTTTCAGAGCCTTTTTTCAAGGCGAGCGGTTCATTTTTTTGGGTCCGCACACTTTCTCTCTGTGCCGGCGCGCCAGGACGTCTTGTCGCGGGCGCCCTCACAGCCTCCCGGCTGCCCCGTCCGCCGCGGGGGCGTCCCCGGCGCCGCGCCTGCGCACCCACGCGCGACCCAATCTCACCCCTACCGCGCACTGTTTCCTACCCCTGGCTCGGCGAGTCGTCCCGCCGGCGCTTACGGCCCTTCAGCGTCGCGGTGTTCACCCTCTAAAAGAAAAGAGACGCTCTACGAAAGAGTGCTGGGGACAGACAAGGAAAGCGATACTAGTTTTTATTTTTTCAAAGTCTGGGACGGATTGTTTTCTTTTTATTCTTTTATTTATTTCTTTTATTTTGATTTTTCCATTTTGTATCACAAAAGGAATATCTGGTTATTCCAGTGTCGGAAACCTGTTGAGCCTTGACCCGTTTCAATCAACCATAAAGCGTTCGATCGATTATGTTACTCTCACTTCACCACGTGTACGCTGTACGCTGTACGCGTTCAATGGGACCCAACAATCTGCCGACCGCCTAAACAGTGCGAGCATTGTCGCTAATAGGGGGTGTAATGTGTTATGTTTCTATGCGGTGTTAAATACCTGTACTAAATCATTTGATAATTTAGCGCATAAGCTCAAAGATTTTGTCAGAGATGTTTTCATCGCAAATGTTTTGTTTCTAATAAAACGTACATTTGTGATGTATAATATGTAAGTCATTGAAAAATTATTTATTCTAAAATCGATCTTACTGAGATAGTTGTACCTTTAATAAAAGAAACATTGTATTGTGTCAAACGCTCCTTTATAAGGATAGCACTTACAAAAAATAAAAATAATTTCGCATTTGGTTTTTTTCTGCTTGATATTTTCAATTAATTATTGGTAGTTTAAAAATGTAAACCGTGTTGTGGTAACTTATAGACAACACGAAATCCAGCTTTAAATAAAATACCTTTAAAAAAATTAAAGCGTATGTACTTTTAAAAAAACTTTAAAACCAGTTCAGCCCCGTCGCATTTCTTTAAATTGTCTAAATGACGAGGAGAAGTGCGGGGGCGGGGAGCTCTGTACGGTGGCGCCGCTAGCCGAGCGGGAAGTAGTCTAAGTAGAACTATCGCTACGGAGCTCTAGCGGCAAACTTTTAAAATATAAATTTAATAACGAACTAGCGGCACTTCTTCCACTAGCGGTGTGTAGCGAAACTATTATCTAAAATGTGGAATCTTTTATGAAAGCAATATAGATAATACAACAACAAATCATTAGATTAGTGGTTTTTATACTTTTTTGTTGCGATGCATAATTTTAGATGTTTTAAAACATTTGTTATTTTCACGCTTGCGTAAATCTAGTTAGAATCTATCAATAATGAATTTTAACTAGATCATAGGCAAAGTGTTGGATATTTCTTACAATAAATTAGAATATTTGTTTTAATTTCATTTATCAATTAACTTTTCAACACCCCTATCAAAATTTTAGTAATTGAAATTTTTAGATATATATTTTTTTTATTAGATTACAATCTAACTCGATTTGTTAGATTTTTTTTTTGCCTAGTTTCGTTTTACGAAAATATACGAAACATATTGTATTGAGCGTTTGCGAATATTTCTGAAAATTTTACCTTATATTCCGAATAATTGACGATATTGCGCCACTGTGTATTTTTATGAAGATTTTTTTTATTTACGTTACTCAGCAAAAATATTCCAACTGCCCGGAGCTGGTGAAATTATGGCATCTCCACTTGGAGAACTTTGCGGGGATGAAGCAAGTCGTGGAAGAGAAGGGGAAGGGGTAGTGGGGGTTAGGAAGTACTTGGCTCTTTTAATTTGGTCACATTGCGAAGCCATTTCAAACTATTTGAATGGGTGAATTTCTTTTCACCCAACAATTCGATTGCCAGTAAAGCGTCACACCCACAAGGCCGCAAGGCTATTCACCCCCTTGTGGAATGATTATTAAATAGGTTACGCTGTTTTTTGTTAGGAATCACCTTATTGTCTTTCGGATTCGATTCACACAATTTTTTTTTTGCTTTATGTAGAATCTCGCAAAGCCGTAGATTTTTTTTTTCTTTCGTGAATACCGCAGAAGAGTTTCAACTGCTCCCAACTGTCAAGAGCCGGTGAGACTATGGCATCCCCAATAGGGGTATGTTGTGAGGCTAAAGGTAGTGTGGGGAGGGGAAGGAAATGAGGAAGGGTAAAGTTGGGAAGTACCTGTCTGTTCAAATATGGTCACCAAATACGGCTAAAGCCATTTCAAGCAACGTTTCAATTCTGAATGGTGGTCTTTCACCAGGGCGATACTTAGAGTATCCACCACTCTGGAACGTGCCGTGAATATACTACATTATATTTTATATAAATTAAATGTGTTATGATACATATTAATTGAATAAAAATTATTTGCGCACGCCGGGTTCGAACCCGCAACCTGTGGATTCGTAGTCGAGCGTGTTACCACTCGACCATGCAGGTCGTCATATACTTTCGGTATTGCTTAGGTGAATCGAAACGTTGCTTGAAATTACTTACATTTGAAGAGCCCGATACATTCTACCCTTCGTCTGCATCTTCTCCACCCCCTCCACCAGTTTCTACAGCCTGGAATATATCGAATCTACTGGCTCCAGGCAGATGGAAATAGTGTGCGAAGTTTCATTAAAAATATAAAAAGGGTATTTCTCAAAGAGCTTCGACGACCGTTTTTCTTCAAATTTCTTCCGAGACTCAAACAACCGGAAGAGCTCACCACACCTCCGACCACGCGAACTGGCAAACCTTCCTCACCCATGAAAATCTCATACATCCTTAACACGTGCTATCATTATTTAATGTTAATAACAATTTTTGTGGTCTTATGTAATATTAGAAAAATTTTACTGTAGTGTTTGAGTACATCTACACACATACAGTACCGGATTTACCTACTGATATTGTAATATTCTAAAAAAAATATGATACAGCACTGTCGCTAATATTTTTTTTCTACAGCTCTTTCCAATTCCCTCGAGTCTTGTCCGATTCTTGCATTTTTACGTGAAATTCTAATATCTAGTCACAAAAAATGGAATGTGAATATTCGTGTCAGAATGTTTTAAGAAAGCTATTCACTCAAGTATTTAAGTGTTGATAGAAAGATCTGTATTCAGTTAGAACAACGAAACTTCATTTTCGATGTATGACTTAAACCTTCGATAGAATTAAATACATAGATATCTACTTAATAATTTTAATGATTTAATAAAACAAATTTTTAACTTTATTCTACTTTTTTATTTTTTGACTGGACCGGTTTCAGCCTATAACGGCCATCTTCAGACTAGGAGACTACGGCCATCTTCAAACTAGTCTGAAGATGGCCGTTATAGGCTGAAAACGGTCCAGTCAAAAAATAAAAAAGTGGAATAAAGTTATAAATTTGTTTTATTAAATCATTAAAATGGAATTCCACCATGAATTAACAGTTACAAAATTAGAAATATTAATACTTTTACGTGAATTTGGTCGTTGTTGTGGAAGGCCGTAATAATGGAATAACACTTGAGGTGAAATATCACAAAACTGCGCTATATAAGTTCACTGTTATTATTATTATTAATAAACAACTAAGAAATTGAATAATCTTGGTTACTTGGTATTTTATACAAAGGGAGCGAGAAGTCAATAAAGTTTTCATTCGAGAAATATTCAGCACTCTAAAAGAAGAATGGGTTTCTATTTTGACGAAAATAATTGACTCGATTACCACGTTCCAACGGAAAACGTTAAAATTTGCTAGTCTTTTGTTACGGAACGTGTTTTTGCCAAACAGGACCAAAACAAGTGTTTGTCTCGGAGCCTGATCAACATAAAAATCAAAGGAAAAACCGGCACTGCCTACATACCTACTACGTACTTGTATATAGAATTCGCTCTATAAAACAAATATTGATTATATAAACGGTTGTACTTGTTATTTCACCTGCGTTGAGTGTTTGCTTCAATATGCATAAAAAGGCAAACAATGGGACATTCTTTTTGACTTTACAAATAAAATCGTGAGTAAACTTTTGCGCTAGTGATATTTGTCAAATATGTTTACAAGTTTTTTTCATAGATGGCTCGATTACTAATTTAGTACACATCTGCTGAACAAATCGCAAGTGTGCCCGACCGTTGAGTTTGGTTGCCACCTCTTGTCTGGAGCCCCTGACTACCTGAAAAACCTCTCAACGCTGTGCAGAAACGGGCAGTCTTTTTGATAGATTCCCCTTTCTTGACGGAAGAATTTCGGTCTTTAAAGCGTAGATGTAAGGTGGGTGTGCTGTCCCTTTTCTACCGGTATGTTAATGGAAAGTACTCCAAAAAAATGTACAGTCGAGACACACGCCAAACGCGTGTCATTCTTTTGTACGCGGACGATATTTACTACATGATACCGGGTCGTTTTTACGACTCGTTCTAGTTTTCAACAGCTCGATTGTAGAATGATTTTTCGACTCCTGTGTTTCCTCTCTCCCATTATAGTATTTTTGAATCCCCAGGTTCATTATTTCATTTCCTCAAAAAGAGCCCCACAGCCCCGAGGGAAACCCTTTCGCCGTGTGTAGTTAGTTTAACAAAATATATTAGATATAATCGAAAATTGTAAATATTGTTTAGAGATTTCGCAAGCTCATTTATTTTCATCTATCTACAAGGTAATAGTTATATTTTGTTTGCATTAGTTTGGCGGTAGGTACCTACTTGAGATTTCTTTAAAATAACATATGTTTCGGCTTGCTTATGATTCATTTAGTAAACAGATAGGTTGTTGATTTATTACGCATCTGCCAGAAGCAATAACTTAAGTGATCATTTTTATTTTTTTTTAAGTATAAAATTATTAATATTTAGATACATGTTAAGAATATTTCTAGAGGGACCAAATGAGATAAAGATGCGATGTGGCACTCGGAAACTATTGGAAAAGCCATATTAAAAGAGACGGGACTAAAAAAGATCCAAATGTTATACCTACCTCCAACGGGTTAATGTACCTACCTCTTTAAAAAATTACTATTTTTTTTCAGTTTTGCTTTGTGAAAATGTTACAATAAACGTGCTTTTTAAGTTCAAACAATATTCCTGCTTTTTTCAATGATTCATCTGTTAATTTTATATGAGTAGTAAGGAAAATATCTGAGGTTTCCGGTGAATACAATTATTAAACCGTATTCTTTCAAATTCTTTATGAAAAGCATGCTAGAATTTTAGGAAAAACGTTAAAAAATGCCTTTTCTGGTTTAAAACTGTCACCTTTTAATGACATTTTAGTATGTTTTTCATAGAACTTAAAGAATACTGTTAAAAAAAATGTATTCACCAGAAACCTCGGATATACTCGTATTTGAAATTACCCGTAGAAAATTTACAGATAAATTCTTTATGGTATTGCTTGTATAAGAATGCTACAAAGTAACGTTTAGCATCATTATTGAGTGCTGACCCTTAATATCCACGTACAATATTTCAAAATAAATAACGATCAACATACCGTTGTTATGGAGACTGGGTATATGAACTTGGCAATGAAATTGCAATAGAAAAAATAATAACAAAATTATATTTTTAAATGGCAAAAATCATGCTAAGCCCGGATAACCCAACATAGTCAAAGTACTTACTACCAAATTGGATTTCTTTAAGCTTTAATTGTTTTTGTTTTTATGGAATAAAGCAATAGAAATGGTGAAACCCGTGAAAAGCGAAGCACCGATCATTATTCTTGTGGTTTTAGAATCCGTGAACTTGAAAACCTAAAAAAATCTCGATAATTTCAACATTTTTCATACGATCTGTCTTCTGTGTTTTTGAGTTTTAATCTTTATACTATTCTTCTTCTTCGAGAGCTTTTTGGTGTCCAGCTTTGCACACAGAATGTTTTACATATACATTTCTACATTTGACGATTCCCGTGGTCAAGCGGTTAGGATTCTCGTCTGCGAATCACGTGGGCAAATAAATTTGATTTAATGAAAATGAAACAATAACTTTGTATAAAACCACAAAATCTGTTGTCTTATGCAAAGTTATTATTAAATTTTCATTAAATATTTCAAACCACACAGTGATTGCTTTTTACGAAAATATTAATTTTATTTAATACATATGCGTTATTTTACATTATTGAATGCATGTAAAATAATACATCGAATATTAGCAGCACGTTCCAGAGTGGTAGATACTCTCAGTATCGTTCTGGTGAAAGACCACCATTCACCATTGAAACGTTGTTTTAAATGGCTTTATCCGTCTTTAATGACCAGATCTGAAAAGCCAGGCACTTCCTAACCTTCCTCTTCCACATCTTTTTCCCCTCTCTATTCCCTTCAGCCGCGCGAATGCGATAGTCCTACTGGCTTCGGACAGTCGGGAGTAGTTGGGACTCTTTAGCTGCATTCATATTTTTCAAAGTTAGGGTTGCTTTTATAAGTTTTCCTTTGATTATTATAAAACTATTATATAATTACACTTTTACAGATTGTCAAAAAACACTTATATATCCCTGGTATCAGCAATAAAAATAACTTTCTCTGAATTAAAGATGTTCAAATATTGGCGCAAACTTGAAAAAAACACGCGATAGATTTATGACAGAATATGTGGCAACATGCTATTTGCTTAATATTTTTATTTCATTTGTACGTACATAAAATTATTTGTGGCAGTTAAGATAACAAGTTATATAAAATAAATACAGGCATCTTAAATAATGATTCCGCGATACGTCAGAGGTAGCACAGTTCCTTCGATTGATTCTTAGAATTCGTTATACCTACTCCATACGGTAATTTGGTCGCTGGTGCGGAGGGCTGTCAACATCGTGACCACCACATTTCTTTAGGAGTGGAATAGAACATATCCATTGGGACTCTATCGTAAGCAATGCTGGAGAATACGGATCGTTGATTACTTTATGTATTTCGTTTGATCAAAATTATACATAAAACACTACGACAACACTTTGACCGGTTAGTAGCTGAGTTGACAAACGCGTCGAATTCCCATCTGGGCGTCGTGAGTTCAATTCCTCTGCTAGATAAATCCTCCATCATTGCACAAGCAACATTTTCCGCTTATCATGATGGCAGTAGGAGTTTTTCAAATATTGTCAGGTTATTCGTAACCCGGGAATGTTTGTCTTTCTTTTTATAAAAAAAAAATATTACATTTAAGTTCTTGGAAACTATTTATCAGACTCGAAGTCAAAATCATCCGTAGCGCATTATTGATCCTTAAAAATAGCTGATTCTTCGTAAAGCATAAATGCTCGTGGATGGGTGGTTACCCACATAATATTCTAGAAAACATAAATAACAGGTTGTTAAAAGGATCCGGAATGTTAAAGAAAATTGGACCGACATTTTTAATGTGCGTTACGTTAAAAAAACAGCAACATCGTTCACTTTGAAATGCCAATAAGAATGGAATCTACTTTGAATCTCATCTGAAAATTTATTTACCTCTTCAAATTTAAGCGAGCGGATAATACGGTTCACAGGACTTCTTAAAATGTTGAGAGTACCTTTGTCACTTTTGATGAAGAATTTGTGATATTTAACGCAGGGAATGCCAGTGAAACGTTATTTTCTATTTAGTGGTAAATTTGTAAGATATAACACATATCTGTAGTCTGTACCGGTTAGTAGCTGAGTAAACAAATATGTCGGGTTCCCACCCGGTCGTCGCGGGTTCAATCCCTTGCGTGCTAAGTCTTCCATCATTGCACAAGCAAAGTTTTGTGCTTATAATGATAAAAGTAGGCAGAAAACAAATATCGTCAAGTTATTCGCTACCCGGGAATGTTTGTCTTTCTTAAAATAATTACAATATATATTTTCAATACAATTTGATGTACTTTTTAAACTGATGTTTTTTATCGTTTTCGAACCCAAACTTAAATAATAAAAAAAACATTTTACTATTTTAATACACGTAGGTACCTATTTAAGTTTTGGGCTTGGGTTTATTTTTTTAAGTTACTGAACTGAACTAGCCTTTAAGTTAAGTTATAATCATCACAAAAAGGAAAACCGCTCACCATATCTAAAACAATTACATATTAGACTCTCACTAGAGTTAAAAGTAAGCGCCTGGGACCGAAGCGCCAGATATGACACGTACGTATTAGCGCTTGATTTAGTCAAGAGTTTGGGTTTCATCTCGCGGCGGTTAAAAAATATTGAAAAGTTTGTTTGACTATCTTCAATGACTTCGATTTAGATGACCTGCTCTTTGCCGTTGTAAATTTAGAGCAGGTATTATAATATACCAGTAATGTTGCAGATAAAGCAAAACCAGTACTACAACTTGTCAATAACATTATCTGCCAGATAAGATGGCCCTATCGGGGACAATTATTGTCGGCAGTGTTAATGTTTGATTTATAAGAGCAATCATTACAACGGTGAATGTTTGGTTTAATATTTTCTCGACGAATGCTTACAACCATTGTTACTTAAATTTATATTATATTTGTATGGTATAGTGTGAATACTAGCCCTGAACTATGCTTGTTAATTTGTAAAGTAAATTCAGTGGCGGGTGTCGGTTCAAATCGTCTCTTTTTTTAAATGCGCCGGATAAAATATTTTTAAAAAACTCCCGGTACTCAAATTTTGGACTATAGTTCTAGAGCATTTACCTTGTTATTGATTAGAGCACAATAATCCCAACTGCCCGAAGCCAGTGAAACCATGATATTCCCAATCTGGGGTATGTTGTAAGGATGAAAGAAGTGGAAAGGGACAGGAGATAGAAAAGAGTATGGTTGGTTTTGGTCACTAAATACGGTCAATGCCATTTCAAGTAACGTTCCGATACTGGATGGTGGTCTTTCACCAGGGCAATACTGACAGTATCTACCACTCTCGTCCAACTCACGATAAAAAAAAATGATGAAAAAGAAACATAACATAAAAAATTGCAGTTTTCCACAGCCTCAGTAGAAGTGTTGAAAAATCAATAAAAAATAGTCCCAAAAACTGAACATTTTCAGAATCCTTGGCATTCTTCCGCCCTAGCCGTAAAGTACAGCGTAAAATAAAAGTTTTATGCCAAGACGTGGTTACTTGACAATGTCTGTTTACGGTCAATATGAAATGTAGGTGATTCGGCTTTGTTTTTAAGTGGTTATATTCCTTGGCATATGATTAGGTCTGACGGTGCGGCGCGTATATGAGGCCGTAATGTCGCTTTATTGCCCTCCGCGATGTCTTTGCCCTAAGTGTAAAAAGCGCGGTTAACTGCCCCATAAAACACGAATTGATACAAGGGTGATACTCGCGGAGGCGCGCGATCTCCGGGAAATGTTCCACGTCGACGTGAATATACCGAGCGTACATTTACACGAAGGTTTTGTTCGTGACATACAAACGACCAAATTCTTGTAAAAGTCTTATGAAATATTAGATTCAATCGAATTTAAAAAAATCAAAATAGCAGCTCTGCTTCCCTACATCAATATATTGTTATGTTTATTTCAATATTCTAATGTATAATATATGTATTCGCTAAATACCGCATTATATCTTAACATTTTCCGGCTACCTCGGGAGCCGACTGTATCAGGTGTTTACCAAATATAAATTGGATATTAAAAATGTTTTCATAAATAATGAAATAAAAACATACGTTGTTTTAATCCACTTGTATTTTTGTATATCTCTACTAGTTTCGATTCAGCTGAATCTTTATCGGGACTTAAAAATATACTTAATTATTATTATTATACTCGTATATATATTATTATCAGTATATTTTTAAGTCCCGATTAAGATTCAGCTGAATCGAAACTAGTAGACATGTACAAAAATATAAGTGGATTAAAACAACGTGTGTTTTTATTTAATTAATCATGCCAATCCACAAAGTCTTTGCTTATTCTGATAATAAAAAAATGTTTTCGCTAATGTGGAGGCCAGTAAAGTAGGTAGCCTTTTAAGTTCCAAGACTGTATTGCGTTTCATAATCCTACTTATACTTAATTACCTACCTAATGTGAAATTCCTACCAAAATTTCTCCTAACTTGGTGAATCGACATGCTATTCGCAATATTTCTATCAGGTCTATGCCATCTTTGGAAATGTCATATGTGTGGAGGGTATTTTCAGAGAAACGAAGGTGTGAACCTGAGTCCTAGAGAGACGAATGTTGTGGATGGGAGGTAACTCAATAATAGTGGGAAAATCATTCAATAGCCGAACTGCTGAACACAAGAACGAGTTGTACCATCAACCCATTTTAATCCAGAAAATATGAACCATCTGCAAATGGCATACCATGATTGTCCACCGACATTGAAGTGATCAATATCGTCGGTTTTCGGAAACACCTTCCGTTTAAATATTGGTAGAACAAGCACAGCATTCTCACCTGCCGTGTGTATTCCAAAGATGGTTTTATATGTCTGTTAAGATAGGGGACACTAAAGAAGATAGAATCCATTCTTTCTTCCATAGGGTAAACGGATTACTTGTTTCGGGTTAAAAGTTTTTCAGATGTCTAGAGGCTCAATTCCAGAGGTGATTGCTTAACTCAACAGTTGGGTGCACTTTGTGTTTGGTTCAAATTTGTGCATTATCCAATATATAATATTATGCAAGTTTGTCGCATGCCCATAAAATTATTCACCAGCACATCGGCATGATTATTTGTTTATCATGTCGATGCAACAGTTCAAAGCAGAAACAAGTAATTAAACGAATTTTCGACTTATTAACGTCATTACATCTGTCACGCTGAGATCTACACATGCGAGTATATTTCCATAAATAAATAAATTAAGATTCAAGAACGCCGCGTCACGCTCGCCTAGAAATCGAATATATTTCTTCAAGGAATTGTAACTTTTCACTTCAGATGATGGTTCCAGAAAGACGCAAGGAAATATGTTTATATTAATTCGTATGCTAGCTGTACCACAACTATATATATTCACGTACTTCTTTTTAAAGTATCGTTATGTTTTCCAAATTTAATAAAAACTTCAAACGTAAAGATTTCTAAATATTTTATTTGGACTTGTTTTTGTCTTGAAATGGCGTATCGGTGTGTACATCGATGATTCCACAATGTTTTTGGAGAATCGATGGAGCCGATGGGCATAATTAATTTGATTTTGTTAATCTATCCCTCGTCAGTCAGTAACCCCTTTAATTGGTTTATGGCTATTAAAGGGGTTCCAAATCAATCGATAGTATTCGTACACCCTAGAAATTAGGGTGCACGACGACAAAGAAAGGAAGTGGATGCCATTACTAGATAATAAAAAATGTTATCATGAATGAGCTTTTGAAAAACATTTTTTTGCGTTAATTTTTTCGACACTCGAGTAATGCTGACTTCACACGATTCGAACTTAAATTTTCAAATTTTACCGAATGACAAGTTTTCAATTGGTTGTCTTCTTTTGAAAAACATCGGTTGGTTAACTTTTAAATGATTATTTTCTACTTTTATTTAGTCATCGTTCAAGTTGACACCGCATTGAGAGAAGCAAAAGGTTTATTTTTGGTTTGATAATTTTGATTGATTTCGCAAAAAATCCTGCATTGGTCAGAGTCTTCGTATCTTCGTTTTTGGAATGTGGCGATGTGTGGTTCTTTGAATCAAAAAATGTTGGTGTTTTTCTCTCATGCACAAAAAATATACACAATATACTCGTATATACTTTGAATCACGTGGCTCCTAGCACAAGCACATTGATAAAGGTTTTATCGCCAGTGTCGGTAATTTGTCATCGTTCCAGAGCACCAACAGTTCACGTCAACTAAATTAAACATATTTAGTAAACGCGAACTGTTGTCGTGTTCGTTAGCAATCTGTAGTCGTACTCAGGAACAATGAAAAATTACCGACATTGTCGATAAAATCCTTATCGATGTGCTCGTGCTAGAAGCCGTGGTAGTGCTACTAAATTTATAATATTGGATATGGAAATTGTTAAATTAATCTCACCTGAAACGAAAAAGAAAATTAAAAATTTAAAAAATCAAACTTTCTTGGTAATTCAATTTTCCCGGTTTAATATTTTCTATTAATTACATTTATTTTTCTCTTTTCTGACCCAAGATCACCGTCAAATGTATGTTATTTATAAACAATGTGAGTTTAGTAATCATGTAAAGCTTTTCCTGTGTGTTTTTTATTCGTACAATAAACAGCGATCAGCGGAAATTAAATCTCGTTTACTAGGCACGGGGCACAAACAAGCACCCTCCATTTTATCACAGCTCCATGGGGTGTGTTGGTGTTTTGAAGGTCGCTAAAACGCGTGTAAAATGTAGGTAACATTATTATACACGGTGTATTAATATTGTGGCAACGTATATAGGTGAGTGAATTTTAACATCACCCTATATAATTATTTATCGGTCATCCATTGAAGGGGACCGCACTTTCATAAAAATCGATAACAAACTCCGCATATAATTCGTAATATATCATGTAGGTGTGAAGTACGAAAATAGGCAATTTCGGCCTGGCGTTGTCTATCATATTTTCGTCGAGCTATTTACAAATTTGCACATTTTATGTCCATATAGTGGGTATGGGTAGTTGCTGTCCTCGGGGTAATATTCAGTACAGAAAAGTATAAAACTCTTTTCTATAAACTAGAAAATGGGATAGAAGTCTGTTTAACCAACCTTTCTTCAGAAAAAGGCTATTTGAACAAATTGGCATACAAACAAGTTGAGCGACGTTGTGAGGCGGGTTATACGAAGGGATGTAGAAAGGGATTTGTTTAAGCCGCTCTTGGGGATATTGGGGAGGAAAGACGAATGCCGATAGCCCGATCCATTCATATAACATCTATGGTAGCGTCGCGACAACAACACATATGCCGCGAACTAAAACAAAATAAATTAATAATTTTACGAAAAATTATTTAGGATGTCTTATAACGGAGACTGCCCGTGCATCAAATATATTATTATCATCAAAGAGATTCTTGCGTTTATCCAACAAAAGATCGAGGTGATGGACGAACAAACGATGTAGATCGTTTGTGAAAAAACGTCCAATGATGAGGACATCGAATCCGCAAGAAGTGTTTTACGCAAATGCGTTTCAGAAAAAAACTTTGGCCCGGAGAGTTGATGAAGATAAGAAAAGACGTATTATCACTGATATTATAAAGATTCTGAAAGATACTGACCCAAACAATATTCCCAAATTTGCAGTTTGTAAAGATTAGTAAACACCCGCCGTTCACATTTGATTACACTGACACAACTGCATTTTTGAGAGATGTTATTACCATTAATAGCGACATCCAAAAACTCTAGGATGAATCCGACCATCATAAGAACTTGGCGATTAAATAACGAATTGAATTGCTAACTCCCGAGAAAAAAGGTCTCAATTGAACTGTCAATTATAAAACAAAAACAAACAAAATCCTTCATGTTGATAGTGCAGTACCATCTATAAACGTTCACCCGAAACCGCATATCAAGGCCACTCCTACGTTCAAGGCAGATATTGTAACGCCATCTATGGAGACAAGCCCAAAACTACAGACCGAAAAACAAATGGATTGCTCAAAATATACGGCGTGTGTCGTTAGTGATCAGTTTTTAGGAAATAATAAGAAACATAATGGAACCAGGGTGGATTTCTATCAAGAAAAAGAAAACCAAAAAAATACAAGCTGCACCCCAAAAATCGCAACTCTCTTGGGCAGTAATGAAACTGGTGAAATTAAAGGTTTGCAAACAACGAAATATGTTTGTCATAAGACTGGAGAAAACTACAACTAGTGAAGATGTGATTTCCTTTCACAAGCGAAATGGTATTGATTAAGCTGTTGCATACGAGTTTAAAACTAAATCTGGCGAGTATTGAGTATTTCAAATAGGAACCCCTGAGTCAAGTTCATTTGAGCAGGCCAATCAAAGTAGTTGTTATGTATCGGGTCATACCCACCTTTTCTCTGTTATTTAGGGATAGAAAACGGCGTCATCGTGGTGTTTTTTCTAGAGATGGTCGATATCAGAATTAGGTGTACCTGCGGTTCCAGTTACCGGTAATCGGCGAGAAGCCAGTTATTTATCCAGCTCTTTTTGGAACTGGTTCCTGGTACCAGAAAAGTTTCACGAAGGAGATTTTAATTTTCAAATCGAAAAGTACTAGCAAATCAACAAAAAATCCTCTCCGAAAAAAAGTACTGGCAAATCGACCAAAGTTCCTTCCTAATAAAGTACTAGCAAAACAACAAAAACATGTGAACCGGGAACTGTGGAACCGGTTCCTCGGAGAAATAATAGATTTTTCACAAAAACGGCCGTAAAAAATCATTGAGATATTATTATTTTATTATTTAAACAACATTTTTTCGTTTTACCACTAAACAGCAAAACAAAACCAAAAAGAAAGTTTATTTGTTACATAGGTACCTACCTAAGTGTATAAATATATATTTATTTATGTTTTCTTTTTTTAAAGAAAGACAAACACTCCCTGGTTACGAATAACCTGACAATATTTGAAAACTCCTACTACCATCATAATAAGCGGAGGATGTTGCTTGTGCAATGATGGAGGACTTAAAAATAATAATATTTTGATGATTTTTAATAACGCCGTTTTTTAAAAAAACCTCAAGGGCGCTGTAGAGATCTTATTTACTATTATTAGATATTAATTCCTAGTTTAAATGAGAAAATATACATGAACATACTTACCTGGCAGGTCCCATCAGATAGAAACACTTATCAACTTAAATTCATAATCATGATTTTTATTTTATTCACTTTTCCGATTTAGGCATGGGAACGAAATAAAAAAAAATGGACTTTCTGAATTTGTCGCTTAGCTAGCAGAGGAATTGAACCCACGACGCTCGGGTGGGGATCCGACGCGTTAGTCCACTCAGCTACTAGTCGGTCAAATAATATGATCTATCGGTATAATATATAATATTCCGCTTATTATGATGGCAGTAGGAGTTTTTCAAATGTTGTCAGGTTATTCGTAACTCAAGAATGTTTGTCTTTCTTTTAAATTAAAAAAAAATAATAATAATTAATTCAACAGATTATAAGCAGAAGCCTTACTAAGTGGAAAATAATAATTACAATATTATTTAAGCCATTTAGGAACAAGTGAAAAGTTTAATAATTTCAAATTCATCTACATTCTCTGAAAAGGGAAACGCAAAGAATGGAATCTCTGGAAGTTGAGTTAATTAAAAGTTCCACAAAGCAACGTTTTTAAGACTCGCAGTATTTTCCATAATATCGCCAAGAGCCTGCGGTCAGCAAATCTCCTTTAAAATACTCCCTTCAATAAGATGGACTGTATTTAGGAAGACTTACCAACAAAGGCAAAAACTGTGGCGCCCAAGTCGAAATCAAAGGAAAAACTGTTATCTTTTGCCTTCCTTTATAGCATTTTGTTTCAATTCGCTTTTTTGTTCTTCCTCCACCCGTTGGTTCGAAAGCAACAAATACTGATTATTGTGAACGACTAGCATCACTACCCGGCTTCGCACGGATTTAAAAAAAAACTATTTTTAGAAATATTTTTTCTCGTGAACTTTTTGTTGTTGTTGTGAATACCTTACAAGAGTCCCAACTGTTCCCAACCATCTAAAGCCAGTGAGGCTATGGCATCCCAACTTGGGGTATGTTGTGGGAAGGGGAAGCAGATTGGGAAGAGGAAGGTTGGGAAGTACCGGGCTATTCAGATCTGGTCGCCAAACACGGCTACAGCCATTTCAAGCAAAGTTTCAACTCTGAACGGCGGTCTTTCACCAGGGCGATACTTAGAGTATCTACTACTCTGGAGAACGCCGCAAATACGAGTGTGCCAACTTTTATTTTATATGAATAAAATGTGTTACAACACATATTAATTAAATACTAGACCGCCTTACTTATTAGATTTTTACGCGCCGGTTCAGCGGTGGTTTATTTACACCGGACGTAGGCCGTTAAATTACACGCATAAGCCGTGGTTATAAGCAAGTTTTTCGCTATTCCGTCCTTAAGCCACGAGTAATAATTACACCTCGTTCGTAAGTAAGGGGAAGAGCTAAACTACTAATACTAAATAAAACTAACCATCACGCCGCTCTACAGGGGTAGGCAGAGAGAACGAACCGCCATACAACTCTGTCTTGGCACACACTCCTTGCTTCGTTTACATTCTTACGTCGTCTCATACATAGGTACTCTTCTGTTATTCTGACTCTTCGCGTGGCCCGATTTAAGTAAGTGGGAGAGAGTACTAGTAAACTAGTGCGTTGACCCAGAAATACCAAACAGAAAAATATGTGCAAAATTCATCACGCCAGAGCTCACCGTCCTATGGTTTTTAGTGAGACACACAAGCAGACTTTCTGCTTTATAGTTAAGATTTAAGATCACCTAGGGAGAATAGAACAGGCGTCCAGTTTTCGTGCTGTGCGACACCAAAGATTTTATGTAATTCGTTTTTTGACTATTTTTACTGCGTCGTTAAGTGTACCCTCTCCGTTCCCCTACGACATTATTATCCTCGGTGTGATTTGTACTAAAAGTCACCCCTCTTGACAATGTCTGACGCGAGCACAGCGCACTAATCCATGCTCAGGTGTTGTCCGTTGACAGTTGACTATTAAATATTGACCAAGGAGGTGGGTTGAACGTCTCGGCGCTGTTATCAGGTGACAGGTGTTAAGCCGATGCCCCAAACACCAATAATTACTGAGTCATAGACATCTCGCCATCTGTAAGGCATAACGCGATCTTTCTATAATAATACTTGGCTAATTTTTATAGCGTCATTTTTGTGAAATATCACCTCAAGGGGCATCATGACAGGCTTATCTCGTGGTACCACCGCTACAACATTTTGTTTAACATCATTTAAAAAAAACACGAATCTCTTAATTATCTTCTTAGTGTATTGGTGGCACGTTCCAGAGTGGTAGATACACTAAGTATCGCCTTGGTGAAAGACCACCATTCAGAATCGAAACGTTGCTTGAAATGGCTTTTATCCGTATTTGGCGACCAGATCTTAATAGCCAGGTACTTCTCAACCTTCCTCTTCCCCATCTCCTTCCCCTCCCCACTACCTTCAGCCTCACAACATACCTCAATTGCTAAGTGTGGGTATAGACAATGAATCTTAAATATACTATAGATTTAATTAGAAAACAATTTATTTAATACGTTATTTTTTATTTACATTTGTTAGGTAGACATTTAACATTTGCAGAGGGCTCTTCAAGGGCTGATTCCAAGGACATCTAATAAAAATAAAAATACATTTTTTTTTTTTTTACTTTTTTTATCATCTACCCAAGTAACCAAAACTTGTTGATATGTGGGTAGATACAGAAAACTGCACACATATATTTTTACGTTAAGTTCGTGTTTGTACCACCTCAGTACATATTCAAGCAATCAGCACAAAGAAATCAGTTCCCCTAACGTTATATCAAGGGAGGTTCAAAATATTTATGGGCGCGACAAATACAGCTAATGTTTGGTTTATTTATTTTAATATACTCGTATACGCCTTTATGGGCTTTAGCATAATTGTACAATAAATAATATAAAATAATAGTGACACAGAAATAACATTGAGTAAATGATTAGCACACTAAAACATTAATAAGTTACTAAATATTACAATAGAATAAATAAACATTGGTATTTTTAGTATGCTATTATAGCCTTCTTGTAACTAGATTCAGTGCAGTTGAACATATCTACTATTTCAGCGAAATAATTACCCACTGTATGCAATCTAGGTACAAACGAGTATCCTTAGAGTACATAGAGTAGTATCTATCCAAGGAAGTGAAGTCAGTTTTTGACTTGTTTTGATGATTTTAAACTGACTCGGCGCACCTGGGAGTGGCTAAGACTAAGGCTACGGTATTTATACATCCATTCATATCACATATCGACATAATGTTTTTGTTTATTCGTACAACCACTTTTTCACAGTATTTTTATCAACAAAAATATAGCATATAACCTAAAAAACCGTTTAGTTGTGTCAAGTTTAGTGGCATAATAAAAAAATGTGGGTGGAGTCCCGCGGTGAACCAGGAGCTTAAGATCATTGCGACAGTATAAAGAAGCGATCTATGAAAGTTGTTGTCTCTTTCTCTCTCATGGTGTACGACGTAAAAACCCGGAGAAAGTGATTTATCGCAATTTTGTGTAGGTTGGGTAAAAATAATTAACTCTCCCTCCATATATTGTTACGTCAAGCGAGTATCTAAATGACTCAGTCCTGATATTATCTTTGCACTTAAAAATAATTTGTAATCGAGTAGTTGGTTGTTATTTAGTAAGTTATTCGTTGGTAAATCAAATGTGTACCTATTGTGCAAAATTGTAGATTGAAGCATAATATTACGAAGACTACTTCGTGACTTAACATTTATAGAATGAATAACAGTTTGATAATGCCTTTAGAAGGCGAAACAGCAATCACCAGTAAAAATAAACAAATCTAGTAGAGCTAAAAATTGTTTAAGCAATGTAAAAAAAAAAAAGTACATTTCGGTACGCAACACAAAACGAATTTATCTACGTTAGAACCCACCTACTAAATGCTTTTTAAGAGTAAAATAATAATTTCAACTAAATGTTTGAATTTGAACTGCCCCATGTGACAGCTGTGTTAAATAATGACTACCGGTTTCGTATTGGAAATCTTAAGAGTGGGGTCGTATCCATTATTTATTTAATAAAATATAATAATTTAAATTATAAATATATAGAAAAGTTTGGAACAAAATTCCAAAACATCACCTGCAAATAAACGTGAATTATTTTAGGTTAACCGGAAATAACAAACATCAGATACGAATTCCGGACAGCGGTAGTTGTAAGGCGATGCAATAAAAAAATAATGCAAAATGCTTTTGGTTTGAAAAGTTGATCGCGTGCAAATTAATATTATAGATGCTTTAACTAAAACACTACTTTTTAGCGAATAAAAAAATAAGAAGTGTTATACCCATAAATACGCTTTTAAGTGTCAAATCTCCTAATTACGAACCTTTTTTTAAATTTGTTTTTATTGTATAGTATAATGTGGCAAATTAAGTTTTTTAGACTGAACAAAAAACATTTTAATAATCGTGCCTAAGTTTCACAAAATAAAATTTTAAAAACATTTTTTTTGCGATGTTTTTTTTAATAAATCGAAACAGGCGGCTGGCGTCAATTGGCAATTTCAACCTAATCGCCATCAGCGTAGGGGTTACGAGATTTGGTTCGAGTTGGTTCTATTGGATCGCCTTAAATACAGCGCATGCGCGTGTCAATAATTCCAACTGTCAGATTTCAGATACCTTTGCATAATACAAAGTTTTTTTTTTCACTGCTTGAACTAAAACACAGTTATTAAATATTATAATTTTGATATTACATAGAAGAGTATGTATGAGACGATGTATGAATGTAAATGAAGCAAGGAGTGTGTGCCAAGGGAGAGTTATATGGCGGTCCGTCCCCTCTGCCTCTGAAACGGCGTGATGGTTAGTTAATTAGTTTTAGTTATAATTTTGTTAAAAATAAAATATTCTTAAAAATATAGGAACTACTATAATTTTTTTTTAAATCTTTTCTACTTACCCAAATACGAAGGGACTTCGTGTTCAACGAGACTTTCCAATTATAAAAGCTCTCTTCACTGGTATTTAAAAACAAAACCTAATATATTATAACCTTTTTGTAAAATATCACGATATTTAGTTGCACAATTTTTTTTATATATATTTTTTTATTTCCTTCTTGTACGAAAAATAATAAATTCACAGCACTTTTGGCAATATTAAACTTAAGCTTCACAATAAGTGATATCTATAAAAATCAATTTAATATGTATAATTTAATCAGCCTTTTATCCTCTCATACTAATTTTCTTATCATTAGGATATCTTACAAAAAATAATTTATTATGTTACACTTAACTAGAAATATTGAACTCTCCCGCCAAAACTTCCACTTTCACAAACGTCAAAATTCAAATGTTCAAATTTGAATTAAGAACAAACGTTCCCTTTGCCGCCAACAAAACGTATGGCAGAAACTTTGAAAGGGAAAGACGTTAGACGTCTGAGCAGACTTCTTTCGTAATCGTAATCCCCCACCTTTTCTTATTCACAATATCCCTCGACCAAACAGACCCTTACGATCACGACCAAGCCAAAAACACCCGTAATCTCTTCGCTATAAGGAGTATTATCGTATAACAAAATAAATCCGATAAAAAAACTCAACGGAACAACTGGTTTCGTTGTGTTTGCCATATTGGTCCTTGTGTTGGTGATGATTGGGATTATTTTAGCGTGGGTTTGTCACCGTATGTAAGAATGGTTTCAAAGGTGAAATTATTTGATGTGGAACCTACTCGGTTTCGGGATATTTTTATACTTCCTTACATCTCATTGTGTGCGTATATGGGTGAATTAAGCTGCACCGTATTGTTCTGGAATCCAGTGGCAGGAGAAATGGGCATTTTAATTATTTTTTTTTATTATTCTTTACATACGTATTTTATCTTGATAGTAATCTGATATGTGAATTATGCGTTAATTTAAATTGCCATCAGTTTTTTTCCTTTATCTAAAGATAAATAAACTAATATTATATAATGTTTTAAAACGTGAATAGAATGCGAACAAAATAGAATAAACATAAGTTAACCATATTAATAATAAAATCTAAACAAAATTAAGATATGCAACACAAAACAATTAACACTTTTGTAGAAATGCTAGTTCCATTAAGTAGACCAACAACATCGCAATACCGGGGCAGGAAGCGCCTTGTATAAAATGGGTGAATTCCATAAACTTCGACAGGAATCGAATATGCATCCTTCCATCTCCGAAGTCCAAAGGGTAGATCATTTTTTTTTTAAATATCAAAATTTAGAAATCAACCAAAGTACTTGCAAACAATCAAAACTATTACTTTAGCAAAAAAGTATTGATTTTTCAACACCTATAACCAAAAACAATATTAAACAACAATTACTATAGGTTTTTTTTTATCCAGTTAAGACCTTTTCCCTAAGAACTCACTAATTTAAACTTAAATTCAGTCAATTGGTTTTTTTTTTCGTGAATACCGCACAAGAGTCTCAATTGCTCGCAACCGTCTAGAGCCAGTAAGACTATGGCATCCCCTAATAGAGGTATGTTGTGAGGTTGAAGGTTGTGGAGAGAGGTATGAGATGAGGAAGGGGAAGGTTTGAAAGTACCTGGCTATTCAGATCTGGTCACCAAACACGGTTAAAGCCATTTCAAGCAACGTTTCAATTCTGAATGGAGGTCTTCCACCAGGGCGATACTTACAGTATCTACCACTCTGGAACATGCCGCAAATATACTTTTTTTTATATCAATTAAACGTGTTATGGCACATACTAATTAAATAAAATTTATTTGTGCACGCCGGGTTCGAACCCGCGACCTTTGGATTCGTAGTCGAGCGTCTTACCACTCGACCATGCAGGCCGTCATAGTAATAAGGCCTAATGAGCCGCAGTACTGGTTAGATAGACATTATGAGGTGTATTTGTATAAGCCCCAGCTAGTTAGCAGAGGATTACGAAAGAATCCATAAAATCAAAAACAAAAAATCACAACAATTACTAGTTTAGATTCTAGGCTATTGTACGAGCGATGTTGATTCAGATAAAAAAAAAATCTGTGGAATTGTATTTTTTTGCAATTATTTTGGTTTGTTTTTAAATCATCCCCTAACATTAGTGTAAAATTTAAATAGTTTTTGTGTGTAAACCCACTAAAATACACCTACAAATAACACTTGTGAATAAACACTCTATATCACTTTGTGGTTTTAGGTTCATGGGTTATTTTAGCAATCGGATCTTTTAAAAGTTTTTTTTTCATAATCTGTATTTCACAGTGATGTTATCGATACCAAAGGAATTAACAAAATATATTATGATTTAGAGTTATTTATTTTTTCATGAGTTATGCTTTGTTCAAAAGGCTTTAATACGAGTAACATATCTTTGGGTCAACGACTTTTGTTTAGATGCGTGTGAGAAAAAACCACGTAAAAAAGCATTTGATAGCTAGCAATTTTTTTTGTTTTTTGTGAATACCGCATAAGAGTCCCAACTGCTTCCAACCGTCTAGATCCAGTGAGACTATGGCATCCCCAATTGGGGTATGTTGTGAGGCTAAAGGTAGTGGAGAGGGGTTGGAGATGTGGAAGAGAAAGGTTGGTAAGTACCTGGCTATTCAGATCTGGTCACCAAATACGATTAAAGCCATTTCAAGCAACTTTTAGATTCTGAATGGTGGTATTTCACTAGGATGATACATAGAGTATATACCACTCTGAAACACCGCAATGGGTTTGAATAGAGAGTGTATTATTTTTATTTACTTAAAAACCTGAAGATATTAAAATAAGGACTTTTGATAATAATTGATTTTTACATATTTGTATCTACTGTAGAAACAACCGAAGCACCTGCCGCCCCTGAGCAACAATGGCACGGTCCTCTGATTCTAACGGTCGCCGTCACCACCGGTGCCTTATTATTGTAAGGACAAGGAGAAGGAACGAATAAGGGAAGGGAAGGGGAGGGGAAGGAGGAAGGCGGAAGGATTCGGGGTCGCGTGCTACAGGAATAAACTACGCAAGGAACTACCATTATTAGAGCTGTCAAAATAATATGATAATGCTCAATTTACATTTTCTGGTAAGTTTATGATTTTTTTGTTGATTTTTTTGTTGCTTCTATAAAAACAAGATTGGCATTTTTAGTTTTTTGGGTCGAACTTTGTTATTTAGAATAAGCTCCATTTTAACACGATATTAAATTAGATTAAAGATCTACAGAAGAAAAATGTTAAACTATACAAAGGTACAGTACACATGGCTCATTTTGTATAAATGCACAAACTGAAATCTGTTCAATATAGCTGTTTGTGATAAGCAAACAATGTGTGAGTAGAATAATCGAATTTTATATTAAGTAGGTAAGAAAAGTCGCTCCAGTTATGTGTCTAGATCAAAACATAGATGAGTAAAAGTGAAAAAGCATACGTAATTCCACGATGAAAATAAAATATTGTGTGGATATACATGAATATAATTTTTTATTTTCTAAATTCTTATTTATCATTAAGTGATGAATCATTTAAAGTTACTGACTCTAATTCTTGTTTCTTATACCAATAGAACGGCGCCATGCGCCTTACTTTGTCACCTCATGTGGATGGAAAAATGCTTTTACGTGACTATTGAATTTAAATTCAGGAGTTTACGTAGAGAAAAAATATGTTTCTAAAAACCCTACAAAAATTGCAGTGGACATATATCGTTAGAATTCATTTTTACTCATTTCTTTCTTTTAAGTCTTCAGTCTGATTTTAATAAAAAAAAAGTTAACCCAGGTAAAGCAATGCTCTCACTGAGGACACTAAGCGACACTAAGCTTGTGTCGCTTGAGTCAAGCCTTCTCCCAAATGGTAAATATATTTTAGATGGCTTAAGGACCACGTAAGTATTCAGAATCGAACGAGAGTCAGAGCTTTCGATGCAGAAAAAATAACTGTTTAAAACTGCATATTTAACTCATTTTTGACCGAAAGTGTCGATTAAGCCTTTTTGCCTTTCCAGCGACGATATATACATTGTTTAAGAAATATTTTTTCATTCTGAGTTTCCATTACTGATTAATTATTGATGAGTTTTGCATTATGTCCACTTTTCCTAATAATCTACAGCTAGCCGGGAACATTCACAAAAGCCGTCTCAATGACATATTGTAAGATTATTACAAGGCGAGCATACGATGCCTCGGGACACAACAATATATAAAATTTACACAATAATTGTAAGATGGGAACCAAGCATTACCTTCGGCCAGGTAAGGGTGAGGAGAGGCAGTCTATAGAACCACGTTTTTTTATTCTGATTCCATCATCGGCCTAAGAACTTTATGCCGCCACAGTTTTATATATTGCACGGTCAATGCAATTGAACTCAAAACGAAATTATTCAATTGAAAAAAAATAATTGTAGGTCTACGTTTCATGCTGATGTAAAATTCTATCGTAAAATATACTCGTACATCTAAAAATTAGGGAATGTAACATGACTTGGTAAAAAAAATAAATTATTTGCTTTAATCCATCTATTTCAAATATAGAATAATGTCTGCTAAAATACATTAAAGGTAAGTACTTTATTAAAGTTAAGCTTTATTAAAGTTGGTAGGGATTTGAAAAGATTATTTCAATTAACATCAGTTCCAAAACTGAAAAGTTCCCACTCATATACCTATGTATGAGCATACTTACAAAGGGAGTTATTTTAAGTTTAAAAAATTATACGAGTATCGCACAAGAATCCCATCTGCTTGGAACAAGTGTGACTATGGTATCCCAAATATGAGTATGTTGGGAAGTAACTAGCTATTAAGATGTAGGAATTAAACACCGCTGAAGTCATTTCAAGCAACGTTTCGATTCTCAATGGTGTTCTTTCCCCGCATGCCGAATTTTTGGGTCTCTACTGTCCAGAAAGGAGATGGAAAAATGAAATGCAAGCTCGTACATTTTAATTCAATAAAAAAATAAAAAAAGACAAAAATATTCATAAAAAAAAACAAGCAAACATCACAAAACTTATTTGATATTTTATTTCTTACGTGCAGCAGGTTGCAGCTAGCCGCTTCCACCGGCGGACCTTGTCGCCACAGTAAATGGCGATTTTTTCCCCAACTGCCTTCGCATAATGGGACGTAAGAAATATGTAGTTAAGGAACTGCAACCGGGGGGCGCTGCGAGCTGCTAGACCTACACCCTTCGCCCTTCGCTTCTCGTCCCTCGCTCCGGTGACCATCATTCACTGAACCGCAACTCAAGACATCGAGGTAAGTCGGCTTTTTTCGGAAGTCAATTCATTCACAGGTCATTTATGTTTTCTCTGTCAGCTGCTGTGTGAAGTTAGTTTTTTTTAAATTTATTTATTTACTACAGAAAAAAACATTACATATTACGATTTCAAGAAAGAAAGTGTGTACTGTTCATCTAGAAAGATTTACCTATTTATGACATGATTTGGGTGTATACTTTGATCAAAAATTAAATTTTATTAATCAAATTGAAATCACGTCAAATAAAACTTTGAAAATGTTGGGTTATATGTTAAAAATATTTAATCAATTCAAAAACACTTTAAAAAAATTGAACGTGTCATTAGTTAGGAATCAAATTGAATAGAACTCAACAGTGTGGGCACCAAGTTATGCTATTCATTCCCTTACAATAGAAAGAGTTCAAAATAAATTCTCAAGATTTATTAATTTCAGAATCGGCATATTAAGGGAATGTGTCAATTATGATTATCTTTTTGTCACCTTAATTTATTAAAATCATCGTAGAATAATTATCGACCTAACGTGTTTATATAAAATTATAAATTCTATGATTGACAGCCCTGAACTATTATATTTACATGACTGTTACATGACAGTTACAATACAGTACCTACCATATTATTGTGACAATTCTACTTCAACCTCACAATATTACACTCCTATGCGACGAATTCAACATCTCGGAAACAAATACTCCGATGTTGTTGATATATTTGGTACGTCAATATCACAGTATAAGTTAATAATAATAATAATAACTTTTAAACGAAATATTCACTTATAATAATAATAATAATAACTTTTAAACGAAATATTCACTTATCGTTAATGTATTGGAACTATTATTAATTATTATTTTTGTATTTTTATGTTTTTTGCTATTCATTTCTCAAAACGTTTTACTGTATTATTTCATGTATATCCTTTTTAAACTGTACTCATGCACTTACTTATGTTATATTACTATGTAAAAGCCCATCAGGGCGTTCATAATAAATAAATAAATAAATAAATAAATATACATTGGTACAGTTTTTTCATTTAATAGAGCGAATTTATTTTATGAGACTGTTTTATTTGGGATGTACCTATTATTCAATACTTTATTGTCTTTCTTGTGCAATACTGTTTGCCTAATGGCTTTGGTTTTGTTTGAAAAGTCTTTAACAGGTGCAAATAAATAAATAGACATTAAAACATTGACAACGCTCAATATTATCTGACAAACTGTAAATGATAATATATGTTTCCTTTTTAAAGGTCGTCTGAGATTTTATATTAACCCAACACACACCGAACTCTGCTGAACTGACTGACTAACGGAAGATGACTCGTACAAAGCAGACTGCCCGCAAGTCACTAGAAGAGCACCGAACTGCCGATCCGCAGCTGCCCTTCCAGCGGCTGGTGCGTGAGACCGCCCAGGACTTCAAGACTGACCTGCGCTTCCAGAGCTCCACCGCGATAGCCCTGCGGAGGCGAGGCCTCTTTGAGGACACCAACCAGGGCCCGATATCGAAGTGGGCCAAGCGCGTCATCATCATGCCCAAAGACAGCTAGCTGGCGAGACGCATCCGTGGCGGGCGCAAGCAAGCGACCAATCGTTCATCAATCACTAATCACACACTAGCCAAGTATTATTATTAAATTAGCCAAGTATTATTATAATTACTACCTTCGTGGAAGTTGGGGTTCAAGTGGAAAATTCAAGGTGATGATTTTTATCACAAAACTTCAGAAAGCCTTTTCTTGTACCACTCCATTAAGTGGTCCGAGGGTTGCATAACTTGGGTCACGTAAATAGATTGATCTAGAAATGGTTGTATTGAGCAAATTACGAAACATGGTTTCCGACTTGCTTGTGTTGGGTTATCTCCCGTATATGATTTAAAAAAGCATTGCTTGTTTTGCATTACCACCGGTAATTGTTTCCAGGATTAGTTATCTTAGGATAACTCCGGTGCATTCTTTCAGAAGCGGCTTTTTGAGCAAATTGCGAAACGTGGTTTCAAAATTACCAACCTATGCCTGTTCTGCGTCCCCTCCGATAAATCCCTCCAGAACACCTTTCTTAGACACACTTACAAACATCGCTTCAAGAATGCCAGCCTTATGCCACTTCCGCATGGTTTCCGAATTGCCTGTCTCAGATAACTCACGAGCAAGGTTCTTCAAATGCTTTTAGAAGGCAACCTCATACACATTAAATACATAATTCGAGTTGTCTGTCTTGAGCAAACCCAGAAACATGGGTCCAGAACTTCTCCAGAGCGCTTCAAAACTAAATCCACTAAGGGTCCAGTCTCTCCTCGCATAACTAATGCATTTGTATTTCCCAAAATTTTCCGGGGCAACTGATTGCCATATTTCTGAACCTGCCATCTAGACGGCCAACGAGAATCATGTTTTAAAATTTACCATTACACAGAGAGTCATACTTGGTATCTTCTTGCGAAATTATAAAAAAACTTGTGAGTGGAATGAAATCAAGACGATGGTAGCTAGAATTACAGTCACAATGTCTACACCTCAAATAGGAGTATGCTGGGCATATAGCACGATTTACGGATTACCGTTGGAATTCCAATTTCTAAAAAATACAAAGGTCGCTCACAGATGAGATGGACTGCCCACCTAAATAGGACTGTACACTTTTAGTAGATAAAAGCCATCGACAATTGACAAAACCATAAGATATTTGAAGAAAACCTATCGAAAGCTAAGCTGCGACACCAGAAGGCTTATGAAGAATAAAATTTTATTTTGCATAAGTTTATGTTTCACTAAGAAAAGAGATTTTTAATTATTTTACCTAAAAATAAGCATGAATATCAATATATTTTTATGTCACATTACCCAGAAAAAACTTTTAAAAAAAGAATAATAATGTAAGTACAAGTATACATATAGTATACATATGGAGAATTAATATTATTTGCATCAATTTTTAAAAAGAACAAAACAACAATAAACAAATGTGCAACAAATAATAAGACCAAAAAAAATGTTTTCCTAAAACAAATATTTTAATTCATGGACTCCCTAACAAACCCGTCAGTTTCTCAAAGCGATAAACTATTCTCAAAGGCAAATATATAACACCCAACACCGTTCTGTTTCCTTCCGTAATAATGGTCACACTATTATTAGTTCTTTATACAAACAGAGGGCATACATTATCTTCAAACGAAGATCCAGGGTGACTATGATGGCCCATTAAATATTAAAGACAAGCAATTGCATCTGTATTTTTATTCATGAAGACACTTCACCGTATGCAGTGTTGACTGGTTACTTTTATAGTTATAGAGTGGGCGAAAATATACAAAAAAAATAAACATCAAGATTCAAACAAAATAAATGTTTTTTTTTCTTTAAATGAAATTCATCACAAAGTTTACACTTTTAACAATAACATACAAAAAGAAAATAAAAGTTGCCGAAATCTGTTAAAAATCGAAATTTGCACACCTTTCTTTGTACGAAATGTCTAGACTAGTCTAGAGCTAAGTAAACGTAAAAAATCACTGTGATGTTCAACAAGTCAAAAAAATTGACTTATGAGTTTCTTTCGATTCCTTATGTTATAAGGAATCAGAAAACACCAATAAGTAAAAAAAATGACATCTTATAGTATTGAACTAGCGCAACGAATTGTTTAGCTCGCTCAGTCAATTCCATCGTGAAATATGGAGCTTTACCAATGAATTTATCTCTTTAAAGACAAAACATCATAATGTTTTTCGTACATATGCTTCAATTGCTGAAAAAAAATTGTAAAAATTGTTTTGAAATCTACAAAATGAGACCAAAAAGTCAATCGACGAAGCCGGGTGGTAAAACTTGTATTTTAATGATAAAATACATTATTTTAGTTATAATAATTAAACTTGTGTTCATGTTACTTGATGAAGGTAAAATAAATTAATGAAATGAGACAATAACTTTGTACACACGACCCACAGTTTTTTTTATTTTTATGAACGCCCGGATTCGCTTAGTCAAGCATTATCAGGGTACAAAATTAAAAATAATATTAATAAAAAATAAAAATAAATATTCTTCCAAATCAAAACTAATCATTTCAAACAATATACTGAAAATAAGATGTGAAAAGATAGCTCGAACGGCTGACTAAGAACTATTGGCTTTACATTAGGGAAGGGGTCCACTATCCACTACCAGTCCCTATTATCAGTTCCAGCACGCTTTTATCACATTGGGTGCCACGCGAGCGGTTATAGTAATGCGAGGGTTCGTAAGTTCGTACGAGTATTATGGTAATTTGATGTAAGATGTTACGCAAAACTTCATAGAATTGTGCATCTGGTGGAACTCTACCAAAACTGAACACCTTGACTAGGTACTGGCTATACCAAAAGTTATGCAAATGAATGGATATGGGCGTACCGCTGACAGCTCCGGTATATCCTCCCCCTCTTTCTCATACACTAAGCACATAACAGAAAGAGAGGTCACAGCGGAGCCCTCAGCGGCGGAACCACACGGGCAGCGATGAACAAGGAAGGGGAGATTGTTGAGATAAGGAAAGATATAAACTTACAGCTTGACACTGTTAAATTTTCAGTCGATCATATAAATAATTAACGATATATTTTTTTTAACTCCATAGATTATTTGTATCTTGAAGTAACAATATAAAGTATATTGTTGCTCTGAGATTTGTATCCTCAAAATGTACACTGGCAACGCCGCGGAATCCAAAATTAACCATGTCAAGTTGTAGTTGAAGGTCAGTTTTACGTTGTAGGTCGAAAAATTAGAGGAATGATTCCTTCGAGGCTGAATCCGTGACTGAAGGGGTGTTCGAACCTTTGACACGTTTGACAATGTCATCAAATCGGCCATGAACACCATTTCGAATTTTTTTAATTGGCATGTGTCAAACATAACATTTGGTCAAACGCTGACGGCCCGCGTAGCGATGGTTAACGCAGACCTTATCATGATTTAATGATTTTGTCAAATGGGACGGGCGTTTAAACAATAGTGCCCACAAAGACTTGCCACCGACAGCAAAGTTAAGCGTGTCAAGTTGTAATGATATCTTCTCAAAAACTTATCAGATGAT
Organism: Drusus annulatus; assembly: GCA_022651775.1. NCBI lineage: Eukaryota > Metazoa > Arthropoda > Insecta > Trichoptera > Limnephilidae > Drusus > Drusus annulatus. The sequence goes on along the minus strand of JAGWCC010000031.1, from coordinate 993,652 downwards.
GATGATGACAACCTCTGTGGCCGAGTGGTTAAGATCCTTGGCTTCGAATCCGGAGGTCGCGGGTTCGAATCCCGACGTACGCAAGAAAGTCTTATTTAATATAAGTTTCTAATAAAAATGAAATAATAATTTTGTATGAGACCAAAAATATAACTTAGTGATATAATTTTAGTAACCGACTGGTTTCGCTTAGCCTATGCATCATCAGGGTACATATTTAAACAAAACAAAAGTACACATAGTGTGTGGTCGGTAGCTGAGTGGACAAACGCGTCGCATTCCCACCCGGGCGTCGTGCGTTCAATTCCTCTGCTGGCTAAGTCCTCCATCATTGCACAAGCAACATCTTCCGCTTATTATGATGGCGGTAGGAGTTTTTCAAATATTGTCAGGTTAACCGTAACCCAGGAACGTTTGTCTTTCTTTAAAAAAAAAAAAAAAAAAATACCGAGGGAGAACACAATATTTACAAAAAAAGAACAGTACGAAAACAAAAGAATAACACTTATATTATAACAAAGAAGGAGACAGATAAAATTAAATTAAGTAAGCAAAACGTCGACTAAGAACGGGAAAAAATAGTGAGAAATTTTATACGTTTACGGGGAATATACCTAATATTGGACTACTGGAAAAATTTGATTGATTATTAAGAATAAAATAATTTAATAATTAAGAAGCACGAGAAATAAATAAAGGCATTCAAATTAATAGTTATAGTAAAAAAAAATACTTTTCAATTTAATAATACGGATGACTCGATTTTAAGTGTTCCACACACGCGTGGCATGATTTCGCTTTTCTGGGAACAGTATGCCACGCGAGGAAACGTCTAAGAAAGTCCGTTAAAATGTCACAGACGGGTACACACTGCCTGATGCCATATGCCCACTTTGCAGGTACCTAAACATTTTAATCTACTTTAAGATACAAATTAAAATGGTGTTGCTAGCTTTTCAGTTCAGACACTTGAAAAAAATACGACTATAAGATAAGTACTTTTATTAATTTATGGCAATTCGAGTTTCACAAAAAAATGTTTCTTTAAATGGTCATACCTTGGAGTCATACCTACCTCAAATTTTACTCTAGGTAAAATCTAGAAATGTGTTTTTTTATTGGTGGTTTTATGCTTAATTTGCCGCATATCACCTTTCATCTTCTTTTTATCTTGGCAGAAGAAAGATTAAAGAAAACTGGAATGCTGTAAAAATGAGCACCCTGAGGCGTATGTGTGTTAAAATCACGTGCAGGGCTGGTCCTCTACAGGTACAATTGAACTGAATGAAGTAAACCTTTTGAATAATGTATAAAATGATGGACTACAGAACGATAAGATGAAAAAAAAAAAAAAAAGTTTTTTTTTTAAATACCACTTTGCGGGCAAAATGCGAGTCCTGGAATCTTGTTAAAAATTATGGACTAAAGACGATAAACGAAAATATTCTCCAATACTAACACTTCCAAATATAAATATAAACGGGAAAAATACGAGCCTTGGCGTAAAAAAATAGTTGCTGTTTTCTCAGATTCAATGAAACCGAATGACGTGAACCTTTGGAATTCTGTTAAGAATAATGGACTAAAGACGATTGAATGAAAATATCTTTCAAAAATAACATTTAAAAATAAATACCAGTTTGTGGTCTAAATCCCAGCCTTATGGTCGAAAAATTAAATGTTGTTTTCTCAAGTTCTATGAAACCGAATAAAATGAAACTTTGGAATACTTGCATGATAAATGAAAGAATAAAAAAATCATCCGAAAGAAACATTTAAAAAAAAAATACAATCTTGGGATCGGAAATTAAATGCCGTTTCTTCAAGTTTTATGGGTTCGAATGCAATTAACCAGTTCGATTTGGTTGAGAACAATGGAATTACGACGATTGAATGAAAAAATGTTCCGAAAATAATAATTTATGAAAAAAATACCATTTTACGGGCAAAATGCAAGCCTTGGGGTCGGAAATATGATGCCGTTTTCTCAAGTTCTATGGGTTCGAATGAAAATAACCTTTTCAATTCGGTTAAGAATAATGGAATTAAGACGATTGAATGAAAAAATCTTCCGAAAGTAATATTTTTTTAAGAAAATACCATTTTACGGGCAAAATGCAAACCTTGGGGTTGGAAATTAGATGCCCTTTTCTCAAGTTCTATGGGTTCGAATGAAATTAACCAGTTCGATTTGGTTGAGAATAATGGAATTACGACGATTGAATGAAAAAATGTTTCGAAAATAATAATTTATGAAAAAAATACCATATTATTTTGGGTCGGAATGAAATAAACCTTTTCATTTCAGCTGATAATAATGGACTGAAGACGATTGAATGAAAAAATCTTCAAAAAGTAATATTTTATGAAAAAATATATCATTTTATGGGCAAAATGCAAGCCTTGGGGTCGAAAATTCGATACCTTTTTTTTCAGGTTCCTTGGAACGGAATGAAATAAATCTTTTCATTTCGGTTGAGAATAATGGACTTCAGACGATTGTATGAAAAAATCTTTCAAAAGTAATATTTTATAAAAAAAATTACCATTTTACGGGCAAAATGCAAGCCTTGGGGTCGTAAATAAGATGCCGTTTTCTCAAGTTATATGGGTTCGAATGAAATTAAACTTTTCAATTCGGTTGAGAATAATGGACTTTAGACGATTGAATGAAAAAATCTTCCAAAAGTAATATTTTATGAAAAAAGTACAATTTTACGGGCAAAATGCAAGCCTTGGGGTTGGAAATAAGATGCCGTTTTCTTAAGTTTTATGGGTTCGAATGAAATTAAACTTTTCAATTCGGTTGAGAATAGTGGACTTAAGACGATTGAATGAAAAAATCTTCCAAAAGTAATATTTTTTGAAAAATGTACCATTTTACGGGCAAAATGCAAGCCTTGGGGTCGAAAATTTGATACCTTTTTTTCAGGTTCTTTTGGATGGAATGAAATGGACCTTTTCATTTCGGCTGAGAATAATGGACTTAAGACGATTGAATGAAAAAATCTTCCAAAAGTAATATTTTATGAAAAATGTACCATTTTACGGGCAAAATGCAAGCCTTGGGGTCGTAAATAAGATGCCGTTTTCCCAAGTTATATGGGTTCGAATGAAATTAAACTTTTCAATTCGGTTGAGAATAATGGACTTTAGACGATTGAATGAAAAAATCTTCCAAAAGTAATATTTTATGAAAAAAGTACAATTTTACGGGCAAAATGCAAGCCTTGGGGTTGGAAATAAGATGCCGTTTTCTTAAGTTTTATGGGTTCGAATGAAATTAAACTTTTCAATTCGGTTGAGAATAGTGGACTTAAGACGATTGAATGAAAAAATCTTCCAAAAGTAATATTTTATGAAAAATGTACCATTTTACGGGCAAAATGCAAGCCTTGGGGTCGAAAATTTGATACCTTTTTTTCAGGTTCTTTTGGACGGAATGAAATGGACCTTTTCATTTCGGCTGAGAATAATGGACTTAAGACGATTGAATGAAAAAATCTTCCAAAAGTAATATTTTATGAAAAATGTACCATTTTACGGGCAAAATGCAAGCCTTGGGGTCGAAAATTTGATACCTTTTTTCAGGTTCTTTTTGGACGGAATGAAATGGACCTTTTCATTTCGGCTGAGAATAATGGACTTAAGACGATTGAATGAAAAAATCTTCCAAAAGTAATATTTTATGAAAAATGTACCATTTTACGGGCAAAATGCAAGCCTTGGGGTCGAAAATTTGATACCTTTTTTTCAGGTTCTTTTGGACGGAATGAAATGGACCTTTTCATTTCGGCTGAGAATAATGGACTTTAGACGATTGAATGAAAAAATCTTTCATGAAAAATGTACCATTTTACGGGCAAAATGCAAGCCTTGGGTCGGGAATCAGATGCCGTTTTTTCAAGTTCTATGGGTTCGAATGAAATTAACCAGTTCGATTCGGTTGAGAATAATGGAATTAAGACGATTGAATGAAAAAATCTTCCCAAATAATATTTTATGAAAAAAAAAACCATTTTACGGGCAAAATGCAAGCCTTGGGGTTGGAAATTAGATGCCGTGTTTCCAAGTTCTATGGGACCGAATGAAATTAACCTTTGTTATTCGCTTAAGAATTATGGACTTTAGACGATTGAATGAGAAAATCCTCCAAAATAAACATTTTAAAATAAAAATAAAACGTTTTACGGGCTACAAGTCCTGGGGTCGGATATTATTTTATCTGACTGACTTATATAAACATTTGAAATTCTGTTAAGAATGATGGTCGAAAGACGATTGAATGAAAAAAATTTCGAAAAGTAATATTGGTTAAAAAAAAAAAAAAACAGTTCAGCTCCCACTCGCACTCATGCGTTGGGCTGATATAACGGTACAGTCAGTACCTTTCTGTTTATACCCTAATATTTACAAAAATAACTTCACTTTGTATTCACAAATAGCAAATACGTGAAAAGAAAATAATTTCATGTGTTTCTCAACGAATTCCGTGAGATCCTCGCGCCTGGAAGACATTAGGGTGAGCTGAACCGGCTAGTTGATACCATGGGCCACGGATTTCAAATACACGGTCCAACGGCGCGATGCCAAATGGAGCGGTACCGTGGATTACGGTGAACCTGGAAATCCGTAGTTTCGCGTCATGCCAAAATTTTATTTGAGGAAAAGTCACTCACGGTCAGATTTTGGCTGAATACCGCGCTGTGTGACCCAATGGACTGATCGTGAGTGCCCAGCATAACTTATCAATTATATCAGAGTTCAAAAATTATGTACACGAAAACATTTTAGATTTACAAAGTATTGAATACATTTCAAATTCGTGAGCTTTAGCGTTGTAAAAAAAATCTCAAAATGGCTGGTATTGATGAAAGAATGCGACAAAACTATAAATTTGTGTAACGTTGTCTCATTCTTTTATTAAAATTTCAAATTAGCGCCAATTTCTCTCTTATTTGCACGTTTTTGTATGATCAATTGTGTCCCTTTTTAGTGTCTAGTGTGATTTTTTTATTCGAGCAGAAGATAGCGCCCCTGAGGTGATTTTTCACAAAAACGGCGCTATACAAATTATCTAAATATTGTTATTATTTACCAACTCGTATCAAGAATATAACGAAAGCCCGTTTCCCGTCGGACCGGAAAATTTTATGTTCGATTGTCGTCCATAAACAGAATGTTATTTTCATTTTATATTATTATATATTTAAAGCGTTAAAAGATACTACCAGCATTTTAGAAATTAACCGCCTGTAGCAAATTTAGTTTAATGCGACAGCGCTATATGAATTTGTATTACTGTCGCATCTTTCCATCAATGTTGACATTCTTTCATAATGTGAATGCACACGAATTTGAAATGTATTTAATGCAAAATAAAGATTGTTTTTTGTATACTGATCTAAATGTTAAGTTAAGCTATAGAAAATATCTATCTGCTTGCGAATCGTTTTGGAATTAGTGACGCATGTGGCCCTAGAAGGAACTAACCAAACAAATAACTATTTTTAAAATCCATAGATTTTTAGGATTTACATTATTTTTTTCAATTTCTAGATTCTTATTTATCATTAAGTGATTGAATCATTTAAAGCTACTGACTCTAAATCTTGTTCCTTATAAAAATATAATAGAGCATTGCGCCTAATTTTTTTCTCCCATGTGGGTAGGAGAATATATATTTACGTTACTATTGATTATATTAAGTCATGAGTTTACGAAGGGAAAAAGTTTTTTAATAAACACCCTACAAAATTGCCTGAGTATCATCATTATCAGCTCTGTCTTCGCGCTCATCCAGCAACTAACGCGGTTTCTTCTGATGAATATCTGTCGCTATTGTCGCATTTAACTTTTTATTGAAAAATCTAAATCTGAAATCTATCCCATTATTCGTCCCCTAATAAAAGTACACTTTAATTTGACACCATCTTTAAAAGGTGTTCGTCCCAATGGCAATTTCTTATACCAATTCGCAAACCAGATGTCGTGAATCTTGACTAAGTAATGGAAAACTAAATGCGGAACTTGCAAATTTAATCCAACTCGTTCAAAAGTGTTGAGCATTTACTTCAATAGTATTTTAACCAGGGCTATTAAAATATTCCTTTTTACGGGAGTGCATATTGAGTTGAGTGTAGCCAGTTGCAATGGTAACATACGCAGCCGATAACTTGCTGTCAATAATCACCTATAAATATTTGTTTTTGTGAGTACGTACGTATATACGTACGAGTGTTAACTTTTCAAAATTGGAACCGTAAATTATCAAATTGAAAAAATAATATTTTCAAATCCAGACAAGTAATAAAAAAGTTCCTACCTTCAGTATATTTTGCCCGACGATTATTTTTATTCTATATATGAAATATGCGTCTATTTGGGTTATTTTGTAAGGCCATATAGACTAATATGCAACGTTAAATCAGGTAGATTAAAGCAACAAATAGATTCTGTGGAAACAAGATTTCTCAGTATTCATTCATTTATTTATTTTTTACTAAAAATAACAAATTGAACACTCCTTGCAACGTGTTTTCTGTTCTTCATTTTCTACGAAACATTACCTACTTACGAAAATCAATCCGCGTGACGTCTTCAAACGCCATACGCTCCCGACTTCCTCCACCTTGATATTAAAATTCATACAACAATAAGCACCCCAGTATAATACGACACCAGAAACCAAATAATAATAGCGCCTTACGTCCGGCACGCTTCCTACCAAGACAATATAAGATCTTACCTCACCATACCTTTTATAGGGGTACCGCTGATAGGTCCACTGTACCCTCTCCCTCTTTCTCATACACGACTCTTTTAACAGAAAGAAAGGTTAGAGTGAAGGTCTCTTCGGCAGGGCCAGACCTTACTCGTTTCAATAATCACTACTTACCCCTCTTTTTGTCGCGTGGCCGGTAAAGCGCAACGGGCGCAAATATACCACCACCTTGACGACTTTTATTTAACTGGCTCGTGTAAAGCCAATAAAGTGTGACAACTTTGAAAAAAGAGTATTTCATTATTGTGGAAAGTAAATTATACACCTTTAAAGAATTTTGCATTTTTCTTTTTTACGCTATGTATTAGTAAGGTCCGTTCTAAATACAATTAGGGAAACATATTTGATTGTTACATTTACTTTTGCCATTGACTTTTTAAAATGATGAACTCGTATAATATATTTTAAGAAATATGTAAACGCTTAGTGATAAAAAAAACTCTTAAAAAAAAAACAAAAAAAGTAACTGATATTTTTAAAGTTATCGAAGTAGAATAAATAATACATGTAAATATTATAATTTGTATAACAACAGAGACAAGTAAATTCTTGAAATCGAATGTACTTTTATATTTTATATGTAATCTCAGTAACACATAAAAAAAGGTACGTGTAAAGGGTAAATTGTGAAACCTTATTGAGAGTAGTTTTGCATTAAATAAATACCTAATAACGGAAATATAACGAATACTTTTTAAACGTCTCCCATCCATATCATTAAGTTTTGTTTTTTATATGAAATAGAAGAAAGCAGTATGCCCCGTGTATTTATATTAAAATCACAAATATGCACCAATCAATTCAGTAATATCTGTAATAACAATTTAACATAATAATGTAAGTACCGAAGGTACCTACCCAAGCGCAGCAAACAATCCAACAACTCTTTGTTATTTTGTGTTTTGGTGGCAGCACTGATTTTTATGGCGGGCGGTCGCCACCAACGCAACGGTATTCAATGTTTTGACAGTTCGATGTGCAGTTTTATTTAATAATAAATTAGAAGCTTTCAGTGTAAATAATAACATTAATACGTGGATAATTTAGTGTTATTAATGAATTTCGCTGTGATCCGATGCTCGGGTAAGTCTATTGCTTATTATGTTATTCACGTTGTATTTATATGTTTATTTTAATCAAATTAGGTTAGGATTGCAAACGTAAACAAATGATAAATTCTAACATCATTATCTCGATAAAACGTCGTCTGAATGATATCAGTGTGTACAATTATTCGTTTATATTTTCTAATTTACTGGTTTTACTGTCTGGTTTCTCACATTCATACAAATATTTTAGACAACGATGGATCCGTCAATTTCAAACCATTAAAATGATTGAGAACGGGGAAGTAGTTTGCTGTTATTAACACTAAACAACGGAAATAATCCACTTAGAAAACTAATCATCTATTCTAGTTGCAATGTTAATGATCTCAATAGTTTGCCAAGTATTTTAGGATGCCTCAAACCTTTTGTTATATATTTTTGACAATTAACGATCTTCGTTCTTCCGGTTCATTTGGTGTCGAGTTTTTTGCTGATAATTTTGCAAGGGTCCTTTTTGTGTTTCCTTATTCGAAGACTAATTGATTTTCACACCCAATTACTATAATGCATTGTAATATTAAACCTTTCCCGCATTTTTTTTACAAAAATAATGCTCATAACAATGCTACCTACCACAAGGATGAATGTATGTTTAGTGCACGGTTCATTTGTGGATACAAAAAAAGTATAGATTCAAAATATTGTTATTTTATACTTGTACCGGATTAGAAAAAGTCATGCAACAGGAAGATCGCGGTTTTTTTTGTTGATGTCAAAATGGATGAGTTTGATTAATAATAATTTAGTTTATTTAATCATTAAATAAATAATAATTATACACACACTTCACACAATATAATGTAATTCAGATCTGTACAATATATTTTTAGATCCTTCCTTTCCTTGATGAAAATTATTACTAGAACCCATCTGGGTTCAAAAATCTTCTCGTCGCAAAAACAGGACCTTACTTAGTAAAGAAAAAATAATTAAATTTTAAATACATTTTTTTCATAGCTAACACTTTTTTATAGTCAATGGAGCTTGAGAAAGAATAAACCTCCAAGGCTTTTTAAATTTTATTTATTTACGCCCTAGTGGGCTTTTACAAAAAAATTGAACAGTAAATTTATCTTGACAGGTAGAACATTATAATCAATGTATCAACATTAAAAAATAAAACAAAAAAGTACAAAGGTCTTGAAAAATAAATCAACTAAAACGTAGTGGTGAATACAAAATGCAGTATAAAAAATAACAATTATAATACATATAAAAGCATAGAAGAGAAAAAAAACACAATTGTGTGGTACTCTTATATTTCAGTGAAGTATTTGTAAAGAGTTCGTTTTATCACTGATACAGAATCACCAAATACATCAACAACATGATTAAAAAAAGAAGATGTGAACCCTTAGATTAGAGATGGTCAATATTCCTGTCCCTGTTAAAAAGAACCGGTTCCAAGCCGGTCACTGGAACAGTCTTTTCTTTATAATATAAAAAAAACTTCGTAATACTTTTCTGGCACCAGGAACCGGTTCCGAAAATAACTTGATAAATAATTGGTTCCTCGTCAGTCGCCGGTAACTGAAACCTCAGGTACACCCAATTTCCGATATCAACCATCCTTACCTCAGATTGACCGTATAGGCCTTTTAACTAACTAATACTTAACATTATAATAATCTAAAATAAGTGTTTTACATGCATTTAAAAAATAAATAAATGTAAATTATTTTTCTTTAAAGGAAGAATCTGGGTCCTAATTATAACAAGCTTTAATCAACTGTCTACCAATTTCAAATATATCTAGAATTCACCATAGTTGGCCATATCAAAGATTCAAATATATTATCTGTCTCCCAAATTCAAATATCTCTGGAATTCACCACAGTTGGCCATATCAAAGATCGTCTGCATCCATAAACGCCGTCCCGGGTAGATTGACAAGCGAGTGGCGGAGAATCTGCAATCTGACAAGCGATTCACAATGGCCTCAATTGACATTGTGATAGTTATTCGTGATCAGTGCCACCGTAACGCCTGAGATTAACATTGGCCTTATATTCAATTATGTATGAATATTGTTAAATTATATTCCCAACGCATTAGCGTGAACCAGCTAACCCATTGCGGAAAATTATCACGAAATTATTCGCTTTGTTGTGTGTAGGTATACACGACGGTGTTGCCCGTGTATAGGCTCATTATTTGGACATAAAATAATTCATTTTCCAACAAGTGACCACCCGTAACAACGGGCCAAACATTAGTCCCAATAATTAGCCCGCCGATATAACATAACATAATAACAACCTGTTGCTGCCGCCCACAGGTGGTATTATGCTGGAGTACAGGGGTGCAACACCCTTTTTTTACTGGAACACATATGTTGCACAAAAACTTTCATAGCATCTGTTTTTATGCGATTATTTTCTTTCTATCTATTTCGTCCAATACTAGGTATATTTCCCGTAAACTAATAAATTTTCTCATTATTCTTTTATCATCTTCTCAGTTGAAGTTTTGCCTCTTTCATTTCTAACTATCTTCTCTGTTTTCCTTTCTGATAATTTATTTTTTATTCCTTTGTTTTCTAATTTTATTTCATATTGTGTTCTCCCTCTGTATGTACGAGTATATATAACCCTACAATATGTATTTTTTGTTTAGTTTAATTTTATACTCTGATGATGCTTAGGCTAAGCGAAACCGGTCAGACATAAAAAATAAAATAAAATAAGTTTTTATTTCATTTTCATTGATTATTTGTTTTAAAAACGTATGAATCTCCGTTATTTTAATTTCCCACAGGAAATACACAATTGATGAGGTCCACAGCTAGTTATCTCGCAGACCTAGAACCCTCTGATCTCCCACCAGAAACGGTCGGTAACCTACATTTCTGGGATTTCTTAAAGTCAAATAGACGATATCAATAATGTAAATGGCATTAACGTGTCGTAAATTAATATATAAATTCATTTTATAATTTATGTGTTAATAGTATAGAGATATCTTTTTTAGGATATTGTGTTCCGTAAAACTGTAATTATTTTTACGACGTTCACTCATAACCGAAGTCATGGAGAGATAACGATATATTATTTGCATTCCTTTCACACGTTCACTTCAAACTGTTTTGGCCAAATCACATTAATTCCACCCGTAGTGTTTTTATTTACTCTCGACGCGATTGAATGCTTTATAACAATTGACGAACTGTCACCAAAAGTGCATCAAAATTAAACACATAAAGACGTCAAGTCTATCGGCCTCTAGTGACTTTCAACAAGTTTAATAATGGTTCTAAATAATACATTCTTAAATATTTAAATAATATCAGTAACCTAAAACACAAATATGAAACAGAAAATAAAAAAGACAATAGTCACAACAGAGACTCGAACTCGGATACTCTACTCTATAAACGTAACGTTTAATCAATTCGGTCATTGGGACTTTATTAGAAGGTGGCATTTGTATCGATCTCTTATTTTCATTGAAAATTATGAATATATATTTTTAAAATTTCTTCCAATTTTCGGCAGCCATCTTTGTAATGGATTCAAAGCTCAACGCGAGTTCATTGAATACCTAGATGGTGTCTTGGATAATTATCTAAATATGCGTTACTCCCGGATAGAGTAGAGGATACGAGTTCGCGTCTCGGTTGTGACCATTGTCTTTTTTTTTGCTGGGTTTTTTGTTTCATATTTGTGTTTTAGATTTTTGATATTATTTAAATATTTACAAAAAACGTAAGCATTAATGCTTCAAAGTTATTTCCAATTTTAATACATTCTTACCTACATACCTCCTACCCTGTTCTACTTCGGGAGACTTTGGCAAAGTGGAGATTATCGAAGTGACCGGGTGCGTTGCCCAAAAAGGTGTACAATCTCTATGGAAATTTGACTAAATTTTCCATCCCACTGTTCAGTTTGTTTTGTATTTCTTTCTCTTTTCCCATAATTAGGTTAGGTTATCTAACCATTTTTGAATAATTTATTAGTTTGGGTTATAATATCTATGATTAAAGGGTATTCTTCTTAGAATTTTTGTTTTTAGCAATTATCTATCTAAGTCTTAGAGCTGGTAGAAAAATGGCTCCATGTAACAATAAAGTACCCTTTATGTTTATTTTTGTAATTTATCATGTGTATTTAATGGTACTTACCCACCGTGACATAAAATATTCAATTGGACATGTGTGCTCGCGAGTGCGGGTTGGCGAACCCTGATGATGGGATATCTTCATTCAATGATGGGCAACTGCCATTTACACATTTACGGCTTCAACAGTTTTTTGCTCCAATGCCAAAAACCACACGAAACTGTATTAGGATGTCTAATTATTTGACTTAGCGTTCGTATCATTATTATTTGTAAGGAGCGTCTTCGGTTGGCATCTGTTACTTTATGACACCCTGTAGATTCACTTCCTAAACTTCATAATATCTATAAAAGCTTATTTTTTTAAAGCTTATTTCATAGAATTCAACATTAGAGTAAATCCGGAGTGGGAGATACTCTCAGTATCGCCCTGGTGAGAAAACAACATTCCTAATTGAAAAGTAGCTGAAAATACCTCAGATGCATTTAACGAAACAAACCTCTATTGGGGGTGCCATTGTCCGACTAGCTCTGGGCAGTAAGAACTTTTGTTCGATATTACGTAAAATAAAAATAGTCTTTATTAATTATCTGTAATTTAAATCAGGCGCTTTGTAAGGTAGTTAAAAGGATTACCAACAGTTACTTTGAAACTGAAATATTAATTTTTCTGACTAAATCAACAATTTTCAGCTCGCAACGTCATTTCAAACACAGGAATTTGAAATATCCGTTTAAATAAGGCAAGGCATTGTTTTTAGTTGGTTTGGTATTTTTTAAATTTTCAATAACAATAAAATATTTAAAAAGGTTTATGGTGCTGGGGCAAAGCCGGGTAGTACAGTTAGTCAATTATTGATAACAGCAGTCTGATTATTCTACATAAAATGTTTTTGTTTTATCCCAAAGCATCCAAAGCAGATAATTTAATATTTTTGTTTGCATTAATTCCCTTTGCAATTGCATTTTCAATTATATTTAAACACGAGTCTCTTGGTACATTCCTAAGCAATTTTTAGTTTACAAAAAGGTAACAAAAAAAATGCTTTCGAACCTACCCGAACAACAGGTAAACAGTCGACGTGATCCACAAATTTGTCTTTTAGTTGAAATATTGCAGTTCTGGGTGTGGGGGGTGTCATTTATCAGGTTTGATGTCCTTACAAAAATGAAAAACAATTTTACTGCCGAAGTAAATATATTTGTATATAATATATGAAGAAAGTAATAATTTTCTTGTAATAATTGTATAATAACTGTGTGCATAGGCGGTCAATTTGATAGATGACCCTATCTCAACAGACGTATTACAGCCTTTGGACCTTGTTCAACAGGAATTTCTATATACTCGTATGATGCTCCGAAGAACTAGCATCAGCTAGGAAACAGGCCAAACACGCGCCCAACATTTGCACACTGTGTTTCCTTTTTAATTCTACAACAGATTCATTTCTTCGAAAATACCCTCCACACAGCATCCCCAAATATGGAGGAAATCATTTCTCTCATGGCCTACTGTGTGGAATTAATATTCTCGACACAGGAATCTTCTAGTGAGACAGACATGAACCAAACCCATGTATTTTTTAACATTTTAGCAAGAATAAATAAATAAAAAAATATGTATATATATAAAACGGAAAATTCTTACTTTTATTTTAATTATCTTAGTCTCAAAAAGTTTGTGAATCTTAAATGGAAGATGTCCCTGCTACATTTAAATTTTCACAGCGACATATGCAAGGGCACAGAGTCTTAAATTGACCCTTAGGGGTTCGAAGACTTAACGGCAATTTTTACGATTATCGCTTCTTTTCTATGGCAATTATTTTAAATAAGGCATTGGTTCAGGCTTATCTAGATGGTCCTCCGCTGGGAAAAACGGACCCAACTTTCCTGGTAAAAGATTCCAAGTTTGACCGTTAGGCACGATGAAGTAAAAATAAAATCAAAAGCACTGTGAGATTGTGTTGTATAGATTTTATTTATTTTTAGTATTGGTGAAATTTTATAATTTGTTTTTATTTTTTGACAATAAAATAAACTAACAAATCACAAAACGTAGATAATAATAATAACACACGTTTTTTTATCATAATGCAACTAGATGAAAAATATACGATTAGTTGACGACCTCCATGGCCGAGTGGTTAAGATCCTCGGCTACGAATCTAGAAGTCCCAGTTTCAAATGCCGGCGTGGGAATTTTGCGTGGGAAGAAAGAAGTTATGAGTACCTTGTTATTCAGATCTAGTCACTGCTAAAGCTGTTTTAAGACACGCTGAAGGATTATAAGTGGTAATTTTGATGATCTCAGCAATAATAATTGATATGGTTTTACTTAGTTTTTGGTTTCGTATTGTTTTTTGATGTTGCCTGTAATCCTAAATATTATGGTAGCACTTTTCTCTTTAGTATAAGAGGTAGTAAGTTAGTACCCGTCGTATGTTTTCGTCGTAACTCTCTGCGAGTGCTAGCTGAGCGTTCTTTCGACCCCCTCGAGTACCGATCTCGTGTACCCCACGCCAATGGAGAAAGCATCCTCGTTACGATTTGGCCCATTTGTTGACTTTTTAATAGTTTTACCGAAACATCATTCAGTCATAAGGCCTACCACTTTTTGTTCTTTTTTTTCTGTTCCTTTCATTGGGTAGGACATTTCAATTAATCATCATTTTTTCCTGGGTTTCTACGGAAGAACTGTTTCAGAAGATATGTAACTTTATCTATTCTGACTGTCTGCGTCTGTCTTTGTTCTGATCTGACTTATGTAGACAATTTCACTAACTTTGTTTGTTTGTTTTTTTAATTTTTTAAATTTATGGCGTTTGTGCATGACCATAAATTAATATGTTACCACGTACAAGAAACACATATTTACGAAACAAAGAATTTTAATTTATCGAAGGAAGCAATCACTTTGTAGCTTGACATTATAATTTAAATAAAAAATAATTTTGTTTTAAGCCACTTTATTTATACACATATAACAATTCGACCGGTTTCGGTTAAACTTAACCTTCTTCAGGAACGTATATATATACGTTCCTGAAGAATGTTAAGTTTAACCGAAACCGGTCGAATTGTTATATGTGTATAAATAAAGTGGCTTAAAACAAAATTATTTTTTATTTAAAAGAATTTTAAGTTACTGAATTTATTAATTTAAAATGCTCGTAGAGTCTTAGACGGTCCAAACCCTGAAGTAACAATATATGAAGAGGGAGCTAATTCATTTTACCCAACATATACAAATTTGAAAAAAATCACCTTCTCCGGGTTTTTACGCTGTACACCGTGAGAAAGGAAGAGACAAAAAAATCTCCTGAATTATCACACCGCTTTAAAGTATTGTTAGAATGTTCTTCGTGTCCCGCGTCTCCGTTGACTTCGCCCACACGTTTTGATACGCGAAATAAATGTACATAACCCAACGGTTTATTAGGTTACATGCAATATTTTTGTTTATAACAATATTGTGAAAAAATGGTTATACGAATAAGCAAAAACATTATATCGACATGTGCTATGACGATGTATAAATACCCTAGCCCTAGTCCTAGCCACGCCTAGGGCTAGCCGAGTCCGGCAAACCTCATAAAAACTGACTACAGCAGCGCTCTCTCTTGTATATTATTGTTCTGAGGTCCAAACCTTAAACGGCCAGGGCATTTTTCTCAGTATCCCTGGAGAGTGACCACCATTCACATGAATTTGAATTTATTTAGTAACTAGATCTGAACTTACAAACCTCACTCTTCTACGTCTCGTTCCCTTGTACTTTAAAAACAATATTTACTTGTAATATTCGCTAAAAGTGTTTAGATTGTTCAAATCCCAAACGAGCCAGGCAACCACCCAATACTATGGAAAAAAAATATCGAGGAAGCTGGTAGGACTATTGGCAGGACACTGATAACCCCAGGAGACACACTATGCAGCTGTCGGGAGTGGATTATCGAGTACCACCAATAGCTGTAGCAAATGTGAAGTGGATAAATACACCATCGATATACGAGCATGTCGGTCGATGAGAAACATTGATTAATCTATCTAGTGCCATTGTCCCCGTATCTTGATGGGAATGACGCCCAGATAACTTGGATAATATATAACTTGGAAGCCACGCTGTGGAACCCGGAGACACCTTCAAATCTTTCAAACCCAATAACAACCTTGGTGACCTTTATTACAGAGACTAGTCAAATAAATAACACGAAACAATAAGCTTATGGCTTCAGTGTTGACTGGGGCTATGCAGACTCCGTACAGTAAATAAAAAAAACACTTACGTCAACTCCACATCTGGTCGAAAATGTAATTTTCTTTGAACACTATTATCACAACATATTCCGTATTAATTTTATAATATTCCGTTTTATAAGCTTTGAATAATTCTGAAAAACGTCGCAAAAAATTGAAAACTTAATTGTCTTCAATACTAATACTTATGTTACATAATATATTGCGTAACTCGATAAGATGCAAGTCAACAAAATGCAGATTATTAACCTGTAACTAACAAAAAACATTGTTCAATAGTCACATAAGAGTATGTAGCTAATATCTCTTTTTTCTATTAAAATGCCACGTTTTGCCTATAACAGATCTAAATTCATTTCAATGAATTCATAATAGTATTCAAAATACATATTCGAAAAAAATATTCAGAGGCGTGAATAATTTTTCAGAATGAGTTAGTCGATGTGTTCCGAAAAATAATTTCAAAAGAACTCGTAACCGTTGAGTGAGGTTATAAAAGAAAGCGTAATATTTGAAATAATTTAGCGAGATATTTAGCTTTCCTCAACGTGAATGCAGTCATACGAATTTATATGTTATAATTACACGAAAAATAATAATGATGTTGGCTTTGGATAGTGATCATCGATTTATTGAAATACAACGAGACATGCAAATACATTTATTTACTTGCGACAAACGCATGTTAATGTATTTCAATTATAAGTTTACATGTGATATTGACGTTGTATTAGAAACAAAATCATTATGCATGTTACAATTTCAAATAAGGGAAAATTTTGCTATAAAATACAAAGTGAACAGGATACCATAAAACGAATATCTTTCCACTCAAAAACCAAACGTTCATGATTTCCATATATTATTTTTAATCTCATTAGTGCAAAAAAATATTGTAAAATAAAAATAAAAAAGAGTATTGAATAGCAGATACAAAATATTGTAGATGAAAATAACTAATAATGTTTAATAAACAACAGGATCAAAAATATTGTAAAAGAAAAGAAAAAAAATGATATTAAATAACAAGTTCAACTATTAGTTTAGCTCTACAAGCTGCGAACAACTGTACTAAATTAGACTTATAGTTTGATATTTACGTGTTAAATATATCAGCGACATCGTATATTAATGGAAAATCTTATGTAAATCTTATGAAATCTTATCTTATGAAATTATATGTACTATACGAGAGTTGATGCTTGAATCATTTCATCTGTAGTTTTTTTTCTAATAATTGTAGACAATGTTTCACACTAATTCATTTTTTATTATCCGAAATGCCCTTAGCAGCTAAAATTCTGTTATCAGTTTGTTCCGATACTCTTCATTTATTATATGTAAAACCACTTAATAATTACATTTTCAAAAATACGTGTTTAAATAAGTGTTTTTTTTTACTAATTCTTTTTCCACATTTATACATTTGATAGAACAATATTATAACGTTCAAAGCGTTTCGAACATGTTTTCAAATGACTACGATAGTAACTGGAAGCACAAATATATATTTTTTAATTTTTTTAAAAAGAAAGACAAACATTCCCGGGTTATGAATAACCTGACAATATTTAAAAAACTCCTACTGCCATCATAAGAAGCGGAAGATGTTGCTTGTGTAATGATGGAGGACTTAACCAGCAGAGGAATTAAACGCACGACGCCCGGGTGGGAATCCGACGCGTTTGTCCACTCAGCTACCGACCGGTCTGATTGATAAACTAGGAAAACGTGTGACAGTGTTTTAAAATCAGCAATAAATAAATGTACAGTGAATACCGCACAAGACTCAAATTGGGGTGTATTGTGAGCTTAGGGTAATAGGGAGGGGAAGGAGTTGGGGAAGATGAAGATTAAGGTTGAGAAGTACCTGGCTCTTCAGATCTGAATAGCCAGGTACCTTCCTCTTCTACATCTCCTTCCCCTCCCCACTACCTTCAGCCTCACAACATTCCCCAATCGGGGATGCCATAGTCTCACTGGCTCTAGACGGTTAAAGAGCGGTTGTGCGGTATTTACTATAAAAAATAAAAAAAAACACGGCTGAAACCATTTTAACAACGTTTCGATTCTGAATGGCGGTCTTTCATCAGGGCAATACTTAGAGAGTATCTTCCACTTTGGAACGTCTCGCAAATATACTACATTTATATTATTTAAATGTGTTATGACACATATTAATTAAATGAAAATTATTTGCGCACGTCGGGTTTCAACCCGCGACCTATGGATTCGTAGCCGATCGTCTTACCACCCGACCACGGAGGCCGTCATTGTAAAAAAAAAAATATATATTTCTATTTATATTGATCTCTTATAATTTCCAGGACAAGAATCGGATTGAATGTTCTGAGTTTGCGATATGATATTTTTGATGGCTTGATCATTTTTCATACTGAATTTAATCACGTTAATATTTATTGCTGAGCTTATGTTTTGATATCATTGAAGAGCGTTAATCATTTGAAAAGGGAATTGTTATGGCATGCAACAGGTATCGACCCCAAAAACTAAAGAAGAACACTGCTTTAATATAAAAATATGTTTCTTCTAGTAAGTTTACATCATGGTAATCGTTACTTTACTCAACGTTATCTGTCACACCTGGATTTGCGTCGTAGCTGTGTCTAGGTACATTTAGCAATTGTCAGAAATAAGAGATGATGTTACGCTGTTGGCGATAAGGTCTAAATTGCAACGCCGGCCGCCTCTTTCGATTTATGCAAAAAATCATGACCATGTTCTATTTTATTCTGTGGAAGCCTAGGCACAAATATTAAAATGTTTTCCTATCGTACTCTAATTAACTTAATTTTCCACAGTATACAATTAAACCAAACCCGAAAAGAATTTCGTAAGTAGGAGATCTGACACTTCAAAGTGTTTTTATATGCCTGATGCTTTGTTTTTTTAAGGTTTATAAAAATACTTAATAAATAAATTCACGATAAAATATAAGGCCCAGACGTGTTCTACTCGCAGTTTTTAATTAAAACATCGGAAGCGAAGCTAGCAGTTAACAATAATGTGCTGATACCAAGCCTGATGTATGGCAGTGAGGCACGGAACTGGCAGAGAAAGGTAGAACGTAGACTGAATGCTGTAGAAATGAGATCCCTGAGGCGTATGTGGTAAACACGCATGAGCACGTTAAAAATGTGGGGATTCGGAAATAATGCAAGACCGATGTAAGCGTAATGAATAATATTACAAATGGGTCGTTTAGATGGTTTGGGCATGTAGAGGTAATGAACAAAGAAATGAGTGTAAAGAGAATATTTGACGCCAAAGTGAATGTCAGAAGTCGGGGACGCCTAAGGAAGACATGGCACAATCAAGTAAATCAAATACTTGATTGTGCCTCATATAGTGTTCTGACTCTCGATAAGTCATATCGAGAGTCAGAACAACATATGAGTATGTATGAGACTATGTATGAATTTGAATAAAACAAGGAGTGTGTGCCAAGACTGATTTGTGTGACATTCCATATTCTCTGCCTTCCGGCGAGGAAACGGCGTGATGATTAGTCAGTTATTAATAATATTTCTAGGCGATTAAATTTTCAAACAAAACACATGATTTCTAATTATTTCGGTTTGCATCGCCTTAAATACTACTGCTCTGGTAGCACAATTTGACGAGTGATTGTCATTCACAATTAATAAGGACGCGAAAGGAGAGTAAGGATAATTCTTAATTAATAATTCTAATTATAATCGATGATCAGGATACCGATTTTCCAAGTGTGTACGAGGAGAGTTTGCATGGAATAAATGAAGGTGTATAAGCAAACATAACCCGACAAAGTGACAGAATGATAAATACATTTCAGCTTTATCTTATATGCTTTAACGTTTGACCAGGAAATTGAATATAAAAGGAATCAAAATGGGAATCTGCGTAATGGGGGGGGGGGTGAAGTAACACAAGAAAAGATAACTCGCGGGAGTGGTGAATGATGTAAAAGGTTAGTTGATTATTGTTCTATCTGGTTTCTTCATTTGTTATCGTTTTTGTGAAGGTGTCAGCAAAGAACAAGCGCAGACATGTGCACACAACACATGTTTAATCACCAACATGTTTTATGCTGAATAATACTTCCACTAGATGCTGTGTAGCTAAGTATTATGGCTTTGATTTAGGTTTGAGAAAGTGAACGGAAAAAGAAGTAGGGGACGCCCGAAGAAGATATGGCGCGATCAAATAAATCAAATACTTGAGTCGGGCCATGTGAATAGTCAGAATAACAAAATAAGTATGGTATGTATGAGACGATGTATGAATGTGAATGAAGTAAGAAGTATATGTCAAGACAGAATTGAATGGCGACCCTTCCTCTGCCTACCCTTGCGGGGAAACGGCGTGATGGTTAGTTGGAGAAGTTTTAGTTAGATGGATTCTTAGTATAATTTTGAAGATGTTAAATTCTATACAAAAGTATGCTATATCGATTCGACAAAAAATTGTAAAAATCAACTCGATAAATCTTTCACTTCATAGCTATATATATATGTATATATTGATCTTGAAAATGAACGAAACAGGTTATGTTTCGACACAATTATTCGATCACCATTATCAAGGCAGTATATTCATTGCTTATTGGATCTCAACTGATTATTGAACTGGAAAATTAACAATATTAGCAAATAAAATAATGTCGCCCAACCTTACAAATCACATCACTTCGACTGGCTTCCACTTGCAATTCGAAAAGTTAAAGGAAAAGATTGCCTTTGAAATAAATGAAGTATAGTCAAGTGATATCGTATTTCATCAAATATTTTATTCGTAAAATAAAAATACATGTATAATGTCGACCTTAGATCACATCACTTCATCTCCCCCTTTCAATTATGAACGTAAAGGCAATGGAACGCCTTAAAGCAAATTAAATTTAATTCTATTCAGGCTAAAGTAATACAAAAAGGTATAATATTGTATTTGGTTCGATGTTTCAATTGTAAAATTAATTTGTGCTTGAATTTCTAAAAATGTTGACTACGAACTGCTCGACTTAAGAAGCTATTTCAAAATGGTCTCTGGTCTCGATCGCGGGACATACCAAACTGTCTTCTTGTCTCATTATGTAATCCACAGGTTCTACGTATCAATAATTAGTAACTGCAGTAGTCAAATAATATTCCGCGAGAATTATTCTAGAACCGTTGGCCGGTGGTGCCAGTATGGTTCGAGTCTTCTTTCGGAATAACATGCTATGTGCTCAGCTGGCATCGGCGGCCAACAATATTTCAGCAAATAGATAATAAATCACTATTTGTGTAAATTGTTCTCATTGTTCAAATGGCCGAAGACTAAAGTTTTAAGTATGCCGAGTGTCATTTTTCATGATGAATTTGTTTGCCGTACAAACGGCGCGCAGTTGCTGCGAAAGTAATTCAATGATATGTCCCGGGAAATTATATTTTTGTGCCCACGATGACTTAAGTCTTTTTATGAGCATAAATAAGATGTTAATCATTTTTTGTCGGTAGGTGCTCGCTCTTGGAAACTTCGCAGCTCACACATGAATATTTTAAAAGTTTCGGTTTCTATTCTATTAATTGATTTTAATGTACCGATAATAATTCCACACTATCACAAACATTATTATTGTAAAAGTATGTCGTTGCTGGAAAGGCAAAAGGGCTGAAGCGACGCTTTGGTCAAAATTGAGTTGAATATGCAGTTTTGATCAGTTGTTGTTTCTGCATCGAAAGCTCTGACTCTCGTTTGATTCTGAAGACGTTTGTGGCCCTTCAGCCATCTAAAATATATTTACCACTTGAAAGAAGACTTCTAAAAATGGCGCTTCAGCCCTTTTGCCTTTCCGGCGACGATATATGCACACGTTGAAAAACAAACAAATACTATAGCATCCGATAGAAGGCATTCCCTTCTTCTGGTGCCTTCATGTTTTGGCACAGGCCCTAAGCAAATTACGTATTTTTCAATATATATATTCAAGAAGCACCAAGGCGCTCACTAGTGCCACCACCTGCGTGCAGTCTGGCTCGCAACGTGATGCGATCATTATTCTATTTGATATTATTGTTATTTAGTTAAGAAGGCATACTATTTATTTCTCAAAAAAAAACCACAGATTTTGAGTGAGGGGAGATATATGAAGATTTGATTCCTGTCTATTCATATTCTGGTTACTTAATAAAGCTAAAGCTATTTCATGCAGCGTTTTGATTTTGAATTATACTTGAATTGTTGTATTTCACCATTACGATACTGAGAGTATCTCCCACTCTGGAACGATACGCAAATAAACTATTGTTGTATTTTTTTTTTAATGCCTAAAAAAATTACGCCATTTTTCAAAAACTTTACGTATCCAATTTTTTTATGAACAATATCTTTATTTATTTATTTATTTATTTTATTTATTTGGAACATTTGACAGAGTGACAACATTGCATACATACTGACAGATACAAAATAAATGGTAGGTCATCAATCCATTTCCAAAATGTTCACATCATGCAATTAGAAATACACTGAATTACACTAATAAAAACAATAGAAAAATAAAGAAAACAACCGTTTATAAAAAGAAATATCAACACATGCTTAAATTTAGGAAAAAAAAAAAATTATAACACATAAAATTATCTTAATAAGTTGTATTTGTGTGTACCTTTTTCTGTTTATGTTTTAATTAAAAATAGTATTTAAGATTTGATTAAACCTAAAAGGTGAGTTGCAGAATATATCAATTTCGTTAATCATACCATGTTCGTTAATCTTGCCACTACAGTGGATGTTATACAGTCGACACAAAGTTAAATGTTAGGTTGGCATATGGGGTATACCTAAATGATTGAAGATTTTCTGTTATTACCCAGGTATTCTTTTTAAATAACTGTCTTCAGTTGTTTTGTAAGAAAGTCGTAGCGATGCTTTGTTTACCTGGTAGCAAGAGGCCGCTTATATTTGTCCAACGAATTCTTATTTTTTTCTGACGCTGACTTAATTTTCGCTCTAACAAATATTGTAAAATAAAATATGGTCACAGAGGTCATTCCAAATAAAATGATAATGCAAATGTCTTCAATGTAAGTAGACATTGTTTAGTCTATTCGAAATAACGAGAATGCATAATATATCACCTTAATTTTTCGAACGTTGCTTGACGAAACGTGGTGGCGATGCGGTCTAGACAACCTGTAGTATTGTTTCCTCCAAGCTCATATTGTGAAGGGAATTTATTTAATTCCAACGGTCTTACGATGGTTTACAATCAGATTTTCCAGGAAAATGATGAAATGGTTTGAAATAATCTGGGTAAGAAGAAATAAGTGATTAGTGCGAGTTTTTAAAAAAGTATTTGCGTTTTTATGGACATGTGTTCCACCGATTGAAATACAAGTTGCGCGAGCGATCTTGTAATATTATTTATTTAAATGGGCAATGCGTGCTAACGATCGACTTCTTGTAAAATTAATAGGTACGAAATCTGAGAGTTTGGCGGTCCGTCCTCTCTACCTACTCCGGCGGAGAAACGGCGTGATGATTAGTTAGTATGTTAGAAATCTAAGATTCAATCGGAGAAAGATCAGAGCAATTAATCGCAAAAACTCGAAAATGCTGCTCTGCTACCTTATACCACAGTGTGGTTCGCCGTTGATTACTTATGTTATGTGCTTCGGCTCTCGGTTCCGTTTTACTTCGGGATAATGCTAGATAATTAGCTTTCTAATCTTTCTAAACGTTGCTTAAATGCCTTTAGCCGTGTTTGGTGATTAGATCTGAATAGCCAGGTACTCCTTCCCCACTCCTTTCAGCCTTACAATATACCCTAATAGGGGATGCCATAATTCCCCTAGCTGCGGACAGTAGAGTCTTGTGCAGTATTCCCTTGAAACAAATATTGTCAATCCGAAAAGCACGTCTCCATCTCAAGCACAGGGCAGCAGACAAGAGAAGACCCCAAGATTAACATCTCAGATGCTGTGAATTCAAGTGCATCGGGTACCCGCCGAACTACTAAATCTCTTACTATACGTACATTCTCTCATTGCTCATTTTTCAGGGACGCCGAACAAAGGGGAAAACTGTTCCCAAAAAACCATTTATGTATAGCGAAATTAAAACAAATGGCATATTTTCGTAGAAAGCTATTACTAAGTGGTTTGAAATATTTAATAAAATGAAAAAATAACTTTTTATAAGACCACAGATTTAATTTTAACTTTATGACCGACTGGTCTCTCTTAGTCTAAGCATCATCAGGATACAAAATTTAATTAATTTTACCCTGAAGATGCTTAGGCTAAGCGAAACCGGTCGGTCATATAAAAAAAAGAAATAATATCTGTGGTCTGATACCAAGTTATTTTTTCATTTCAATAAATATTAAATTGTTTTCTAAATTTTTCCAAGACTGAAGATCGCCGTGACAGGCTGAAAGAAGGGCGGTTCAACAATAAAATGGCCTAAAACATTAAATTCTTAAGGTTTTGAATTAAAAAAAATAATAATCTAACGAAGATTTGACAGTCTCTCGCAGAAAGAGATTTTCTGATAACTGTTAGAGCTTTTTACATCGATGAATCAAAAAGGTTTTTTTTTTAAGAGCCTGACAATTTAATGTGTCATAATTAAAAATATGCCAAATTCGTTCACAAGTTTCGTTGCAAACGCAACTTCTTCAGAGGAAGATAAATAATTTTAAAATCAAAATAAATATTTTAACAACACCTTTAGCGTTTTACCTCATACAAATAAGTATAATCCTTCGTATAATATTTGTTATTCGGGGTACGCTTGCAAAAATGACAGATCTCTAAATATATTGTCTAATCAGGGTGCCAATGTGGGTATAAAGCGCTTACAGAATATTTCACTCTAGCGAAAATCAAACCAATCATTATTAAAACCACTTTCGCTTTAAATTTACTACACACATTTCAGGGGCTTAAATCTGGTATGGGAAGCCTCTTACCATCGCACTGTTTAGTCAAAGAGGTTCTATGAGCAATACTAAATTGAATCAAAAAGTTTTTTTTCACTCCTAGTTAAAATGCACGTATATTCGTATCTATCGATTTTTTTTTGATTTTCAGTGAAATATGCCGATAATTTTTTCTGTTGAAAACTCATTATACTTCTGAAGTGTGCTTATAATCTCTTTCATTTAAGACTGTTCTACTTCTTTGGGGATGAAAAGAATCCCTTGTTCTCTTTCACTAATTAACTTGGAAGAAGCGGACCTTTTATTGTTGACGCGCGGCATTAGAGCGACCCTTTTAACCCTTTACGTATCTCTTACTACCCCCTACTCAGGGAGGGGCAGAGAAAGCATTTAAACTTTCAACTTCCATTGTGGCCAGCCCATCAATCATTATAGAAGACTTACAAATTCAAATAATCTTATTTTGTATGAAGCAGGAGAAGGTTGCTTATGCCTACCACTGAAAAAAGCTGTTTGTGTTCTATTGAAAAAAATCAGCCTTTGAACTGAATTCAGTAAGTAACGTTGTTGCGAAAAGACCTCTCTCGCAGCCAGCTCTTGTTCGCGAACTATTCAGAGATGTCCATATTTACAATCTAAGACAACGATTTAGACAGCGACTTAATCTCAGGCAGGGGAAACCACCCGCTGTTCAGTAAACCCTCAATTATCGCCTTCCGCTACACTCCCCCCGTGTTCTCCATTTCGCTTTATGCTCTAATTAAATTCGCCATAAACATGCAAATCTTATTCGGTCCACGAACAGAAGATTATCTGATCGAAACTCCGTCTCGCGACTCCTTGTATGAAACGCGCCCTTCAGGACGTAGGTTCACCTCACCCCGACCGAATGCAATGTAAGGCTGAAGTAAAAAGAGACGAAACAAACTGGCATATTCATTATTTGTTTTTAGTTAATCGTTTGAGCTTTTTTGTGGACGTTCTTGTTTTGTTGGTATCATTTAACGGTCGTTGTTTTGTCGGGGGTGGGTCTTGCCAGTGAGGAGATTGCGGACACAGATACGGTCCAAGGAAGGTGACTATTTCTAGGAGAGTTCCTAAAGTGTGGAGGGCATATCTGGGGGATATCATTTAAATTTATGTGGACGATTGCACATAAGCTATTGTTGTTTGGCCAACAGTGATAGAAGCGCCGGCGCCGCAACTACTGCGTCTTGCGAGGGGATACGATAACATTGTGGATGACAGGACTGGGTTCGTTCCAACGGTCTACAGTCTGCGTCTACGATCGTTTTTATCGGTCTTCGGGCATCTTGTGGTGATGGCTCTACGGCTATTGTCTATGGAAATCGCGTTGCAAACTGAAAATATTCGCGTTGACTTAGAAACTCGAGACGTAAAGGTGTGAGAATTTCATGACACTAGAGCCCGCCGTTCGGGAGTATTTGCTGTTCAATTCAATTATTTGTTATTTTTTTAATATTTACAAAATGAACATTTCAAGGCGTTTTTAAATGAAATGAGAAGGGTGTATTACAATGTGCACAAAAGTCCATAAAATTAAAAATCGAACAACTTGAAGACATTTGAATTAGTACAAACGTAAATTTAAGACTAAGACAATTTTCATAAAAATGGTGTATAAAAAACGAAACTTCATCGATGCAAAATATATCGACATTCAAAGCGATTTGGTTCAACGACAAGATTGACCTCCCCACCGGCACGACCATTGGCAAGTTAGTTCTGCAGGCCGGGAGATAACACGTGTTGTCGATGACGAAGATAACCACCAGGAACATGAGAATAATTGCTCTCCATGATAGCTGAGTTATCACTCCATCCACGAATCAATCCAGCTCTGAATAGCCAGGTACTTCCCGACCTTTCGCTTATCCATCTCCTTCCCCGACCCACTACCTTCAGCCCCACAACATACCTCAATCGGTGATGTCATAGTCTCATCGGCTCTAAACGGTTGGTGGTAGTCGGGATTCTCGTGTGGTATTCCCAATAATTAAAAAAAAATATATTTATCCTTTGTATAGCGCCGTTTTTTGAAAAATCACTACAAGGGCGCTGTACTAAGATGCCATATAAAGGTACATTATTATTGAGGATTAACTGTGCACATTCAGAAATGCATTTTATTTCATCGTGTTAAGTAGGTACATTATGTATTTGGTAAAGTAAAAAAAAAAATTATGAAATGGATGAATATCTAGAATTAACTATAGATAAATCATATCGGGTGATAGCCCAGTGGGTAGTACCTAGTACCCACACTACGGGTACTGACTTACTACCTTTTCAGAACAAGTAAAAATAATGCTTAGTGGCGGTTAGTGGCTGAGTGGACAAACGCGTCGGATTCCCATCCTGGCGTCTTGGGTTCAATTCCTACGCTAACTCCTCGCTAAGCTAGCTAAGTCCTCCATCATTGCACAAACAAGATCTTTTCCTTATTATGATGGCAGTAGGAATTCGTAACCCGAGAATGTTTGTCTTTCTTTTACAAACAAAACGTCTGAAAGAACCACAAAAGAATTAGCGAGTTTCTTTCAATTTTGCTTTATCTTTATGTTGTGAGGCTTGAGTGAGAGAGAATAGGGGATGAAGGTGGCCAAGAGGGAAGTTGGGAAGTCTCGCGCTTATTTATTATTTATTTATTGCGCGTATTGGTTTGACACTTGGAGTAACAATATATGGAGAGAGCTAATTCTTTTTACCCAACCTATACAAGTTTAGGATAAATCACTTTCTCCGGGTTTTTACGTAGTACACTATGAGAAAAAAAGAGACAACAAAATTTACCAAATTATCACACCGCTTTGAAGTATTGCAAGAATGTTCTTCGTGTCCCGCGTCTCCGTTGACTTCGCTCACACGTTTTGATATGCGACATAAATGGACATAACTCAATGGTTTTTTTAAGGCAATATGCTATATTTTTGTTTATAACAATACTGTGAAAAAGAGGTTTTACGAATAAACAAAAACATTATGTCTTCCCTAGCCCTAGTCACGCCCAGGTCTAGCCCAGTCCGGCGAAACTCATCAAAACTGACTACAGCAGCGCTCCCTCTTGTATATTAGTGCTCTGAGGTTTGGCACTAGCGACCACCATAGTATCTTAGCCCTCTGGTCTGTTGCCTCGAGGACGACTCGCTGGGCGGAATGCGAAGATAGTTCGCCCCCCGGGGACTCGATGTCGGAACTTCCGAACTCTGAGGATGGACTAATGTGATACAATTATTGCCTACTCCACGTGTTAGTCAAAGCAAGCGCAATATACGATACACTTTGATATGTTACCGCTGTAAGTGAGATGCAAATGGTGTTGCAAGGTTTTATCAAGTGTTTCAGTAGCAATCAGATATGCAACTCAAAGAGATTTTAGTTAAAACATTGGAAGACCCCGCGGAAAGAACCTGTTAACTAACTGTCGAGTCATTCTGATTAAATATAATCTTTTGCGTTTTGTTCAAAAAAAAGTTTGTACCATCACAAATCCACTTACTATTTTTCATGAATTTTTAAAGCCGACAAACTGAATTTAACATATAATTTAGTATTTTAATCGTATTTCTGCAATACCACGTTATTATTGTAGATAACATATTCTTGTCATTAAAAAATATTTCAGTCATAACAAAAGTTTCAGTTGACATGTTCAACTCTTTGATTTTCCATGTTCGTGCCATTTTCATCATATGAAAGGGTGTTCATTGGATAGAGCGTACCAGAATTAGTTTAGTGAAATGCTAACTTATTTTTGACCACAATGTTAGTTAACAGGTTCTTGCCGTGGGGTCTCATTTGCTTAAGTTAAGCTCGCTTTTTATAAGCTATATTATACGAAAATATCCTTATTCCATAAATATACCCTGTTCATGTATTGGTAACATAATATGCCTTCATAAACAAGCGTTCGAATATACATAAGATATTTAGAACTAGATTTCTTGAGGCATATCTTGAAAATTTCATTAATTGTAACCCCATCCGTTAAACCAGATACCTACTCGTAGATGCCATTGGCTTTGGAAAATGAGCTCAAGCTTTTCATTAATTTTAGTCACTAATATACTTTACATGTAATTATTCATCCACATTAGTTACAAAAACAATTGTTGAAAGGTCCTGTAGTTTTTATTTTATTTTTAAAGAAAGACAAAATTCCCAGGTTACGAATAACCTGACAATATTTGAAAAACTCCTACTACCATCATAATAAGCGGAAGATGTTGCTTGTGCAATGGTGAAGGACTTAGCTAACAGAGGAATTGAACCCACGACAAACGGGTGGGAATCCGACGCTATCAGTTTATTTAACCCTTCTCTCTAAACATTACGTCGGTCATTCTATTTTTTCTCCATAGCTTTTGAGGGACCATTGACCTCGTAAGAGTACCTCTCGTAGCCAAGAATCCGCCTCAAAGTGTGTTTGATGTGGTACGCATTTGCGCACACATTCGCTGTTTGAACGATATCCAAAGAAAAATACCAAAAAGTATGTAGGTACATAATGGCAAAGATAAAAAATTAGTGTCATGTTGTAATGAAGCATTCGTAGTTATTCAAAAACCCTACTTCTGAAGAGGTCTAAATAGCCATGTACATAATATATTAACCTACCTCTTCCCTTCTCACAATATTCTCCGAATCGGGGTGGCATTGTCCAACTCTCCCCAAAAATATAAAATTGTATTATTTTGAATATCCATATCACTATCGTAATATCGTAATTAACCCTTCAAAAATTCTGGCCGCCTTTTGCAAACGCCTCCACTTTGACCGGCTTACTGCAATCTCCCTGCAGCTCCTTGTACCCAAGGATGCGGTGTTTATCTTCACACCATCTACCTAAGTTTAGACCTGAGAGTTTTTGCTGCTTCAGCACACAGATTTTCCGCTTTATAGTTAAGATCTCTTATTGGAAAACACAGAGAGAGACCAATCCACCCCACACATCGTCCGAAGTATGAAAGCATATATCGCGTCACCTTTTTCTGTTAAGTCTACTTTTTTCGTTTGTTCATGTGTGCAAATTTTGATTTTTTTTGCTAACCTTGTTGTTTGTCGGATTGGAGATATTGAAAGTAGTGTAAAGCGCAAACAGTGGAAAAACTTGTGCACCCCTCCCTCTCGTTAGATTTTCACGGTCGCTTTTTGTGACATAGTTTCCGTTTCCCCACCTCTACCCCTCCTATGCCCCAAAAGCGCGAACGTCGCTGGTGCCGCTTAAAGGTCCCTACGCAGTAACTAGCGGCATCCTTTTGAATAATTTATTGTAGCGTAGGTATTTTAGAATGTCGCTTTTTCAATAATCTTCGTTAAAACTCTTCGATTGAAATTCACCCTGCAGGGTCAATAAATCTACCTTTTTAAGAATATGAATTAAAATATAACAACAACAAAATATTCTTCTTCTGGAACCTTCTATCGGTGGGTGGATATCATCAGGAGAATGCTCACCCTGCAGGCAGCAGCCCAGAACAACTCAGCGTAACTACACTCGTATCAGTCTTGCAAATTTCGAAGCCACGAGGTGCGGTATCTTATTCTACCCCTTCTTCTTTAACCAATCCTCGCCTGAATTATCGGTTTGGTGATATATCGACTTGTGTTTATTGCTCCTCGATGTGATAAAGATATTTGAGGTTTGTAATGTTCAAATCTAGTATATTTTCACAGCGTTATGCACCCTATCTGTCCGGAGTATTTTAAAAATGCACTTATACATCTGTATTTCAAAAGCTTCTGTGCTGATGTTTAGTTTGCTCAGGTTTTCATTCCATACACAAGTTACAGAAGAGTTCATCTACAGAAGGATTACATAACATGAACCCTTACTTCATAAGATAGATCCCATGTGTCATTTGACACGATTCCTAACAGCGCAATGGAACAAGTTGAGGGTTTGCTACAACAATGCCTTTAGGCAACTTCTGCAACTTCCAAGATTCTGCAGTACCTCTACAATGTTCATCGAAGGGAGGGTGCACTCATTCCCCGCCTTACTTCGCCACCGACTAGCCAGCTTCTGGGGCAGGACACGGAATTCAACCAACGTCATTGTCGCGGCTCCATCTGAATGGCTCAGCTCTCCTCTGAACGAGCGATGGATGCAGATGATGCGGAGACCACCTTGAAGCACGCTCGATTAAAGTTATTTTGATTATTATGTTTAATAACCAAAAGACCGGTCGGTAGCTGAATGGACAAATGCGTCAGATTCCCAACCGGGCGTCGTGCGTTCAATTCCTCTGCTGGCTAAGTCCTCCATCATTACACAAGCAACATCTTCCGCTTCTTATGATGGCAGTAGGAGTTTTTCAAATATTGTCAGATTATTCGTAACCCGGGAAAGTTTGTCTTTCTTTTAAAAAATAAAATAAATTATTTAATTCTTTTTTTTTCTTTTTTTTATGATTTTTTTTTATTTATTTCATAATATGTATTACAACTCTTACTTTTTATGTATTGTTATTTTGTATTTTTGGTTGTATTATTTTTAATTATGGGATGTATAGCATTGCACTATACCTGCATACCTTCTGGAATAAAATGATTATTATTATTATTACCTCAGAGTTCCTTGTATTAAGATACGCGTTATGATGTTGAGATTTCAATTGCTAAGTTCATCGTGTCTGCAGAATTTTTCGAAATTTATATGCTTTGTTTAGAAAACATTGATTTTTATGGCAATTCCTATCAGCTATGTGTATTTTCTCAGTTTGTCAGTCGTTTGACGCTTGTTGAAAATGAATGTGGCGAACAGCACACATTCTTGGTGATTTATTTATTGATTTAACAATAGGTGGATACTACATAAAATGTATACAATCTATAACCATACAAACAAACGGCACAGTTCAAACCTTTTGCTACCTAAACAAATCGTGAGAACAACACGTCAATAATAAAGTACCTACACATTTTTAAAGTGATATAACTTTATTATGCAAATGGCGGTATATAAAAAAAGTTTAATACTGTTGTACGTACGTCTTATTATCATTTGATCTTTCGTTTCTTCTTCATTATCCTAATCCTTTGCAGCTTTACAGTACAGTACATTTTAACATTACTTTTCAATACAATAGCTTCTTGTTGGTGTGTGGTTTCCAAAAAGATTCTTACAAGAGACAGACAGTTTATCTTTTCAAAATTTCACATTTACTTCACACTCGCTGATCTTTGGGGATTCGGTGCGGAGGTTAGTTTGAGGAGAGGCAGGAATAAACCTGAACCTTGGTGAGTAGGTACAAGAACGATTCGTAAAAACGATCTGTACTCATATGACAAATTTTACCCGTGTGCGGATGCTATGCACGCGTTTGCCGTATCTCCCAATTTCCCGAGAGCAAGTTCCATCAAAATACCGGTAAAGAAAACACTACATTTCCACCATCTACAGTTATATTTAATTCCTTAGAACCAGCAAAATTCCTAGTTGGGAAATATTATCAACCTGACAAAAACATATTGCCATTAGTAATTTTATTTCATAATTCTGATGTACAATATTACCTAACCTAAATGCACAATTAGCCAAAATCGAGTTTTACATGTTATCCCATATGAAAAATACGAGATTTCTATCTTCTAAAAACATGCAAGCTCCAAATGCAATACATTTTTGGTAATTCATTTTTTTATCAACGCATATTGCAGATATTTGACTTAAATTGAAGATTTAAATCCAGGATAACAAATGAAATACATATATTTTTAAAATAAATAAATTCTTATAAAGAAAAAAACACCGATATTCTCTTTACAAATATAATATTAATGCTTTTGTATCGTCATGTTTTCATACTCCTTTTTCTCGGTTTCATCTTTTTGGGCTTTGATGCTTTCTGCATAACAACGTCCAAATTATATTTTACTGTGGAAACAAATGAAAGGAAATGTAGGAATTAAATAAAATCTGTATTTTAAGGATCGCAGTCCGCCTGTTAAGATAGGGGAACAATTAGATGGATTGGCCGTTTTTGAACAGAGTGAGGTATCAGACCAAAATCCAATGTTTCGTTTGATATATTTACAGTTACGGCAGTGAAGCTGCGAGTGTGCGATATACTCGTAAGTGTACTACTCGTAGTTTGAAAGTAGGAGAAGTGCAATAAATATGCCACGATGTTTCGAACCCAAAGAACGGATTCCATACACAAATTAACGTGCCCTTTTTCCTGTTTTCGGATTGTATCTTTTTTAAACTTTTATCTCAGAACAAGGATATACTGGTGAAAGCACGTCACATACCGCCATAACTATAACAATATGGGGGCGTCCAAACTGTCGGCAGGTTATGCATGTCAAGTTATGCAGCGGCCATGTCCGCCAGATTGGCCGCCGCTACTTGTGTCAAAGTGCCCGCTGGTCTGTCCCTCCACGGGTCACGGGACCGGACCCACTCGCCAGAAAAGTGGGCGGCTGGTTGTGAAAAATTGGTCAAAGCCTTTCCTAATTCCCGAACTATCGCCATCTAGAGGCGGCCGCCCGCAACGGATAACCGGTTGGGCCGGTTAGGATGGCTAGCGTGGGGTGGGCCAGCTAGGGTGGTCCGCTCGGGGTGGGCCTATTAGGGTGGCTCGGTTAGGGTGACCTTTTTTAACTGCTGAACCCAGTTGGAGAATGTAGAGGACTGTCAATTTGGACGGATGTTGATTTCAGATGAATTTGTTATCCATAATTAAATAATTTAATACCGATATGTAAAATAACTTATGAAACAAAAATCCAACTAGAATCTCCAAAGATATTCCAGGACAATGTCACACAGAAAGCCTTCTTCTTTATTAATTAACTAATTAACCATCACGCCGTTCGCCGCAGGGGTAGGCAGAGAGCACGGACCGCCATACAACTCTGTCTTGGCACACTCTCCTTGCTTCATTCACATTCATACATGCTCTTCTGTTATTCTGACTCTTCACATGGCCCGATTCAAGTATTCGATTCTCTTGATCGTGCCATTTCTTCCTCGAGTGTCCCAGACTTCTTCTTCTATTCACTATCTCATCATATATTCTTTTCTTAGTTTATTCGCTCTACATGCCCAAACTATCTAAGCGTCTCTTTCTTGATCCTAGACATTACGCTTACCTCAACCACGCCTTCTTCATACATGGTTTTACGCACATCCGCCTCAGGGGTCTCATTTCCATAGCATTCAGTTTACTTTCATTTCACTTATTTCTTCTAGTCTAAATATACCATGCACAAGTAATCCGTAACAGTAAGAATGTACTAAAAGAGACACTATAAGACAGAGGCACCAACTTATACCGTCGTACCTAAAAAAATCAATGGGATATAAATAACTGATGATATATTTCAACACTCGGTCAAAAGTAATTGATGCAGCTTTTGTCGTTTTGAATGTTCTTTCGAAAAATTTGCCAAATGGTATATTCTTTGATGTGACAAAAGGACAAAGTTGACATCGTTACATTTATCGAGTTAGGAAAAGATATCACTGTCTAATAATTGACTTGTAAGCAAATTTGAAATTACACCATAAACACAGTTGTAACTTCGAGTGTCTTTATAACAATAGAAACCTAAATACTATATCTGACAAAATTGAAAAGAGGGCTGCAATGAGAAACCAATTCTACATCTTTTGTTATAAAATAATTAAATTTATCTTTATTAATACTTTACCCAAACGATTTAAAAACTGTGTTTTTGGTATCATTTAAAATTATATTAGTGACAGATAACCTTTTGCCATCACAGTACCGATTTAATTTTATATTCAATAAATTTGGTTTAGGTACTTGGTTAGGTGATATTGGTAGCCCTGAACAGCTTGTACGATCTTTTAAAAATATTATACATTTTTGAAATTAGCTGACAATAATTAATTGAAATAAAAGAACTAAATTTGTACTAAAGACCTTGGCGCCAAAACAAAAGAGGTTCATACTCCGTTCAACTTGTGTTTGAACTAACCCCTTTGAACGGATCCTGATAACACAATCAAGGAAAAGCAAAATGTACCCACTCGACAAAAGTTTTCAACATATCTATGTATACGAACACCCTGAAATGTTTATACAGAGCAAAGCATTTTTGCGAGGTTCCAATACTAGGGGTGCTTTAAGAGAATTTCATTCGATCTGTTACGGAGAATATTTGGAGGGTCCGTCTGATAGGTACACCAATAAAAGTGGAATATTGGGCCGGTGTCTAAGTGAGGCTTGCTCGAGACAAACAAAATAAATCCGCAAAAGAAACAATAAAATCCAAAGGTCCATTGAGGAGAGTCGTTAAATGTGACCTCGTTGCCCATTGTGTTCCCCTTTCCGAAATACGCTGTACTGACTAGAGGTTCTAAACTGTATATTCCTACTTTGGGGTTTCCAAATTATTGTGAATACTCTTAATTCAAATTGTCTATTTGGAGTACTATCGTCCTATTTTTTTTAATCGGTTTATAACAATAATAACATTTTATTTCAGCGGAACAGAGCGGTGGGTGCAATACTATGTCTGCCATATAAATAATAGTACACATGAGTTAAAAATAACATAAAAAAACATAATACGATAATAATAATATAAGAGCGTTAAATGAGTTAAATATATAGTTTTGATCATTTTTTTTTCTGCATCGAATGCTCTGACTCTTATTTGATTCTGAAGACTTTTGTGGCCCTTCAGCCAACTAAAATATATTTACCATTTGAGAGAAGGCTCGACTCAAGTGACACAAGTTTGATACTTTTTTCTTTTCTTTTTGTCGCCTTAGGTAACTCAGTGAGAATATTGAGTTACCTGAGTTAACCTTTTTCAAAAATCCAACCAGGTACCGAAGACTTATGAATTCTATTGTACAACAACAAAAAACTTTAACGTGCTCTGGTGTAAACTTACCGAAATGGCGCTTCAGCCTTTTTGCCTTTCCGGCGACGATATGTCCAAGAAAGAATTTCTATGTTTAAAAATGTTCAATCAATTTCACCCGAAGCAAGGAATAATTTACCTTACTTCGGGCAAATTATTGTGACACGTCCACTACAAACCTCTATTGGCGCTGGACAGCATGTGTACTCGCTCCATTTACTCTAATCTGCCTTGCATTATTTTCTGAATCCTTCATCAGAAAACACCAATCCTATCTGTGACTTGTGGCCTTAATGAAACAGCACCGTATCGATTCACTTTTGTCTTTGTTGCGACGATTTTGCATACCTATTCTTCCTAAGTCAAAGGCGACTATTCAGAGATCTTGCACATGCGATACACTTAAAACTCATACGACTATGAATACAGGGTAGTATTTTAATCATAGGGGGAATCAGTGTCGTGGCTCAAGAACGACGATGTTAAGTTGCCATTTAATTAATTGTTTTTATAATTTAACCTTGTAGTGTGTTTATGGCTCAACCCTGTCAAATGTGTATTCCATTACACACCCAACTCGCGATGGTTAATAATGAACAATGAAGTTGTTACTTTCACAAAATATACATTTTTTAAATAATTTTTAGTATAGAATACACATATGACAACTTTGAAAGAATTATTTTGACTGTCCAACTAGGAAGATTTTCCCGTTCTAGGACAGTCAAGTGTGGGTATTCCCTGTAAGTACTTTGGCTAACATTTTATTGGTAAGCATTATTCTTCACTTTTCTCCTGTAGCAGTATTTTTGTCCCTAAATTATGACGATATTGAAAGCAAATAAAAAACACAGATTTACTTCCAAAATATAATCCTGAAGTTTATTAATATTTTTACGTAGTATCATATTTTTATGTTTTATTTCATTTTATCTTTGGGGTTACTGTGCGGAAGGTTATTTTAAGGAAATAAAGTGGTGAATGGCTGTGGGGGAGGAAATGCAAAAGTCGGAAAGTCCGAAATCGAACTGTTGAGCACAAGTCGTAAGAACGACCCGTTTGCATGCGGAAAATGTAAATGCCGCATCGGTGGCGAAGTGATCATTGGACAAGTTCTTCGGAGCACTTAAGACAGGGGTGAGGAAAAATTTTACCACCAAGCGACATTCGAATATTTGTATAATAACTCGTGGGTCGGACAGGTACGCACTAGTAAATAAAAAAAAAATGTTTTGTTTTAACAACATTTTAATGTGTACGTAATCAACTTGTTTCAGTTCATTCAGAATCTTTATCCGGACTGCATAAATACATACTAATTATATTTTCGTAGAAAGCAATCACTTTGTGGTTTGACATATTTAATGAAAATGACATAAAAAACTTTGTATTAGACCACAGATTTGTGGTCGTATACATAGTTATTATATCATTTTCATCACATACTAATTAAATAACAGAATTACAATCAAACAAGTTATGAAATACATATAAGAGGTAAAATATCAACTTTAGTGGGGGGTAGGTAGGATAGAGAGAGTAGGAGTAGGGTAGAGATGGTGAAGGGGAACATTTCTGAAACCGGGCTACAACGATAAGTTTAATTGATTATTTAGTATGTACTAGAAGTTTGATGAAAGTCGTGAAGCATTCCGCGAATCAAAACCACACTATTTAAAAGAAATACACTGGATACCGCACAAGAGTCCCAACTGCTCCCAACCGTCTAGACCCAGTGAGACTATGGCGTCCTTATTTAGGGTCTGTTGTGTGGCTGAAGGTAGTGGCGAGGGGAAGGAAATCGGAAAGAGAATAGTTGAAAAGTACCTGGCTGTTCAGATCTGTCACCATTTCAAGCAACGTTTCGATTCTGAATGGTGGTACTTTACCAGGGCGATATTTAGTGTATCTACTAGCACTCTGAAACGTGCCACAAATATACTAAATATTATTTTTGTATTAATTAAAGGTGTAATGACACACATTAATTAAATACATTTTATTTGCGCACGCTGGGTTTGAATCCGGGACCTCTGGATTCATACTCGAGCGTCTTACCACTCGACCACGTAGGTCGTCTTTAGGCATCTCATGTGTTCTTTCACATGCATATCAATATTTCTAGCGGTTTTTGCTACGTAAAATGCTGAGCAATCGATCGCCCAAACCTTCAGGATGCCAAAAGTGTTCAGAATGTACGTATTCATTTTATTGAAATTTCAGCATGTAAACTCACTTGCTGCATTGCGGAGAAAAACGTGCAAAGAGAGAGAGACCTCTCTAGTGTTCAGAATACACTTATATTCATTTTCTTGAAATTACAGCTTGCACACCTTTAGCATCCCGGAGAAAACCATTGTCGTATTCCGTGTGCAATTATTAATTCTCTTGAAATTCATGCTGGCAGACTCATATGCCGACGCATTCCAGAGAAAAAAAAACCTAAGTCATCTTCCAAAAGCAATTATTATGAGCTAAATTACCAACTGTGTAATTCCTGATTGCAGCGCGGCAAATCTCCGGTGGTTGCATTTAACTAACAAATATATCGCTGTGCTAGTTCAATACCATAACAAGTCATTTATTTTTTGACTTATTGGTGTTTTCTGATTCCCCATAACATAAGGAATAAAAAAAAACACGTAAACACAAGTAAAAAATAAATAAAACGGACTTGTTATTGTATTGAACTAGCACAGCGATATATCAACGCCTTTGTTTACTTCGGCCAATATATTTGCAACGGATATCTCGGGGTAGCAACTAACGACTAATAAACGTCTGGCGAAATCTTATAATCCCCTAGCCGGACTAAATAATCGTCCCTGTCCCATCACTACGATGTTTCCTATTCTGTAACCCCCTCTTCCTGCCTATCTGACATATCTGCACTTTCATCCCAGTTGAAATTAAGATCGACATTTTCTGAGCTAAAAGACAAAAAAAAACATATTGCGGTAACAGGAAAAAAGGCACGTTGACATTCGTATGGTGTCCGTTATTCAGGCTCGGTATACCTTATAAATCTTGGCATTAATATTATGACATTATATTGACATACATGTATATTTATAACTAATAAGACAATCTGTATTTCCATTGTATTTTCATCGCACACCCAAAACTACCTTGTGTGTCAATCTTGGGATAATGGATTTAGAAGTTTTGCATTTTCACTAAACTTTACATGAAATATGTATATAATTTGATAAATATTTTAATACGTGTATTACAATTTAAATTAGAATTATAAGTATCCAGTGTTTAGAGCTCTAAATAACTGTGCAATATGACACATTATCCAAACGTTCCAGTTTGACATACTCTAAATTGTAACACTATAGTGGCGGGAATGTGATTTGAGCTCCGGTACTTTATTTATTTTGTATGCGATAACCGCACAAACTGACGGTACATACTACAATGAGACTATGGCATCGCTAATTTGGGTATACTGTGAGACTGAATGAATTGGGAAAGGAAAGGAAAGGAGGTGGTAAAGAGGTAGGTTCGGAGGTACCTGGCTATTCAGGTCTAGTCACTTAACATTGCGAATGCCATTCAAAGCAACGTTTCAACGAAAGTAGGTATCTGCCACTTTGGAACGTGGCGCAAAAATGCATTATTTTTTATTTATTTTTTTGCTGTAAAATAGCATCTATTTGAATGCTACTTAATTTTTGAACACGCTAAAGATGGATCTGAAAGCCAAGAGACTTTCTGACTCTGCCACGGAGGTTGTCAATCTATCGGGTAGTACTAGCGCCATCTAGCGAAAAAACCTAATATTTTATACCGAAATCGCGATTTGTTAGGGGCTAATATCCCCTTAACAACATCTACGTCAATTAATAAAAGTTTGAGGATTTCTTGCGCAAGGATGCTAGTGTCGATGGTTAACAGCTATCACATCTTAACCAACATTTTTGGCTGGATATTTTTTCTGATTTCTGTGTAATCATTTTTCGAAAACTTAATATTTTGGTGTCCCGTAAATTTTTCTTGATAATGCTTGCCAAATATTTATTTCTTGCATGATAGTATAGCGATCCCGTGACCTGCGAACAAGGTGTGAATCTTGAAGAAACAATATATGGAGATTCTTTTTACCCAACCTATACAAATTTGGGATAAATCACTTTCTCCGGGTTTTACGTCGTACACCATGAGAAAGAAAGAGACAACAAAATCTCCCAAATTATCACACCGCTTTAAAGTATTGTTAGAATGATCTTCGTGTCCCGTGTCTCCGTTGACTCCAACCACACGTTTTGATACGCGAAATAAATTGACGTAACTCAACGGTTTATTAGGTTACATGCTATATTTTTGTTTAAAACAATACTGTGAAAAAGTGGTTATACGAATAAACAAAAAT
Source organism: Drusus annulatus (assembly GCA_022651775.1). Lineage (NCBI taxonomy): Eukaryota > Metazoa > Arthropoda > Insecta > Trichoptera > Limnephilidae > Drusus > Drusus annulatus. The sequence continues at coordinate 953,267 of JAGWCC010000031.1, read as the reverse complement.
ATTATGTGGACATGTACATGGATGTATAAATACCCTAGCCTTAGTCCTAGCCACACCCAAGTCTAGCCGAGTCCGGCAAACCTCATAAAAACTGACTAAAGCAGCGCTCTCTTTTGTATATTATTGCTCTGAGGTGTGAATATTGCATAATATATTTATTTAGAAATAAATCTTTCTTTGACATTATTTTAATAAAATCGCCCCCCTAGGTAAAAAAAATCCAAATCCTAACTGATCCAAATTCTGCTGTTTCTAAAAAAATAATAACTGAAGATGCATTTTTACGAACTTTAAAAAACGTTATAAATATATCACTTAAATTTGTCTAATTGAAAAAAACACATTGTCAATATTCAACATACATATTGTCGCCTGAAGGGCAAAAGGACTGAAACGCCATTTTGGGAAGTTAACACCAGAGCACTTTAAAGTTTTTTTTTTGTGTTACAATAATATTCATAAGTCTTCAGTACCTGGTTGGATTTTGAAAAAAAAAAGTGAACTTAGGTAACTCAATGCTCTCCCTGAATTATATGAAGCGACAAAACGCTAATAAAAGTTCCAAACTTGTGTCGCTTGAGTCGAGCCTTCTTCCAAATGGTAAATATATTTTAGATGGCTGAAGGGCCACAAAAGTCTTAGAATTAAACGAGAGTCAGAGCATTCGATGCACAAAAAAACTGATCAAAACTGCCTATTTAACTCATTTCGATCAAAGTGTCGCTTTATCCCTTTTGCCTTTTCAGTGACGATATATTTTAAATATACATACGAAAATCTTGTATATGTCTAGAAATTGACGAAAGAAAAGAAAAGAAAGTGTTATATTACTTACGTCATTGTTTTTTTACGACTGTAGTAGCACTTGCTCATGCTTATAGACTACTCATTAGATTCATCCAGAAAACACGCGGCTAGCTAATGGGGCAGTTAACAGGTAAAAATAAGTTATAATTTTGCAGCTAAAGTGTATGAAATTAATTGTGGCTACTATAATATATTCGGCCCTTTTTATTAATGCTCAACTCCTGATTGATTCCAAATTATTTATTAATACTCTCTATTTATTAATTCCTCTTATATAATATTTGCTAAGTTATCGAGAAAGACATCTTGAATTTTGTAAAATGAACACTCGTTCGTACTTAGCTTACTTCTAGCTTGTCGTCTTTGGACCACGCGAGGCGTGCTGCTGGACTGTCGGTGTTCGAGGGGATTCAATTCAACAGCAGGATTGCTCTAACCACCGGAATCACCATGGCGAATGGCGAATGGCTCCCGAGGTTGGGAGATAAATACAAATTAATGTTTTCGATACCGAATACAACCATCTGGTCCCAGTTTCCAGTTCCCGGTGTATTGTTCTAATTTGCCCCGTCGGCGTCAACAAACAATGCAAATCTCAGTTGTATTTTTAAAATAAAAGTGTAGTAGGTGCATATATTTTTAATACATGTACTTAGAATGAAACTTTTTATGTGAAAAGATTATTCAAATTTTCGCAATAATAATGTGGCAGCCGATTTAAAAAGTTTTAATTGAATATATTTTTCACATCCTTGTAAAGGTAGGTATCTATATACATATCTTCATATCAATTCATTCAAAATAATGGAATAAAGCTTGCAGAATTTTGTTGATGGATGTAAGCAATATAGGTAATGATATATTTTTGAGAAGAATTAAAAGTTCGAGAACAAACACTACACCACGAGACAGGAATAAAATACGTTCAGAAAGAAATCGCACTGTCTAAACTGGTTGATGTAGGTACGGATTTCACAAATAACCACATGATAATAAATGAGAATATTGTTTAAATTCATAGCTGTTTTGCAAATACAGAGCGAACAGCAATAATGAAATGTACTGAATTTATACTCACCCGAATGTAAATTTGAACTCCACAGAGGAGACCCCGAGGGAAATCTATACTCGCATTCCCCTCAGACCCTATGTTTCCTTCGGGGGTGCTTTATGGAGGGTCTTTTTAAGGAATAGGAGGAGAGAGTCTGGGTCTTGAAGAAACCCAAACTGTAGGAGGGAGGAATAACAGGAGGAAGCCGAAAAACCATACCACAGCCGAGGTGTTGAGTACCAAAACGACTAGCGCTAATTTGGCAAATGTCAATTGTGTACAAATGTTTAACACGTGTTCGGCCTGTCTCAATGACATAACTACCGACGGAACAAACACAACATTCCCAACTATCTATCCTATTCTCATCCTATTCCCACTATAATCTATGAAACAATCGCCCGTTTCTGGGATATATTGATGGCTCCAGACCCAGTGACGGCCGGTGACCTAAATTAAATAAGGTGCAATAAAAAATAAGCTTTGCCAATAACTCTTTGTAGATAATAAAATATTCCCCACCTTGGAGGTGTGAAAATATATCAATTACTCGGTTGAAACACTGCTCCTTTAAAACGGCTTCGTTTTCTTTAATGTTCAGAAACTAGCGGCTTCATTTATTGTTCAATGCTCACCTAAAGTTTTTTTTTACCAACCTGCCTTTAAGTCATTTTCGTCGCATTCTAGAATTCCGTCTTTAAATCCTCCCGCCAGGACGGATTTCGCCCCTTCCCCCCTCAACCAACCCATCAACAAAAATAGTAACATATGTAGGTACGTACTTATTTTGACTTATTTGGCGCTTCTATGCGTATCATTTTCTGTATGATCGAATGTAGTCGTTTTAGGCCTGTTCATCTACAGAACTTGCAATTACCTTCTCAAGCCGTATTCCGCCCTTCTGTCCATCTTTTATCTATGCAGCTTGGTTTGTAGTCGCTTTCGGTCCATTAATCTACAGAACTAGTTATTTGTCTTATCCGTATCTCGCCTTCAATGTACTCTCCCTAGATTCATCCATAGACAGACTTTACACTAACTTGTTTTACTTATATCTAAAACACTTGCTTTGTAGTCTCTTTAGGTCAATTTATTTTAGCCTTATTTCGCCCTTCCGTTTACACGGTTTCTTAATAATGTATTATGTAACCCCCACTATCGCCAAAGGTTACACTTTTGTTGTATTGTAACAATATAATAAAGTTGTGTTTTCATGGTGCATTTTTTATTCCATCAACAACTTAAACTCTTAAAAATATTACGTTGTACCACCTAAAAAAGAAGTGTTTTACGAGTAAAGATTAATAGAGTTCGCATGATGTTGCTATCGGCTGTTTTTAAATGCATTTACATATTTATTTGTCTTTAATGTTTATTTAAAGCCGCCGTTGGTTAAACACCGATAAATCAATCTTATTAACCGAAGAATGATACCCAACACCTGTCGAATATTTACCAAGACGATTAAGTTTATTTAACACAGCAAATAATGTGACCGGTCGCGGTTCTTATAAATTGGCAGCCACACTCAGCAGTGTCATCAGTCTCACTAGGCCCTCCGCTATGAGGGCTATTCTTCTCCTGATCGTATTCTGCTCCTGGCAGGTAAAAATATATTTTTATAATTGTATTGCATTTAAACATTAATCATGTAAGGACAATCATCTGACTCTAGTCTAAAAACGTTCTTTAACATTTTTGGTATAAGTTGGAACATTACTACTGTGATGCTTGTCTCAACAAAAAGCTTCTTACGTCAACCACACGTATAAGTAAACAAACTGATAAGGTAAGAGGATAAAGCGTTCTAGTAGGTCTTATAAATTGTGAGACGCACGCGAAAATGTCACCAATCTCTCTCGGTTCTTTGCCATGAGAACATCTCTTCTTCTGGTTGTATTCTGCTGCTGGCAGGTAAATATATATTTTTTCTTTGTTTATATCTTTGAATGCAAACTCTTGAGCCACGTTGAGTTGAATATATAATATATATATATATATATATATATATTCCAATATATATAGGATGGTGCCATCGCATCGCTTTATAGATACTGTTGAACATCCAGCTTAGTCAACTAAACATTTAGTTACTCATGTAAAATGTGATGTGACTCCCACAGTATTCATTTTGACAATTGACGAACCACTAACTCACTCACTCAATATTTTAAATATTCCACTGACTAATATTGAACGAACGTTCTATTTTAATTATGTGACATTGACCTGACCAAAAAGGATGGTAGTAACATTTGCTATTTATTTTCAGGTACAAAGAACAGGATCGTCTGCTGTATCAAACAAAGTACAAGATTTGTTTAGACATGGACGTCATTTAGATAGTGATGGCTTACACGAAAGGCTTCTGGAGGAGGAAGACGTAATCGAAACGAACAGTAAAGGCGAAATCATCGAAAAAATTATTTCCCGAAAAGAAATAATATCTGACGATGCTTCAGACTCATGGAGCGATTCCGATTCGTCAGAAAGCGGAAGTACTGAACAAATAATAAAACAAATTATTATTGTTCAGGAAAGGCCAAAGCATGGACATCACCATGCTAAAGAAAAGATTTACGAAGAAGAAATCGTGATCAAGAAGATTGGAGATGTCGTTCATGGAGTGGATGTTCCGATATCCGAAGGAGGACGACGACGAGGACCATGGGGATACGGTCGAGGACTTGGAGGACTCAGCGGATCAGGAGATTATGACGATCTTGGCGGCTATGGCGGTCTTGGCGGCTACGGCAGTCTTGGCGGTCTCGGCGGTCGACGAGGATATGGATCCTCTGTCTCGGCATCACTCTCAGTCTCAATTGAACGAGGAATCCGACGAGGACCATGGGGACGACGAGGAAAGGTTTCAATCAGCCGATCCGTTTCCATTGAGCGAATTGTCACCCCTGGAGTATACACCAAGATCTCTCGATCATCATCAGTCTCCATCGAAGGAGGACGACGACGAGGACCATGGGGATACGGTGGACTTGACGGACTCAGCGACTCAGGAGATTACGACGGACTTGGCGGCTATGGCGGTCTCGGCGGCTATGGAGGTTACGGACGTGGAATTTCCGTTTCATCATCTTTGTCTATTGAAGGAGGACGACGACGAGGACCATGGGGATACGGTCGAGGACTCGGAGGACTAGGAGGACTCAGCGGTTCAGGAGATTACGATGGACTTGGTGGTCTTGGCGGCTATGGCGGTCTTGGCGGCTACGGCGGTCTTGGCGGTCGACGAGGATATGGATCCTCTATCTCCTCATCACTCTCAGTTTCAATTGAACGAGGAATCCGACGAGGACCATGGGGACGACGAGGAGAGGTTTCAATCAGCCGATCCGTTTCCATTGAACGAATTGTCACCCCTGGAGTATACACCAAGATCTCTCGATCATCATCAGTCTCCATTGAAGGAGGACGACGACGAGGACCATGGGGATACGGTCGAGGACTTGGAGGACTCGGAGATCGATCACTTGTCTCGGCGGCTATGGAGGTTACGGACGTGGAATTTCCGTTTCATCATCTTTGAATTGAAGGAGGACGACGACGAGGACCATGGGGATACGGTGGACTTGGCGGACTCAGCGACTCAGGAGATTACGACGGACTTGGCGGCTATGGCGGTCTCGGCGGCTATGGAGGTTACGGACGTGGAATTTCCGTTTCATCATCTTTGTCTATTGAAGGAGGACGACGACGAGGACCATGGGGATACGGTCGAGGACTCGGAGGTCTAGGAGGTCTCAGCGGTTCAGGAGATTACGATGGACTTGGTGGTCTTGGCGGCTACGGCGGTCTTGGAGGCTACGGCGGTCTTGGCGGTCGACGAGGATATGGATCATCTATCTCCTCATCACTCTCAGTTTCAATTGAACGAGGAATCCGACGAGGACCATGGGGACGACGAGGAAAGGTTTCAATCAGCCGATCCGTTTCCATTGAACGAATTGTCACCCCTGGAGTATACACCAAGATCTCTCGATCGTCATCAGTCTCCATCGAAGGAGGACGACGACGAGGACCATGGGGATACGGTGGACTTGGCGGACTAAGCGACTCAGGAGATTATGACGGACTTGGCGGCTATGGTGGTCTCCGCGGCTATGGAGGTTACGGACGTGGAATTTCCGTTTCATCATCTTTGTCTATTGAAGGAGGACGACGACGAGGACCATGGGGATACGGTGGACTTGGCGGACTCAGCGACTCAGGAGATTACGACGGACTTGGCGGCTATGGCGGTCTCGGCGGCTATGGAGGTTACGGACGTGGAATTTCCGTTTCATCATCTTTGTCTATTGAAGGAGGACGACGACGAGGACCATGGGGATACGGTGGACTTGACGGACTCAGCGACTCAGGAGATTACGACGGACTTTACGGCTATGGCGGTCTCGGCGGCTATGGAGGTTACGGACGTGGAATTTCCGTTTCATCATCTTTGTCTATTGAAGGAGGACGACGACGAGGACCATGGGGATACGGTCGAGGACTCGGAGGACTAGGAGGACTAGGAGGACTCAGCGGTTCCGGAGATTACGACGGACTCGGTGGACTTGGTGGTCTTGGCGGCTACGGCGGTCTTGGAGGCTACGGCGGTCTTGGCGGTCGACGAGGATATGGATCATCTATCTCCTCATCACTCTCAGTTTCAATTGAACGAGGAATCCGACGAGGACCATGGGGACGACGAGGAAAGGTTTCAATCAGCCGATCCGTTTCCATTGAACGAATTGTCACCCCTGGAGTATACACCAAGATCTCTCGATCGTCATCAGTCTCCATCGAAGGAGGACGACGACGAGGACCATGGGGATACGGTGGACTTGGCGGACTAAGCGACTCAGGAGATTACGACGGACTTGGCGGCTATGGATCGTCTCTCCTCATCGGCTATGGAGGTTACGGACGTGGAATTTCCGTTTCATCATCTTTGTCTATTGAAGGAGGACGACGACGAGGACCATGGGGATACGGTGGACTTGACGGACTCAGCGACTCAGGAGATTACGACGGACTTGGCGGCTATGGCGGTCTCGGCGGCTATGGAGGTTACGGACGTGGAATTTCCGTTTCATCATCTTTGTCTATTGAAGGAGGACGACGACGAGGACCATGGGGATACGGTCGAGGACTCGGAGGACTAGGAGGTCTCAGCGGTTCTGGAGATTACGATGGACTTGGTGGTCTTGGCGGCTACGGCGGTCTTGGAGGCTACGGCGGTCTTGGCGGTCGACGAGGATATGGATCATCTATCTCCTCATCACTCTCAGTTTCAATTGAACGAGGAATCCGACGAGGACCATGGGGACGACGAGGAAAGGTTTCAATCAGCCGATCCGTTTCCATTGAACGAATTGTCACCCCTGGAGTATACACCAAGATCTTCTCGATCGTCATCAGTCTCCATCGAAGGAGGACGACGACGAGGACCATGGGGATACGGTGGACTTGGAGGACTAAGCGACTCAGGAGATTATGACGGACTTGGCGGCTATGGCGGTCTTGGCGGCTATGGACGTGGAATCTATGTTTCAGGCTCCCTTTCAGTGTCAGTTGAACGAGGAATCCGACGAGGACCATGGGGACGACGAGGAAAGGTTTCAATCAGCCGATCCGTTTCCATTGAACGAATTGTCACCCCTGGAGTATACACCAAGATCTCTCGATCATCATCAGTCTCCGTCGAAGGAGGACGACGACGAGGACCATGGGGATACGGTGGACTTGGCGGACTCAGCGACTCAGGAGATTACGACGGACTTGGCGGCTATGGCGGTCTCGGCGGCTATGACTCAGCAATTCGGGCGATTATGACGGACTTCGAGGTCTTAGAGGCTATGGCGGTCTTGGAGGTTATGGACGCGAAATTTCCGTTTCATCGTCTGTTTCAATTGAAGGAGGAATTCGTCGCGGTCCATGGGGAAGCCTTGGAGGTTACGGTTTGGAGGGTTCTTCTTCCTCTGAAATCATTCATCCAGGACGTGTACTTGGTGGACTTGGTCGTGTTGGTATCTTGGGTCGCTCAGGAGTTGTTCCTGTACCTTCTGTGTATACCAACCACCCTGGCATCAATTCCGTTAAACCTCCTTGCAGGGTGTCCGACTTCAACTTGCTTGTGAAAGTGGGAAATGTTCGCAAATCGAACGGAAACTGTTAATTCACTTTACCGACAATATGTAAAAAATTTGGCTTAGATTATTTCTGTCTGTGTTTTAAATCAGTCTTATCACGATATTTTGTAAAAAAGGAATCATCACTCTGTTCTACTGTATTTCTTTGTGTATTGTATTTTACTGGAAATAATAAAACTTAATGTTTATCATATCTGATTTTATTATATTTTTACTATATAGTTTGTATACTCATTTCCTTACTTCATCTTTTGCTGAACGCTGATCACCCTTGCTCCCGACACAGGTTGTGTGTTCGTTATATTGGTAATAATTTTGTTAAAAAGATGTTGAATTATTTAACATATATTATTTCTAAATCAGTATTTATATAATTTCCTAGAGCGCACTATTGTCTTAGCTACCCCATAGCGACCAGTATTCACAAACAAGTGAAATAGCTTGAGTTATTTTTATTTTTATTTTATTTTATTTTATTTTGTTTGGGAGACCAACAGTTTACATACATACTAGGTAAAATATTATATAAGTAGTATTAATATGACCATTTATAGGTTTCCACTTTAGTGTTTGTATATACAGGTGAACTGATACTGTAAGTGAATCTACTTTTAAAAATTAAACAAGAAATTAAGATATAAATTAAAAGAAATACAAATCAAATAAAAAATAAGAAATATAATTTTAAAATTTTCATATCAGTATGTTTAAAGGGTTGAGGAAAAGGAAGGACATGAGGGGGGATCGATCTAGATGTAGTAGATATGTATAATGATATGTGTGATTTAAAAGATTTTGTTTTTTTTTTAAACATATATATTTAAAGAAATAAAGTTAAAGTTAAAAGAATTGGTGGTATTGTGGAATGAGTTGTTATCTGTAGTTATAAAGGCTCGTGAGATCGTCGGTGTGATTTTATAGAGTGAGGTGCAGAGTTAAAAATGTCATATTGTGAGTAGTGTGTGTTAAAAATGTGTGAGGCCCGATAGAAGAAGGAGTTTTGTTTAGAGTTAGTGTTGCATCGAGGGAGACTAAGAAATTGGTCAGATCTGGTTAGTCTATTGGGAACTCGTAATTGAATCCGTTGGAGGAGTTCCGGGCAATCTACGGTGGATCTAGCAATTTTCTGCAGAAATAGTACATCAGCAGAGATTCTTCGATCTTCCAACGACAGGATATTAAAGAAAGCGGCCGACTCTTGGTGATTTACATGGGGACGGTAACTACGAAAATCTAGGTATCGAAGGAAACGATTTTGAACACGTTCCAAGTTGTACACATATGTTTTGTATTGTGGGTTCCATACTTGTGACGCGTATTCCAGTAAGCTACGGACGTAAGCAAAATACAAGATTTTCATTGTTTTAAGATTATTAAATTTTTTACATGTTCTAAGAATGAATCCTAACATTTTTGAGGCTTTTGAAGTTAGTGAGTCGATATGTGTATTGAAGAGAAGCTTCGAGTCCAATATCACTCCCAAATCCTTGGCTTCTGTCTTGTTAATTATGATTGAGTCGTTTAGAGAGTATTCATGGGTAATGATATTTTTATTTCGTGTAAAATTGACGACGAAAACACTTTTTTTATATTTATTTTAAGGTTATGCTGTGAACAGTAAAAATTAAGACGGTTAAGGTCCTCTTGTATTTTTGACAGTCAGCAATACTTTTGACACGTAAAAAGACTTTCATATCATCTGCATAAAGTAAATATTTGGAGAATTTGAAGCATTGGCCTATATCATTGATGTACATATTAAACAGTAGTGGTCCCAATAATGATCCTTGGGGCACACCAGATGGAACAGTTACCCAGTCAGACTTGAAGCCACCCACAACTACGGCTTGACTACGGTTCGATACATAGGACGACAGCCATCTGAGAAGGTCACCGTGTACACCGATTTGCATTAGCTTCAATATTAGTATATCATGAATCCCACCAAGTCAAAGGCTTTACTGTAGTCCGTATAGATTGCATCTACTTGTATACGCTGATCCATATTTTCTTGTAAAAATTCGGTAAATGCTATCAGATTAGTTGTTGTTGATTTTCCACTCATAAACCCATGTTGATTAATATTGAGTGTGGATTTCAAGGCGGAAACATCTGTTCGTATACGATTTTTTCAAAACCTTACTGAATACACACAGTTTTGAAATCGGTCGATAGTTTTCTACGTCGGATTTGTGTCCAGTTTTGAAAATGGGTGTTATAAATGCAGTCTTCCAAATATAAGGTACAACGCCCTCTTTCAAGGAACGATTAAATACAATGGATAGCGGCTTTGAAAGACTGCGTGCACACTTCAGTATGAAAAACGGAGGGATTTGGTCTGGACCTGCGCTTTTTTAAGATTTAAGTTTTCTAAATATATTTGCACTAAATGTTCGTCAACTTCGATACTATGAATAGCAGAGTTATTTTGGGTATTGTTGTTGACTGGCATATGTTGAGAAGTTTGTACATCATTGTTGTATACAGAACTGAAATATTTAGAGAAAATGTTAACAATATCAGAACCGTTTTCAGCTTTTTTCATCCTTATGAAATATCGTGTTTGGTATACCTTGAGATTTAGAGTTGGATTTAATGTAGTTCCAAAGCTTTTTTGGATCAGACGATATTTCATGTTCAATATTTAATACGTATTTTGTGTGACATTCTAGATTTAGTTTTTTATGACGCGATCTTAATAGAGAAAAAGTGGAATAATCAGACTGATTTTTGTAAGTTTTGAATTTTTGAAATATTTATATTTTCCTTGGTCAGTTTTATGAGAGCTGCGCTATACCATGGTGGGTATTTTGAATTCTTACTTAGTTTACGTGGAATATAAGCGTCTATTAGCTGGTGTATCTTCGCGTAGAAGTCTGACAAGGCTGCGTTTATATCTCCGGTTGAGAGAAACTCGTGCCAGTTTACATTGTCGAGAGAAGCATTTATGCGTTTGAAAACATGAATATTTCTTATTTCTTCCCTCAATGCAACAGATTCTGAAAAAGCTACGTCTATTATAATGGAGGTATGGTGTAAGTCTTCGACTATAAGAGATTCATCGCAGGCTGATACCTGGACACAATCGTTACAAAGGACCAGATCTAGGAAATGGCCATTGGAATTAGAGATTCCATTATACTGACTGAGTCCCGAAAAATGCAGGCAGTCAACAAATGCAGAGCTGACTGGGGATAAACGATTACTAGGTGTGTATGCCGCGTTATTCGGACATTTGTTCCACATAATATCGGTAAGATTGAAGTCACCTAAAATGAGAAATTTTTCACAGGGAAATTGCAATGTTAGTCTTGAAAATTCTCTGAGAAAGCTTTCCATGTTTTCTTGATATGTTGGCCCCTTAGGCAGGTACACACAACATATGTGGAGATTATTGCGCAACGATCCCTTAAGTTGTAAGGATATCCATAAGTCTTCGGCTTGCGAGTGCCAGTCTGGACGGGCGCGGGCTACCAGGTCGCGGCAAACAGCGAGCGAGACACCTCCACCCAAGCGCTGTCCAGTGGCACAATAGTTCCGATCTCGGCGGAACACGTCATAGCGACTGTCGAACAACTCTTCGTTGCGGATGCCGTCAACGAGCCATGTTTCAGTCAGAGCGATAATATCATATTCGTTTGATCTGACAGAATTCAGCAGTGTGTCAGTTTTTGTACGTAGTCCTCTTACATTTTGATAGTAGATATTCAATGTCATTTTTCAGTTGGTAATAATATACATTTAAGTGTGAAATCGAGAGCCAAATGAGTATATTGTTTCTGGTAAGTAATAGTTATTCTAAAATCTTTTTATGTTTAGAGGCTGCATTTAAATAACTAGCTTATTTTCATCTTTCACTTTCAATTTGTTGCCCCTTTCTTAAGCTCACAACGTCCCCATCTTTGGGGATTTGGGGAAGCTAAATGGTATGAAAAAATCGTATTTTCTAGTTCGCTAAAGACAGAGTAAGTATTAATAGAACAGCTCTTTCTTTTTATTTTTGTATGGAATCGTACTTGTATTTTTCCTGGGATGGTGTATTTTAATGAAAATCAAAACCTTTATTGTACATAAACAAATCTATTTTCATTTTTAATTATGCATGGTAAATAATTATTTCTCATACAATGAATAACTGAAAATGTCTTACCAAAGGTTACATCATTCATCGACTAGTTGGGGTACTTTCAGCCATCTTATTTTTAAATAAGAAAAAATATTGATCCATATTGATAAATTATGTTTATGTCACGATAATAGTGTTATAATGTAATGTTACAAGTTTTTTTACAGGGTGTTAATTTTAGAGCAGGTAACATACCTCACTAGGATTGAAATGAGTCAACTTTATTTTAAGGTATTTGTATAGTTCCAGATGAATGACACTCCAAACTAGCGCTTCTAATTTAAAAATCTTTCTCGGTAAATACCATATGAGGGGTAAAGATTCTAAACTCGCCAACTTTACCAGTGCCAAAAACAGTCATATTTAAAAAAAAAATCTTTGTCACATAACCTACTACTGATCAATCAAAAATCATTACATGAAAAAAAAAACTACTAATAGTAACTGTAAAAACTATTCAATGCAATATCATAATTATTTTAACAGTAATTGCAAAGCCACAAAACAGTTTTGCAGCTGATTTTTTTTCCATCTTTGCATTATTTAGGCCAGTCAGTGAGGCACAACTTTTTTGCAGAAGGGTCACATTACCCCTTTTCGTTCGCGGGCCGCATTTGGTAGATACAAGTGGACTTTGTCACATTCGGGGGGGGGGAATTGTCAGCGTAATTTTAGTTTTCACATGTATGGATTAACTAAAAGATACTTGCCGTGACTGTGTGCCTCCCTCTCCTATTTTTTGTGTGGAAAATTATAATTTTGTGGTTGGCGGGTGTAATGGAAATAATCACTTCAATTCAAATTCGATTTTCGGTTTTGTGTAAAAGTACAAAAGAATATATATATATATATATATATATATATTTTATTTACGCTCGTTATAGGCTTTTATAAAATGTTGACATTTTTTGTTTAAAAAAATAACCTCATTGGTGCAAAAAATATTGTAAAATGAAAATGAAAAGGGGTATTGAATTGCGGATACAAAATAATGTAGATGAAAATAACTAATAATATGTTACAAATAACAGGTTCAAAAATATTGTAAAAGAAAAGAAAAAAATTGTATTAAATAACAAGTCCACCTATTAGTTTCGCTCTGCCAGATGACAACAACTGTACTAAATTAGACTTATAGTTTATATTGACGTGTTAACTATACATGCGACATCGGAGTATGCGTTTCCCAGCTTTTGCATTCGTCGCATAGGCGTGTTGAATTGCGAGGTTGAAGCAGAATTGCTACAATAGTGCGTTAGGTACTGCCTTGAAGTACTCTTGCTAGGAACATGAAATGAAGTTTAATAGTTCAGGGCTGTCAATCATTGAATTTATAATTTTGTATAAGCAAACCAAGTCGGTAATTATTCTCCGTTCAGACAATCTCAATAAATTAAGGTGACAAAGAAGATAATCGTCATTGATACATTCCCTTAATATGCCCATTCTGAAGTTAATAAATCTTAAGAATTTATTTTGAACTCTTTCTATTGTAAGGGAATGAATAGCATAACTTGGTGCCCACACTGTTATGTTGTATTCAATTTGACTCCTAACTAATGACATGTACAATTTTTTAAAGGTATGAATGTTTTTTAATTGATTACATATTCTTAATATAAAACCCAACATTTTTAAAGCTTTATTTGATGCGATTTCAATATGATTATTAAAGTTTAGCTTTTGATCAAAGTATACTCCCAAATCATTTACCTCGGTTACATTTGTTAGCAAAGTATCGTTTGTGGTGTATTCATAAATTAGTGGGTTTTTTATTTTATAAAATCTCATAACTAGACATTTACTGATATTGAGTTACAAATCATTATTTAGGCACCATACAAAGAGTTTGAACAAATTACTTAACAATGTGTGACAGTCATGAACATTTCTTATAGTTTTGAAAATTTTCAGATCGGCAAACATTAACACTTCGACATCGCTGAAAATAAATAAAACGTCGTTTACAAATAGTAGAACCAAAATTGGTCCTAAATGTGACCCCCGAGGAACACTACTGGTAGCAATGAATTTATACGAAGTTAACTATCAATTTTAACAGCTAGTTCCCTATTTTTTAGATTACTGCTAAACCACATAAACAAAGGCCCGGCTATGTCAAATTTCTAAAGCTTTTTTAATAACAAGTCATGATTAATTCTGTCGAATGCTTTGCTGAAATCGGTGTAGACAGAATCAACTTGTAGCTTCATGGACATGGACTCGGCTATATAATTTTGATATATTAAAAGATTAGACAAAGTAGATTTTTCCTGAAGTAAAGCCATGTTGTTTAGGTGAGATTAGTGGTTTGATACAGTGAACGATTTTATTTAAAATAAGTTTTTCAAATAATTTGGGTATAGTTGATAAAACGCAAATCGGTCTATAATTGCTTACTTCATTTTTATCTCCTTTTTTAAAAACTAGGATGAGGTAACTGTATTTCCATTTATCTGGAAAGTGTCCTGTTTGTAATGACTAGTTAAAAATAAAATGTAGTGGATATGCAAGAGTGATGGCGCAAATCTTAAAAAAAAACAGGTGGCACGAGTATATTATCAGGACCACCACTCTTACTTTGATCTAGTAGTTTCAACTCAGTCAATACATCGCCATATTCAATGTGTACATGGGCTAAATTCATATTATAGTCTGAGGAAAAAATTGGCGTATAATTATTAGCCATGGTTGAATCGAGGACATACTTAGATTTGGTGTAATTCCAAAAATATTTGATGTCACCATTAATTGAGGTTTCTACCTTATTCATATAATTATTGTAACAAATTTTGGACATATTTTTTAATTCTTTTCTTATTCTACAGAAATCAATGTAATTTGGTAGGGATATCTCCTCTTTATATTTTTTATGCGAAACTTTTTTGCTAGCTATTAATTGAATGATTTCTTCGTTGAACCATGCTTTGATTATTTAAAGTGAATTAAGGGTATACAGCCAGTAATAATGGTATTAAGTTTGGAATACAATGATTCTATATTATGGCTTATGTCACCTGCTTTGAAAAACGACCAATTTTCTTTACTGAGATGATCATTAACTTCGTTGTAATTGGCATTTTTTAAATTATAACTGGGACTTATAGTGTTAGAGTGTGTAGTACAATCGTTGTTAAATATGTTAATGTTTAAGGGAGGGTGGTGAGAGTCTATGGGGAGAAGAGGGTCTATGGATTGACATAATTTTACTAAAGAAATAAATTAATAAATAAATTTGCTGAATACGAGGTCTAACAAGTAAAGATTATAGTTAAAAACAAAATTAATTTGTTTTAAACCTAAAAAGTTTGACATTTTGATTATTTCACGAGCATTAAGAGATAATTGAATAAAGTTAGTTGAGTTATTACAATAGGCGAGCCAATCTATATTTGGAGTATTGTAGTCACCGGAGTTAACTTTTATTAGTTTTTAATAAAATGAATGCGTTGATGGAAACACAATATTTATTTAAATTAGAAAAACAGTACAAGTGAGATTAATTACAATTTTCAAATGGAGAATCTACAACAAACTAGACACGTAGTCTCTTTAACTGAAGGTCGTAGATTAACGTCTTGTGGGATGTTGCGGTCCCTTTTATAAGTGATATCGTTGCTGGAGTCGTGTGCAGTCCACCTCCGGGTCCATTGTAGATGATAGTGTATTCGGTGTCGTTGACACGGCTAGATAAGATGCACAGCCGGATTCATGTTATCTTAGGGTCGGGGGCAGTCTATGGTAGGTAACACCGGTTAGCAGCATTCTAGCTTCTGGAAATTGGAGTTTAAGGGCCTAAACATCTTCAATGTGCTTTTCGTAAGTTTGTGTAGCTGAACCAGGTGGAATGTAAACACATCCAAGAATAAATTTGCCTAAAATCGTCTTTAGTAAAACAAACAGTTTTTCAATATGTTTGTGTTTGCATATCAATCTGGAAGAAGTTAAAGATTTAGAAACAGATATTAGTACCCCCCCCCCTCTTGATTTGGATCTAGTAATTTTACTTGCAAGTGTTATGAGATACAAAACCTAATTATTCTGTATTGAAAGACGGATCCACATTATAGTACACATTATAATAAATAAAAAGCTGGTAAAAATTGACATAAGATTCTTTACGCATTAGTCTAAAATAAACTCGAATGCCCGAAAAATGACCCAAGTAGACATACAAAGTTTAACCCGCCAGCGCGTTCCGCGTCTATTGGTTGATTGTCTACATGTAGATTTAGGTCAGAGCAATAATATACAGGAGGGAGCGCTTCTGTAGTCATAATATTTTTGTTTATTTGTAAAACCACTTTTTCACAGTATTAATATAGAGCTTGGATGTTTTCAGCAGATAGAAATCTCGTTTCTATCTATAAGAAAACATGTAAAACTCGATTTTGCCAATTTTCGGGTTGGACGCTTTCTGCACTACGTCCAATTTAGCATCTGATGATTTGGTCAATATTACACCTGTTGGAGAAAACTCTTCTCGCTGTATAATCACTAATCCATCGAAGAAATCGAGGACAATACGAAACGACAGAAAAAAATAAAAGGAATACAGGAAAGTTTTACAACACAGAATCTAGGAGAGAAATTTCTGAAAAAAAATGTATGGTTCTTTCGGATCGTCTGTTGAATTGTCAAGATAAATTTGAGTATTATGGGCAGTGAATAGCAGTGATAGAAGAGCTGACTACTTAAGTGATCTTGTAATATCCCAGAGTCGGCGGATAAAGACGTCGGGTCTACGCTTATCGCCAGCGTCAAATCTAATGTTTTTGACTTCATCTTCCTGAAAATAAAGAGTTTTTGTATTCTTCTAAAATTGAATAGAACAGAAACGAATGCAAATGAATTTGATATATTTTGAAGTCTCCTCCTATTTTTTTGGAAGCGTCTCACCGATTTATTTCTAGGGTGGTGTGTCCTCTTAGGCCAGACGCGCACGGGTGACTTGCACGGCAACAGTTTAGCCACTGCCACTGCCACTGCCACTGCCACTGCCACTGCCACTGCCACTGCCACTGCCACTGCCACTGCCACCACTGCCACTGCCACTGCCACTGCCACTGCCACTGCCACTGCCACTGCCACTGCCACTGCCACTGCCACTGCCACTGCCACTGCCACTGCCACTGCCACTGCCACTGCCACTGCCACTGCCACTGCCACTGCCACTGCCACTGCCACTGCCACTGCCACTGCCACTGCCACTGCCACTGCCACTGCCACTGCCACTGCCACTGCCACTGCCACTGCCACTGCCACTGCCACTGCCACTGCCACTGCCACTGCCACTGCCACTGCCACTGCCACTGCCACTGCCACTGCCACTGCCACTGCCACTGCCACTGCCACTGCCGCTGCCACTGCCACTGCCGCTGCCGCTGCCGCTGCCACTGCCGCTGCCGCTGCCGCTGCCGCTGCCGCTGCCGCTGCCGCTGCCGCTGCCGCTGCCGCTGCCGCTGCCGCTGCCGCTGCCACT
Organism: Drusus annulatus; assembly: GCA_022651775.1. Classification (NCBI taxonomy): domain Eukaryota; kingdom Metazoa; phylum Arthropoda; class Insecta; order Trichoptera; family Limnephilidae; genus Drusus; species Drusus annulatus. The sequence goes on along the minus strand of JAGWCC010000031.1, from coordinate 935,652 downwards.
GCCACTGCCACAGCCACTGCCACTGCCACTGCCACTGCCACTGCCACTGCCACTGCCACTGTCACTGTCACTGTCTTCCAATCGAGCACGCACACGGTGAGTGACTGTCACCCGGCACCCTTTCATTCCGGCCTCAGAGCAATAGTAGGTACACAAGAGAGAGCGCTGTAGAGAGAGCTGTAGTCAGTTTTTACGAAGTTTGCTGGCTAAGACTAGGGCTAGGGTATTTATACATCCATTCATAGCACATGTCGACATAATGCTTTGTTTATTCGTATTAACCACTTTTTCACAGTATTGTTAAAATATATGTATATATACATATAACATGTAACCTAATAAACCGTTGAGTTATGTCAATTTATTTCGCGTATCATAACGTGTGGGCGGAGTCAACGGCGACACGGGACACGAAGAACATTCTAACAATACTTTAAAGCGATGTGATAGTTCGGGAAAATTTGTTGTCTCTTTCTTTCTCATGGTGTACGACGTAAAAATTCGGAGAAAATGATTTATCCCAAATCTGTATAGGTTGGGTAAAAATAATTAGCTCTCTCATTTTGTCACCCGTGCGTGAGCGCTCATACAAAAGTACTCTCTACAGACACGGTGACAGTTTCGTCACTCAAAAGTTACCGGCCAGTGGAACTAAAAAGTCACCCTAACCTCACGTAACAGCGTGCTCGGACCTCCATACACTTCAATAGATTTGGAGATGGTGACGAAACTGTTGCCGTGACAAAAGTCTTTCGCGCCTGGCCTTACTGTACCGAGTTGTTTATATATATAATACCCTATGGTCGGACAGATGTTTTGGCTCAGCATAGCATGACAAGAGGTATAATTCTGTTAAATACATCATCTATATATATATTGATATATTTTCAGATAATTTACAAAAAGTTCAAAAAACTTGTTAATTTAAAAATGTTATAATTTGAAATTGCTCACTTGTTGTTCCATTGTACTGTTATTGTGTTTATATCTGTTGTACAATAATAAAAAAAATACATATATATATATTTTGCTCAGAAACAAAAATTTCGTATAAATTTCTTAGATTTTATACCACCGAATCTCTAATATGGTATTAATAGAAAATACAAATTTGTTATGTATTATGATAGTATAATAAGGTTATTTCTTTTTGTAGATGAATTATACATTTAATATCTAGTCCTTTGTTTTTTAACGTAGAATATTCACATGAATATTTATGTATTTCCAAGCGTACTTAAATAGTAAGCCCATTCTGATTTTAAATTGCGACATCTATCGGCCAAAATAGTAAGCTTCTCGGCTCGAGCCCAGTGCGCATTGAGCCACCTACCGGCAAGTAGGAAACTGTATGGTTCGATTCTATGCTAATTATAACAACTCGTACAACAATATGATTGTATCCCTACCTACCCATTGATTAGATGTCGGTATGCAAAAGTAGCATCCCCAAAGATGACATAGGCCTGAGGGAAATTATTTCCCTCCGGGTTTCCTGTGTAGAGTTAGTTTTTAAGAAAATTACCATCTTTGCACATAAACGATACATTTAATAGTTTTTAATATATTCTATTGTGCATACTTTATTAGTTTTACATGACGTTTTTATTTTATTTTGTAAATAAAAGTTGAATAAAAATATTAGCCGCTTTTTAGTGTCATATTTCTCAAACGAAACGCATGCAGCGTTGTGGAAACCGAACTTTTAAAGTCTATTAGCTGGCGCCTACCCTACTCTTACCTTTTTTGGTAACCAAAACCATCCTCACATAACCTAGTTTACAGGCTAGATTATATGAACTGTATACTGTGTTAGGTAGATTTAGGTTAGAATATTTGACGAATATATTTTCTTAAATTTTTATTTTAGATTTTTTAAAAATTGATTTGATGGTCTAAAATAATTTAATTGCTTAGCAATGAGTTTTGTCATGGTAGGTTCACATCTACATACAGATTATCTATGCTGGCGGCCAAAAGAATAACTAACGATCGATCGAACTAATTTTTTTTTGCACTCACAATATCTACTTTATGCGACGCCCCCGACTGCACTGCTATATATGTGTTGTATTCATTTTTCGTGCTGTATATACTTATCTACTTTGATAACACTAAGAGAACAACATTTTTTTGTTTAAATTTGATAAAATAATAAACGAGGTTCCTAAGGATATAGGTACAGGTATTCATACAAAATGAGAGTAACAAAGTGATGAGAGTTGGGAAGACGAGTAAGAAAAGTAAAGAAGGAGGTAAGAAAAATAAGAAATCAATTGAATTTGAAAAAGGAATAAAACAAAATGTATGCGTAATTATTTCTGTAAAATCGACATTATCTTTAAAAAATGTGAACAGTCACTGTCGTTTGGTGGTGATATAAAGCAATTACTATTTCATTGGCAAAACTGTAATTGTTATTTTCATAAAGTGCCAAATAATTACGACCACCAAAAACACAGTGTCAATTACCCTTGGTATGATGTTTTTATTAAATGGCTATACTCGTATACGAAATTCCACTGACTCCGGTAGTAGGACTTGTGTGATGTCACTTTTATTTAGTTATAAACAGATATTCGTTTGTCTCAAAATGAATGAGCAGTTTAGTGCAATAAAAGGTTAACCCACATTATTGGATAATTTGATATGGTCGTATTTATTTTCAAAAAAGTCAAACTTCAAATGATGTATAACAAGAGGCTTGCTTGAGTTTCATTTTATGCTAAAACTATAGACCATTTTTTTGTTTTATTTTAAACTTTCCGTGGTACATACTCGGAGCAAAAATAGCTTGAAGGGTCTAGTCTGAAGATGGCTGTTATAGGCTGAAACCGGTCCAGTCAAAAAATAAAAAGTGGAATAAAGTTAAAAATTTGTTTTTATTTAATCAGCTTGAAGAGTGTTAGGTCGTTATTGTTCTTAAGTAAATAAATAGGTTCAAGAAATAACATTCAAATTTAGTGAATTATTAATTTTATTATTTTCCTTTGTTATAATTTTAATGTTATTCTTTTGCTTTCTCATTGTTATCTTATTTTATTTTAAATTGTGTTTTCCCTCTGTATGTATGTATATATAACCGCCCACTATATATTTTTGTTTAGTTTATTTTTGTACCTTGATGATGCTAAGGCTAAGCGAAACCGGTCGGTTATAAAAAATAAAATTAAATCTGTGGTCTAATATAAAATTTTTTTTTTAATTTCTTTAAATAACTCAAGCAACAAAATAATTGCTTTCTACGAAAATATTTAGTTGATGTTTCAATATGGTCAAATGCAATGTTGTCGTTTTAAATGGTGAATATAAACATCTTTTAAAAGCAGATTATGCCAGAAATAGCATGAGAAATGATAATATATTCAATATTTTGAAAGAGAACAGAATGTAACGTAACATCAATGAAAATTGCCAACAAAACCTGCGCTGCCCAAAGGAGTTTGTTATGATACAAGGGCAACTCTGGACAGTTTACTTCGTTTTTTTTTAATTCAATTGAATTGACCGGTTAGAAGGTGAGTGGACAAACGCATCGGATTCCCATACGGGCTTCGAAGGTTCAATTCCTCTGCTGGCAAGTCCTCCATCATTGCACAAGCAAAATCTTCCGCTTATTATGGTGGTAGTAGGAGTTCTTAAAATATTGTAAGGTTATTTGTAACCCGGGATTGTTTGTCTTTCTTTAAAACAAAAAAAAAAAACATTATTCTTATTTAGTTAAAAGTTTCATAATTCACAGCTTGATAATGGCACTAAACACAGAAACAGCTGTCACTAAAAATAGCAGAGCTTAATAATAATAGTATTAAACTTAATTCAATTAAATTGTAAAAAATAGGGTTCTAGAAAACAAACAGAAAACTATAAAAAAGGTTTCTTTGGAATAATAAATATTTGACAAAATATTCCTAAATGTTTCGCTGGGATGAAAGCATGGCTTCAAAGGTCCTCAGGAAATAGGTTCTTGTATTCATCCAATCATAGCATCTAAAATAGTAATGTACAGCGATCAATGCGGAGGCCAAAACCGAAAAGCAGAGTTGGCATCGTTGTGCAACTCAATGTGACACTGACACCCCTGCAGTTACCGAGAGTAAACCGAATTGATCATACATTTCTTGTAAGCGGTCACTCCTATTTACCAAATGACCAGCAATTCGGAATGATTAAAAGACAGAAGCGCTTTTTTAGATAAATATTTGTTCCTAGCGTTTGGTATTCAATAATAGCCAAAGCAGAAAAGTCAAAACCTTTTATAACTGTAACAATGAAAATGGAAAATTTTCTATTTTATTTTGTTTATTTTATTAACACCTTAAAGACTTTTACAAATAATACATTTTAGTTTTTTAAAGGAGTACAAAATATGAGAAGAATATAACACTAAAGTAAGAGTTAAAAAAAAGTTTGTATGTAAAACATAAGTATATAAATATATCGTAGGTTTACAATTAGTTATATTATCATAGTATATTTCACAAAATAGTGTAATACGTATGTAATACATAGCATATTAAATTTCAAAGAAGTTAGTGAGTTAAGTCTTCCTATGTTATTGCAGCGTAATGTACTTACAATTATTATATTTATCGAAAAATGAGTTGGAAAATAACATACTAACAGGAATATTGGTTGCGATGGACCAAAAGTTGAATTCTTAAAATTTCAGCGGATTAAATTCAGAAAAGAAAAACCCTTCAACTTTTAGTAGTAAAACAATTCTCATTCAATCCAAGTCTTTATATTAAATTGAATAATTCATTTTTTTAACTGTCCCTGCACAGAGCAGTTGATTCAATACCTCGTTGATTCAATTGACCGTCCACTCTGCCTGAATATTAAGTAACCTGCCCTTGGCGGCGCGGCGTCCCTAATAAGTCAGGTTTCTAAGTCAACACGAATCTGTGGGAACCAAAACTGGTCCATCTTTTAAAGATGCTGGGTTAGGGATCACGATACTATGACCAGGGCATTTGTAAAGATCAAACGTAGATCAGTCGATCAAAGATCTCGATTAGTATCACTTGACTCTGAGATCACTAACAAAAAATATTAAACACATCGAAAATAATTGATTGTTTTTCATCGAATTTTATCGATGATTATGATTAGGTATCTTCAGTGTAATTTCTTTTTGATTGTGATTATGTGATTATTATTCTGCTTCTGGGTTTTAAACATAACATAAAAAATATATATATATATATTTGTGACCACCAAGCAGCGAGACTTCCTTGAATAACAAATACCAACCAACTGTGATTTTTTGGAATCGTTTTGGTGAGTTTTTTTAAACTTACTTGATAAACTCATTTATTGAATTAAAAACATAACTAGGAGAGATATTAAAAAGATTTTTTATACGTTCATGTTTGTAAGATTTTAGTTTATATTATCATGTTTTTTGTTAGTTCTGTGTTCTAATCGCTTCACTTTGTACTTGGTTTTAAGGTTTTATTTGATCTTACTGGAAAACTAACGGTTTATTCATTAAAAAAATGATGATATCTAAAAATATTATTGGTCTATTTTTACCCGCCCATTTAATGCTGGGGATTTCCATGTTTTATGGTGAATCAATCATACATTTTTAAAGTGTTATAAATATTTACTTAGAAGTACATATTTATTTATTAAAAAAATATATTTATTCAAAAAATATAATTATTCAAAAATATATTTATTCAGTAAAAAATATATTTCTTTATTAAAAAATATCAAAAATATATTTTGTTACTAAGAAATAGTTTATTTATTAAAAAAATATGTTTATTTAAAAAAAATGTTTATTAATAAAATATATTTATTTATTAAAACGTAAATATTTAATAAGTTTAATGAAATAAATAAATAAATTTGTGAAAAAAAATCAACATAACCTACAAAGTAACACATTGAAGAGTGATGGGGAAAAAGTAGGTGAAAATAATACTCATATATGCATGTAATCGAAGTTAATTACATATTTAAGTAGAATGATGTGTTGGATATGTTACTATATTCACCCATTAGATGTTATGGTGTAGCTTGGAGTAACGATATAAGGAGTTATAGTTAATATTTTTTCCGAACCTATACAAATTTTCACTTTCTCCGGGTTTTTACGTCGTATACCATGAAAGAAAAAGAGGCAAGAAAAGTCGTCACGTAATATCGTAGCACTTCTAAGTATAAGGATGTTCTCCGTCCACGCTAACTTTACATCATCCAGTCGCATAACTAATGTCAACAGATTTTGAGGTTATTTCCTATATTTGTTTTGATTAAAATGCTTGCAGTGGTTGTACAAATAAACAAACATTATGGTGATATGTGCTATGCGTGAATGTTCAAATAAAACCAAATAAAGACTTATTTCAACAGTTTTAATTTTTTTTTAGTAAACTTTAGAATGTTCACATTTTTTATGATAAAAAGACATAAAATCAACAAAATGCTTACATCATTATTCAGACAAACCTTCTGTTATTAGCGTTTGTGTGATATTTTGACTTTATAAATAATTTTAATGGTGTATTGATATTATTTTATTTAATGTGTTCAAACATGTTTATTAAACATGTCCGAATTCCATGTGAACGGTAACTAATAGTTTATCCAACATCCTTAAATATATCTTTGTCTCTTTCTATCGAGTCAGTATAAAGTCAAACGTCCTGACTACACTGTTTCGCAAAGGTACCGCTCCATGTCCTCCAAAGGGTGTAGCGTGTTGAGTTAAGGAGGTTAAACTGATGATGGTGATTCGAGATTTTTTAAAACGCGTTGCATCCAGTGAAGTTCACAGTTTACACTAGCGGCCCTCTTCACTATCGACTAAAATCCCAATATAATTTGAACCACAATTTAATTTGAAGAATACAAATTAGAATATTGAAACCGATAGAAACATGTATATTAGGGTAGCAACAATGCACTTTCGATTAATGGTGATTTAAAGGTTAAATCTTCAATCGAATCTAGTAAGTGAATTGTTGTTTGTGTGAACTAATAAATCTGCAGAGATTCTCAGCTTATAGCACGTAATAGTCGAAATTATTTTTTTCATAGTTCATGAAACCTAATTACTACCACTAAAAAGGGTTGTTTCTTACTTTATCCGGACTAAACCTACCTAAAACCGAAGTTTTACCAAATATGTATATTAAAGCAAAACGTCATATTCCTTATATTCGTTCCGTAATTTAAAACTATTTATTTTAACGGTTTTGAACGTTGTACCTAACCTTAGTTTTGAATGGCATAATTTCTTTAAAAAATTAAGTTTTGTCTAAAAATAAATTAGACAAAATGTCGACTTTACTTATTTCCAAAAAATAACCCAGCCAAACATTATGTCAAAAGTATTTTGAACAAAACTGAAAATCATTTATGATACCTCTTGTTAGAAAAACGCTAATCATTGCTGTCAACTAAATTTCTGTCAAATTAACGATGACGGTAAAAATGGGGTGGGGAAGAGGGGGTTTGGCGTTTAATACGAAATGCCCCCACCCTTTCAACCCCAGATTAAACCCCTCCCTCCCTCGGTCCCCTAAAAATAAATTTATGCTATCTTCTGTCTCTGACGCAGCCTTCGTTATAGGTAATTGGAATAATCAATTTTCTCGTACAGTTTGGACGCACGAAGTTTACAACAAATGGACGCCGCCAGCACCCGCGAGCGCTTATTGTAATATGCTCAACGAGAGGTTGGTTATTGCAATCAAATTATGATGATTGAATATTTGGGTATTTTAGATATATGAGCCCTTGGAGAAACGACATAAGGAGGTATAGCTAATATTTTTACCCAACCTATACAAATTTGCGATAAATCACTTTCTCCGAGTTTTTACGTCATATACCACGAGATGGAAAAAGACAAGAAAAGTTGTCCCATAATATTACAACCCTTCTAAGTATGTAAGAATGTTTTCCGTCCGCGCTAACTTGACATCACCGAGTCGCATAACTTACGTCGATGGAATTTGAGGTTATTTCCTATATTTGTGTTGACTAAAAAACTTGCAGTGCAAATATGGTGGTGATATGTGCTATGCGTGAATGTTAAAATAAGACCAACAGAAGAGTATAAGACATCACTTTTTAGAGGTATTTCGACAGTTTTAAATATTTTTGACCGAACTTTAGAATTTTCACATTTTTAATGATATAAAGACGTAAAATCAACAAAAAGTTTCCATCATTATTTAGGCGAACCTTTTATTATTAGTGTTTGTGTGATATTTTGACTTTATAAATCATTTTAATGGTGTATTGATATTGTTTTGTTTTGGCGGTAAATAATAGGCTTCCAAACATTCTTTAATATATCTATGTCTCTTTCCATCGAGTCAGTATAAAGTCAACAAAACTGACTACGCTGTTTCGCAAAGATACCTCTTTATGTCCTCCAAGTATGGGATACTGCTAGGCTGTCTGAAACTTTGGCTAAAAGAGGAAGAAGAGCGATATTGCTTTTTACATATTGCCACAAATTACTTATAACCCCAAAAACCTTAAATCAAATTATTGCAATCATTAGTTTCTGTTACTTACTGAAATCTTTGTTATGACTATCTTTTTTCTACATGCGTCGTTTACCATATGAGAGTAAGAGGTTAATAACGGAGTTATCAACAACATCATATCACGGTTCTTTTGTGTGTTCGTTAGTATTTCGTAAGAATAATGCTGAAGAACATTCCTACTGTCATTCGTGTTTATCAGTCTATAGAATTAAATTCATATTTTTGTTCACCTTTAACAGACCCCTGACCATCAACAACCGCGATAAGTAACAACTTAAATAAAAATAGGTTCTTTTAAATAAATTATAAGCACAAATAAATACAAACACTAACTCTTACAAACCACATAATAAAATTCCACGGGAAATCACTACAATAGGCAGTATTCGTCAATTAAAAAAAAAAGAAAATTTGTTTGCCATAACCATTAATGTTGATATATTATATGTTTAATTTCTGTAACCAAATATTTTTTTATTTTTTCAATTTATAAAATGTCATTAGAAAAATATGTTAAAAGTAATCATGTCTGTATATATATTTAATCTTTATATTAGAACACACAATTATGTGACCTAACTTAAGATAACTAACTAACTAACCATAACGCCGTTTCCCCGCAGGGGTAGGCAGAGAGGACGGACCGCCATACAACTCTGTCTTGGCACACACTTCTTGCTTCATTTACATTCATACATCGTCTCATACATACTCTTCTGTTATTCTGACTCTTCACATGACCCGATTCAAGTATTTGATTTACTTGAAATAAAAAAAAAAACTAAGATAACTTAAGATAAATAAATAAAATAAATATGAGTGCAGCACTTAAGAAATTGTTTTATTTTATGGTAGCCGTAAAGACGTGTCACAGTTAGCCGAAACTTTAGTATTAATTGCTATTATGTTTAGTTTTCTCGACAAGCAATTATTTTGCGTTCGCTGTGATTTTTGACCACTATTTAAAAAAAATATATGTCCACCCGGTTTCATTTTGTCCCAACCTTCACTAAAGCTTGATACCTACTTTAGTTTAGAAAATAAACTACTCTTAAATAGTGGTATAAAGTTATTTTTGCGAAGTATTTTATGTTTTCTCATAACAATTTTATTGATTAAATGCGACAAATTTGAGCATTCCTTGTAGTTTACTAATCTTTCGTTCGGAGATTCAATTCCGGAAAAATATTGAAACCCTTTTGTTTTTTTGTGAAGGCGTGTTACATGAAATGACAGACTGTTGGTTACTAATGTAATTAGTTGCTGCCTCCGTTGCCACCGAAACGATTTGAACACAATTCAATTCTTTGTCATGAACAAGTATCTGTGTACACATTTCTCGTTTGAAATGTAATGTGATTAGGCATCTCTTCCCAGAAATTAACAGTAACTCACTTATTATTAATCAAAAATTAAGAGCTGACTGTCAGTTGAACCCATATTACTTTCGGTTTTGTTGAAGGAATTAAAAATCGCACCCAGGAAATTGTCGCCATTTACTAGATGAATTTAAAGTAATGTCCGTCAGAAAACGATGCATACTGATCGGGTAGGAAAGGATTTTTAGTGATATACTAACTATACTAGCATAGGTTCGCAATATTTCAACAGGGCTTTGTTTCTTCAAAACATCGATTCTTTTAACCGATCTGCTAAACATTGAATCAACTGATAACACGGGGACATCACTAGAATGGTGCGCGAAAAAATACTCCACAAATTGTTGAAATTGGAATTAACTTTAAAGCATTAATTCTTATTTATTATTAAATAATATCAAACATCTAAAACACACATATGAAACAGAAAAAAGCCAGGAACTAAAAAGAACAATGGTCATGACCGAGACTAGAACTCGGAACCTCTACTCTATCCGAGAGTAACACTCTGTCAATTAAGGCAGTGGTCCCCAACCCATGGGCCGCGGCCCGGTACTGAGCCGTAAACCAAATGGTACTGGGCCGCGCAAAAACATTAAAAAAAATCTACATTCAATATTTCCCCCGCACCCCCTTCTCTCTACCCTCAACGAGCCGCGGTAAAATTATCAAACGTTGACTGGTCCGCGGCGACAAAAAGGTTGGAGCCACTGAATTAAGGCACCAAGACCTTATTAGAAAGCGGCATTTTTAAACGGTCTCATACTTTTATATTCGATAGAGTAGAGGTTCCGAGTTCGAGTCTCGGTCATGACCATTGTTTTTTTTAGTTTCCGGCTTTTTTCTGTTTCATATTTGTGGCTTGGATTATTAATATTATTTAAATATTTGATTCTACAATTTGTTTAACAACCTTATTTTGAATAGTAATACAAAAAAAAGTCATTAATTTACCCATAAACACTTATTACAATTACATGGTAAATGTAAACTACCCGTGTCTTAAAAAATACACGCACTTAAAGCATACTATTTAATAAATATCTATATTTTTTAAGTGCATAAAGCTTAGTTCTCATTTTTTTTAAAGTAGTTTTGTATTACTATGTATCTCATATCTGAATAATTACAAAAACGTCAGAAAATAATTTAAAAAAATACTTCCTGTTACCGAAAATAATACCTACCCAAAAACACAGTAAACGCCCTTTTCATATTCATATGTCCCATCACTTATACCGTTTCTTTGACACATAAATGTTAATACTGTGGTATAAGTGATATTGCCATATTGATATCGTCCTTTCCGGAAAGAATGTGTTGATTATATTTGGGAGTGTATTATGTAACGAAATGTTTCTGTAATTTTTCTCCTTTTTTAAGAAAGACAAATATACTGACAATATTTATAAAAGCCCATATTATAAGCGGAAAATGTTTCTTATGCAATGATGGGCGACTTAACTAACAGAAAAATTGAAGTCACGATCTCTGGGTGGGAACCACACAATTGTCCACTCGGATATTGACCGGTAATTAATTTCCTTTGTGAGTACGTACGGCCGTACGAGTATAAACTTGTCAAATTTGGAACTGATGTCAATTGAAAAGATCAAATTAAAAAAAATAATCATTTAAAATCCCTACCAACTTATGATGTATTTTAGCAGATAATCTGAAATGGAACTATTATATTTTCTTGGCAAGTTTTTTATATATTTTTTTTTATATGAATACCGCACAAGAGTCTCAACTGCTCCCAACCGTCAAAAGCCAGTGAGACTATGGCATCCCCAAATAGAGTATGTTGTGAGGCTGAAGGTAGTGGGTAGGGGAAGGAGATTGAGAAGAGGAAGGTTGGGAAGTACTTGGCTATTCAGATCTAGTCAACAAACACGGCTAAAGCCATTTCAAGAAACGTTTCGATTCTGAATTGTGGTCTTTCACCAGGGCGATACTTAGAGTATCTACCGTTCTGGAACGTGCCGCAAATATACTTTTTATTATTTTTATATGAATTAAATGTGTTATGATACATATTAATTAAATAAAAGTTATTGGCGCACGCCGGGTCTGAACCCGCGACCTTTGGATTCGTAGTTGAGCGTCTTACTACTCGACCATGGAGGCAAGTCATGTTACATCCCGCGATTTTTCACGGGTTACAACTAATTTAACATAATAAATTTTAAAAAATAAAACTCTCCATGTTCATGGCTATAATGCAATATTCTAGTTTATATAAAGCTTCTATGTCTGTTTATTTTTTAATTGCGAATAAAATCACTTTTTTAATGTGCAACCGCACGAGAGTCTCAACTGCCCGAAGCTAGTAGGACTATGTCATCCCCAATAATAAAATTTGTATATTTAATTGTTACGTTATATAGTTGTGTAGCATTCTAAGTGAATGTTTATTTTCTGTGTGGTTTTAATCGAATTTTGTGCAGCGTTCGTTAACCCCGGCCAACCCTAGTCAATCTGATCGCGATTGCTAGTGTTGGACAAGAAGGCTCCCCTCGCGAGGCATTTATTTCGGCTGAAGAACGCCGGAAAACGAGAGGGTGTGATTTTATTTCGGCCGTCCCTTTATAGATTTCTTTCGTCCTCACAAAGCCTGTTCTTTCTTCCCTCTGAAGAGAAAATATCTAGAGGTGGTAAACTGGTAAAATGATATGATTACTACCTACGATTAAATGATTTTTCCGATAATGTTGAAGGGTATTGTAATATAAACACTACGATACTGTAAATTATAAGTGTACATTTTTACAGTGAATATCGCACAAGAGTCCCAACTACCACCAATCGTCTGGAGGTAGTGAGACTTTGACGTATCCAAATACGGTATGTTGTGGGGTTGAAGGTAGTGGGCAGGGGAAGGACATAGAGAATAGGAAGGTTGGAAAGTGCCTGACTATTCAGATATGGTGACCAAATACGGCTTAAGCCATTTCAAGCAACATTTGGATTCTGAATGGTGGTATGTCACCAGGGCGACACTTATCTTATCTACCACTCTAAACTATCTCATATATACAAAACCAAAAACGTGTTTTGGTCACCATTGATTTTCGTAAAAGCGATTATTATTTTGGAACATTTATTTAATGATTTTAATAGTATTTTGTTACTCCTACTTTTGGCTACTTTGCGGTTTTTGTAAAATTCCCCCTCAAAGGAAATAATAATTATTGGCTTGCTAGAGAACTCACGTAGAATAAACGAGGCGTCAAAAATAAACTAACACTTGTATTCAAAGATATCGCGTGTTAAAAATGTTCGAATTTTTAGGATAACATTTTAAAAAATACAAAAAAAACTTAAGTGTAGTATTGAAAGTAGGTATACCTACATTCGAATATATTTTTAAAGTGTATTTCGACAGAATTTGTAAGAACAAACGTTTGCGTTATTCAAAGCACACAGGTTAAAAAATATTTGTTTCTATGTTGATTCTTTAATTCTTCATGAATAACCTACTGTTTCAACACGTTTACCTTTCTCGGACTTAGCGTCATCTTAGGTTGTATCAAAATCCACCATAGCTGTAAATCTCATAGCATTTTTTAAAGAAAGAGTTGATTTCACGAAAAGACGAAATATTTTTAAATGATGACATAATTATGGTTAAAACATGAATACCATGAAAAAAATCGATTAAAATAGTCTGGGTCCAAAGAGTATAATTTTTAAAATAATCTTTTCAAATCCCTTTCAAATTCAAATTACCTAGATATAACGAATTTGAAATGGGTGGACTAAAGCAACCAATATTTTTGCCTGGCAAGTCAAGTTTCACGCTGTAATTTTTCACTGGTAACAACTAGTTAGAACATAAAAAAATGTGGTTACGTATATAAGGGTAGCAGAGCTCAATTTCCGTTGCGATTTATAGCTTCAATCTTAGAACGAATCATAGATTATGCAATACTTTTACGAGAAACTGGTTATTAGTGTGGAGGGCCGATATCATACAAAGTTGATTATTTACATCATTTTGTAAAACGTTTTTCTGCGGCATCTGTTCAAGTAGATACTTGAAGTTTCATCCTGCATACAATATTGCAATATAGCCACGCGTTTGCTAGTTAACCTGGCCACTCACGGCGTCTGGAGTAAGGCGGTATTTATTTAAGGGTGTGCGGTGTGCAGCTAAAGGGGGTGACTTTTGTCCCCGTGATGAATGCCCTGTCAGCCTCACAGGACGGGGGAGGGGGAGGCCTTAATGTTATTACATTGGCTCACGCGTATGGCGGAACATTTATGAACGGATATTAAGAGTTTGGATCGCGGATTTGCATACGGACTTGCCACTATTGATTTCATATTGTTCTTATATTTTGGGATTGCACCCTTGATCACGGAGAATTTGTGTGGCAGTGCAGAGTCTCAGTATCGCCTCGATAAAACACCATCATTCACAATCGAAACGTTACTTGAAATGGCTTTAGCCATGTTTGGTGATCAGATTTAAAGAGCCAGGCACTTTCCCGTCTCCTTCCTTCTTCACTCCCTTCATTCTCACAAAATAACCCAATTGAGGTTGCCGTAATAAGGGAACCTTTTCGCTCCATCAAATCGGCTTCTTGAGCGAAACTAAAAAAGTGAACAATGATGTTTCGATATGTTAACCATTTTTTTCTTAACCTCGCCCTTTATTTCATCCTTAAATACTTTATATGGGTTAGTCAAACAGGGGATCATAACTAATATATTGATCATTTTATCTTCCCATTTGAGGCAAAATCTCATCATCGGTTGTACAGAACTGTTAAAGGGTGTGACTAAACGTGCCGCTGCAAGTAGCGTGCCACAAAATATTTTATATGACTGAGCTAGGGAAAAGTAGCATTAAAGCAGCTAATTCTGTTGGGACCCAATAAACATGTGTCTATTAAATATTATAAACAATATAATATCCATATTCTATCACTATCCGATCATAAAAATACACTATATCCACTAGAGGCAAAATAGTTTGATAGACACTTCTCTAAAAATACGATAAGTAAAAAAAATAGTGCCACGATATCCTCTCAAAAAATACCGTTAAAATTGATTTCCATCCATATTTTGGTACTCAGATCCATTTGGTTACCTAATTCAGTTTAGTAGGTCAAACTAAGGTTGACTGCCACGCTAACATTAACCGTAAAATAATAATATTTTACTCTCACATTGCTCCGAAGTCAACCAACAATGAGGGTACAAACACAAGTACTAACATTTGCTATTCTACGGCGCGTTGACTGCAATAAACGATCTTATCCCGCCTTGATTAATTTACGAGTAGCAGTCAATAGAAATAGTGTATTTTTGTCTTATAAAATGTTTTGTGATGATTCAGTTACATGTGAAAGTAGGAGGTTAATATTATGATACATTATGCCAAGGAAACGTAGGCTGATATATTTTAAACTACATTTTACAAATGTTTTCAATAAATATAACACGAGGAAAATCTACATTAGTAAAAACTAAATTAGTAACTAACAAGTAAACAAATGTAATTAGAATTAATATGTTAACAGGTAAGTAGCCGATTAAGGTCGTAGATCTTCTGCTGATTCCTTTATAATTGCACGTGTAACGTTTTCTGTTTTAAATTATGGAAGTCGAAGTAATCGAGGATAAAAATGACCAACTAAGTCGCCGAAGAATTTATAAATTGGATTGTAGTGATTGTTCTGCATTTTATACTGGTAAAACAACCCGTAATGTAAATGTTAGAATCAAAGAACATCTAAAATGTTTAAATAACCACGGTTTTTTCAGAATTCGCCCAACGTGACGGCCTGCATGGTCAAGTGGTAAGACGCTCGGCTACGAATCCAGAGGTCGCGGGTTCGAACCCGGCGTGCGCAAATAATTTTTTAAATTAATATGTGTCATAACACATTTAATTGAGATAAAATAAAACATAGTATATTTGCGGCACGTTCCAGAGTGGTAGATACTCTTAGTATCGCCCTGGTGAAAGACCACCATTCAGAATCGAAACGTTGCTTGAAATGGCTTTAGCCATGTTTGATGACCAGATCTGAATAGCCAGGTACTTCCCAACCTTTACCCTTCCTCATCTCCTTCCCCTCCCCACTACCTTTAGCCTCACAAAATACCCCTTTTGGGGTTGCCATAGTCTCACTGGCTTTTTGACGGTTGAGACTATTCATATAAAAAATATATAAAAAACTTGCCAAGAAAATATAATAGTTCCATTTCAGATTATCTGCTAAAATACATCATAAGTTGGTAGGGATTTTAAATGATTATTTTTTTTAATTTGATCATAGTCTCACTGGCTCTAGACGGTTGGGAGCAGTTGAGACTCTTGTGCGGTATTCACGTAAAAAAAAAAAAAACGTCTCAATAAAAAAGACCATACCTTTAATAAAAACCCTGTAATCATATTCTCCATAAAAATGGTCATGGCAACCGATTAACTAATTTAGAAGAACTTAAAATAAAGAAAGCCATTAAAATTAATAGTCATGTTCTTAATAATCAATTAAATTTATCCAGTAGTCCAATATTAGGTATATTTCCTCTAAACTCAAAAAAAAATTATTATTCTTTTATCACGTTCTCAGTTGACGTTTTACCTCTTTAATTTCATATTATCTGTCTCTTTCTCTCTGTTCCTTTGTTATAATTTTGAGTGTTTCTGTTTTGTTTTCTTACTGTTCTCTTATTTTATATCCTGTGCTCCCTCTGTATGTATGAGTATATATAAACGCATACCATGTATTTTTAGTTAAGTTTAATTGTGTACTCTGATGATGCTTAGTAAAATAAAACCTGTGGTCTAATAAAAAAAAATATTTCATTATCATCAGAAGTAATTGAAATACTATCAATAAGGATAATTATCTTTATAATTAAAAAAAATGTATATAATTAGGTAAACATGAATACATCTCTTAAGATCGCATTGGAATGGTAAGACAAGAGATTCATGAAATGCTCGTGTTTAAAAAGTAGATACTTTAAATCTGTTTTATTTTAAAAGTTACTTAATTTGGAACTCGTGTCTTTGTATTTCACACCAAGCGATCCGCAACTAATCCGCTATCGGCTTGCGAATAAAGCCCTTCACTAATCGACGCAAAAATTGAGGTCAGGAAACAATTTAATTTATTTTCTCCTTTTCACCCGCATGTAGGATGCTGAATAAATAACACTAGGTTGGCGATTCGGGGGTCAGTTTCGTTTGGGGAGGTTTTTCGTCAGGGGGGATGAGTCGCGTCAGGACGGGCGACGCTCTATCGATCGACGGCTCTAGACTCCATAGACTCAATCCGCGCTTAAAGCCCTGTTTAGACTATCAATTTTTAATTCGATATGTCTTTTGGTAACTACGTACTTGCGTTGCTGGAAAGGCAAAAGGGTTTAAGCGACACCTTGGTTAAAAAATGGTTAAATATGCAGTTTTGATCAGTTTTTTTCTGCATCGAGTGCTCTTACTCTTGTTTGATTCTGAAGACTTTTGTGGGCCGTCAGCCATCTAAAATATATTTTCCATTTGGGAAAAGGCTTGACTCAAGCGACACAAGTTCGGTACTTTTTTTAGCTTTCTGTTGCCTCAAGTAACTCAGCAAGAGCATTGAATTATTTTAACTGGTACTGACTTATGAATTTTATTGTAAAACAAAAAAAACTTTACAGTGCTCTGGTGTAAACTTCCCAAAATGGCGCTTCAGCCCTTTTGCCTTTCCGGCGACGATATTGTTAATAACATTTATCATTAATAAGCAAAAAATAATAATATGTAATTTATTATCAGTGTTTACTTAAAATCACTTACGTAATACAGACGTATTACATTATATAATTAAATCGCAAATTGAAAATCTAGAGTAGATAAAGCAGCATTTATTTCAGCGCTCTAATAATATAATCTTGCAAAATCTGTGTGAGTCTGGCTTTACAGTGGCAGCTTGGAGTTTTAAGCCAGCCTTTAAGGGTTAGAGAGGTGTGGGGTGTTCTTGGAGTCCGCCCCCCTCCTTTGTAGATATTGCTATCCCCGTGGCAGTGGGCCGACCCTCCCCCTCGCAGTTTTAAGGGTAAGATACGGTTATAGTGGGACTTTTAAGGGTAAAATGGTCGCTCCGTAAAACGTTGATGGTTAAGCTTTAATGCGGGTATTAGAAAAGTGGGTGCCTATATGCTAACATATAAACCTTTACATTATCTTATATCATTCTATAACTAATTACGAGCTCGGGTACCTAGTACGCTTTTGATTTTATCATGAAACTAGTCGGTTTTTGATCGATTCATCTTAAAATGGGCTCTTGTTTTTGTATCTGTATTTTGTTCTCATTTTATTATTGCTTTTAACATTATTTTTACAAAAACTTGAAACTAGAATAGAAATACATAATATCATTTTTGATTAAAGAAATTTATTTCTGTCCAAATAAGCAAATTTCTTTGTGTTAGAACAGTGACAGAATATGAAGTGTGTGCTGGTGTTGGCAAATTATATTTCCAATTAAAAATAATTTTGTGGAAACCAAAATAGTTAATTAGTTTTAAAATTAAATGATAATGAGCTTAATAACGTCTTATGGAAATAAAGCGCTTTTAATATTCTTGATAAATAATACAATGAATTATACCACAAGCGCCAATTATTCTAAGATTTCCAACTGCCCCTAACCGTCTGAAGCCAGTGGAACTAAGGCGTCTCCGATGAGGGTATGCTGTGAGGTTGAAGGTAGTGGGGTGGGGAAGGATATGGTTAAGACAAAGGTTTTAAAGTACCTGGCTATTCAAATCAGCAACATTTAGTTTAATTTCCTACTGAATTCACATATATTATAGTGAACATATTATTTAAATATCTCACATTGAATTGTTTAGAAAGTAATTTTCTTCAGCGAAATTTCCTTAAATTATCCAATTTTCTCTTGTGCACGAATAATTTTCCTTTGTTGCATATAAGCTAATTTCATTCACGACTATCTCCTCATACGAACACAATTCGGTACAACGCACACACGGGCTATTTCAGTAAAACATGGCCATAATTCAAATTGAGTTTTTTTCTTATTTTCAAATCAACTACCTCTTATTATTTTATATTTTATGCCTTTTTAAAAGTCACGTGCTGGACTTCTCGCATTGTAATACTAAACGGTTAAATAATACTTGGTTAATAAAAAATCGCCTTTTTTTTCTTCATTTATCGAAAAACATGGCTAAGAAAGAATCATCTGAAAAGTTTTATTTTATTTTTTAAAACAGGTTTTTCGCTCGTGACGTCACTATAATATGAATTTGGTCTTTTTTTTAAAACAAATACGAGTCATTGACCAGGAATATATTTGGTCGATGATACCAGTACTTCCAGCGGTGATCAGGAATCAGGCAGTTGCATGAAATCACCCTGGATAACGGACATGCATATATATGGCTTAAAAATCATTCATTGTATCTCAACTTATACTACAAAAGATGCGATATTTTATGGGTAAATATATGGCATCTCTATCTCATTCATTCCAAAGATATTTGAAAGCTTATTTGATCTCAAAATAATGGTTCACAAAGATACGGTATATTTACTTTCAGCCACTCATATATTAAAAATAAAGTTAATGAAAATGAAATTATAACTTTGTATAAGACCACAGATTTTATTTTAATTTTTATTACCGACCGGTTTCACTTAGCCTAAGTCTCAAGGTACAAAATAAAACTAAACAAAAAACACGTACGGAGGAAGAACATAATATAAAGTAAAATAAGAGATTAGTGAGAAAAATAATGGTATCAGAATTTAAATTATAACAACGTTACAAGAGACAGAGACAGGAAATATGAAACGAAAGAGACAAAACGTCAACTGAGAAGGTGACCAAAGAATAATGAGTTATTTTATGAGTTTACGGGAAATATTCTTAGTATTGGACTACTTGGTCAAAATCAAACTGATTATTATTTAGAATATGACTTTTAATTTTAATGGTTTTCTTTATTTTTGTAGTGCTTCTAAATTATTTAATCTATTGCCATGACCATTTTATGGAGGATATGAGCATGCATTAAAAAAATACATTTAAAATATAGTTAATCTATTCATACACTATACTTATGGCCAGATATTCGTGTGTGCAACGTCCATTAAATAATTGATCGAATGGTGGACCAACGTACGTGTATATTAAACACGACAAAATGTTTCAACCCTTAGTGCTAACGCCGTAAGGGTTGAAACCTAAAACTACTGCCAGAGACTGAAAAGGTGTACATTATTATTACTTATTCTGTGTTGATTTCCGAGCTAACGCTTTACTGTACTTACGCGCGATGTTTAAATAAAGACGGAAAGGTATTTTTTTAAATAAATAGTTGACTTAACTATGTAATAAATGTACTTAAAAATGAATAAATTATCGAAGGAAGCAATCACTTTGTAGCTTGACATTATAATTTAAATAAAAAATAATTTTATTTATAAAATATAACAATTTTATTTATACACATATGTTATATGTGTATAAATAAAGTGGCTTAAAACAAAATTATTTTTTATTTAAATTAAAAATGAATAATTGGTACATAGATTTATAATTGCTATTTTCTTCAATATTTTCTAAAAAATGGTATTATATTGTTTTACACGACTTTCCATGACTTTATCTTCGATTTTCACAAGAAAAAGATAACGCCGGAATCTTCAACACTTTTTGAAGAACGTTCGCGGATACAATTCGGCATTGCGGATGGCATCTTTTGGAGCGAACACTGTAAGGGAGACTGGTTATGCCCACATTCAATGTACAAGGCGAGTGTACCACCTACAATGTTTCTACAACTTTACTTCGTTAGCGACTTACACAAGCAAGCTGAGCAACGTTTTAATTCTTATCCAAGCTTCCGGTGTGAACTGATACTCCAATTGTAAAAAATGATCCACGAAACAAACAAAACCTTGAAGATCTAGTGTCTTTGAAACTTGCTCCAAATGTCAACTTTGAAGTTCTTGTAAATGCTGATAAGAGACCACAAGTAGAACACCAACGCCGGTTTCATGCACTAGAATATAATGAGGTTACCAAATAAGCATGTTCTTTGTAATATAATAAATCTTGTAATAAGGTTTTTTACATTTTAAAATATAACCTTACAATTACAACCAATTTAACTAAAATTCACAACCTCAAAAAGTTATTCCAAACCCTGATCTGTATTTAGATTTTAGTTTTCGACCTACTTATACGACAGATTTATATTTTTGAAATCAATAGGAAGTGTTTATTCATTTTGAATTAACCAACTTTATTGTACAAACGTATAATTTACGTGTTACAGTATGGGTTTTGTGCAACTTTTTAATAAATGTTTGTTTTTTTTAAAACTAATTTGGATTCTTTTTACCATTTTTACTTGCTAACTCTAAATCGAACTGAGCACAAGTGCTGCATCTACATTACGTAGGTACTAGCGTTGATTTAATGTTTGATTTGGTCCTATTTAAAAAATATTCAATTTTATACTAATGATGTATATTTCTGCTCAGTACAATGACTAACAGGGATGCATGGCATTATTATATGATGCATTATAAGTGCAAGAAAATCAATACAGAGATGTATTTATCAGACGGGTTAGTTGTATACCGTCGACCAATCCTCGCAACCCCATCTATTAATGCCTTTCACAAAACACTCCCCTTTCTAGACCCTTATGACTCCCCCCTCCCTTACTCCCAACCTCAATAGCTATCCACACCCCCTGGCTGCTTAGCACCAAGCGAAGAGTTTAATCTCCACCCGGGGGTGAGGGGGTGATATATTCAACATGGCTTCCAACCCCCACCCTCTTTCTCCACCCGCTCGGCCAGGGGTGAAAGGCTTAAGAGGTGCGTTCATATTGGATGTGAGCTAACGATAGCCAATTTTCTAACCGTTATTTGATTCTCAAAAGCAATTCAAAGTTGCGGTCTTGTCCACCGATGTAGTTACCAACCAAACATATACTGAAGTGTATACTTACTGCAATGAGGCAGCATGTTGGCAGAAATTTGTATTTAGAGGTGCCATAGTCCCACTGGCTTTGGGCCATTGAGACTCTTGTGCGGTGTTCTCTTTGAGTAAAATTTTGATTATAAAAGGCCATGTTTGTCTTATTTGGTATTTGTTTACAAAATTGTCTCTCCACCAGGGTGATACTCATTGAGCGAAGTGAGAGTATTTTTCACAATGAGCGGAAATACACAATCACCTTTAATTTTGAACCCGGAACCGAAGGTCTTAACGTTCAATATCTTATAAAGATACATGAATATTTATGTAGGAAGCTATCTACGTAGTTAAGTTTTGAAAAAAAATTATAGTGAATACCGCACAAGAGTCCCAATTGCTCTCAACCGTCTAAAGCCGGTGATACTATGGCATCCCCAATTGGATTTTGTTATGAGGTTGAAAGTAGTGGGGAAGGAAAGGAGATAGGGAAATTCCTGGCTATACAGATCTGGTCACCAAACAAGGCTAAAGCCATTTCAAGCAACTTTTTAACTCTGAATGGTGGTCTTTCATCAGGGCGACACCAAGAGTATCGTTCACTCTGATATTATTAAGTATATCTTTTCTTGTTTCATTTCGGCGTGATCAATAAGATACGACAAATGTTTATTAGACTTAATAGTCAGACCAAGTGTTTACAATCAGCATACGCCGATAGGTAACACAATGACATGCAAATAAGTTCCAAACCAGTGTGAAAAACATTAGACATTATTTGTCAAAATACGAAATATCCAAAAATGACCCTTTAAATAACAGCGTATAAGCTTACGACGCGTCCTTTTGGTTATTCAAGTAGTGGTATTTACACCGGACTCAGCCCTGATATCCTCACAGAGAAACGTCCCCGAGGTATTATTTTAGTAATAGTTCGGTCGAGACGAGCGCGTGTGGAGAGCGCAGCGGTGTGTTTAGTTTTCTGGACGCATAATTGCGCCTGGGCCGTGCGGGAACAGCCGAGGAGCGGCCGGTTAACTTTTATTTCATTTTTCCTTCCCGTGTTTTATTTTCCTTGGGGATTTTAACTTCCAACGGTATTTCGATAATATTTCGGTAATATTTCCCGACGGATTTTAGTTTTCTGAGATGATTTAGACCAGTCATTCTCAAAGTGGTCTATATCGACCCCCAGGGGTCGATTCCGACCTGCAAGGGGTCCACGTCAATGAAAAAAAAATTGGGGGTGCATGAGACGTAAATGGGGGTCCACGGGAGTGGATTCCATTTAGGCAGGCTGTCACCAAAATGTTGGCTTCCCGCAAATGTAATAATCCACCTCACAGATAGTACCTATGTAGGTACTTACGTAATACTATCTTATAATGGACTTTAATGCCCTAATTATATTAATAGTAATAATTTTTGTGGAAGATATTTTGTCGATTTGCTAGTACTTTTCGATTTCAAATCTCTACCGACTAGTGCTTTTTTTTGGAGAGGAATTTTTGTTGATTTGCTAGCACTTTTCGATTTGGGATCTCTGCCGACTAGTACTATTTTTTGACGAGTTCGACTACAATTGAAGTGTTCACCGCGAAGGGTTCATTTCAAAGAACTAGCAGTTTCTGAAGCGTTCAAAAAACTTTGAAGTTTTTCCCAACGCTAAAAAAAATTAATACTAGGAAAGCAGAGGGTCTATACAAAACAGAAAAAATCGACAAGTGGTCTACGGGACAAAAAAGTTTGGGAACCTCTGATTTAGACGATAATCAATTTTCACGATCGGACTTACTGTCTACTGATAACCATATTACTTATTATCATTAAATATTTTCTTGTTATTTGAATGTTAAAATCGTTACTTTATAATACTTTGATTATTACGTTTTTAAGTCTCAATACGTTAACTGTCTTCAATATTTATTCCCTTTATTAGCTCTAGCATTTTTTTTTCATATTTAAACATACTTTACATTTGGATTTTTTCACACCTTCTAGTTAATTATTTTTTCAATCTGTGGGTGTACACATGCACTGTCATACCCATATATGAACCTTTTTTCATAATTTATGATAACGATTATGACTTTAGATGGTTTTTATTTGTAAACATATCTGTTATATATTATTTTCTCGTTGTTATATTAGGTTAGGTAATTTAATGTAAGGCGCACTTGAGGTGAACTTTCACAAAACTGCGCTATATAAATTCTTTGGTAGGAAGGGTAGCAGGAAAATGACGCGGCAACATCTTTTATTTTAATTTGACAGAATTTAAAAAGGTAACACGGAGTTGACCTCAGATGCGAGGTCATTCATTAAACTCAGTATGAACCATTTCACAAACAAGTAATTAGACAAATACAACATGTAATAAGTTGCCTACCAGATTAGGCTAAAATTACATTTTATTAAAGCTTTTAAGAAAGAAATAATTCCGTATTTAAAAAAAATTAAAATTTATCCAAGACACCATCTAGATATTTAATGTGTTCTGGTAGAACTTTGAATACCACTACAAGATGGCAGCTTAAAATCGGAAGAAAATTCAAATATTAATAATTTTCAATATAAATATAAGATCGTTTAAAAATGCCGTATTCTAATGAAGTCTTAGTAGCTTAATTGGCAGAGTGTTACTCCCTGATAGAGTAGAGGTTCCGAGTTCGAGTCTCGGTCATGACCATTATTCTTTTTAGTTTCATAGCTTTTTTCTGTTTCATATTTGTGTTTTAGATTATTAATGTTATTTTAAATAATTTATTATAAATAAGCAAAAATTTCAAAAAATATATATAAATTAGATTACCAATAATTGTTGATTTCTAACATTCTAATTAAATTCTTACTGTCTGCTATAAAAAAGACAAAACATATTTATATTTTTAAACTTTGACATGAAGCACTCACTTTGTGGAAAGACATAATTAAATTTTAAATAAAAGTAACTTTGTTTTGACACCACTTTATTAAATACATATACCAATCCGGTTTCGGCTCTACCTGAACCTTCTTCAGGGCTGAACAATACATATTTGTTCAGCCCTGAAGAAGGTTCAGGTAGAGCTGAAACCGGTTGGTATATGTATCTAATAAAGTGGTGTCAAAACAAAGTTACTTTTATTTAATTTTTTTTATTTTAATAATCTAATTATTCCATACTTTTCTAATACAATCCTTTTTGAAGTTGTAGACATTTTGATTCCAAATTTATAAAATAAATTATTATCAGACAGAAGTTAAGAATTTCAACTGATCCCCACATCAAAATATAGTTTGTGACTCAACCAAAACTAATTTAAAAATATAAGAAATTACCTTGTTATATTTTAGCTGTGATATAATAAAGCATAGCGTATAAAATATCAGGACACATCGGAAAATAAAATAATACCAAGTTATTTTTTCAAATTTTCAACCTCTATAATATTCCCAGGTTCGCACATAGTTTGTGTCAGTATTATTCCTAACCATAAAACGTCAAATTTCTAGAAAAAAAAACACGAAAAACTCGCGTCACAACGGGCTCAGCGGCCAAAAAGGCAGAAATCGCTTCATTATTCTTACCGGTCCGTGACAATAAAGAAATGGCGCAGGGAAAAATGGAAAAAATAGCCGGGAATCGAACCGCTCCCCGGCATTTGATCCCGATAGTATCGGGGAAAAAGGAGAAAAGAACGCCTATTAAATGAAAAAGAAAATAACGGAGGGCGGGAAATGTGGTGAAAATGGACCCCGGCGAGGTTTCCAATCGGTCGTCCGCCGCACGCCGGGGCACACCACTAGTGAAATCCAAAAGTGTTTGGGTGGTTAATGTAAAACATTCTATCACTCTCAGTGGCGGCTTGAGGTTTTTTTTAGCCTCAGCATTATCGGTAGTCCAATATTGGGTATATTTCTCGTAAACTCATAAAATTTCTCATTATTCTTTAATCACCTTCTCAGTTGACGTTTTGCCGCTTTCATTTCATATTATCTGTCTCTTTCTCTTTGTTTCTTTGTTATAATTTTAATGTTTTCTCACTGTTCTCTTATTTTATTTTATGTATATATAACCGCACACTTTGTATTTTTTGTTAAGATTATTTTTGTACTCTGATGATGCTTAGACTAATCGAAACCGGTCGGTTATAAAAATTAAAATAATGTCCGTGGTCTAATACAAAGTTTTTTTTTTTCATTTCTTTAAATATGTCAAACCACAAAGTGATTGCTTTCTATCAAAATACAGAATAAAATACATTATATTTGCGGCACGTTCCAGAGTAATATATACTCTTTGGTGAATAGTGACGTGTTTAGTGACCAGATCTGTCCTTCAACTTCACAACATACCAAAATTAAAATAAAATCTGTGGTCTTATACAAAGTTATTATTTCATTTTCACTATTTAATATAATATTTATGCATGTGAGTTTTTTCCAAAATTGAAGCAAATCATAATTGCGAACTGGTTTGACTAACAGTTTTAATCAATGTTTAAAAAAAACCAATATTTTTTTATCACTAAAATTGATAATCTAGATTAATGAAAAACGCGGCACTTTACGGTTTCGTGATTTATGTACGTGACTGAAATAGAGTTCCAAAAAAAGAAGAATAATAAATACACATAAAATATTCAAAAGTATTTCGTTAAAATAAAAACTTGGTTAAAAAACACATCCAAAATATTTCCACGAGCGGAACGCCCGGGCATTCAATATCGTTCTTTTTCCATGCCACCCAATACAGTGTGTAGGTGGGTTTTTCCGTCGGGTCTTTTTTCCATGCAGTCGCGGGAAATTATTTGCGATTTCCCGCCAACAGTCCCGGCCATGTGCAGCCGAAGCGCGCTCGCTCGCACCCGCCGCCGGAGCCGCGGCGGAAAGGGAAAGCGACTGATAAAAAAGGAGCGGCACTGAATCACCGCGTAGAGTAGGTCAGTTATCCTTTTAAAATTCTTTTCGTAGAAATAATACGCCACGCTTTTCGAGGTCATTTCTGGGTGAATATTGAATTGTGGACCTTGAGAGGAATCCTCGGTTGTGACTGAAAAAATATTGTTAGTTATATTATTTTCACCAAACATTCTATAGATATATATATATATATATATATATATATATATATATACATATCGTAGCTGGACAGACAAAAAGGCTTAAGCGACATTTGCTAAAAAATGAGTTAAATATGCAGTTTTGATCAGTTCTTTTTTCTGCATCGAATGCTCCGACTCTCGTTTGATTTTTGAAAAAATTGTGGCCCTTCGGCCATTTAAAATATATTTCCTACCATTTGGGAGAAGGCTTGACTCAAGCGACACAAGTTTGGGACTTTTTAGCTTTTTGTCGCCTCATGTAACTCAGTGAGAGCATTGCGTTGACAAAAAAAACACTTAAAAATGCTCCGGTGTAAACTTCCCAAAATGGTGCTTCAGCCCTTTTGCCTTTCCGGCGTTGATATTTATATATATACTCGTATATACTATATATATAGACATTGAAATTCTAGATAGATAAAAGAAACATTACGCTAGAGCTATATGTATACATTGACAGGTTATTCCCCATTTTTTGCTAGCAAACTTAGGCCTAGTGGTTTGAACCACTGTCACACTTTACACTGTCGCAAATCGATGATTAGCGCCATTACGAATTACCGTTACTACTTCAAATAATCGCCCCCGTCAACCACAGAACCTCGGCCCGTTTCAACATTTGATCAAATTATATTTAGGTGTCAAGCTATGTTATCTGACCGTTATGTTATCATTAAGGCCTGAAACTCCTTGCAAAAAAATGTGGAGTAACTCTTTTCACCTAAACACAGTCGAAACCTTCATTTTTTTCTTGTAAGCTTCGAGATTTTTATCTGTCACTACGCTGGGTAGGTACCAAGTAAATATTGTAATGGTTTTAACTCGTGTTATGACCAGGTCTTGACTTCACTTCCTACTTCTACCTCATTATGTACACTTTGTCGTTGTATTTACTATTTAGTCTTTGCTTTATTCATATCCCTACCATTATTATAATTTAAATTATTCTTCTAATTTCGTGTTACTTGTGTTGTAAATTAGACATTAGTTCGTTAATAAATAAATAACTATAAACATCAACCGTGGCGTAGAAATTCTATGTAGAATTTATGTTTATGGACAAATATTTTTAAAATTTGGTTTCTGCGCTTGGTAACCTTTAGTACACTTAAGACTCCTGTAATCACCATAACTACAAAGTAGTTTGTATGAAGTAGTAGCAAATACTCTAGAATGGTGAGTTCTGGTTTCGTCTCATTTTTCATTATTTTTTTATTACACTACACGCTTGTTAGTTTCATATTTTTGAAATTAGTGTATGAGGAAAAAGATTTCGAAACAATTATTTATAAATCTTGGACGCAGCTGTTTACAAAATCTCCTTCTTTTTCTGGTACTCTCTCTCTTATCAGAGGTTGGCCAATATCGGGGCAATCTTAACCTTGCAAGCTGCAGCCCGGTTGTAAAACTAGATGCATTTTAAGATTTTGTACTTTTTCTGTAAATAATTTGATGGTCAATATGAGATATGGACAATTTATTTGGTCTCAGTCCTGTTCATTTCGACTTTGAATCGGGAGTTACGAGTTCGATTCCCACTGCAGCGCAACAATAATTCGTAATGTTTTTGTTTTCAATGCATGGACGCTATCAGTCGTTGTAATGCCAATTGGACGTAATTGTGACAAAAATATGAAATTGAGAAAAAGGCGTTTGAAAATATGACGATAAAAAAGCATTAATATGCGTAATCGGCATTTGTAAAGTGAATATCAGTGTTTTTGTAAATTATAACATTATTTCAAATAGATATTTTATAATCTATAATTGTGTTTAAAAAAAAAAACGCATTTCTTATGTTATCCTACATTTAATAATATTTTTAAACTTCAATTTATGTAAAATATCTGCAATGTACATAAAAAAAATAATTACCGAAAATGTATTGTATTTGGAGCATGGATGTTTTCAGCAGATATACATCTCGTATTTATGTATAGGAAAACACGTAAAACTCGATTTTGTAAAATTTTGGTTTGGACGCTTTCTGTATGACAACGTCCAATTGTTTCGTTTGGTGACTTCAGAGTCTTTGTAAGTAAGATTGATATATAAATAAGTGATACGTGTTTAAGTCACGTTGATACTCGTATATTTTTAAATGAAACACTGTTACTTTGTGTAGTCACTTAATTCATAGGAATTTGGCTACCAGCCTCGATAGAAACGTGCCTCCGACTGTCTAACAAAAACCATGTCCTGACAAAAACAGCTTTATGCTGAAACCAGTTGACGTGTTCGTATTTATGATACGATGTACAACATTAAATAACATTTGAAAATGTACCACTACAAAGGTAGGTACTACTTGTTCTTCTGGTGCTCTTTCCCATCGAAGGTTGGCTATCATTAGGGAAATCTTTACCCTGCAGGCAGTAGCTTGGAACAACACAGCGGAACTACACTCATACCAGACACCCATTTACCGGTCTAGTATTATTAGTGTTTATTAATCTAATTAAAATTAAATAATAACTTTGTATAAGACCACAAATTTTATTCGAATTTTTTAATTTTAAAAATAATAGTTCAATTCTGTACTCTGATGATGCTTAATCTAAGCGAAACCGGTCGGTCATAAAAATTAAAATAAAATCTGTAGTCTTATACAAAGTTCTTATTTCATTTTCATTAAATATATCGAACCACAAAGTGATTGCTTTCTGTGAAAATATTTATTTATCTAGTTACAACTAACTACACTTTATGGCTGTTTAGTAATTCATAAAAGATCCAACAAATTTCAAAGTCAAGTTGTCGTTTGAAACACTACCATTTCAAATCAAAGAAAACATTAGGTTAGCATTATATATTTAGTTAAATAATTTACCCATGTTAATAGCAGATAGGTGCCGTCTCACTCCCGTATAAACACCGCCTCTAAATTATTTCGTTTAGTTTTCGTCCTGCGTGGGGTCCTCGTCGGTCCCTACATCTATATCCACAGCCACCCTTGGTGTATCGAGCTCCCATCCTGCGCCCCCCACCCACAGCGCCCCCGTGCTGCCTCCCCCCGCCCGTCGGCCGTACAAATTTATTTCCCCAGACACCATCCGGCTCTGTTTTCATTTAAATATTCCGCAGTCCTGGCTGTTCTCAACAGTTCCAGAGCCCGTATAATACTTTAGAAACTTGTTGAAGCGTATAATAAATTACTTTTGGAAGCGCTGCAGGAGCGCCTAGCCTAGCCACTGCTACAATGCTCCATGCTATCTGCACTTCAAGTCCCTGTAGAACTCTTCTTATTATTGTTTAGAGATAGAAACAATATTTGACCGAAGAGGTGAGAAGGAAAGAAATTGATTGAATCATTTTTTTAAATTTTAAATACCGTTTACAAAACTAAAAATTATATTTCCTTACTTAGACTTGTTGATCGTCGTTGGATTGTTGTTTTCCAACTCATCCAGTTCAACATTCTTTGCCGTAGACTCAGAAATCATCTTCTACTAATTATGGGTATAATTATCCACTGTCCAGAATGTCGAGACTTGTTAACTCAAGCCATGGTCTTGTAATTTTTGGTACAAGTCTAAATGATATTTGTCATTCTTTACGACTCTACCAAAACTTTGAATTGACCTTGGCTTTGATTTGGACGTTCTTTATAATGCATGTTTTGTTTTATTTTTGTCATTACTTCATTAAAATATTATGTACGAGTATGTGCTATTCTTTCTATGTTGTTCTTTTTTTCCCTAATTTTTGCAAACTCTTCACAATGAATAGCGAAATAATTCAATTTAACCATGAATCTTAACAATCCTTGTAACGCAGTGATCAAGTCGTAATATATACGTGGATACACATGAAACATCATCTTTTATTTCATGTATTATTTTTGCAATCATTTTCCTTCGCAGATTTTGTTTAAAAATGGAAAAAACTGCAACGAACGACTCTAAGCCACCAAAATCGCATCTTAAATCATCTTTTGAGTTTTAAGCCAATTACGAGATCAAACCATATTTTGATGCTTGTACGCATAAATAACACGCATTCAAATCGAATGAATGATTTATGGGTGAGTTAATGGATATTATTTATTGTATACGTAGTAAAAATGTGAGTGTGTCTACGAAACGGCTGTTCCCGAATGGTTGCCGTTCGTTCGGCACAAAAGGCAATACGCAGAAATGGTTAATTAAAAACACCGCTATATCATGTGCGCATAATGTTTGTGGTCTTCCACCCTCCTACATTATGTGAAACGAGTAATCTCGATCCGACATGACTCACAGTTTGATATTTTAGTTTTGCCGGATAGAAACGCGTGCCAGAGAGAGATGCACAAATCGGACGGGAAAATGCGAATGCACTCATCCCTCCCCTCCCTCCCCAAAGTGCAGCACCAAGGGGGAGGGTTGGGGGTGCATTTTGAATATTCCAGCAGCCGTGGGATGAGTGCAGTCAGAGCACGATGCACCCGATTGACCCCGAAGCTACGAATCTCCAAACGTCAAGATCCGAGCGGCGTGCGTCGTTAATTTGTAAACGAACATGGCACCTTGGTTGGTCCACGTCTGTCTAGCCTCAGTAGATGTCCTGGTAAAAATTGTATTCCCCGAAACCTTATTTAACATCTTGTCCAGCTTAGACACAACAGCAATGTACCTATATAGTTAGGCCATGAGAGTTACAATAACAAACTATCTTTGATTTTAAAGGTTTTCTCAAAATGCAATAAATTCGGGTAATTTTTTTTTGCAAAATAAGTTTGTTTCGATTGAATATGTGAGGCGCAAAGAAGAGATCGAAATGAGCCAATAAATGCAGGTTTTTAGGAGAGCCAAAACAAAATTGAGGATTTGTTTTGTATGTAATCATGTCATGTCCCCCCTTAAAAAAAACAATAGCACATTATTTTATTTAATGACTCATCTCATGTTTCTTTGCCAGATACGTATCTATGGAACAATTCTGCATTCTTAACTCAAAACTCAATTTTATTGACTCAATTTGTTATTCCCTCGCACACAGAAGTTACATGAGCGATACATTTTTAGCCATTTATTGTAGGTGTTATGATCAAAATTATCCTTAGCCAACCTTATTTTTTCATTTCACTTACAAAATAAACAGTTCGATATCGCTGAAAAGGGCACTGCTCGTTAAAGAGTTCATTCGAATGATGGTTCACCTAAAATATATAAAATATTCTTTAAATTAAAATAAACGCTTTCATTTTTGCGTCACGTGCTATTTCTTCCTTCTTAAAAAACTGTTATTTTTTAAGAGCGCATTTTTAGCAATATGCATGGGAGAGTACTTTTGAACTGGATATCTTTTTCTCGGGGCAATTTGTTCTAACCTTCTGTTTTCTCATTTAAGTAAAAGTCCGCGATCTAATTGCACCTTGGTATATATTCAACTATTTTTAGACCAAACACCTTTACCCACCAAAATAGTGACTTAAGGGTTTTTAATCCAGTTAAGATCTTTTACCTAAGAAAACACTGATGTAAAAATAAACTCAGTTAAGTAAATAAAACCATCAGATGGTGATAGTAATAAGGCCTAATGAGCCGCAGTAATAGTTAGATAGTCATTATGAGGGGTATTTGTATAAGCCCCAGCTAGTTAGTGGAGGATTACGAAAGAATCCATAAAATCAAAAAATAAAAAAAGTCAAAATAGTGATATTTAAAACATGGACTGAAAAATGTGTTCTGCGAGAAATATTATGCTTTCAAAATGTTTTTAAGGAATATAGATACGATTTTATTTTTAAACATTATTGTACCCGTGTTTTAAGTGATTCGTTGAACACCGCAAAATATACATTATTATTTTTTAAAGTCTTTCTAAGTAAGGCATGAACATTGATTTGATTATGATTAAACAGATTTAATTCCTTGCCGTAGACTTAGAAGCAATGAATTGCTGTTCCTCAATCATCGCTCTACTAACTATGGGTATCATTTTCCACTGTCCAGAATGTCGAGACTTGTTAACTCAAGCCATGGTCTTGAAAGTTTTGATAACAGTTTACATGATTTTTAACATTCTTTACGACTCTACCAAAACCTTGCTCAGACTTTGACTTGAATTTTCTTCCTAATGTATATTTTTGTCATTCTTGATAATGAATGTGCTGTTCTTTCTCTGTTGCTCTTTTTTCCCATTTCGCATGTATTGTTTTTGTAATTGGACAATACTCCGTTAATAAATAAATAAATAAATTTAAAGGTAGGAATTATATCTATCATCTCTAGCCCTTTTTGTATTCAATTTATTAGAACAGAATAGAAAAACACCACTTCGCTCATTTCAAGATTGTGCATATTAAAAATATATAAAGAATTCATTACTTAATCTTAACTAAATATATTGATTGTATTAATAATGTCAAAATAGCTGTTTTTATGATCAAAGGAAAATATTTGTGATAAAGAAACGTATCGGGACCACTCCTCGAAGCACGTGTCATATTTGCCTCCATAATCTCAAATAGTACCCTGTAACGAAGGTCAAATGACCTTATAAATAAGTCAGCGGGTCGCAAGAATAACAAGAAATCCACTTATAAGACTGTAACCTTTTAACACAATGTCGCCCTTATTTTGTAACCTTGGTGACGGATATGTTTAAAAGGGGGGCGACTGTACAGCGACATTAGAAATCTTGACTACTGCGCATCGCTTTTGTAATGCTGAACTGGTTGATTTCAACTTTATAAAGACATTTTAGAGTTAGAACTTCGATAACGTATAAACGATTCAATATTTTTCCTCATAGAGAGTGGAACTTTTTTGTGTAACTACATACCCTCACACGTACTAATTATTATTTTTTTTTAATTTTTAAGAAAACTACACTTCCCAACGTAGCGCGAAAATACAAAACAATAATTAATTGTAAATGTAACGATGAAAACAGTTATTTTAACATCATGGTTTGTGGGGTGTAAAACACATAACCAACCATACGTAATAAATGTAAAATCAAAAATTTGAATATTTTTGTAGAAAGCAATCACTTTTTGGTTTGACATATTTAACGAAAATGAAATAATTACTTTGTATAAGACCACAGACTTTTTTTTTTCATCATCAAGGTACAAAATTAAACTAAACGAAAAGACAAAATGTGCGGTTAAATAAACATACAGAGGGAGAACACAATATAAAATAAGAGAACAGTGAGAAAACAATAGAATAACATTGATGTTATTATAAAGTTTGGCTAGTTGTTGATTGTTATTTATATTGCGACAGCTGTTTCGACGTCCAAAACCACTACATAGCTAAGAATACCGAAACAGCTGTCACTTTAAAAATAAAAGCTAGCGAAACTTAATAAAAAACATTTATTATAAATAATGAAAATTATTTAACTAAAAATTTATAGAGTTTTACGAATTAAACACAAAACAAAAATTATATTTTAGTTTGAGTTTCATGATTATCAAATAAATTTTTATGAACTTCAGCGAAAGTAATATAGTTCTGTAAGTCTGTTCATATATAAATGATAATCACAAGCTCAATCTTTTCCTTGTGGTCGTGCATTTTGCATTTTTCGTTCCGTGTAAGTAGGTAACCGTTAAAGACTGTTTGTAAGGAAAAATAATCTAAATAAATCCTTTTTTATTCTATATTCGTAAAGAGCATTAACTTTGTGGCTTGCCATATTTATAAGTAGAACACAAACACTTTGTTTTTAACCACTTTTTTTATTTAATATATACATTCTCCAGATACTTCAAAACATACATTTTTTTATTGTGTGCAGAATTTATCTCCACATATGTTTCTTCCAGAAGAGATGAAGTTATTATCTAAAGATTGATTTAATATTGCCCTGATGATGGAAGGGTACTTCCGAAACCGGTAGACAAAATATTAAATAAAAAAGTGGTTAAAAACAAAGTTTACCTTTTTTATTCATTAATTGTATAAATTATTGTTCGGCGTCTTTGCACTAATGCACGCTAACATTATTTTATCTTAAAATAATATTATGCCTTGTGAAATGTTTGAAATAAACATTGGTCAGTATTTTTCCCACGGCAGTTGTCTACATTAGGATTTGAATGTTCTTAATCACCTTAAAAAATTCGTCCCATGAATCGGACAGTACTAAATATTTATAAATTTGATCGATTAAAATTCCAATCCAACCGAAAATAAATGCAAAACAGTAATTTCTCACATAAATTAGTTGAAAAAACGAGTATCTCACCTCCGAATAATCTATTCCACCTTTGATACTACTTCCCCTCGCATCTATTCTTCCGCAGCTTCACCTTATTCACCCTCTTTTTCTGCCAGTTGACCTCCCGAACCGTGTGACCGTTGGTATTAAACTGACCCTCCAATTGATATGCAAGTGATCTTTGGAAATCTCCGGCAAGTAGCTACTTACCGGATTGACTGGTCCATCTCGCGGATGCTGCATAAAGGAATAATCTTATTTCATATGCGAGTATATGGAAATAAGCAGATCTTAATATAATGCGATCTCGAAAATGTGTGTGAAAGCATACTGGTTTGTTTTTTGGTGTTTTAATTTTGAAGGGTTTTATTCGCAAGTTGATTTAGTCGATATTTACCTGTTACAGCGGATACATCTTTAATATTTAATAACAGTGCTGAGTTAAATTATTAGTTTTAATAGTTTTTTCGACAAGCCTTTAAATTGACTTGAAATTGCGCTAATAAATCAAATCGTAAAAAATGTGAAAAGCAATTAATGGTTTCAATTAATTACTTTGGAGGATTGGATACAGAGTAAGTTTTTCAAATATTTCAAATTGATTGGATTTTCAGTAGTGAAGTGGTAAAGTTTCAGTGTATGCTTTTCCGTTATTTGACCGTTGTTAGTTAGTTATATATATAAAAAAACTATAGTTTGTTTATTTAAAAAAAAAAATGTTAAAATTTTGTTCATTTATATTATAAATACCCACCTACTCAATATTTCATATTATTGTGACAATTCTACTTCAACCTCATAATATTATGCTCCTACGTAACGAATTTAACATCTGGGAAAGAAATACTCTGATGTTGTTGATATATTTATTACATCAATATCACAATATAAGCACACCTTAGTAAAGATATTTTCGTATAGTAGAGCCAACCTATGTGATGAAACCATTTAATTCTGTATGTACCTCCTACTTACTACTATTTTTTTTACATCTTTTCATATTGATCTTTTTATATTGATGTTTGCTCTGCTTATGAGTATTTTTTGTTTACATGTAAATGTTTGTGTAAAAGCCTTTAACGGGCGTAAATAAATAATTATATGGGAGTACCAAGTATCTAAGTGCAAGTTTTTCGCCGCGGGATCCAACTCGTCTAAGAAAGTCGTGCAATTCTCGGTTTGCGTATGCAACTGACCGAAAGGTACTCGATCTTTTTTTCTTTTACCTTTAGAAGACTTTTATTTCATTTTTATAATATCGCATAAGAAATTCACCTGCCCAGATTCAGCGGAATTACATCACAATTTCTCAATAGAATGATGTCTTGAAAAGGCTCAAGTATAAGGTAAACGGTAGGCGACAAATACTACATTAAATTAGTTGTTATATATTGATGGAAGGTTTATTTTACAGTATATAATTTTCTAAAGTTTGCTGGACCATTTTTATGACGTAATACATTTCGACTTTCGGGAAACTCGATGGGAATTTCATCCAGTACCATCTTTTCTTAGGGTTTCTAATTCAGTAGGTGATTAAAAATACTATTGAAGATACAGGTGATGTACTTCGAATACAACAGTACATCAAATTTATCATTTTAAATAAAATAAAATGGTTAGCAAATATGTACAAGCTTCAAATTCCAAATAAAAAAATACGAGGGTACCCTTTCAGTCATTTAAAGGTGTAGTTTTCCCCAGTCACATAAGGGTTAATATACTCCTTCCCCCTCCATCCTTGAAAATCCAAATATTTCGATAATGAAAGTAATAAATGGTCAAATTATTCGTAACTTAAGAATATTTGTTTTTCTTTTAAAATATTTACACACTTATAAGAAATAGGCAAAAACATGTATTAAAAAAACCGAAGTGTTGAAAAAAAATAAATTTTAAAATAGTTGAGAAGTTTCACAAAATCCATCATCACGTTTCAATAATGTTTTTTTTCTGTTGGTAGGATTGTTTACGGAATATAGTGCAACAGAAAAGAAAACACTATTAGATTACAAAGCTATTGCTCTCCACCAAAAAAATATGTAAATTGATTTGTAAATCTCTAATAACGTAGATGTTTTTGGTTGGTAGGTACTAACAAAGGATTTATCGCGTATCATTATTAACCCAATAGGCCACTAAACATGAAGCCTTTGCCTTTTGGGTAAAACGGATGCGAGCATTTCCATCCGAACCAATACTTTTGTAGCCCGGGGCGTTTTTCTTACAATGTGAGCACGCTTTATATTTCAGCCGACCGCTTGCATTAGGCATTTTGTGCAGCAGGCAGGTTGAGCAAGGGGGGAGGCGATAGCGGGTGATTTTGGGTGATATTGGGTGATATTGGGGGATATTGGGGGGTTGGGGGGGTTGGGACTGAAGAATGGAAATGCGTTTCACTGGGTGTAATGGAATGACCACGTCCGGGGCGTCTGATTGATTTATGATGATTCTAAGCCAGAACCACCATGTTCCTCTTTGAAAACATAGGTCAGCTCACGCAGCTGCATCTTAACTAATGCGGTACTTAGTTCCTAGTTCTATCTATCTGACATAACCCAACTTAATCCAACATAACCCAACATACCGGTTAGTAGGTGAGTGGACAAATGCGTTGGATTCCCATCCGGGCGTCGTGGGTTCAATTCCTTTGTTGGCTAAGTCTTCCATCATTGCACAAGCAACATCTTTCCGCTTAGGGGTAGGCGCAGTAGGGGTTTTTCAAATATTGTCAGGTAATTAGTAACCCTGGAACGTTTGTTTTTTTTAAAGAAATTAAGACGTTTTTCTTACTTCTCTACTGGTGTGTGCGACTGTGCGTACAAAGCCATACTGATTTTTATAATCAGACTGGAAACTCAAAATTACGAAATGTAACATAACCCCCTAAAAAAAATATTAGTTGCTCTCCACCCGTTTTAAAGCTAGAATAATTTCTGTTAAAATACATAATAGGTAGGTATTTTTTTTAGGTAGATAGCGATTGATATAAATATATTTTAAATTGAATAATTTCAATTAACATCAGTTAACCGAATTCGAAAAGTTCACACTTGTACGAATAGACGTACTTATTTTCTAGACAGGCCTGTTTTCGAAAATCTCAGTACGTAACATCAGTAATTTGCTTTATTTTTTTTCTTATTATTTTGTTTGTTTTATATATGACGCCGCCCAAAGCCATTATGGCACTCTTAACATGTTGTGAGGAAGCAGAATAATATGCTGAAGTGGTATCAGTACGACCTCCGTGGCTGAAAGGTTCAGATCCTTGGCTCTGGATGAATATATAAATATCTATAGCGCCTGAAAATCTTTATTTTGCCTGTGTTATTTCGCATATGATAAAATATAAAATATTGCTTACTTTTTCATCGGCACGTTCTAGAGTGGTAGATACTGTTAGTATTGCCCTGATGAAAGATATCCTTGGAATAGTTTTAGTTTTATTCACTGACCAGATCTGAAGAGCCAGGTACTTGTCAACCCCCCAATTTCTACCCCTCCCTGCTCCCTTAAGTCTTACAGCATATCCATTTGGGGATGTCATAATCCCACTGGATGTGGGCAGTTGGGACTCTTGAGCGGTATTCACATTAAAAAAAAAACATAGATACTCGATCGTCAAAACAAAAGTTATTGGATAGGTTTATTAGGTGTAACTAACATGTACGAGTAACTATGTGCACTCGTACCAAGTACTATACGAGTATATTGTTTGAACGCCTATCATTGCAACGTGCTTTCGTGTACACGTACCTACGGTGTACAATATGCACGTGCGTGTGTGTGTGAAGGCTGTGTTTTCGGACTGCGGCTGTAGCTCTGCACCAAATTAAAATGGCTAAAATACGACGGATGACCTGTGCGCCGATATTGTCACAGAATTAAAAATTGAAAGTTATACGTGTGTTTATTTATAATAAGTTTAATTCCTTCTTCTAATGCGACTCTTCTAGTAGAAAAGGTTAGGGAAATAAGTAGAATTTTGGATCCGAAACTTTGCATTCACTACCAGTCTCTCCGTTCGGGAGATTGTAAAGATCTTTGGCCCCTAATGTAATAACATTTTTTTAAATAGATAATCAATTGGTCGTTTTTCTCAAGCGTATAATTTGCGCGCATATCTACAGTGTACAGGTGCGTGTACTAACGAATGCCTGTATATACACTCTCGCAACCAGACTTTCGTAACGAATTAGTGTTTTGGGTACTATGTCTGGTATTATACATTTGAAAGAGTGCTTACTAAAAATATCACGTGTCATAGTTAAAGTAACAAACAAACTTTGTGGCTATTTTAGCAGCTTTTTAGATTTTTCTTCTTGAGTCAATATCTGCTCAACTGCTACGGTAATTATAGCTTTAAATAATATATTGTAAATCATACTTTCAAAATGTAGGTTAAAAATCTAGAATAATGTCAATACGTAATATAGCTACAGTAAAGATGCCAAACATAAGTCCATTATTTGAGTTTTACATATTTTGATATACACACGGAGGGAGTATTTTATATTATAATATGAATAGCAGTTATTAGAATACTGTTAATTTTACCTCAGAAACAGAAGCAGGTGTAAAAAGTAAAATAAATACACTTAACAGAACTTAAATAATTCCATTTGATATTTACTAAATAGGTACTAAAAATAACCAGAAAGCTGGCTCAGCGTTTGGGAGAACCACCCTGTGGAAAAAAAAAACATTTTTTTTCAATAAACTTAGTTCGAAATCAAACCAAAAATTATTAACGTAAATTGGAACTGACTGGCCTATTTCAATCAAATTCCGCGAAGAAGTAGTAAAATCTTTTACTCGGGACTCATAGGACACGGATTATAAATCTGTTGAAGCTTAAACATTAAAAAATCTCTTTTCTTACTTCGGATTTAAGTATTTTAACACTCCATCCTAGAGTGGAGGATACTTTAAGTATCGTACTTGTCAACAAATCATTCAGAATTAAAAAGCTGTGTGAAGTTTTATTTTTATATTTATTATTGGTAGTCGGATCTGAATTGTCAATTTTCTTTCATCCCCTAACATTCCTCAATATTGAGGTTTGGTCTATGAATCTGAATCCGGGCAACGGAGTACTTGTATAGTATTCGCACATTTTTTATTTTATTTTTTTAATATTTAGTCTTTTATTATTCGATCACCGCAGTATCCCACGATTTTCTCTGCTGAGCATATTGAATGAATTTTAACGATTTTTGGTCGAGGCCTATTTTCGGCAGCATTCAGTTGCACTTACGACCCTTCGTTCCGCTCATTCCCTGCGGCAGATGAATTTTGTGTGGCCGGCGCCACCCGCCCACGACCAGAAAGGCGCAAGTCGCTCTGTTATTTCAGTTCCATACTCTGTAATCACTTACTTTTATATTATGATAAACACGGCTGGTGCTCGCAATCCACTGATTACGTGCAGAAGCCTACACGTGAATAGCCGCCAGCCTTAACGAGCCTTTTGGATTACGCTTTGGACGAAGAATTAATTAATATCCATACTATTGTAAGAAGCCATCAATTTGTGGCTATCTATTATAATTAAATAAAACAATAAAACTTTGACTTAACCACTTATTGTTTTTATTAACTTTAAAGCTCTTATGCTTATTATTTTAATATTAATAATTGAAATAATTTCAATAATCCCCAACTTAAATAGGAAACAGAAAAAATATATAACGGTCACGACCGAGACTCGAACTCCGAACCTCTACTCTATCCGGGAGTAACGCTTCTGCCAATTCAGTAACCGAGACCTTGCAGGAAACCGTCATTTTTTAATCAATCTCATTCTTTATTTTGAAAATTATTAATACAACCGAGTTCGAGTCTCGGTCGCCACCGTTATTTTTTTTTATATTTCATATTTATGTTGGAGATTATTGAAATTGTTTTTAATTAATAATACTTTTTTATTTATTTCAAAACCAATCGGTTTCGGAAGAACCATTCCTTTATCAGGGTAAAATATATACAATATACATTTTGCCATGGCGAAGAAGCGGTTGTTCCGAAACCGGTCGGCTTTCAAATTAATAAAAAGTGGTTAAAACAAAGTTTTATTATTTTATTTTATTGGACGTAGTTATGCAGAAAACGTCCAACCCCAAAAAGATGAAACTGAGAAAAGGCGTTTGAAAATATAACGATACAAAAGTATATTACGGCATCTGTAAAGTGAATATCAGTGTTTTTTTTTAAAATTTATAATCAATCAATATATTTATCAAAAAAATAATTATATTTCCTATGTTACTCTAAATTTTATTTTTTTACACTTCAATTTAAGTCAAATATCTGCAATGTGGGTTAGTAAAAAAAATAATTACCAAAAATATATTGCATTTCGAGCTTGGATGTTTTTAGCACATAGAAATCTCGTATTTATCCACAGGAAAAGATCTAAAACTCGATGTTGACAAATTATGGGATGGAAACTTTCTGCATAACAACGTCCAATTAACATCTTCTCAAAAATATTCCCTTCGATAGATTGTCAACCTGTTGACTGTATAAAATGAAATATTTCGTCTATCCAAGAAACCAACTGTATTGTTCCCAGCATTAACTCCAGGCATCATTGACATTGGAAATTCTTGCGCGGATTCAAATAAAAAGATATTAGCTATAAGTCTAAAATATATCGCTGCTATGTCCCCTAACATAAATACACCTTTCTGTCGATTTCTGTATTTTAATTTCTAATTTGTATTTGATAAATATATTATGATGAGCCTTTCCCGGCTTCTTCGGTCAGCCGACTGTATTCGAATTCAAAATATTATTGCTGCACATTAAATAACTATAATTACGTACGTTAGTACGTACGAGTCAAAACTTACAAAATTTCCCAAGAAACCTCTTCAAATCCTTAAAACCTCCCTAATAAAGTGCTTACCCATAACGTATCTTGGCAGACCTTATTCTTTATTGAAATGAGTGGATTAA
Organism: Drusus annulatus; assembly: GCA_022651775.1. Classification (NCBI taxonomy): domain Eukaryota; kingdom Metazoa; phylum Arthropoda; class Insecta; order Trichoptera; family Limnephilidae; genus Drusus; species Drusus annulatus. The sequence continues at coordinate 893,578 of JAGWCC010000031.1, read as the reverse complement.
AGCAACTAATATTTCTACTCGACTAGTCTAGGTCCATCCGTGATTTTCCACGGGTAACAGACGTTTCTGACAGCCTGCGTGGTTGAGTGATGAGGCACCCGACAACGTATCCTGAGGTCGCGGGTTCGAACCCGGCGTACGCTAATAAATGTTATTTAATATGTGTCATAACACATTTAATTCATATAAATATATACATATATATAAATATATATTTGCAGCACGTTCCAGAGTAGAATACACTCATTTTAACTACCATTTACAATTGAAATATGATAAAACATGGCTTTAGCCATGTTTGTTGACTAGATCTGCATATCCAGGTACTTCTAAACCTTCATCTTTCCTATATCCTTTCCTTCCCCACTACTTTTTAACCTCACAACACAGCCCAACTGGAAACGGCATAGTCTCACTAACTCTAGTCGGTTGGAGCAGTTAAGATTCTTGTGAGGTATTCACTATGAAAAATAAAATAATAATTTAAATGTTATTCTTATGTTTTCTCGCTGTTCTCTTATTTTATTTTATATTGTGTTCTCCCTCTGTATGTATACACAACAGCGCTCTTTGCATTTTTTGTTTAGTTTAATTTTGCACCCAGATGATGCTTAGGCTAAGTGAAAACGGTCGGTCATAAAAATTAAAATAAAAACTGTGGTCTTATACAACAATATTTCCCAAATAAGAGGTTAAAAGAAAAGTCTGAGTCTGAGTCTGCCAGTCGTCATCGGGTAGGTACCTAATTAATAACAGGGGTACTTTATTTTCAATGTGTGCGCACATAACAAACAAACGAACACCCCACAACTCTGATAACTTATTCCTTCTGATATATCAAAAGGCATATTTACCTCAAGCAAACATCCTATCGAACAAGTAGGTACGTATCGCAGCAAACTAAACCTTTCTCAAACGTATTATACAAGCGGTACTGGCTACTGGCTACTGGCTACTGGGGATATGAAACAAAACCCAAAAACAAGTCAACTGTGTTACATTATCCAACAAATACCCGAAAGTAACCTTTAGCGGTGTCCACCCCACACCACGGTTTCCAAAATGGTTCCCCGCCCGCCTGCTCGGCCGCCCTGCCCCCGCGCCCTCTACACGCACACAAATGAGTTTGCGTCTCCAGATAAAATCTAATTACAAGGTCCGTAATTAATTTCCTGACAATAAATAACATTGTGTGGACTATGTGCTAAGGTTTTAGTTCGCTACTAGCGAAACTCTGGGGATATCGGGGAAGCGAGGGCTCCGTAGTCCACCGGAATACGTCGATCCGCTGTGTTTATTTCATTTTATTATTTCGCTTCAATTAAAATGCTTTTATAATATACAAATTAAAATCTTCAAAATTAAAATGTTGAAGAATTCTAGTTTAGGTTATGAATACTTCACTATTTATATACTAAGATTTTTGTGTGTTATGCATAGCTTGAATATACCTTAAAATATATGGAATGGTTCAGACTTAGATAATAAACTGTAATCCACTATATTTTAAAATTTGTGCCATATACATACTTATTATTTATTTATATATTTACCAACGGACTATTGTCCAATTTAAAAAAAATACATAACACGAATTGGGAAAAAAGAGCAACAGAGAAAAAACAGCACATACATAATATTTTAATGAAGTACTGATAAAAATAAACATAAGAAAGAACATGCAAGTAAAAGCCAAGGTCATGTCAAGGTTTTGGTAGAGTCGTAAATAATGACAAAAATCATTTATACTGGTACCAATGACATGGTCAAAACCATGGCTTGAGTTAACAAGTCTCGACATTCTGGACAGTGTAGAATGATACACATAATTAGTAGAGTGATGATTGAGGAACAGCAACTCATTGTTTCTGAGTTTACGGAGAGGAATTTATCATATTACAGGACAGCTCTAAAATATGTTTTTAAGCCATAGATTACATTCGTATCTATAAACAGAAAACACAGATATTGTGTGTTGATAGATGTTGTAAATATTAATGTATTTAACATGCTTGCGTTGTGAATAATAGTTTTGTGCCTTTTAAGAGATGAATCAAAACTTATATATATGTATATATATATACATATTCATATATAAACATATCTATATATTTTCGTAGAAAGCAATCACTTTGTGGTTTGAAATATTAAATGAAAATGAAATAATAATAACTTTGTATAAATTCACAGATTTTATTTTTATGACCGACCGGTTTCCCTTAGCCTAAGCATCATCAGGGTAAAAAATTAAACGAAAAAAAAAATTCAAAGTGTGCGGTTATATATACATTCAGAGGGAGAATACAATAAAGAACAGTGAGAAAAGAATCATTAATTATAATTGTTTTTCTATAAATATAAAAAGCATAATCATGTTATAATTTACATGTAATTAAATTCTTTTTTTACTGTCCTTTTATTTTATATTGTGTTCTCTTTCTTTAGATATATTACCGCACACTTCGTATTTTTTGTTTAGTTTAATGATAAGACGATGCTGAAACCAAGCGAAACTCGTCGGTTATAAAAAATAAAATAAAATCTGTGGTATTATAAAAAATATTATTTAATTTAAAAATGTTATAGACAGAGGAGTTAACATTATATTTACTTCACTGGTTTCAGCATTGCTTTACATTGGTCACATTTTCATGAAATGTTTGCAAAATTAACTATTCATTTAAACGTTCTGACCTACGTGTTATAAAAAATATGCTTTTTATTATAATATTACAGAATCAATGCTCATTAGTGAATTTCATCAAAAAGCTTTCAAAGTGCCAACGCCATTAAACAAGGATGAAACTAAATAATGGCAACAGCGATAAAGCTACACACGCTCGTTCTACGTAAGGTCCGGCCGGGTAGTTGCGGGTAGAAGGTCCACCCACAAAGATAGGGGAGGGCAAACAACGGAGTTTCGGGGAAGACTAAGAAGTACCAAGCAAACCCCCCCGCACCTCCCCCCTCTAAACCCAACCGCCCAACCCCCCCAAGGGAAAATACAGGGGGGAGGGTTAAAAGATGGACGCCGAGAGAAGGGGTGGATCGACGTAATTAATTAACGCTTCATACTTTGGAAGGGATGTTTGGACTCTGCTTATTGGCGTGGGCACAATGACGAAAGTTACAGCTCCTATTTGTTTCATAGGTACAGAATCAATTAACATCGTTCTCGATTTGCGCTGATTAAACGTATGGAAAAAGACAAAGGCTTTTTCGAGCCCCAAATGATCTTCATTACGGCAACCTACTTTATATCATTAATTTGTTTTATTTATTTGTCTGAATACCGCACACGACTTAAACTGCTTTTAAATGTCCAGAGCCAGTGGGACTATGACATACCTAATTTTGGTATGCTGTGAGGTTGGAGGACAGATCTGGTCACTAAACACAGCTGTTGCCATTTCAAGCAACATTTTGATTTTGATTGGTGGTCTTTCACCAAATATATCTATCTATTTCTCTCGAACGTGTACATAAGAAATATAATATATTTTATTCTATTTTTTTATAGAAAGCAATCACTTTATGGTTTGACATATTAAAAGAGATAAAAAAATAACTTTTTATAAGACCAAGAATATTATTTTATTTTTATGACCGACTGGTTTTGCTTAGTCTAAGCATCATCAGGGTACAAAATTAACAAATACAAAGTGTGCGGTTATATATACGAGTGCATAGAGATGGAAAACACAATATAAAATAAAATAACAGAACAATGAGAAAACACTAGAATAATATTTAATAAAAAAGGAACAGAGAGAAAGAGACAGCCAATATGAATTGAAAAAGACAAAACATCAACCGACATCTTTTTAAAAATATTATTTTGTGTAAGAAATATGCAACAAAATAATTATTAATTAGATAAAACTTTTTTTTCGCACGCCGGGCCTTGAACCCGTGACCTTCGTACCCGCCAATCTTATTTGCTAGGCCAAGTCAGTCGCACTAAACTAAGTATGGATTTGATTAAAGCGTAATTTCATCAAACTAATTTAAACTTCTTTGTACATACGAGCTACTGAATTTTTCGGGAATTAAAATATTATTATGTATATTCGGTACTTACCTATTATTATTATAAAATAACAATAGGTATGTACCGATTTGATACAATCTGACATTGTAAGTTCAAGCACATACAAATTCAATTATGTTGTCATATTTTTCAATCATTCTATTAGATAAAACAAAAACGAAAAATCTGGGAAACAAATAACTAAGATATATTTCTCGTGAATTGGAATATAGACAATAAAGACAACGCAAGTAGCTTCTTGCTAAGGTTAGCTCTAATTTATAACAGATAACAGCTACATCTACAAAGTTGAGCTTCTTAAAACAAAGAGATTAAAATATATTTTTCTTCAAGATAAAACAATCACCATATTAACAATTATTTTCTAAAAAAAATAACCATTAAGAAAGATTTGCGTGAAACTGGAATACAAATATCATGGCTTAGGCTGTCTACAATTTAAAAGAGATAAAAGCTATTTTTCCTGAAAGAAGTGTTACTGAATTTGTACAACACGCTATCTGAAGGTACCTTAGATAATATATTTTAACATTACAGAACCAAATAAGCAAAACCGTTCCGTTGTCCTGCGATAGGACCAAGTGTCCTTATTTATTCGTTTTTTTATCTTCGGAGCAAAGTTTAACGGAGCAGAGCATTTTACCTACCTGTAGTATTATTTTCTTAAGATACTCAAATTTTATTATTCAACTAGAATTCTAGTGAATTTGATTATTTAAAAAGTCTGGTGAAAAATGGTCTCCTACAAAAACGAGAATAAATTGACAGTTTGAAACATATATTTGAAGCGTGATTATTATCAAAACGGAGTAATTTTTATTTTAGGATTTTTCGTGTTGACATCAAAATAGTTTCACTCTTATAAGAAACGTGTAAAAATTGTTTTTTGGTACAATATAGACCACCAGACTAGGCACCTGTCCGTGTTCAAGCCCGCAACACCTACGCCTAGGTTGTAGATAACCGTAGTTTTACAATACAGTACCTAGGTAGAGACATTTTTACGCATTCAATTTCACGTTGTGCTTTTATTTTATTTTATTTTTAGTATTTAATTTGAAGGTATTGGGTGTGTTTTATTTGTACACTTTAATCGACCGCTTAGTAGCTGAGTGGACGAACGCGTCGGATTCCCACCCGGGCGTCGTGGTTTCAATTCTTCTGCAAGCTAAGTCCTTCAACATTGCACAAGCAACATCTTCCGCTCATTATGATGGTAGCAGGAGTTTTTTTTTAAAAATATTTTCAGGTTATTTGTAACCCGGGAATGTTTGTCTTTCTTTGCGAACGAAAAAAAAACATGTTTCAATATTTGAATACACGAGAATTTAAAAAAAGTGAAAGGTTAGCGAGCGTCTTATATAGAAATAGGTACATTTCGTTTTCAATAGATTTCTTTTACCCATGTGGGGAAAATATTCTTTTTACCTGAAGGTATTAAATGCTGTCTAAATAAAAAACCTAAAAAGATTTCATACTCTTCCCATTCACGTTTGTTATATTTTATATATTTGTAAGCCGAGGAGGCAATTCATACACCAGAATGCGGATGTTTCCAACCATTTTTCTTGTTTTTGTATCATACAATTAGTTTCACCCTTTATGCGGAATCCAATGTAGGGTCAAGTGACTGTATTTATATCAGAAGTAATGCAAAAATTATGCAGCGATAGTCTTTTCATATTCATTAAAAATACTTGGCGGAACGAAAGGCGAACTGCACCCTAAACCTCTTTAAAATTCACAACGCATCCCTTATTTCATTTGCCGTTCCACCCCCTCCGCTTTAACTCTTTGCCTTCCCATATTGGCTGTTTTTCTTTCTGCGCTCGGAGGTCAGAGCAAGAGATTTTTTTGATTAATGTTGCTTGGGGTCGCCGTGGTAAGACACAAGAACGGCGGGGGGAGGGGTGGGATAGGGGAAAGGGTTGTGCGAGGAACCGGCGAGGGTCGCTAGGGGGTGGGGGCATAAGCGATAAGGGTAGGGGATGGAGCTAATGGCGGAGGAACAATGACTTGCTCAAATTAGTTTCGTGATACGGCAAACTATCTACGTCATATTTTAGATGAAGTAGTAAAATTATTTAAGTTTTAGGACTTATACATTGTAAAAATGGTTTGGCTTATTTACATGCAATTTTGATAGTGAACGAAGCTACTAGTGTACTGACGGTTCGAAAAAAAAATTTCAGAGCAAAACTGTTTTAAAATAATATTTTAATATGGTGTAATTATGTTGCCTTAGAGAATCCAAATAAGACTTGTTTACACAGCAGTTTTTCCCAGGTGTGAACAATGTTATTCTTACAAGCGATTAAAATACCACCTACTAGCAGCAAACAGAATATTAAAATGTCCCCCCGTATGTGAGGCACCTATTGCGTGCCAACATTTTAAATGTGAACATAGTACACACTGCGTATATCATGAAGTAGAGTTCATTTCAAACATACTTTGAAAAATTTGAAATAAATCAAGAAATATATTTGAAGGATTGTTTCTAACTATTGAATAGTGAGGGCAAGGGTCACTATTATTAAAATATCAACTTCAAAAATCGAACGAATGTAGAGTTCAATTAACAATCCAAAATTCAAAAAATTATTTATATGGATGCTACCATGAAAAATTAATAGATATAACTAGACACGCAAAGAAAAAATGTTTTTTTTAATTCATCCATTTTAAACATAGAATAATTTCATAACTTATTAGGTAGGTGGAGATTTGAAAAGGTTATTTTTCAAATTATTCCAACATCAATTCCATTTTTTAAAGTTCACACTCGTACCTTAGTACGTACGTATTCACAAAAGAATCATTTATATTTAATTAGTTATTGGAAAATTATTATTATCTGAAAGAAAAGTGATTTTTTCTGAATCATATAGTTTCTTTTCACATTAGTGAGAAAAAAATAATAAATGGTTTATTTCAGTGGAAAAGAGTGGAGTTTGCAATGTCCGCCATATAAATAATAAATTAGAGTAATATAAAAATAAAGAAAGAGATAACATAAAATAGCAATAATAATAATAATACAAAAAAGGATTTATGAGTAGATATACGAGTACATATAAAAGTATATACAAATATCTAACAATACCATTTCTAATAGAAAATCATACACACACTACATCTTCCTGCATGTCTTTGTGTGCCAACTTACCCCACCCTTTGGGCAATTTCAGCGAACCGTTACAAGCAAAATATATTAGTTTAGTATCTGAGTCGGCCAATCTTTATATCTATTATACCCAAAAAGGGGTTGGAATATTTTATCCTTAAATTATCAAAGTATCTGTGTGTGTTCAGTTCTGTCTTTAAATAACGAGCATAGAAAATCGGCAGAGAAAATAGGGACGCCTCGCAAAAAAGACGAATCAAACTGGTATTAGAGAATTTTTAATAAACGTCTTTCATGATTTTTTTTATTAGTTGGCACCAAGCTTTTAAGGATCTTGTTGGATTTTAGGAGCAGATATACTGTCGTCTCCTTGCTAAATCCTTGTTTTCCTTCTCTTTCTGATGCGCTGTGGAGTAAGGATTGAGAAGGAGTAGGTACTTGTCCGGTTGAGGATATAAGGTTCAGAAAGGCTTTCGGGGTATTGTGGGGAGAGCTTGGAACTGCTGTGGCTGGGAGTGGGATAGGGTCGAGGGGAAGCTGTAAAGGATGGGAGGCATGGGGAGGACGTAAGGACAGGAGCACGTTTCAAAGAGAAGCTACTTTGGAAGGCAGGCGTGGCTTTCCAAAGTTTAACCCTTTTTTGACAATTTTCGTAATAGAACACATTTAAGGAATTTACTTTTAGTAATTTGGTGAATATGTAGGTAGGTACTTATAGCTGAAATATTACAGTACAACAAAGAGGTGTACAAAAATTCCTTCAATTGGTAGGTATTTATCTACACGGGTTTTTTTTAAGCCACGACCTACTAATTTTTCAAATATGCTGTTGGATGAAGCTATTTACACTTTTCCTGCTTTGGCGGATTTGGACATGGCCCATCATGCCACCCAGGCGGCTTAGTGAGGAATTAATTTTGTGGTTTGGGTATTACACAATCACAATACGCAGACCAAAACCCATTTAATTATATATGTATTTCTGGATATACACAAATCTACTATTTTGTTAAGACTTGTTATATTTCACAGAAAAAATCCTAACTTCATTGCCATTATTATTGATTTTGTTGGTTACCTGTAGGTAAACAATGTTTAAGGTATAGGCTATAATTATAAAATATAAATATTTGCATATTTTTGTATATCCTAAAAATTCCACTATATCACAAGAATTATTTTAACAAAACGATTTGAAACTGTTGTCATAGTTTGATACTGTTATCTGTTTTGTATTTATTCAAAATATATATATGTATATTTATATATTTTTTTTTTGAAAGTAAGAAAAACATTCCCGAGTTACGAATAACCTGACAATATTTGAAAAACTCTTGCTGCCATCATAAGAAGCGGAAGATGTTGCTTGTGCAATGATGGAGGACTTAGCCAGCAGAGGAATTGAACGCACGACGCCCGGGTGGGAATCCGACGCGTTCTCCACTCAGCTACCGACCGGTTCTAACTTCTACATTTTCTTTATTTACAAAAATTAAATATTGTTTGTCATCAGAATTGATGCCAGCAAAAAAACAACAAAAAATTGTTTCTACTTTAATCAGAATTTAAATTCCTAGAATTATTCAAATAACTGAGTCAATTCCGATAAAAGCTACCATAATCAACAAAACTAAAACTTGCGCAAAACTATCAAATTTTCAGTGAAAACGCGTGAAAAGTACCAAATTCGTGTAAAACAACTGGTTGAAATACAATGAAACTCATAAAATCTCTGAAACTCAAACAAAACTCACATAAAAGTTAACGGAAATTTTATGGGCACGTAGTCTCCCCCTCTCCTTTTCCCTTCTTCCATACCCTTAGATTATGTAAAACTCACCCTTAAAATCCCCTAAGACTAGAAGCTCTATTGATCGTGTAAGCAAGCTTCAAACCTTTTCTAAAACTCTACACAAATATTCGTATTTCTAGAGGATTTACTAAAAATGAACTTTTCAACAAAGCTATTAAAAATTGTGCCCATATAATAAAACGGATCTTTTGCCTTATTCCGTTAAAATCATCGCCTCTCTGATAAGAACGTTGTGAAGTAATTTTCAGATGTAAGGTACACCCTGATTTATCAAGCGAATGTGAAAATCGGGGAAACAATTTGAACCAAAGAGTAAAAACGCTTCATCTATTTTTCGTACTGATAAAAAAACGCTTTTAACAGAAATTTTTTTTTGCTTCGCGTCGTCATACTTTCAGTTTTTTTAGAATGATGTGGATGAGTTTGCTGCAGAACGAAGGAGCTTGGTATCGTTTGAAAATCGAAAGGTGGCGAAAGCTTTGAATGAGAAAGAGTGAAGGGGGGAGTGCGAAGAGGTGGGAAGGGATGAAGAGACGAGCGGAATCTCACCCTACGGGGTGTTTATAATAAGTTCAAATATTAAAACATTACTTAGTTTAAGGTCAATAAACTCAAAATGTCAATGGCTGGTAGATTTTTAGAAGGCTGGTAAGTGGACGCTCAGTTCACGCAAAGTTAGAAAAAATCCTTTTTGTTTTTTGTTTTAATCTCTGTTTGCATAACATCTAGTGCTCTGTAAAAAGGTCTAGCAACAGTAATAATCATTTTCCAAACCAAGTATCCAAGAAAACTCGCATTTTAACTGTAAAGTAGAATAGCATATCTATTTCTCAATATTATCCCAAGTTGAAATTAGAACAAAGTATTTAAAATTGACACGTGAACCTGCTCATGTAATTAAAATTCTTTAATCACTAAATCTCTATAGCTCCATTAAAAATATAAGCAGGTATGCTTCAAGAAGTTATATTTTCTTATCAATGAAACAGTGAGTTTTCAAAGTTTCGGTCACTCAATATAAGAAAATAAATTTATCGGGAACATAAATTAAGCTAAATACGCGAGCGGTTGTTTCAGATAGATATTTCAACGGTCAGTAGTGGAGACATACGAGTAAATGTAGTTACGATTTGAGGGGCTATTTTTTCTTATCACCCAAGCGGAATATATTTTTTGATTTGTTGATATTTTCCAATGCTTCAAGATATAATTATGTTAGTAATATTTTACTATTATTAAAATCACATTTTCGACCACCTGATGTTGCAATTCGGAAATTTATTGTACGCTTTAAAAAATATATTTACGTAAAAAGAAAAATATCGATGACATAGTGCACAAATATGTTAAGTGTAACGATGTAAGGTTTACTTCACGTTTAATATAGGATTAATGGGACGCAATTAAGATTAGAACCGATGATAATATATTATAAACGAATTACATAATATTTAAGTTTCATACCATTTACTTAATACTTAATTGGACGTAGTTATGCAAAAAGCGTCCAACCTACAATTTGCCAAAATCGAGTCTTACATGTTTTCTTATAGATAAATACAAGATTTATACATGCTGAAAACATCCGAGCTTCAAATGAAATAGATTTTTGCTAATTAATATTTTTATTAACGCACATTGCCAATATTTGACTTAAATTGAAGTTTTAAAACATTGTAAAATGTAAGATAACATAAGAATATAATGAAAATATTGCTCATAAAGAAAAAAACACTCCTATTCATTTTATAAATGCCATTTACGCATATGAATGCTATTTTTTTGTCATATTTTCAAACGCCTTTTCTCAGTTTAATCTATTTGGGGTTGGATGTTTTCTGCATAACTACGTCCAATTTATGTTAAGAGATGCATTGCAAATTCGATAAGTTTATTTCTTTGTAGATATGTACTGTTAATTATAAATTCTATTTTAATATATACCAATATACCTAACTTAAGTAAGTACCTTTCTACTAACTTATTATGTTTTTCAGTATTTGCTTTCTCTAACAAAAAAAATCCGTATTAAGGTATGTAATGGTACGAAATGTTCCTAAACATACATAATACCATATTATAATTCAAGTAGGTACCTACCAACATAATTTTGTTAATAATAAAATCCGTTTGTACCTAACCGCCAGCCCGGTACAAACGCGATCATCCCAGTTCCGTTTGGTTTAATCAAGATTTTTCTTGATAACTTCGTACAAAGGTTCAATTCCCGTCATAAACTTTTAGATTACTAAAGTTTAACGTTCATTTTGTTTTGTCACGGACGTGCGCATGTTGGGGCGATAAAAGCGGGGGGGTTGTTGGGGTGGAGGATGGGGGGTGTAGGGGTTGCTTTGTGTCAAGGAAGGGGGGTCAGCAGCGCTCACTTCTTACAATCGTAATGCGGGGGTGTTATGTACCTATTGCTCTTCAGCGTACATGGCCGCAGCCCCCGGGCGCCCCTCCCCCGCCCGCTTACCCAAATGCCCAGAACCTCTGACCGCCACTGGTTAATGGCTGGGACTTTATAACTTACCTCCATTCAATCGAAGGTTTATATAACACGTTTGCACTTATTTTAAAAAGCTGTATTTCAGTCACAGATGAATTATAGTTTGATGAGAAAAAAGAAGTCGCACATTGTTGGAGGTTGTTACATCCACATATCCCACCACTTAGTACCACCATTAAGTCGACTTATAGCCATGATCGGCGTTTGACGTATGCTCATATTAAAATGCTTTTGTGCTGTGTGTTGCGTTACTACAAAACCAAAGCCAAAAAGTAAAGCCGACGAACTTTATGTATTTGCATTAATACCGCTGCCCACAAATATAAAGGCATTGAAACTAGTTCAAATTCAAGGTATTGACCGGACGTCGTTCGTTTAGCTCCCCCGAATAGTAACATATTTGAACTGTCGTTCATCAACCTCTTAATTATGGAATACCATATTTTAATTAAAATAAGCTTTCCACAATCCTAGATAATATTAACATCGAAAAGTTTACACATCGAGGCTCTGCATCTCGATCTGCCAGCTTTAACAACAACCCCTATCCCCCACCCCACCCCGAAATCCCAAAGCCCCCACAGACGATCGCCTCAGAGCCCCCTCCACGTGTATTATATCCCAAAACCCTCCCTCTATCCTCTATCTTCTTTCCACCGCCTTATTCTTCCATCCCCTTCTGAACCGTTTCCTTCCCCCACGTAACGATTCCCCGCAAAGCCTTGGATATTTCTGTTTCACCCCCGCTTCACTTACCCCCACCGCGTACACTACTTGTCCTCACTTCTTCTTCCATTGAAATATAGAGGAAGCTTTCCACGAAGGAGAAATTAAATTTATCTCATTTAGCTCTACACAAGTAGGTACGCATTTTGTTAAAAAATGGTCAATTTCACACTTTTTTTTCTTTCATTTTTCAGACTTTCTACTATGCTGAGATATTATTCTATAATATATCCTAACGACAGTAGACAAACCTACAAAAAACAGGTTTTAAAGTTCGGGAGTAAATATCAAAATATGTGGTAAGTTAAATGATTTAAATATTTAATATAGGTACCCATATATTTTTCTAAGTGATTTTTAAATGTATGAAGCCAGTGTAGTAGAAGGAAATTAAAGAAGGACGGAGAAGATGAAGAGAATGGTTGATAAGTATTTGGCTGCATAGTACTATTCATGGCTAGTTACTCAACATAGACAAAGCTATTTTAAACCACGTGTTGATGAATATAAATATATTTATATTTTTTTCTTTTAAAGAAAGACAAATATTCCTGGGTTGCGAATAACCCGAAAATATTTTTTTTTTAAACTCCTACTACCATCAGTATAAGCGGAAGATGTTGTTTGTGCAATTTTGAAGGACTTAGCCAGCGGAGGAATTGAACCCGCGACCCCCGGGCGGGAATCCGACGCGTTTATCCACTCAGCCACTAACCGGTCTGATCGACAGTCTTACCAGGACCAGGGCCAAACGACTTTTAATATTAATTAAGAGTCTAGGTTTTAACATAAATCCATATGGTATAAAAAAACGGGCTTTCTACAAATGTATAGCTTGTAGTAACAAAATATATATTTTTTTAGTACATGGTTCTAGAAATGATTTGTATTCTTTTAGCAACCCTCAAAACTAGCGACTAAACTCTTGTCAAAGTATTCCGAAATCTTAGATTTAGGCTATAAAACGCAAAAATCCAAAATAAAGTTTTGTAACTAAAACATAATTTGGTTTTTCCAGCGATTTTTATGTTTTAGCTTATAATTAATGTTTACTTAAATATTATACTGAACATATAAATTCGGGAAACGTTAAAACTGATAATAAACACTAAGAGAGTATCGTGTAGTGAATTTGAATTTCAAATGAATGCAATCGACAGAAAAAAATAATTAGGTGGGTTATATTTTCAACATTTAGATATTCGACAGAATATTTTATTTCGTAACACTTATTATAAATAATTAAAATAATATCAATAATCTAAAACAAAAACGAAACAGAAAAAGCCAGAAACTAAAAAGAACAATGGTCATGACCGAGACGAACTCATAACCTCTACTCTATCAGGTAGTAACACTCTGTCAATTTAGCCACTAAGACCTTTTTAGAAAGCGGCATTTTTAAACGATCTCATACTTTTATTAAAAATTATTTTAATGTCAATTTCTTCCGATTTTACGCTGCCATCTTTTGATGATATTCAAAGTTCTACCCAAACACAGAACTCGGTCATGACCATTGTTTTTTTGGTCTCTGGATTTTTCCTGTTTCATATTTGGTTTTTAGATTATTGATATTATTTAAATAATTAATAAGCATTAATGCTTTAAAGTTAATTCCAATTTTGAAAAATAATTTGTTCGCGAATTCGGAGGGCCGCTATCGTCATTTAAAAATCGTGTCTTATTAAAAAAATCTGAAATCACAATGAACATTTACTTAAATTAATAAAAGATAAGTGCTGGCCAATTAAACATGAAATGAATTACCGAAATTCCACAAAAACTATTTTAGTCAACCGGTCTAAGAGCTGTGGAGTAAAAATTAGAAACTCTCCAACGGAGTACCGCTGTAGTTAGAAAGCAAGATGATTAACGGTGTGAACATGACAAAAAAAACGGAGAAACAAACATCACTATCAAATAAGTTAATTCACCACCGAAAATTATCAACTAACCACCACAACTAACAAATGACAGTGGAGGCTCTGAAACCGTCGGCATCAATAACAATTGAATCAACAGCTGAAATGGCACTTGAACTCGCAACACTAAATAATCTATGTATAGTTTTTTCTACGTTATTAGTAGCTATAACCAAAGAATAGAACGATTCATAATTTGTAATTAAAAAGTTGTATGATCCATGTTTGTTAGGACTGATTTTTTAATGCTTGTTGCCTTTGGGCCGTTCTGGTATTTAATTGAAATATTATTGTAACAATACTTTTTAGTCGGTATTTGAATATAATAAGCTGAAATTCGAATTTATCCCAAAAGTTTGCTAACGAATAATAATAAAATAACATTATTGCGAGTACCTACGAATGTAACACTTTTCAATAAATTTATGAAAACCTTAACTGTTTATCAGACGCATCAATTACTAATACCATGTTAATAATAACTGAATTAAGTTTTTTTTTTATATTCAAGTATCGACTACTTACTACTTATTAAAAAATGGTTATATTCACAGTAGGTACCAAGTAGCGATAATTATTTCGAAATTTTGTGAATAATTTTGTCAGAAACCCAAATATTATACTCAACATAGGTATTTCAGTTGAATGAATTTACAAGTTAAATGCCTCATAAACGAATAATTAATTTTCTGACATCTCAGTATACAGCCTTAATCTTCTCTGGGCCCCGCCCCCCATCCCCCATATCCCACCCCCCCCCAAAGCCGCTTGGCATATTATGCTCTCCAATTTCGCTCGGGATAACTATCTCTCATTGCTCGACGAAATTACTTCCCATGTTCGTTGTATTCCCTCCTCTACACATCGACAGTCTTTCTCCGACTTCACACCGCTACATATAAACATCCCTTACATACGTACATACACACGGGCCTCACAAGGCTTACATCTATGGGTAGGAATGATTTTGGATTCATGAATCTATAGTGTTGTTGAAAGGTCTGAACATATTACGCGGTTTAGGTATTTATGTGTAAGATTAATAAAGCTCTGAATATTAGTGTAATCTTATTAGTAAGAAGTATTATAGCCACTGAACGGAAAATTTCTAGAAGAAAACGTCTATGACAACTTGAAATTAAATGATTGTCGCTAATTTTCATAAGAATTAACGATTCCTAGGCCTCAGACAAACCAACGAAATAGATTAAATTTCCCAGGAAAGAATGTCGATATTTGAAAATGTTTGATCGGTAAAGAAAAATAAATATTACTTCGCACGCACAACCACGCCCACCGCAGACTTCTATTAGTTTATTTCTTCGGTAGTAAGAATTTGACTATCGACATATGAATCTTAAGTTTGGTTGAAAGCTCCAAAAATAAGGTATTTATGACTGTTAAAGAAATATTACACAAATCAAAAAACGTGTTAGTTTTAAGGTAGGCACCTCACAATTGCTAGATTTCAATCACCAGGTTACTCCAAAATTTGTACATAGTGAATTTTGCTTTTTAGCCATTGAATGACACAAAATTATAAGAAATACAGCCATTTCCTCAGTCACGATTAATAATATTTTTTAACGATGACAATTCAAAAAAAAAATTTAAAATTGAAGTATTTTGGTTTTTTATGAACTTCCGCACTATTATTATTTTTTATATGTTAAAAAATATTTTAGTTATGTTTAAAGCCTTCTTCTTTACTCTTTGTTTAAGGCATTTAAAAAAAATAAAACAGATATCGATAATCCATTAAAAAAACGATATACCTACCATTACAAAATAAAATGATTTAATAACAGTATTGACTGAAATAATAAAAATAATAAGTTATTCTTACTGTATTTAACCTTGAAAATAAATCCGAACGTCTGTTTGAATGTTCCATGAAACATGCGTAGATTTTTCTACCTGTGTTTTTTTGGTCTATCTAATAATTTGTTTCCAAAGTCATTTCCATAATATGCTTTTATATACGGGTTTCTTTAACTGTACAAATAAAATGACACGTCATATTTAAAAAAATATATTAATAAGAAAATAAGTATTTAGAATAAAAGTGTTAAGCTATGGCGAAGTTAAACTATGGCTATTGAATTTAAAAATAACCTATCAATAACTTTCACGGAGAAATCCATCAGATATTAAAAATATTTGAATTTGCTAAACCTCAATTTTATTTTACGTAATGGATAAAAACAGATTTCAATTTAAGTTATCGAAAACACCAGGCAGTAGAATTCAACAAGTTTCTTTAAGAAAATTAATAAATGGTGTCCAAACATTTTTTATATAGTGCCTCGCAGTCCGACCCTCGCGGACAAAGCGATATGCTTGGAATGAACGCGCTTGACAAATTTTTGGATTATTTTAAACCGCACATCCGTGTAAAACCTTTCTTTATTTCACTTTGTGTTAATGAAATGTTAAGGCGTGGAGTTTAATTACAACCCGACCCGTACACCGACATATTTCGCATTTTATTGCAAGAAAATTACGACTTAATTAAGTTTCGAGTTGATGAGTTTTGTTGATACAATATTTAAGAGTAGGTATGTACCTGTACCCACAGTAATAAAAATCATTGTTTTACTTGTACTTTACTTAAAGTAAATGAAAACCATGTATTTGCTGTGAATAAATGTACCCCTCAATAGGTACCTACATAATGATGTTTCTTTTTGTTATCAAGTAACATTAACTAAAATTCGCTAAAAAAAAACAGTATGATAGAAGACATGGTTTTGTCAAAGATAAGAAAGTTAAAAAGACACAGAATTTCTGAAAAAAACTAGTAATTATTAACGTTAGATTTCGAGCTCATGGGAAAGTTAGAAACACAATTCAAAATATTAATACATCGACATTTATACTATACATAAAAATGTTTTGGCGCAGTTTTAACATAGTTTTTTTTTTTTCAAACTAATGTCGATACACATCTAACTACTCCCATGTGCTTCCTAAAATTAGGTCCACAAGGAAATCGAACTTAAAGATTTCTGAAGTTACTCCGTTCCTAAACGTTTGCTTGCTTTACAATGACATGACTTTTTCAGACCAGGCCCTTCAAACATCTTATTATCGCAATTTATAATAGGTAGCTTACTGGAAAGCATCGCGGGTAATATAATCGGCTCGACAACCCTTGGAAGGTCCTTCCAAATTACTCCCACTAGTCCTCCTACTTAAATATGCAATATTTGCCCCCACACAAAATTATTTCCAACGTGGATATTCACAAACATAATACAAGGGCATACAAAGAAATCAGACTACCAAAAAAGATTAAAACCAATACACAAAATAGCTTACTGTATAAAGGGATTAAATGTTACAATGCGCTGCCGGAAACCATCAAAATTATGCCGATTAATACATTTTAAATAGCTTGTAAAAACCATTTAAAATAATAACATCAACTGGTATAAAAGTTATAAAATTATTATTAAGTCAAAAATATATGAATTAGATACTTTGTAAACTTTAATGAACAAATAACTAAAATAAAACTAAAACTAAACACTGTCCAACCACCTAAGGCGAGTTTTTAGAGCAGGCTTACTAAAGAAAGGCCTCTTAGGTTGTAAGCTCTCCCCTACCTTTGCTACAGTACTGTCCGGTGGAGCCTTAGCAGTTTTATAAATCTTGCGAATGACTAACATGTCGTTTGACAGTGTAATAAAATCACAGTTATATTTTTATATTTCAGATTCTGAAGAGGATCTTAATCTGACTCCATATTTGAAATAGAAGAGACGAAGCCTCCCAACTCAACGCCAGGATCCCCTCGCAACCGCCACCATATTGGTAAGTCAAAGTTTTAATGAATAAATTCTGCTGAACAAACGATTATGAATAATAATTATCCGAGTTGTTCTATACATAATAATTTAGAATTCGCCGGAAAGTTTACAATAGATGGGGAAACTCTTAAACTTTCAGCACGAAACCTCACTGATATTTAAACAGGGAATGTATATTATAACTTCGGTCATTTTGGGTATTTTCTCTATGCTTTCGCAAAACTGTGTGTTTCATTAGAGAGTTTAGAAGTTCGTCCAGTTATTATCGTTCATACAGGCCGTAGGGGCGGGGGGAAGGGAGGGAGAGGGGGACGAGGAGGGGTGTTTACTCCTTCCATATTCCGTTTTCCGTATAACGCCGAGCATAACTTTGGAGCGCTGTTAACATAAAGATAGATCCTCCGCAGAGTAAACATAAATAATAATGCCGCTCGCAGTGAAACAGTTGAATTAATATTTTATGTTATTTCCTTACTTAAATATTATATTATATTTTAGGGGTCTGCTTTTTATTTCATTGCAACTACATATTGAATAAAATCATAGTAAGCTTGAAACTATGTATTTTTCACTATTGGCAGATACTTGTATCATGTTATGAGCCACAGCGGGGTATTTTATTTTAACGTTTAAATTTATTGATGTATAACATACCAATTATTAAAATGTGGCCATTTAAAAATCTGTTCATATTATTAAGAGAGTTTACAGGCGTAAGTTAAAACTACCTAAATAACTAAATTAAACAAATATTTTCTACCAAACCTATTTTTTTACACTGGTTTTGAAAGAAAAATTCCTTCACTTGGATAAAAGTTTAACTTGCAGTAAAAACAAAAGAACTGATATTTTGGGAACTGTTAATTCCTGGTGGAATTCTATTTTACTGATTTAAAAGTTGGTATTTTTTTCTACTTTTTGTTGTTTTCATAATATCCGAAAGATAATAGTATAAGACAATAAAACAACTAGTAATGGAAAATAATAATATCATTTTTTTCCCTGAGTGTAACTTGTAAATAAATGAAATAAATCGATTATTTTAAACAAACCTTTGTAAATACACCTTTATGCTGACAATTACCAAATAAATGGAAATTGAGTTTTATAAAAACCTATTAACTAAGGGTAGAAACTCCAATTATTAGCACATAATATATCAGTACCCTAGCAACCTTTTATTATATAAACTCCATGTTTAAACAAAAACAGGATTTAACCCACATATTCTTTCTCACCAAATAGGTATATAAAGATATATTATAAATAATTTAAAAAAATATTTTAAATATATACGAAATCCTCATTAGTATTATAAAATAGCAATATTTATCAATAAAATTTAGGTAAAATCATTTTTATCTACCCCTGACACTAAAAAATGTATAGATTCCGTAGTTTCAGTAATGTATGCACCAGTCTGTAGATGACCGTAAAAGGTCGAAACTGATCCGGTGTAAACAAAAAAATAGTAAAAAAAAGTTTAAAATTTGTCTCATTAAATCATTACAAATACAATAAGGTACTTAAACATTCAAAAATCTTGAAGAAATAAATGCTCAAATATGTGGTATTTTAAAAATTAAATAAAAGTAAAATATGATTATCTGCTTTCAATATGACTGCGTCCCTTTCTAATAAAACTGTCGGTTAACTATTGCCACGGGATTTGAAGCTCCGAGCGAAGTTTCCTCCTCCCTCATACGGAATATTACCCCCGCACACCCCTGGCCTCAGGCAGGGTAGAGTGTAGAACAATCCGATGTTCTACTAGTCAGGGGTAGAGCGAGACATTAAGCTCTAAAGTTTTATATTAAAAGGTTAAAAACTATTTTACAATAACTTTATCAAATTTTATGCCTAAGTAAAATATTCTATTTTAAATTATTCACTCGTTAAATATTGTTTTAGGTAGTGAATTAATGACTAGATAATAATTATTATTTTCAAGGAAAAACATTATAAATTTGCGTGAGTACATATAAAAAAAAAAACATCTTCTAAGAAGTTGAACCATGGTATCCTTGAAATGGTTAACCGATAACTAATAATAGCTTCAAACAAAAACTATATGGCTTAGCTGAAACGGGATCGTGACGGTCGAAAACCGCACACGGTTAAACGTGGCGCAGTAACTGGCGCATACATTTTGTATGAGAGCTTTCACCCGGCAGCCGTGAGTCGTGCACGGTCGGCCGATTCCAGTTGTGCTTACCAGTAGAATCAAGAAAGTGTAAGAGGCTATATTAATAACACATTTGGAAAAATCTTTAGGTAAATGTTTTTTAGGTTGGTAAACTTATCCATTGCTTTTACAAAGTTATTCGTGGAGATAAATACGTGAACCTGAACGGCATAGAAAGTAAATTATTTGAATTTTTAAGCCTTGTGGCTTTCATCATTATAACGAATATGAACGTTGACCGAAGAAGTATATATTATAATTTGTACGGTTGTTTGATTTGGGATTTTTGATTATCCTAGCTTGGCTTCGTCACGAAAAAATGTTATTCTTAAACCTTTTAGAGCAAAAGAACATCAATAAATTATCAAATAATGTTGTGCACCTATCCAAATCACTAACAGCGCTTCATTCAGATACGTCGTTCAGTCATTTTCCTTTTCCTAATTAAAAAAAAAAAATCATAATTGAATTGAACACAATCAAAAACCATATCTTATAAAATCATTCGTAAAAAAATCAAAGCAAAATTTTGATATTACCTCCTAATAACTAATGGTAGGTGGTAAAAATAAGAAAAATAGTTCATCAATGGTATAGATTTCTATTAATCAACCAAGTTACTGAACATCTTCATTCGTATATAAATCCAGCTCTTTTCATTTATAAGTGTTTTGTCACAAACTATATACTTTCCTGAAGAAGGTTAAGTTTAACCGAAACCGGTCGAAAGTTATATGTGTATAAATAAAGTGGCTTAAAACTAAAATATTTTTTATTTAAAAAATAAATGGATTACTTCTATAGTGCCGTTTTCGTGGGGAAATCACCACATGGGCGCTTTACAGCAATACTCATAATATTCATTTGAAAAGGCTGTTAGGACAGAGTTTTCTAAAAACAAATACTTACCATTTAAAAAATACAGCCCACACACACACTCATTATTTTAAATTTTCAGCAGTTCTCATTTAAAATCAATGAAAATGACTTAATTTTTAGTTTTATTTTCCAAAAGAGTATATCCTAATTACTCCTGAAACTTAAATGTTACAAATATATCTGTTTTATAAATTGCCCTTTGTCAAGCGAATGAAGAACATACTCAACAGACTCCAAGAGCGAATATTCACTTTATTTCGAAATGCTTCTATACCTTGGGGTTCAATTTGAGCGCAGACTCCCCTATGAGGAACGTGCCCAGGCAATGATTAAGGGACTTGGAAAGTTCTAAATCCAACCCTTAACATGTGCCTGACGCTTCATCTGAGATCGTTTCCAATCAAATGACAGTTTAATTAATTAAATTAAACTAAACAATTTATTTTACCTTCGCTTTGCTGAATCAAAATCTCTTTCTAAAGTGTAGTTTAACTGCTAACTTAAGATCGCTAGCTTTGTCGGTTGGCGTACCGGTTATTTTTTATTAATACTCGTTGTATTGAATAAAATATTTTTATTCTATGATTTGTTCACCAAAATAATTATTTTCGTCGTGTAGATAAATGCGAAAATATTTCGTTCGGGGTGTCCCTCAAAGTTAATACTGTTCTTAAAAATAAAATGGATAGCTGATTACACAAAGCAGTCAAAGTTTAGCTATAAAGCTTTAAAAAATGGCCGGTCGGTAGCTGGCTAAGTCCTCCAACATCTTTCGCTTCTTATGATGGCAGTAGGAGTTTTTTAAATGTTGTCAAGTTATTCGTAGCCCGGAAATGTTTGTCTTTCTTTAAAAAAAAATAAATAAATAAAATAACTGTCCAAAAACAAGACACGACGCTATGTTGAGTTGCATATTTTTCAACTGTGCCAATTGTACAATATTTTGTTGTTGATAAAAGTGTACTGAGATTCGGGCAAAGCCGGTAAGTAAATGCTGCCCCTATATTTGGAGCATAATTTCTGCCCATTTTCATTCATTAGTTAATTAATCAACCGAGCTGTTGCGATGTTTCCCAGTTGAATTTGCCATTTCTAGATTGTCGCTGGCTGTGACAATAAACTTTGCCAGATATCCGTTGAATTATCAAGGCTTAGTAAGGATTGATAAATTCACCAACAAAACTATGAAAACGGATGAAAAATCACTAAAATAATATTATGCCGGACTTTCCACCAGCAACTACATCAAAGTACCTGCTTTTTACTAATACTAGTCGCAATCTAGTACCTACCTACTTTATGTACTGGAAAATTGTAATGACACCAAATTTTCGACACAATGGAATAAAACATTAGTAATTGGTTCTGGTTTTTTAGTAGTTTGCCGTGTTTAGGCAATTTAATCAATTTTAGGAGCAGATTTTATTAAAAGTTGTACGTACCTTATTTAGTGAAAAAAAATATTGAAAATGACTTAGATCATTTTGAATATTTTGACTTAGGAATTACGATGTTCAATAAGGACTTGATGGGGTAGTTTAGAAAAAAATATTAGTACAAATAATATTTCCACGTTTGAAAGTTCAGAGCAATGCGTTGAGATAAAAAGTATTTTTTACTACAAAAATACTCGGTACCTTTTAGTTAAGTACTCTTGGATATAATGTACGCGTAGTAGGTAGTCTTGCTTTTTATGCCAACTTTAATTCAAGGCCCAAATACGGGCTAACCAAACATAAGACACTGATAGAACTAAAATATGGCATGTAAATTGAGTTGTATCTAAAATAAAAACAAAATAATTCCTCGTTCCAATGATTAAATGTGACTAATTATAGTTTAAACGTTAGTCCTCATATAGTAATCTAAAAACTAACAATACAAGAGCCAAATTCGATGTGTTTACGATGAAATGTTCTAAAAAAATATTCAATAAGTGTTTTTCCGCCATATTTTTTTCCTTTTGAGTAAAATAATAAATAAAAAAAATTAACGAACAACTTTTAAAATTTTCGTGACAATTCAAGAAAAAAATAACACATTTAGTCTGCAAAAGTTCATGTTAATTCTGTTGTCATTCTTGATAATTATTCACATATTTCCATCGAAAAGACAACCGGTTAACATTTCGAGGTTATGTTTAATTCTAATTTTGTTTTAGCAACAAATGTATTTAGGTTTTTATTAACGTGCCAAGATTTAACTACCGCCACAGAGAGAATACAACACAGACTAGGAGTAGTTACCTGTAGCACTAGACTAGTACTAGAAGGTACCCGCACCTGCCCGAAGTTTCAACACGAGAAGCAACTTTGTAATGGCTCGGCGTTGAGGAAACTATTTTCCCTTTCCACCGAACTGGGCCCGGCGACGCTCACCCCAGGGGCGGCTCCCAAATTACCAGGGTTATGCTAATTCAAACTTATCAATATTTAAATTTTAAATTTTAAAGCTTTTTGGAATACCTTATGTACCATACTTCTTAAGAAATATTTCTAAGTATTTTTTATTTGTAATTCACATCCGTTTATTATCCACAAATTACACTTATACTACTACATGTAATAAGTCAAATTAAATAAGTCTAACCTCTAACCAAACTCAAATTTTTCATTAACAAAACTACATTTTTGTACTTTTTTTTTCTCGGAAAGTGTTTTATTTTATGGTTCGTGCGCCAGTCTACTGTGAACTAGGAATGTAACTCATGAATGGTCATGATTTAGAAAATATACAATACCTTAGTAATAAATTGTTATATAGGTACTTAGAAAACCTAGTTAGGTTAGACATGGTAGTGTATTAAACATGTTACAATTGGACGTAGTTATGCAGAAAACATCCAACCCCAAAAATATGAAACTAAGAAAAGGGCCTTTGAAAATATGACAACACAACAGCATATTAGTAACTAACTAACTAACTAACTAACCATCACGCCGTTTCCTCGCAAGGGTAGGCAGTGATGACGGACCGCCATATAACTCTGTCTTGGCACACACTCCTTGCTTCATTCACATTCATACATCGTCTCATACATGCTCTTCTGTTAACCTGACTCTTCACATGAGCCGATTCAAGTATTTGATTAACTTGATTGTGCCATGTCTTTTTGAGAATTATTTTTATTTTTATCTGTCAATGTATTTATTAAAAATATAATTGTATTTTTTATGTTATTCTGCATTTTAATGTTTTTAAATTTCAATTTAAGTGAAATATCTGCAATATGGGTTAATAAAAAATTGAGTTTTCTAAAATCTATTGCATTGGGAGCTCGGATGTTTTCAACAGATAGAAATCTCGTATTTAACTTAAGGAAAATATGTTAAACTCGATTTCGGCAAATTGCGGGCTGGACGCTTTCTGCATAACTACGTTCAAATTATTGTAGAGTTCTGGATAATACTATTCATTTAATAAAACCTGAAGTATCGGTTAATTTAGAAAACATATGAAACGGAGACGGTCTGCATAACTCTTCCAAGCACGCAGACTATAGAAACACTGTTCTCTGTTCCACTTTTCTTCTGATTTCTTCAACACTGACCGAGACATCTTAGCAAAGCATATCAATGTTATCATTTGTGTTTGCCGAGATCTCCTGGTTCTACACTTTGATTCTCCAGGTTTCTGGACCTCTTCCTTATGGAGGCGGGATATTAATGGGTATCTCTTAATCCTCTTAACCCGTACTACAGCGGTGGCTGCTTTTTACTTCCAACATCTTCATAGGTCTACTAAAGTGGCAGTAAAGTGCTAACAGGCGTACTCGTTCCTGCAGTGAATTTACCACCATACTGAATAGTTTTCTGACTCGCTTGGGGTTTTGACTGTCTACGACTTATTTATTTTCGGGGCAACAGGCAATCGAACATTTTAATTCATTGTTATAGTTTGCTGAGTTGAGGAGATCTTTATATTGAAATCAGTGAATAGAAGTGTATTATTGAAATTAGAATTAACTTTAAAGCATTAATGCTTATTTTTTAAAAACATTTTAATAATATCAATAATCAACCACACAAATATGAAATAGGTCCCAATGGGTGAATTGGTTGAAACGTTACTCCCGGATAGAGTAGAGGATCCGAGTTCGAGCCTCGGTTGTGACCATTATCATTTTATTTTCTGGCCTTTTCGGTTTCATTTTTGTGTCATTGATTTTGATATTATTTAAACATTTTTTAGAATTATATTTTGTTTATTTTTAAACGTTTCCCAGCCCTATTTGGAATATATTGTTCTAAACCCGAATGCATGCTTTGTTTCGAATTTGCGAACTAAGCTGTGGCAGTCTCATATTATTTTCGGATGTACACTTACACGTTCTACACCTTCGTGGATGTATAAGTTGGAAGGTAAAGTAGATTGAAAACAAGAAACTCAACCGCTGAATTATAATTAAATTTTAACATAACATTCAACACGTCATGTTTTCGTTACATTATTCCTACATGAATTATAGGTAGATAGTATAACATATGGTATAAATGTATATGCATAACATTTTTAGCCATACTTTTTTTTCTAGCCTTGTTAAACGTCCTTGAGATGATATTTTGCAAAAAATAAAATTACCCAGCTATCTTTCATTTTTATTGACATCCATATTTTTCATAAAATAATCTTTAAAACGATAATTTTAGTACCTACAGATATCTATTGTCCTAAACCAATAATCTCATTTCAGTAAAACGAACATCTCCATTTCTGAAGCAGCAAAAAGTGTGCTCTGAAGTCAGAACGTAATTATATTTAGCTCGTAACGTTGTTTCTATCAAATATCTGATAGTGATTAAAAAAGATAATTTTGCAGAACAAAACGTTTTGTTTATGTTTTTATGTACGTCTTTTAAAAATTATTTTACCCCATTTTTGTGTGTGAAAAACGCAAAACGAAATTTGCGCCAAGAAAGTTTAGTGTCCAAAATGGTGTCATTTAAATAAAATCACTATAATATTACGAACGTGTTCGGATAGTGTTAATTTGATTTTTGAAGAATGATGCGTCAGTAAGTCGGCAGATACTTTGCGAAATTGATAAATAAGAATAAATCGCCTCTCTTTGTGTCAGTCACGCCAGTGACATTTTTGAATAAACGACGTAATTTTGGGGCGACGTTTAAATTTGCCTTTTGTATCATTAATTACGCAACTCGTGTACGGTTAAGGGAAGGAGTGAAAGACATTTGCAAAGGATATAAAAGACGGACTTTTCCTAACGGCGCGGCGGTCGACCCTTTTTAATGAATGTCCTTAATGATACGCATGCGTTTGTATAGGTGTAGAGTGTAAGACCTATACGTTATATAATACTAGGGTCAATCCGGAGTCGGGAGAAGAAGGAGAGATGGGAAAGTAAGAATAGGGGTGGAGGTGGGGCTCAGTTTAGAAATGTTAACTTTAATTATGCGGGCATAGCGAGGCAGTGTGTAAGGTTAAAATATCACCTAATTCATCCGTAGTTCAATATTTTTAAAAGGGTCGGAGAATATTTTTATAATTAGATACCTACCAATAGGTACTTTTTTAGAGAAAGTGAGATTCGAAACATCATTAGAAATGTGACTCTTGAGAAAAAAAAGGGTCGTTAATCTCATTGGATTCGGCTCAATAGAGTCTTAACGAATCTCAAATTTGTACTGTTTGTTCGTCGAATGTGAACAGTAGTGGAAATAATTTATAATTCTAATATTGATGGAATACGGTTGTAAAACCTAGTGCCTGATATGTTGCATTGTATCTATCTACACGAGTAATGCAATTGATTCGTGAGCTCGATTATAAAATTAAACATGAAACTATTGCCAGATTATCTAGATCATAAAAGGCATGTTGAAATATTACTATATTGACTGTTTAGGTCAACGGCGTTATTCCATATTTCTTCGCAAGCAATCTTATGCCTAATGGTTTTAACCACTATCACATATTACATAATACAATATGATTTTTTACCGTTACCACTTCAAATAATCGCCCTCGTTAATCAGCGATTCTCGGCCCGTTTCACCATTTGATCAAATGATGATCAGCCGTCAAGCACAACAGCGTGACCGCCACGATTAGTGCCTGATCAAAATTATTGGAACTTTTACTGGAATAACAATACTTAAATAACATGATTTGGCCGTCGATCAAATTCGAGGGCGGCCTTAGTCTGGATAGCAAAGACAACAACTAGTTTAGGTTCATCACAATAGTAGCATTACGCCACAAAGATGTTATGTATTGTCCACACATAACATGTCCACCCCGGTATGCCCTGCGCAGGATAAGAGAGAGATAAGTAAAGGCTAATAGGGATGATGTGGTGGGGGTGGAGGGTGGGGGTGAAAGCGGCGGGCCAAGTAAGCGCCGAACCACCCCGAATCTCCGGCCCTTCGTCGGGTATTTGTTAATACTTTGGAGGCAAATAACATAATGCAAAGTAAGCAAGCGATTCGGCAGTTAGAGCGGGCGAGTTTGGGGCGTACTAACAAGCCAGCAGCCGTTCGAATAAGATAGATTTATATAAATATCAATTTATTATAAAATAACTGCAGATAAAATAACCTACTCGGTGTCCTGCGAGATACAATAATCATTTTTCGAACAATTGTAAAATACAAAACGAGTATTTCTGTGTGCGGAAGGAAAAAAGGAATAAGTCAATAAACGCAGATATTCGGGAGAGCCAAAACAAAATTTAGGTTTTTTATTTTTTTGTACGTAATCATGTCATATGTTACATGTCCCTTTTCAAAAAATAATAGCACATTAATTTATTTTCTGACACATTTCATTTTTTATTTATTTATTACTCAGAACAATAATAAAACAAGAGGGAGCACTAAAGTAGTCAGTATTGATGATTTTGCCTGACTGGTGCGCGGCTAGGGTATTTATACATCCATTCATAGCGCATGTCGACATAATGTTGTTGTTTATTTGTACAGCCACTTTTTAACAGTATTGTTAAAAACAAAAATGTAGGATCTAACCTAAAAAACCGTTGAGTTCTGTCCTGTTATGTCGCGTAACAAAACGTAGAAGGTTGGAGTCACCAGAGATGCGAGAGACGGAGAACATGCTTACATACCGAAAAACGGTGCTATATTGTGCGAGAACTTGTCTTATCTCTTTCTCTCTCACGGTTTACGACGTAAAAACACGGAGAAAGTGATCGTTAATTTGTATAGGTTGGGTAAAAATGTTTAGCTCTCTCTCCATATATATTCTTGCTCTGAGGATAGATATGTATCAAAGAAAAAATTCTGCACACTTAACTCAAAACTTGATTTTTTACTCATTCCGTTCTTCCTTGCGCACACTGAATTTGGCGTTTATTTTTTTTCCGATTATGAATATATCTTAGCTCTATTAGCCCCTCATTAATGTATGAGGATGAAGAGGTGAAGCGGGCATTCTAATTGACTTATCTTAGTTGTTTTAAACTTCTCTGTTTTGAATTTCTCTGATTAAAATTCACGTGGTTTATTAACATAGAAATACGGCGATTTCAACCTGTACCAATTTGCTCACGTACAATTATCGTAGATAGCATGGCGCTCCCCGCTACTTGATGCGGTCAGAGACGTAGATACTCCGTTAGTCGGTTGAGGGTCCAAGTGGACCCAGTCTGAGGTGAGGCGGCCGAGACGGGAGGAGAAGGAGTTCGTTAAAACTCGCGGTCACGTGACGCGGGTGCGGGCGGACGGCAGATGTCGCCTCGGTTGGCGACGCCCCAACTGCGCGCCACGGCGCCCAACAACTGGGACTAATTATGGTCTGCTTCAATAAACGAAAATATTATGTTTATGCTGCGATTTTCGTGTATCGGGGAATTTCATTAGTGACAGAGCTTTTCAGCTTCTATTATATTATTGCTAACATTATTTATATATTCTGATTCTTTATAAAAACTCGTTTTCTGAATCTTGTAGTGTTTGCGTTTAAATTAGAGTTTAGAGATGAAATCGCTAAGCATAAAGAAAGTAACGTAGGAAAAATTAATTAATAATTTTATATTTTTAGTTGAAATGCAAGGACTGTCTTCGGAGGATTGCTATTTTTCGAAGCGGGAATTTAAATAAATAAAAAATTTGCCTGTCTTGTAACTTCGTAGCATACCTAATATATCTATAAATATATATATATATATATACATTTATTTATTTTTCTGGTTAGATATTTATATGTACGAATTATTTTTAAAAATAATGTTAGTTATTTTATGATTTATTTTCCCTGAAAACCTCACGGAAATGACGAAACAAGTTACAAATTAAAAAATAAAATAAAGGTATTATGATCGAAGAATGTTTACCTATATTAATTTATTTTCAAAACTTGTCGATGTGTAAATTATTCTGATCTATTTATTATTACGGTAATGCTGGCGTGTCGTTTTGGTATTGGAAGGAAGTTCTTAAACCTGGTAACAAAAATATTAATGAATAACTATAAATCTTTGCTGGAAAGGCAAAAGGGCTTAAGCGACACTTTGGTAAAAAATGATCTGAATATGTTTTGATCAGTTTGTTTTTCTGCGTCGAAAGTTTTGAGTCTCGTTTGATTCTAAAGACTTTTGTGGCCCTTCAGACATTTAAAATATATTTACCACTTGGGAGAAGGCTTGACTCAAGCGACACAAATTCGTTGGAACTTTCTTAGTATTTGTCACTTGAGGTAACTCAATGTGAGTACTGAGTTACCCGAGTTAATTTTTTTTTAAATCCAACCAGGTACTGAAGACTTATGAATTTTATTGTAAAACAAACAAAAAACTGTGGTCTGGTGTTAACTTTCTAAAATGGCGCTTCAGCCCTTTCGCCTTTCCGCCGACGATTTAATTGAAGCAATATCACGGTTTTGGTAACAAATTCAAATAACAAGGAAACGGCCATTTTCGACAAAACACGAGTCGGGTGCTACGATTAAAACTAACATTAATAATTATGCATAAATTCACTTCCCTTTGAGAGGAGTAAGGCATCAAAGAGAATTTAAACGTGTACGTTTTATAACTAGACAACCTTCATTATTTGCCTACTGGAAATTTGCAAATTATATAATAACTTTATTCCAGGCAAGGCTCCAAGATAAATCCCCACTCGGACGAGGGACCAAATTAACGGAGCCGATTTTATCTCCAATTCGGCTAACCTTACCTTTATCACAGGGGGCGGACTTGGGACCGATCAACGAATTAAAAAGCATGCTGAGACAATCGTTACGCATGAACGTTACTAATATTATCCCCGTTTCCTTTAAAAAACATAGTAATCGATGTGCCAGACGAGTAAAAAAATGAGTTGTCTATTAAGGTAAATTCTAATATAGATATTATCAGTTTTACATTCGCTCTTCGTTCCAGAATAAACTCATATCCTTAATTATTTCTAATTTTGTAACTGTTAATTCGTGGTGGAATTCCATTTTAACGATTTAATAAAACAAATTTATAACTTTATTCCACTTATTTATTTTTTGACTGGACCGGTTTCAGCCTATAACGGCCATCTTCAGACTTGTCTAAATCATATTCTTAAAATTTATTTATTTATATACTAATGGACTATTGTCCAATTATAAAAAAAAAACATAAAACACGAAATGGAAAAAAAAAGAGCAATAGAAAATAATCAGCACATACATAATATTGTAATGAAGCAATGCCGAAAATAGGACGAAAATACACATAAGAAAGAATATTCAAGCCAAAGCCTGAACGAGGTTTTGGTAGGGTTATAAACAATGACAAAAAAAATAAATTAAGAGTGGTACCGAAATTTTCAAAACCATGGCTTGAGTTAACAAGTCTCAACATTCTGGGCAGTGGAAAATAATACCCATAATTAGTAGAGTGATTATTGAGGAACAGCAATTTATGTATGTAACGCACATTCTCAATATAAGTATTTTAATTTTTTTTTATTTAGGAGAAAACGCAGATACATGTACTTGGAAATAAACAACAACAAACATAAAGCAAAACTTGCCTGCGTCCAAACTATTTCTCACATGATTAAGCTCTTATGAGCAGCAATAGATAAAACAAGGAAGATGGCGTAATACTTACACACAAATTACAACCTACGTAATACGCAATACCTATAAATAAATTTGATTTGCATATAAAAGTGATAGTAAGTGTTGTTTAAATACAATACTCAGTAAAACTCATGTTATTATCATGTGCTTTACAGAATTAAAGCTTACATTTTCTAGTTAATATGAGGGATGAATAAAGGGATAAAGCTGAGTACAGTACCCGCATAAAAATACACACCAAAAAAGTGGACAAAAGTATACAATTTTTAAATCAAATTTGTCATTAATGAATCAAAAAAATGTCAGAAACTTTAAAAAATCGTGGTTTCATACTGATTAAAAAAATAACCTAACGCATCATTTATCTAATCAAACTGTAAATAGTGAATCTAAATCCTATTTAATTAACAACAGCATGTAAGCAAATTTAATTTCCAACCAACTTGTGCAAATGATCCGCTTCTGCCTCCCCCAGTTCGTGGTGAGGTAAGACCCGCGCCTGCCGAGGACAGATGCCGGTCCTAAGCTCCAGAGGGTCGAAACTTTGCCTGAGTTGTTGATCGAGGGGGCGCTGGCCAACCGCCCGACCCCCCCCCCCTTGGCGACCGGCCCTCCGCCCCACGAGCCGCCCCCTTCCCCCATTGTATTTACAGATGAAACTATTAAGGGGAGGCCGAGATTAATGATGTTAAGAGATGGCGGACGTGCAGAAATTGCCAAACGTGCAACTAGCAAGGGATGTCATGCTTACGGCATTTTCCAATAGCCGGGATCACAACCCGAATGTAGCTACCCTTAGCTTTTAAAATTTCAATTAAAGTACGTTATTGTAAAAATATTTAATTTAATTAAACAATATTATTAATTTTCAAACAAACACACAGACGAGATAAAAATATTGGGTCGCGACCATCTGATTTTATAAGCAACGATTCAAATTCGAAATATGTTGCAAGCTTGGTTGGTGTCAGGGTAAGGACTGTATATGATATACCAACAGGAAAATAGGACTATTTTGTTACTATTTTTTTGTTTTTACTTTTAAAGCTAAACGCCCCATTATTTTCCAAATTACGAAAAAAATAAATACATAATTTTGCAAAGTACTCCAAAGCGAAAGATAATTTGGACATAGTTATGCAGAAAGCGACCAACCCACAATTTGCCAAAATCGAGTTTTAGATGTTTTCCTATAGATAAATACGAGATGTATATCTGCTGAAAACATCCAAGCTCCAAATGCAACAGATTTTTGGTAATTATTTTTTTACAAACACACATCGCATATATTTGACTTAAATTTAAAAGTTTTAAAACATTAAAAAGAATGTAGGATAATATAAGAAATACATTTTTTTTAGTAAACGCATTGATATATTATAAATGACAACAAACAAAAAAACACGGATATTTACTTTACAAATGCCGATTACGCATATGAATGTTATTTTACCGTCATATTTTCGAACGCTTTTTTCTCAGTTTCATATTTTGGGGGTTGGACGCTTTCGACATAACTACGTCAAAAGGTCGTTCTCGCGAGAGATAAACATTTTAAATTGAAACTTCTGAGCTATGCATAGAAACTAGATCTTATCGCCCACTACTTTACATACCTCATCTCCCTTTAGCATGCATTCTTCCTAACGTTTGATTCTGCCTGCCCTTATCTGTATTGTACTGTTGTATACATTCATTATAGAGGTATTATACCAAGTGCTATGCACAGTACAACGTGACTATTAATTGAATATAAACAATATTATGTACGCGCTGTAAATATATTTAATTAAAAATTATATAAATCATTATTAATTAATTAATATTAATTATTAATGGTTTTATTGACTCACCTTCTCTGCTGCAACTTTTCCAGTTCAAAATTCCTTGCCGTAGACTCGGAAACAATGAATTGCTGTTCCTCAATCATCACAATACTAATATTGGGTATAATTCTCCAATGTCCAGAATGTCAAGATTTGTTAACTCAAGCCATGGTCTTGAAATTTTTGGTAGCAGTCTAAATGATTTTTTATCATTCTTTACCGCTCTACCAAAACTTTGACTGGACCATGGCTTGAATGTTCTCTCTTATGTTTATTTTGTCCAATTTTTGTCATCGCTTCATTTATTATTATGTATGTGATATTCCTCCTCCGTTGCTCTTTTTTCTATTTCGTGTTTTATATGTCTTTTTTGTAATTGGACTTTGGTCCGTTAATGCATAAATAAATAAATAATGTGCTAATATTACATATTTTTCGTAAAAAAATGCTGGTGTTTCTAAAAAAACAAACACATCTTTCAAATGGGGGATGATCTAGTTATACTAGTTTCAGTAAGTCAGACTCTTGTGCTTGGATCACATACAAAATATATTTTCTTCCAATTTCCTTTAAATAGTCCTCTTTTTATATGAAGCGATATTGAAGTAAAGTAAAGAACTTTTACATGTAATGCAAAAAACAATTCGTTCGAGTGGTTTCAATATGTTAATATTACATTTATTTAAAACCGAAAACGGTTTCGAGTAAAATAATATTATTTTTCTGGAAAACTGGCAACCCCTGCCTTCTGCGAGGCTTAAACTTATTCGGTAGCCATAAAATTGTCGGAAGGTTCAGGGATGATTGCCATCCCTTCTCTCGTAAAGATGTATACCCCCGCCTACACCCCCAACAATAATAAATTGTTCGTCAGCAATGGGTGCAAGGGTTGCAAATTGTGTTTCCGAGGAGGCTTCTATTGATGTAACGAGGAACCTTCCAAACGCAACCACCCTTGTGTAAGAAGTAACCCGTAGAAAATTATTGTAGGTACTTATGTACGTTATATTGGAGTAGGTAGTTAACTATTGTACATATACAAAACATAGCTTTTCTCACCACGCCATAAAGCTTGTTTGGGATTGGTTCTCCATAGTGATTGTACCTCTATAGTAGGGTATATTATTTTTATATCCAATAACCATATTCTCGTTATTTTTTGTAGTATACAGTGTACTGACAATATCCTTCAAGATGTATTTTTTGCTTATGACTGTCCGGAGCCAATGGCAATATTTACTGAAATACTGAGAGGGGAGTCGTTGTTGCTTACTAAAGTCTTGCGATAAACGGTGAGATTATCTTTCAATCTATTACAAAAAAATCATTTTATTTCTGAAACTGAAATATATGGTTTAAATTAAATATTATTTTCTATTAACCTGTGACGGTTTTTATGCCGCTACCCCCGAGCTTAGGACTTAAGTTCTAACAGAGGTTAAAATTTTTCTTTTTATTTTTGATTTCGATCTAAAACATTTTTTTCACCAAAATAACAAATTAAGGTTTTATTTAAGTTCTTAATAGTTCTCCTCCTTTAGAGGTCCTGGATTAACATGTACTGGTTTTTAATTGAATAGTGCAGGTATCTATATGAAACACAGCATTCATATTTAAAATGTTTATTGGCAGCCTTAATAATTTTTTCTTTTTCGATTTTTCACATCCATGGTTATAATACGCATTTGTACTTGATTACCTACTTACCTAAAAGAATTTGACTAAAATCATTAAAAAATATACTAACTAATTTTTCACAAAACACATTTGTACCGACAGCAAAATATTTGTTAAATCAATAAACATTCAAGGCAGGTGGATGTGGAAATATCTAATACAAGATAATATACAGAAAGGGGGGTTGAGCGTAGCTGAAAGGGTGGGAAGGAGAAGGAAAAGGAAGCTGGGGGGGTTGGGGTTGGGGGAGGACGGGGAGAGTTTGGTCAGCAGAGCGTGAACTAAAGGAAAATTAGAAATGTCTCCTCATGCTGTAAGGGGGAAATATGGCGGACGGGGAGACGGGGAATGGGAAAGGGGGGAAGTAATGAGTTGGGCTTAGGGGGGATTATTGCCTCTTCTAACACACGTCCGACCACTTCATATTCTAAATTCACGCTTGCCTTGTATTTCAGAAAGGTTGCTATTCGTAACTAAAGTACGTAGGTACTACATAGAATATACGGTTTATGTGAATAGACTACCTTTCCTGGACATACACTTACGCGGGCAACTGCCTTCGTAAATTGTATCCTAACTCGATTTCCTCCGCCGTGATTGCACAATCTTAAGGTACCTTCGTACAGCATCCTTTAAAAGGTAACACTTGGGCGGTGAAATATTCACAGGAGGTTATAAATTATTCCGTCTTATCTTTTACTGAGGGATTAGGGGTAAGATCATAATTATTTTTTTTTTACATTCCTTTCTAATGATGTTTTTGAGTTGCGTAATTGTGATCCTTAAACACAAAATCTAATTAGCATTTCACAATGATATTATTTTTATTAAAAGTTAACACCTAGAGAACAAAGAATATTAAAAAGTAAATATTCCAAACCTACGGGGTCTTAGCTATGCAGATTTTTATTTATTTATGATGCAGAAAAACCTCGTATTCAAATTTGGGCAGCTATTTTCGTCAGAAATGTGTAGATCAACGCCACTATTTTCTCCTTTTAATTTGTGGAAAAATCTAAGAATCTCGTGGTTTGTATTTTTATGTAAACATTTTTATCCATTAAATAAAAAAAGAAACTGCTTTAAATCCCTGCACTTTACACCACGAATTAACTCGAACTCTAGCGGTCGGTCGCAATATGTTTTATCCCACAAATGTAAAAAAATATTTTTTCAAAACCAAATTTAAATTCATAGTTACGATTTTTTTTAGTTCAAAATATATTTTTGATTATATCTATACAGATGTACTATTTTTAGTTTCTGTGGGTACCGGTTATAACTACTTACGAATATATATTTTTCAACTCTTTTCTTTTAACTATTTAATTTTAGAAATCACAGATAAATTAGAAGTACAAAATGGGGGATTACAGTTTGATTCCTATACAGTGTAAAATATACATATTGTGATTTTTCTAAAGTTTTTGGAAACACTTTGTTTTGTGATATGTATATTTTTTAAATTCCTTATTTTTAACGCTCTTCTTTAATGATAATTTAGACACCGATGGGGTTTTGTATACCGAAAAAATCACCAGGAATGAATACAAATTGACTTATTATATAGACATAATGAGGTTTTGGCACAAATTAAATCAGATCTGGGTCAAAAATATTTGTAAATTGTGGTCTTCGAAGACATTAACTTTCATTATTAGTCATTTTAGTTAAGAAAGCATTTTATATAGACATTTTTACAGAAAATTTTCACTGTCTAATTTTAAATATATACACCGGCAATTAAATTAAATTAGTTATATGTTCCCTTACCCTCAACGTAATTATATACCTAAAATAAAATGGAAAAAAAATAATATCAAATATTGAAACACAATAACTTTTTACACCTGCATTACTTTTATTATTATACTGTTTTAATTTTAAATATTTTATTACACTAGTACATGTATAAAAAATATTTAAAAAAACTTACTTCAACAAATCATTTTCTTATTTTCACTTAGTTATCTGATTTTTCACAAAAAACGGCCCTATAAAAGTCATCCAAATATTATTAATTATTATAATTATATATATATATTAACATGTAATTTGTTTAACACCACTTTCTTGTATATATGTTCAACAATGAATTGCTACTTCTCAATCATCATTTTAATAATAATGGGTATCATTCACCACTGTCCAGTCGAGACTTGTCAACTCAAGCCACGTTTTTGAAAATTTTGGTACCAGTCTAAATGTTTTCTTCATTCTTTACGACTCTTTCGGCTTTGACTTGAATTTTATTTCAATTATTTATTTTTGTCCTATTTTCGTCATTGCTTCATTAAAATATAATGTATGTGCTGTCCTTTCTGTGTTGCCCTTTTTTTCCATTTCGTGGTGTGATTTTTTTGTAATTGAACGGTTCGTTATTATATAAATTGTTCATTCTTTATCAGGACTCTATAAATATATACTGCAGTAGACAGTCATACTGATGAAAGTTCAGGATAAACTAAAACCAAGTAAAGACTAAAGAAACTTAATTATTAAAACTGGAGTATAAATACACAGTTCAGGATGAAATGAAATTAGAAGACAATTTAAAATATATATATTTTATCATTTTCACCCTCGGTAACTATGATAAATTGTGTGATGAAAATGATTCAAATTACTATGTACAAAGTTAATCATTTCTTAGATGGTCAAAAAAAATTTTTTTAACATTATCTTACGACTAAGTATGTAGATACCAAAAGTAAAAAAAAAAACATTTTAAATTTTCTTATATTTTGTTTTCAGATCTGCAAACATCGACTATCATCGTTTAACGTGGAACAACTGGCCGATTCATTCATCATCAACATCAAGAACCTTATTACTTCATTCTTCATCATCATCCTCGACCTCACGACGACGAGCTTCAAATTCCCGCAAAAAAGAGCACTAAAAAACCTTTGCTCCGAACAACGTAAGGAAGATATTCATCCGAGTTGCTTTGTACGCTTTGCTAATTAAACGCTTTATGAACTAACACACGCTTTTTTAATGTTTAAACACGCTTCTGCTTTTTGCTTTATTTTATCACGTAGAAAATTACAGTTTTTAAACATGTCTATTTTTTATGAACAGGTTGAAACTGTCAATTGATTTTTTTAAATTTTATGAACCACTGTTTCACCGTTTTTTCTTATTATTATTTTTGTATGATGTTTTTGTCACAGAAGTACAGGCATAAATCTAAAAATATTTACAGGAGTGACGCCCTTGAATGCACAAATACTTTTGTAAATGCGTAAAAACAAATTTATACTTGATATATTATTACCAAAGTGGTGAAATAAACCTTAACTTTTTTTGTTATTGTTATTGAACAGCAGTGAGTTGACCTGTCTCCTTAAATATATATAGCTTTAATTTCGTCTCTTGTAGGTTTCTTGTGTCTGGAAAAAAGTTGTATTTCAATTGACAAGTCAAACATGTGACGGTTAATTTTGTAACAGTGACTAAAATATATTTTTTATCAACGAAAAAAAGTATTCTAGGTATCTTGATTTATTCCAATTAATCAACATATTTTGTAAAGTTCACAAGTTGAACACAGGCTCAATAAAAAAACGTTAAAAAAAATATATTGCTGAAAAATCCTTAAGAAAATGCATCACCATCGACATCTAGCGGCGGCGTCCTGAATTTTTTTTCTTGTTTTTACAAACGCGAGAATGGAAAGTGCTTTTTTAAAAGAGGAAAAAACGTCAGACTGCTTTCTGCACACCACCAGCCCTCACGCACACAGGCGCACGGGTTGTGTGGACGCACGGCTACGGGCTGCAAGTGTGTGGGAGAGTGGGGAACTTTTTGCATGTTTGAGTATACACACAATCAAATGGGAAACTCAAGAGACCTGCGGGAATACAGAACCGAAATAGAAATGTGTTTTTCGGATCTACAAAAGATAAACATACTAATATAACATCTACAAGGGGTAGAAAAAAGAGTTAATATTTTTATTATAGATTTGTGTTTACGCACTGTTATTTTTCTTAATACTTTAATACGCTTTGTTTATTTCATATACTATATCTATAAATTCTACATATTATAAACAGAAAATTACTGCAAATATCTTCCGTTTCCACTTTTAAAATGATTTCATTACTAACTTTTAAGCATTTTAAGCCTCGATCACAATATTTGCTACACAATATTATTAGAAATTGTACTTGTATCCTTTCATCAAATACTTATGTGAAAGTAAACGCACGTAGAATGAGCTGCCGGCGTCCATTTTTCCTCCTTCAGTAGTCTGGGGTTCTTGAAGATCTATCTACAATAGTCTACAGTCCCTAAATTTTCTTCCAAGTAATCTCTTTCCCACAAAATCCTTCCTAAAATTCATTCCTTAACCCTCATCAAAGTGTAACTGAACCAGTCAATGACATAAGAGCTTTTCTAGGGGGTCACATAAAATTCATTTACAAACTAACAATAAAATTGTTAAAATTTTAAATTAAATAAATTTTAAATGTAGCTGTTTCATCGGACAATTACATTTAAATCCACTTATATTTAATGAAAATAAAACAATATCTTTGTATAAGTCCATAGGTTTTATTTTAAATTTTATGACCAACCGGTTTCGCTTAGCCTAAACATCATCAGGGTATGAAATTAAGCTAAACAAAAAATACAAAATGTGCGGTTATATATACACACAGAGGGAGCACAAAATAAAATAAAATAAGATAATAGTGAGAAAAAAATAGAATAACATTTAAATTATAACAAAGGAACACAGAGGAAGAGACATATAATATGATTAATATTTATTTAGATACCAAGCGCCATTGAGATAATTTTCCCACGAAAACGGCGCTATAAAAGTTATCCATTTATTATTACTCTTATATAATTTTGACCCTAACCGTGGTCAGACTCATGTAGGTATGTACATAAATTAATCGTACTACGAGGTAGTCCCTAAAGAGGGTTTATACAATAATTTCGTCTGTAAGTAGTGATATTGTCGAACAGATTATTTTTTTGTCATACACCCAAAGTCATAAGATAAGCCATTACGTATCTGACACTTGATTGATGCGGCTACTTAAGGAAATTATTTATGATTTATGACATACTAAACGGATACGAGAGTCGCGTGTATAAGCACTCGTTGGGTTGAGTGGACATTTAGTTGTAATGAAAAGCCTTTAGATCGCTCGCGGGCCTGGCGAGGTTCATCCTTTTCCGGCGTAGCGTATCGTCCTTTTCCCCCGCCAGCGTCTAACGCGAAAGCAAGTAACGATCGTTATTTCCGTGGCTCGGCTATAAGTCTAGGTGCCTCCACGACAGCCTACGTTGGTCCGTATAAAATACACGCTGCGCAAAAATACGCGCCGAGTACTCGCCGCGACGGCGATATCTGCCCTCCCGCTCGGCCGCCACTTGGGCCAGGAAACTGACAAACGTGCGCTTTTATGCAGGCAAAAATAAGCCTTAAAACCATCCACCCACGGGTGAAGTTCGAATATGCAAAATGTATAAATTTCCGCTCGTTTAAAACGAGGCGCGCCCGACGCTAGAAGTACGGCACGGCAGGCTAACGATTGTGCGCCGAAAAGATGCGCAGATTGCGTTTTTGGTGTATTTTTTTCAAAATTTCGAACTTTCACGAGCTCTCCCCCTTTTCGTCCGCCGTTCGTTCCACCCCGATTTTTTAGTGTTGCCGTCTCTCTCTGGTGCGTGTTGGGTGTAGGGTGTTCTCGTCCTTTTCTCGCGGGGGTACGTTTTACGAGCGGAACTCGGATGGACGCCCCCGCCCGGCCCCTCCGCCCTCCCCCCGGGAAGGGGGAGGGGGGCTTTGCATAATGCCGGGTCAGGCGGGTGTTAGGGTGGCTTTTTATACCGAGATAAGTTTGTCTGTGTGGCGATGGACGGGGAGGGCGAGCTGGTGGTGGTGCCAGACAGCACTCGGTGTGCTATTTGAATGGCGTTCGTAATTTTCTTTGTTCGAAACGAGATATAATGATTGAAATTTATTTTCGACGAAACCTTGCCAATTTCTTCATTTTACTTTCTAATATCTACTCAAAATTCATTGTGTTGGTATCAAATGCACACATAGCTTATCAAGAAAATATCTTATATGAATGTTATAAAACTGAAACCTTCAATGAAATGTTTCTAAAATAGTAAAAAAATGTTTTTAAAAAACACCTATCAATGAAAAAAGGTTTTGTGTTGGTGCCGTAGAAATAATTGATCTTGAATGCGTTTGAGACGCTGCTTCCAAAAACAGTTCCCGGCTGCGGTACCTCTTCTTTTTTAGATATAGCTTCCTTCACTAGTGGTCACCTTACTACTGGTAGTAGAAACGAAAAAAAGAGTTTAATCTTTGATTTATATATTTTTTTCCGAATATGCAGTCAACTTATTTTTTTATGAATTTAGTATTTGCGAACGATTTTACCACTAATAATATTCGAAGAAAAAATTCCAAAAAAATGTGCTCCAATTTTTGGCGAACGTACAAACTTGTTTCGACATTTTTTCGCACACATTCAGAAAGGTTCCATACAGCCGCCATGAAGGCCAAGCCGCATACATTTTTTGCTGCGCCGTACCGCGGCGGCCGTACATTCATAAACGCGGATGTATTTTTCCACGCCCGCTGCAAGGCTATTCCATAAAAAAAACTGGGTAATGTCATTGATCTTGCGTACGTTACTGTTTTTTTTTTTAGATTCCTTTTTTTTTAAATTGATTGATCAGAAATATGTAATGTTTACGTCACAATAAACCACGTGTGGGCTCGAACACACATGGAAATAAATTGTTTTATGAAATTCGTTCGTTTTTGCTGTCTAAATAATTGTAGTATTTTTTTAAACCAAAATTTTAATTGTGAATGATTTATCTTATCACATTACGACAAATTAAAAAATGAATAGTTTTGAATGAACTTTCCTTTTGAGATTTTTTGTGTTTTTTTCATATTGCTTATTCTCTTCCCACATGGAATTGATTTTATAATAAGATAATTGTTCATGAGTAATCATTGACTTGAATATAAAAAATATAATTAAAAATATTTTGTAGCAAAATACAAACCGAACTAGCTTCACCTATGTATTTTTTTTATTGGTTTGTATATATGAATACGAATATTTGTTTCCCTTATTCTTCAATTATCGAGCATTACAGTTTTGCTGGAGACCTCTCCAGCCAGGCTCCTCAGTCTGCTCCTAGGACGTTTCTCTTGGGATACCTATGTAGTCAAGATTTTAGCTATCTTATAATATCACAATACTTCCATATGGCCAGTTCATAGTAGCCTTTAAGACCAATGTAAATAACAGAAAAGTTCCCTCTAAAATCCCTCGTAGATTGTTAAAACTAGTAGGTTCCTTTTCAAACTTTCAGTTAATCACAATCAGATACCAAAAGTAGTTATATATTGTTCAATCAAAATCACATTTCATATTTATAAAACAATAGATTTGTAACT
Organism: Drusus annulatus; assembly: GCA_022651775.1. Lineage (NCBI taxonomy): Eukaryota > Metazoa > Arthropoda > Insecta > Trichoptera > Limnephilidae > Drusus > Drusus annulatus. Next base: position 851,551 of record JAGWCC010000031.1, on the reverse strand, counting down.
TTGAAATAGTTTTCGATTGAACTTTGATAGGTTCATCAAAACATGTTTTCATGACCACCGTCATATTTTCAGTAACTTCACTACACTCTATTAAAGTTTTTAATATCTGTGCATTCAGTAATATCTTGAGATATGTATTTTAATAAAAGAACATAAAATTAAGAAAAAAAAATAGTTGAAATTTTGGAAGTTGTTTTGATCGAATTTAACACCGAAACAGCTGTCACTAAAAACAATAACCAAAACTAGCAGAACTTCATAATAATAATACCAAATTAAATTAATTAAAAAAAAAATTAAAACGAAATGGAGTTCTACAAATTTAGCACAAAAACTATAAACATTCAACAGGTTCATAAAAAAAAAAGTTTTTTAAGTTTATTTTTACTTTTCAAAAATGTTCAATTCAGTAATATCTTGGATATTGTTTAATAAACGTACAAATATATTAAGAGAAAAAAAAGTAATAATAAAGTTTGTAGTTTGTTTTTGCTAAAAAATCTATAAACTATTCGTATTTTGTAGGCTGCATAAAAAGCTTTCATTATGAAAAAACTAAGAAATCTAGGTTAAGATGACATAACTAAACCTCACATTTCATAGTTGCATCTAGCTACCATATATTTTCAGAAGCTCTAAATTATATCAATGATGTATTCCTGGATATTTAGAAATCAAATCGATAAAAAAATAATAAATACGTAATAAAGGATAAAAAGGGTATCTACATTTTATATAAGAGTCTAGAAATATTAATTAGTGGATGGTACGGAACATATGAACAGTATTAAGTAGAAAACTTCGTTTGTTGAAAAAAATAAGTTTGCTTCTGATAATTGGTGTGGCTTGTGGGATTAACAAAAATAAATATTTGCCGTTATTAATTTGTAAAAATTAAAAGTAACAAAAAATACTATTGTTATTAATATCGCTACATTACCGCCATCTCCACGCAAACCGTTCAAGCTTTTTGCTCAAAGCTCCTTCCATTTTTGGGTTTCGGCCCGAAGCAGGGAAAGGGAAGAACGAGGAGACACGCACACACGCGCAGGACTTTTACTGTTAAGTATTTTATATGCTTTTATGGTGTTAGTGGGACTGGATATGTAAATTATGTTACTGTCAAATACGCGAATCCGGAACATCTGGGGGAATGGGGAAATTTCTAAAATAACTATTTAATAATTATGTGTTCTAGTATATATTTTTTATTATTATTTTATATTTGTTTTATTATGTTTATAAACAGTGTTTTTTTTTATGTCGTCCAAATTTTATTTACGTAAATTTCAATTTAAGAACGACAGCACCGACAGATTTTAAGATCTTTTCTTCGGTTGAATTGAATATTAGGGGTATTAAAATACCGATGCATGTACCAATATATCGGATTCGCCGATAAAAAAATGTTTTTCTCCAATATAATGTTTCAAATGACAGAATTCAAATATATATATTTTTATCGTGTTTATGTTTAATATGAACCTTGATAAATAAAATGCTCTCGATGCTCTTTTTTTTCTTTTTCTTTTGTGAAGTTCTGTATTAAAAAAATCTTCTTTTCCAAAAAATTAATTTCTAAAATAAATGAAATTATAATTTATTTTCATCTTGCAACGAAGCTCTTTTTAAAATATATATAATGTTTTATGAGCAATACAGAAGAATTTCGTAACTTGTTGAGTCATAGTGCACTTTTCGTATCGGTATCGTATCGGTATCGTATTGGTATCGTATCGGTATAGTATCAGTATCGTATCGGTTTCGCCGATAATTGGTCACAGTAATCAGTATCGGTATTGAATCGGCAAAAACAAATATGGTTACAACCTCACTTCTAATATTTATACATTATTAATGTAATATTATAAATACAATACTAAGGTAAAATATTCCAAATACGAAAAACGTCATCGTTAACTAGTAATAATCAATTATATTGTATCGAGGCCTGTTCAAAAGAAAAGGTGAATTTTGAATTTTCGCGGGCTGTGTACATTCGATTATCGTTTTTTTTTGTTATGTTGGTACACATATGTTTATCATGTGTTAGCATTATCAAACAGTAGCATATCAATAGCCTTATCAATGTTAGTTTGCTATGTGTATTGATGCAATGTACCAATAGGGAATTGCATTCGTATCAGCACACTCTAATTCACCTACATTATTATAGATACCTACATGTTTTAATACATCTACAATTTTTATTTCCTTCCTTTATCATTATTTTTCTTTCTTTTAGTTAATGTTTTTCTTTTTATTGATTATTATTTGTCAATCATTCTCTTTTTTTTCTAGCCATTAATCGGCACGCTGTATTGTACATTTTTATTTTGCATGATGTAAACATTGATTCGCAACCTAACTTTTATTTATTTAACTAACTAACCATCACGCCGTTTCCCCGCAGGGGTAGGCAGAGAAGACGAACCGCCATATAACTCTGTCTTGGCACACGCTCCTTGCTTCATTCACATTCATACATCGTCTCATACATTCTCTTCTGTTATTCTGACTCTTCACATGACCCGATTCAAGTATTTGATTTACTTGATCGTGCCATGTCTTTCTCGGGCATCCCTGACACTTTCTTCCATTCACTTTCGCATCATATATTCTTTTCACTCTCCTTTCTTCGTTCGTTTGCTCTACATGCTTAAACCATTTAAGCGTCCCTTTCTTGATCCTATTCATATTTTTCTATGGTAAATTGAGCTTGAAAAGTGTCTACCTACTAAATGAAATCCGTAGTACGTAAGCGTTTGTTTGAAAATGTTGCGCGTTGTTTAATATATATATTTTTTTAAATTGCTTATTTAGGACGAATAAGTAAAAGGTAACGATTAAAACAGAATCCATACATCAACCATTATCTATTCAGCAACTAGGGATCTTATTACTTATCCATGTTGTAAAGATAACGATGAAAATTTATTTATAAAAAAATAACTGATGGAAAATAAAGGTTTTTTGTTTGTTCTTAGAGTAACCGACAAGACTTAGATAAACTAAATTATATTTGGAATCACGTCAACATCACGTGTAATATTTTGAATTATTTCTATTGATCATAAGACTTCTTCGCAATTATAGTTCAGTGTCTCGGCTAAAATAATATCCAATGTCACGTTCGAATAATCTTTGACGGATCTCGGTCAAATGGAAGTTTCAGTAGCCATCCTTATTGACTCAATCTTTTTTTTTTTAATTTCCGGTTTGATTGCGAGTTTCTAGAGGTATCTAGTAATAAAAATTTGACTTTTTTTTGCATTACGTCGAAATCCTTGATATATAAAATGCAAACAAGACGAAGAATCCGCAGTAATCTAGGGAAGCAGAAGTTGAATTGAAGCAAACCACTTCCAAGAAAGATGTATTTCTTTAGCTGATTAAGTATGTACCTTTATAAAGTTATAGTTAAAATAATAATGTTTATTCATCACGCGGTCTTCCCTCAATAATATTCTTTCCGGATCCAAAACACTGGGAGGTTGCTGAAATATTTTGAATTGCGCAGACATTATTAAATTACATTCACTTTCCATAATCATAATGATTTGGCGACAAAAGTAACATCACCTCAATCAAATACTTATCACAAACATCACATTAACATATATAGGCACCTATTATTTTATGCAACCCTTTTTTTATTAGGTGTTATTATTGCGTATTTTTTCTTCATGTATTTCACTAACGCAGTTTTATAGGTTGGCCGTAAGAAATATGAAAATTCCGTAAGCTAAATCAATTATTTTACAAAATATTTTTATGTTTAATACAGAGATTTTAAATTCGATTGTTAATATAATGTACTGCTAAGAGGGGACAATAAATTAAATAGTCAATTAATTTGTATTTCCTCTTTAATGATGAAGAGAAAAATACAGTAACTATTACAAATCGACATATTATTATGTTCGTTCCATTACTTGAATTTTTAAACAAAAGGTATTCGATATAAGCTGCCCCACTTTTAATACGCAGTTCCACTGAAATGAGCTGTCGTTTGCAGGGACCAATATAAACCAATTCAACAAATAATTAACGAAAGTGCGTAACTATTTATTTAGGTTAAAATTTTTTACGTCATTCAACTTTATATTTTTGTCGAAGGTATAAAGTATGTGAGTTGTTTATATGCTTATTATTTTTTTCTTCGTTTCATTACACCTACATCATCAAAACATTGCTTGAAATGGCTTTGACCGTATTAGGTGACCAGATCTGAAAAGCTAGGTACTTCCCAAACTTCCTCTTTCCCATCTCCTTCCCCTCCACACTACCTTCAACCTCACAACATTCTCCAATTGGGGATGCTATAGTCTCACTGACTCTAGACGGTTGGGAGTAGTTGGAACTCTTGAGCAGTATTCACCACAAAAAAATGATAACTAAAAACAGCAGATAGTTATGACTAACAAAAAATAATATCCTACAACTACATCAGCCCAATCTAAGAATTAATAAGTTAAAAAATCTGGGTGATTATAAAGTATAAAAATCTCATGAACGGTGAGCTCTGGCGTCATTCAATTTCCATATCCGCTATTTAAAAAGCTTTCTTCTTAAATATTTTAAAATACAACTATTAAAAACTTGACTTTTATGTTCTACTAAGTTTTGGATCTGTCGAGGTTTGATGTTTGCAGAAAAACCTGAAAAAAGTCCCAAAGCTGTAATATGGTAAATAAATTATATAATTAACTAATATTCAAGTATTATCATGATCATTAGCACTACAACCTTTGTAGAGTTCAGGCTGCCTCTGGGAAATTCCTCCACTCCTATCGATGTCTTGCTGTCTTCCTCAAGTTTTTTTTGTCCGACGATTTTATATTCACCTCCACACCATTCAGCTACCCATGTTTAAGCCTCTCAACTAAATATAGCTAGTAAAAATTAATAGTAGATACCTATGTGGGACAGTTATCATGATCACAAATACATTAATGCGACCCAACAGAATAATGGCTCTGGTCACTGGGGAGATAAACCAATAGAAGTGTTGTGCGCGTGTCCGTGTGCCCGAAGAAAGCTTAATTTTTCCTGACTTCTGGTGAAATTATGCTCGCATTTCAACACACCAAAATTTTTTTTGAACAGATAATCAATTTCAATGACCTATACGTGGCTTAGGAGTCAAAAGGTCTTATGTATATTGTCGACAAAGGTTGACCTTTAAGTCGGTGTAAATTACACTTCCAAGGGTTTTCCGTTCAGTGATCATAGCGGATCAAGTATGTTGGTATTATTTCTGGACGTAGATATGCATCGTCAAAACTCAATCTCTTAACTCAATCACAAAATCATCTTCCCACACCTAATTGGTTCAATAAATGAGTCATTATAACATATACTATGGAATGGGGTGTGCTTACTTTTACGTATTTGGCTAAATAATAATGTTCAAACAATTAACCAAAATAATTCAAATACTTTAATGTTTTGTGCAGACATAACCGTTCTTTTTACGGCGCTCCGTGTTAAAAGTGATCATTGTTCTCATTTTCCACGGAAACAAAGGCCCTTTGTTTCAGATAAAGCGAAACTGCGAACTGCGACATTACGCGACGCTGTGTAATTAACGCAGACGATTATTAACATCAAACATGGCCGCCTGGCTTGGGACCTGGGCCTGCCCGTGTCCGGTGCTCGAACCCGCACCTCCCCAGGAGATATCTTGTAAAACGCTGAAATTAATTCCCGTCCCTTTTCTTTCCCGCTATAAGCCCCGCACGTTAAGCCCGCGGCCTACCTTTTATTTTGCTACAGTAAAATAATTAATGGCGGTCTTAAATATCTGCTAACCCCTCTGTTTTTGACCATTCCTGCACACTCAAAGGAAGTAAAACCTTCCCCACCCTCCGCAGAGCCGGCCGCCATTAAACATGGCAAAAATAACCCTTATTCCGAGAGTACTTAATACCCAAATGTAAAACGCGAGTGTTTCTACCCCTTTTTTCTCTTTCCCCTTAACGACAGCCTCATTTGATAAATCACCCCCAAGGAATCAGATTGTTGGAGAGCTTTAGCAAAATTTCCCTCCTACGCTCGCGCGAAATTCGCCCTTATTCTGGGGGGTTGCCCCCAAAAACGGGCAAAAAAAGCCTACCCCCATCTGTGTACTTGGTGGGGGTCGGTAAAAATGTTCCGGGAGAAGTACAAGCCGTTAAGGGAGGTTCCACAATGCGAACGTGTTTTATAAAATCACCCCTTTTAACGCACGAAGCCGGGCAAAGGGAAGATCTCTGGCATACATAATGTACACCGAGACAGGGGGGTGTTTTTTTGCTATCCTATGTAATCAAAATGGCGGGGTTGCTCGGAGTAGGGGCGGACGACAAGCGGCCTTATTCCCCTCGCTCTCGTGCCTTATGTGGTCTTATTCCGTGCCCGAGGGCGGATTTGAACGCCATTTTGTTTATTTTTTTTTTAACTAAGTAATACAAATTGTTATTTTTAAGCTTGTATTTCGTCACATTATTTTTTCCCATACCTATAGACAACTGAAAAAGTTGCCTCTTAAAATATTATCAGTACCATAACAATAAATAATTCACGATTTTTTGCAATCGGCTTTACGTGGAAGCTGTTTTTTATGAAACGTATTTTCTATAGGTGGTTATATTTTATTTTTTGTACGATCTTCGAAGCTTCTAGTGACCACTATTCTAGAATTTAGGCAAAGCAAGAGATTACCACTATGTTTGTAGAATGCTGTCATACGATTTTACATTTGAAAAAATAATTTCATCGTGATATTTCACAACTTGGTCACCACTAAAACACTAATTGTCATTTTTATTTTTTTTTTATTTTTTTATTTTTTTTTTTTTTATATAATTCGATTGAATTAAATTTAATATTATTATTATTGAGTTCTGTTATTTTAAGTTTTTTGTTTTGGTTTTTAGTGACAGCTGTTTCGGCGTTTAAGGCCATTGTCAAACTGTTGAAAACATTGTCAAACTGACAGTTTGACAATGGCCTTAAACGCCGAAACAGCTGTCACTAAAAACTTAAAATAGCAGAACTCAATAATAATAATATTAAATTTAATTCAATCGAATTATATAAAAATTAAAATGGAGTTCTACAAATTAAACACAAAAACTATAAATAAACTAATTGTCATGTAAAAACCACTGCCTTCAATTCTTTTTTCTATCTATTTCTATCATAATCTGATAACTAAATAGATACTCGTATTCGCGACATTTCTCATATTGGTATAAGCCCTCCCATTATAAAACAACTTACACATGTTATCACATTAAAGCTATCATTAGATTATTTTACCTCAGAGGTATTGTGTTGTGTTGTGTTGTGTTGTGTTGTGTTGTAAAAAAACTTCTCCCTCCAGGAACGTATGGCTTAAATGCAAAGTAAATAGCTCCAAGGGACGCTCAGTTTATATGAAACAGATAACGATAAAAAACTGTATCGTTGGAAAAATGTTCCAGAAAGAGGTGATGAGTAACTTTATTGTTAGGTACTTGTTAAATTCAAAAAAATAGTACCTACCTATGCAGAATTTCAGCATTTGCTTTTTTTTAATTTCGGAGACAAGTTTTGAAGGTTATTATAGCCTTTTTGAAGGATATATTAGTACATGGAACTTTCTGAAGGATGAAACTTTCTTGCCGTATGTTTTTTTTCTTATATATTCATATTGAGGAACTTCGTAATATCATTTGAACTTTGCATTTTGAATTTGTAATTTGATTTTGTACACTCGGTTGTTTTTTTAACTTATACAAATATAAATACATATTAAGGGTCAGCACCCAAAAATACACACTTTTTGGCTTTCAACAAGCAATACTATAAATGATTTATCTGTCATTTCAATATGGGTAGCTAGGAAAACTTCTAAGGTTTCCAGTGAATACAATTTTTAAACAGTATTCTTTTAAATTCCTTATTAAATTCACACAATTTTTTTAAATGAAACGCTCAAAAATGCCTTCGCTGGTTTTCAAACTGAACATTTAAGTATGTTTTACATAGAATTTAAAAGATAATAGCTTTAAAAAAAGTCATTTGAAACCTTACACATTTTCCTAACTACCCAAAGTAAATTTTCAGAAAAATCATTAGTAGTATTTCTTGTGTTAGAATGTTACCAAGTGACGTTTAGTGCCATTTTTGGGTGCTAAGTCTTAAACATTAACATACGTAGATTTTTTTCTAATTTATTTTCATTTTTAAAAGACTATGTTAGTTTGTTTAACATATCTAGATATATTAGAGAAAGTAAAAATGTTGTTTGGTTTCTCGCATTAACTTTTTTTTCGTTTTAGTCGTGTTTCATCTCAAACGTCATTAAAAATGCCAGACAAAATTATTTATTCACTGTCGATGATCATGTAAATGCCAAAGGTTGTAGGTGTTTCATCAATGTACTAGTTTATTTCGAATATTTGTATTTGAAACATTATTATCGAAATGGCTCTAGAGCTTGCCCGAAAGATACTGGTCGAGGCCTTGTCCAACTTTATGCGAAGGTGCGTAAGCATTTGGCATATAAAGTAAATTTGGTTAGGGGTGTCGCGGGACGGGCTTATTAAATTTGTTTGCCATTTTTATCTTTTTTTCCACGTAGTAGACCTTTTTTATCACGCGGAAATTATTCGATATATTTTAGGTGTGACAGCGACAGAAAAATAAGACCCGAAAAAATCCTCGCCTCTGAATATTTTTAACCTTTTTTTGTTTGCCTTTATTTATGGGTAAGTAAATTATATGGAACGCAAGAAATACATGAATTCCCTAAAAAAGGTTCGGACATAAAATTGTTAGATGCCTACTCCCCTTTTTTAATTGAGTTAAAATGGTAAAATATTCAGTAAAAACGAAAAGTTTACGTATTATAACTGTATATAATGTATATCTACCTAGTTAGTATTGGCGCAATGCATATTTTTTACGGGTAACAAAAACGATGCGTTTGTACGAATGCAATACTATTATTTTCAAAGCCAGTTACTTATTGCTTTAAATGGGTATACCTGATCTGGCTTATATAATTATATAACTAGGATATTTGTTTTCCTAAACTTTGCATAAAAAAAACATATGAGCCAAAATAGCCTCCCGGCGTTTTTCAGTGCTGATCTTTGGTTTGAAAATATATTTGTTAGATTTTAAATTAGCAGGTATAAGGATAAGTACTTTAAGCGGTAATTTTCTTGAAGTTTTGTTAGTTAACGATAATCGATATAAAAAACGTACATGGGAAGAACACGATGCTTATTGCCAACTTCGTATTTTACTACTTTAAACTAAGTTCTTGAGTAGGTAATAGACAAAATATTGATTCAAAGGCCCACTGTTTTATCTATATTTATCTTTAAAACAGCATCTACTAAACTCAGCTACGCACTGGGTTTCATTTACATTTAAATAGCGTCTCATACACAATCTGTCTTTCTGTCCCTTGTCATGACCCAACCCATGCATTTGGTGTACTTAGTCGTCTCACGTCTTCTTCAGGAGTGCCCCTTTTTCTGCATAATTTCATCCGCTTTTCTAATCCGAACCATCTTGGCATCATTTCTTTAAATTTAATCTTCTAATATGTATTTAAATTCGCTTATCAGAAGCAGTAAATACTCTTGGTCGTTGGACTCCGATGTCATGCAATTTACACAGATTCTTTTTTTCTAAATATTTATTCACTGTACTATTTTCTGATTCTTACTTCTTTTTCATCATGATTGATGCATGTTTGAAATATCCACTTAAACTATGTTTTTTTAAAACAGTGCGATATTGTGTGTTGCCTATTTTATAATCCAAATCTCGACCCTTAGGTCGTGCCTCAGCAATGAAATAAAACAACGTAGTTTCTTATAAAATGATAACCAATCACATAATAATGTAATATGTTGTTTAAATGGTTGTTTCTTAGTGGCCGAGTAGTTTGGAATGTCTGGTTTGCATCAGCTCTGCTAGTTGAGTTTTAGATCTAGATCATTGCATAAGCAAACGTTATCCGCATAATTTTTCTTTTTTTGCAAAAACAGTTTTACACCTACACATAGCAAAAGCGATAACAAAACACAAAAAATGGTAATCATAATTTTACAAAGATAATGGTAAAAATAGCAGAAAAGCAGTTTAAAAACGGAAAAAATAGGTTTTATGTAAGTACATAACATAGTTAAAACTGAATAGCTAGTTCTTGCTTACTTGTTGAAGGTCGTGTGAAAAATATCCATATTTCTTGCGAGGCAGTTAATTTACCTAGTAAGTCTTCCCAGGGGCATCACCATTGGTAAGATGGTTCTGCACCTGGAAGAAACAGGAACCTGTGTTGGCAGAAAATGATGGAAGTAGGAAGAATGTTAATATTGTCAGGATTTCGTAACTCGGGGAGGTTTATCTTTCTTTAAAAAAAACTTTTAGTAACAATAAGTCGTTTTGCTGCATGTCGATACTTGAATTGAAGGTTGTCAATTTCACCTGCAGAACTAAATCTCCGTATCGCATCCCTAATGCCTAGTTGCCAAACCGGATAAACCACCCCAGGGTGCTTGCAAAATTCCCGCACTTTGCTGCAACGTACGTCCTGCAGGAGCTGGGCGGCCAAGCAAAGCGTGCAATAAAGTGTTATCTACTTCCCCATCCCCTCCCGACCTGTTCTGCAGAGCTCAGCTTATGTGGACGACACGCAACCCCCTCCCGGCGCCGTGCAGCGCTAATGCAAGACATTCTGCAGGCCGAGGCTCCGGCGACTCTGTGCAAACGCCTCAGTAAAAGGGGGTAGATGGGTAAGTACTCGGTACATAGAATACATCGATGGACTTACCTATGAAGCCCTGCAAAATTTTCTCCCCACTGCAATGTCGCGAGCACTCGCTTATCGCTAGCATGCATTTTGTTTGCTGCAACGATTTTATTTAAAAATCTAACAAACCTTCGGGTAATTAGTAATCAATATTCGGAAATGGAACATTGTGATCGATATTCAGAAACGACAATATTATCTTCACTCGGAAAAAGAACAGTAAAATAATTAAGTACTCGAAAGTCGAACAATGAAATAAATATTTTGTTTTTTCGGTTTTCTTTATTTGGCAAACTTTTTAATTTGCAACTTAACGCTTTTGCAATAAGAGGTTTTAACATTTTCCACATATTTATGGGTGTTTCGTGATTAAGTTCTTATGTGTTTTGTGTTAAAAAAATGTTTTGTTTTTTTTTTTTGTTTTTGTGTTGTGGTTTGTTTTTATGGTTTTCGTTTAGGTGTGTCCAGAATAATTGTTGTTTTTCATTATTAGTGTTTTAATTAATAATGCTTCAGAATTTATTATTTTATGACTTTATTTCAGATAAACTTTTATTGATTTTATATTAATCGGATAATTTAAAAGAATATATATTTTTAACAATACGTTAATTTAAAAACATGTAACAGTGTTGAATACTTTTTGAACGTATTGAGAAGTTAAATTGTTCGTTTTTCCGTATTCATTGATTTCATAAACATTTTCTTTGAAAATCCGTTTCATCAGAGTTGAGCACAGTTAAATTCCTGGACGAACTACAAGCAAAAAAAAATTGCTGTCGTATCATATCTTTCTACTTTTTGCTGGAAATATAAAATGACATACGAATTCATTACACAAAGCCTTATCCATCAGCCTCTGCTCGGTGATCCATCAAGCCGGCATGATGTCATCCGTCGAGCCTTTCAAATACTTTGCGCTAATGAATTTTGCGTCAAATCTCTCCCACAAGTATTTTTCGTCACATTTTCCTCGCTCTTGTGTAAATTATCGTATTACTTTTTCGGGAACAAACGAAAATCGTCCCTTGCTCAAGAGCCAATCGGATTTACCCATTATAGTCCCATCCCCCTCCTCCTCTCCTCCCTTCCTTTCCCGAATCTGTTATCATTCGAAAGGCGTCAATTGCCCCCGTTTATAAAATCGGAAGAAGGTAACGGCTTCAGAAGCGTGCTAAAAGTCATGTTTTTTTTATGACGTTTACCTTACTTTCAAGTACATCTTCTGGGTAAAATTAGTTTGGCAGTTATTTGTTAATATCTAGAACTAAATGAAGTTTAAACTTAACCGGTTAGTAAGTTTGTTAAATCATTTGTTTCCGAGCGTGTGGTAAAAATTTTAGCCAAAAGCTTACAGACCTAAAAAAATATTAATAAATTCTACCGATTCGTTTCATTATCTCTAATCAAATTAGCCGCTTTATTTTTATAACACCAAAAGTAGTCCATTAATATACGAGTATTTAGTGGATAAATTTACGAATATAGTTCCAATCATGCATATTTCTAAAATGGTGCAAAAATAATTTAGCGTGATTTCAAGCTCGTATGGAATAATGCATTATTATCTCAAAGCATTAAAAACCGTCGAGACACCCCGCCATAAACTTTCGCGTTGCATTTAATGTTTCGTGCTTCGGTTTACGGTCTCGGAGGCTTTTGTTAGCGCTGAGGTTGTAACAAACCGTCGTGTTGTAAGTCCGATAGGAATTTATCTTGTGGAAACTTTGCTGCTGGAACCGTTGCGCCCTATTCGCTGTCGCGGCCGTTTCACTATCTGCGCAAGTTATTGTGGGCGTTTATTACGTCACTCGGTGTCTTTTGTTCGTCGGCACAGCAAAAATACACTACACGAGAAGACGATAATAACCAACAGCGGATACTCTTATTATCGCCCTGGTAAAAGACCAACATTCAGAATAAAACGTTCTATTAAGAATGGCTTTAACCGCGTTCAGTGACAAGATTTGAATAGCCAATCTGAGCTTCTAACTGAAAAGCGGTCGAATAAAACTAGTCAACAGATTTTGGAGAAAAATTTAGAACCCATCTCTTCAGAAAACAATTTCCATAGACATATTTTCAATGAATGGAACTTAATTGGTTTGATATGTGTTATTTCTAATAATGTTTATATGTTTAACTAACAGCCATCAGCTTCCTAAGTAAACTAAATAAATTTACAAAAATCAATACAGATAAAAACCTTATTTCACAAATACCCGTTGTATCTAAAATCCATTTAAATTAACTTTCTGTTTGCGCTCTTGTGTAGCTTTAAATATTCTTTTCAACATAATTAACAGCCAATCCCACATGAATCTTTTCACGAGCTTAATCTAAATACAAGTTTCCGTCGTCTCATAAGGCTAAATAATTATTTATGATTGTGGTACTTTTAGTATACTTTGAGTTGAATTTCTCGCTTTAGGGCCATTGAGTTGATATTTCCCAAAACTGGAAATTTAAAAATTGGTTACGTAGAATCATTATTATTGAGAGTCAGAAGCTCGTTTTTTCACTTGACGTGTTTCAAGACAGGCGAAACAAATTGGTATATTTTTCTGTTCCACTTCTTCATCTGTTAGGTTTAGTGTAATAAGGGACAAATTAATTTTCATCCAAATGTAGAACAGTTTTTTTTTAAAGAATGTCTGAACGATGGCGGACGACTGTTTCAGTGTTCCACAAAACGCCGGCAAAAAATATTTTCAGACAAGCACAGCCCATTACAACGTCAGTTGATTACTTGTCTAGGGTAAGTGTGATTCTCAGGTTTTTGAGCATTTAGAACCTTTTTTTATTCTAATAAAAACAATACACATAGCAGATATTCGGGTACCACACTTTATTTTATTTTTCAAAATTTTCTAAATAACTATATACGAATATATAATATTTTTAAATGCCAATACTGAAAATTTGAGAAAACTCGTCGAGGCTGCTACCCAGTGGCACAACGCGCCCCCACACCATACATGGAGAGATTCCCCTAAGCCACCGTAAAAACTCTTTTTTGCATTATTTTTTTCTATATTTTATTATGTAATTATGCTTAATTATTATTACCATTTAACGATATGTTTAATGTCATCTCCTTTCATTATTTTGAATAATATGTATTAATTTATATATTTGGCAGAGTATGTACCTACTATGGAAATCTTCAAAACTACGTGAACATACGGCTGCAACTTGGAATAACTATGTTTAGTGCGAAATAAATATATAAAAATAAATAATGTATTTCTAGGAGAACAACGTTTTGGATAGGCCACAGTATCGGCCTTTTAGATTTCAGGATGTATTGATTTAGTATCAGTTTGAATGTTAGGGGTATAGAGCAGTCGCCGTAGTATATTTGTGAACACATTTTAAATTAATTCGGAAAGTTGCAAGATCGACGGGGATTTTTCTTGTTTTGAGCTTTCTTTTCCTAATAAAACAAAAACTTTTCACTACTTGAAATATAATTACGTTTTTTCCCGATAAACCTAACTGTCGTAATAAATTAACGTTGTTTTACCTCGATTCATTTTATTTTCAAAATGATTACGAAAAACGATACGGTGGAAAAGACTAATATAAATATATTTTAATCATTGAAACATTATTATAAAATAATATTCTTTACAAACTGAATAGTAAAAAAATAGAGGAACGACCGGGTTAAAACCAATAAAATATTCATAAATAGTCAAAATAAATATATTTATTAAGAAAAAATAATACACTAGATTAAGCAAAAGTACATAGCCGCCATGTAAAAGTACGATGGCTTTGCTTCCAACTGGGCCCCACCCCCCACTTCCCACTCTCCACCTACTGTGTGGGAGGAAGGGATGGACAATAGGCCTTTGTCTACCCTCGACAGGGGCGGAGGGGGTGCGTTTTGAGGGGACGCAATTGGCCATTTTACCCTCTCATTGCTTATATTCAATTTCATGAAACATATCGAGAAAGCTCTTTTGTACATGTAAATTAATCAAGCAGGTACCTGAATAAGTAAATAAAGGAAAGAAGCGGCCATCTTAAATACAAAAGTTCTGAAGCACCTTTTATGACAAATTATGTATGCCGGCGGGAAATGAAGTTAATTAAAAAAGTCGCCTTATACTTACATATCTAGATAAGATTGAGGACTAAGAAAAATAAAATACATATGATTTGATTCTGTACTTGGGAAACATAACAAAATTTTACTCGACAAATGTTATTATTACATTGAACCTTATTTCGAAAGATTTTTCTCACGTTTTCTTTCTTAATTGTATTTAAAATATTGGTGCCTAGAATAATATAAGACTTTTACATTATGAACTGCTCATAAAATAAACTCATTTTCAGCACATTTTTGTATTGTGTAAAATGTAGATATCCGGAAGAATGCAAGGCTGATGTAAGCGTAATGGATAGGACCAAGAAAGGGACGCTTAGATGGTTTGGGCACGTAGTGCGAATGAACGAAGAAAGGAGTGTGAAAATAAAAAGTGATGTGAAAGTGAATGGAAGAAGAAGTCGGGGACGTCCGAGGAAGATATGGCACGATCAAGTCAAATCAAATACTTGAATCGGGCCAGAATAACATAAAAGCATGTATGAGAAGATGTATGAATGTTAATGAAGCAAGTAGTGTGTGCCAAGATAGAGTTGTATGGTGGGCAATCCTCTCTGCCTACCCCTGTGGAGAAACGGCGTTATGGTTAGTTAGTTAATATTTTCCAAGAATGACGATTTCGTATTTTGGAAAGCCGACGTCAAGGGGTTAAACGAACATATTTGTCGATTCTAGTCTTTCCTAACCAGGTTGTGATTATTGTTACTTGTTGTGTTACGTGACGTGCTTTTCTGGCATTTTTAACCCTCAGGATGGTTAGCTTATATGGCTGGGGTGGGGTGTGCCAGAAATTGTAATGTTCATATTATTTCCAGCAACCTGGCCATTTCTATTTTTTTTTCTTTTACATATACGTTACTCACATCACTAAACAAAAGTTGTTCTAAGACGGGTATATGATCATATATATTTCTGTCTAATGCAAACAGTTACCAATTGTTTTGACTACCCTGTGGGGATGGGAATTAAATTCCATACCTGAATTAAATTTCTGAGTATTACAGGTAAGTTTATAACACAAAGTTTGTCAACTACTAAATTCTGAGAATATGAATATTTATAAAAAAAAATGCAAATCAGCATAGTGAGTATGATAACCCTTTATTCAAACTAACCTAAATTGCTTATATTTAATTTATTTTAAACCTTTGCCTCAATGAAATTACTATAGTCATAAGTCCAATGAATTAGAATAGCTTCTAATTTAATACAAAAAAAAATTAAGCAAGCAAACTATTTATATACGACGGCCTCCATGGTCGAGTGGTAAGACGCTTGACTCCGAATCCAAAGGTCGCAGGTTCAAACCCGGCGTGCACAAATAACTTTTATTTAATTTATATGTGTTATCACATTTTAATTCATATAAAATCACATATAGTATATTTTCGGCACGTTCCAATGGTAGATACTCTCAGTATCGCCCTCGTGATAGATCACCATTCAAAATCCGTGTTTGTTGACCAGATCTGAATAGCCAGGTACTTTCCCTCCCAACTACCTTGAGCCTCACAACATATCCCATTTGGGTATGCCATAGTCTCACTGGCTCTAGAAGGTTAGGAGCAGTTGAGACAAATTCGGTATTCACTGTTTAAAAAAAAAAACATTCTTACTGAAAATAAATATTTTTAAAATTTTCATCTAAAATGGTTTACGATACCTGTAATACGATCATCAATCAAACCACCTATGGTGAATGATAGTTGATTTCATCCTACTTTTTCAAAATTTGCTAAAACAATGATATTAATTGGCACTTCTCGTCTATCCCTCGAGTAACAATTAATCGTTTGCTGCCATTCAGAAGATTAAATTAAAGAAATGTTTTACTACCTATCAATTTTACACTTACTACTTATCAGTTATATTATGAAGAATAAATAAATAAAAATACGATCATGAGCATTTGTTTAATATCACAAGGAAAACACAATTAAATGGATTGGCATAATATGTTCAAACTGCCTGTCGCATATACGTTAATCTATTTTTGATATTAATTGAAATACTTTCAATGAAAATAACTTAAAAGTTTTGTCAATTTGCAGGTCAGTTGAGTATTTAAGTTGACACGATGTCCCGTAAAATAGGGTCATCTAGGGCACGGTGAATTTTATCAGACTTTTATTTTGATACCTTTCTAATAAATTTAAACAAATTGTACCTAACAAGAATATCTAACTTTTCGTACATGCGTAGGTACAATTAAATATTTAAATAGTTCTTAAAGCAACCAATGAAACTTAAATCTAACTTTGTTTAATGTTTATATTCGCGGCACAAAACTCAAAAGTTGGTTATTATATATTAGATTAAATATTTTTACAATATGCAGAAGTCTAAAATGTTTGTTGCTTTTTTTAAGCTTTCACGAGATTGATATTTATTAAGTGTTTTTGTTCCCACATAATCAAGTTCAAAGACCTTTGTTGGTGTGGTGTGCGCTACCTGTGTGGAGAATTCGATCCAGACGATTTCCGGGTAGGCTGGTTGTGTCTATTGTAGGCACAATATTTAGGGGTTAAAAAAAGGTTTCCACTCACAAACACCATAAAGGGCATTGTCCTTACAATGGGGGTCACTGAAATATTGAAGACGCTCTGCGACTGGTCGCCTGCCGCCAAACAATGGACCTGCATATAAGCTCGCAGTTCACAAATAGACAACAGGACCGCGGCTGTTGTTCATAGTTTCAAAAAAATAGAAACATTTTGGTAGTCTGCTTGATGGATAAGTGCAAAACGTGAATCGAGTTTCCACATACATTGTCTGTCTTGTTGATAACGCAGGTCATAAACGAACACAAAAATTACCGATCATTTACTTATAAAAAGAGGTCGTAAAAGTTTTGATGTTAACATTTTAATACGTATGTTTCAAGTGTGATCTATCGATAATTATTTATTATATTATGAAAAATAGTTGACATTGATATACGAGTAAATAGTTATAATAGAATATAACATAATATAAGGCACAAAAGAAGCGAGAAAGAATACATTTTAGAAAATAATTTTAGGCTAATTTTCATAACGTCATTTTTGTGAAATCTTAAGGGCGCTTAGCAATATTCATGTTTTTTGTCGTTCTTTACGACTCTATCAAAACCTTGACTTGACCTTGGCTTTGACTTAAATGTTTTTTCTAATATATACTGTAATTATTGTATTTGTCATTGCTTCATTAAAATATGTATATACTGTTAATTCGTTGTTGCTCTTTTTCCCATTTCGTGTTTTGATTTTTTTAATAATTGGATAATAGTCCGTTAGTGTACGAGTGTAAGTAAATAAATATTATAAAATAACTACCCAGTTTTTAAGTTTTTTTTTTCATTTAAAAGTACGATACAAAACAAATACGATTGTAGATCGATTATCCTTACCAATGAATGTATCATGTCAACCGCTGAAGTTAGTTCACGTATCCATTCACACTATTTATTAAATTTGACCTGTCTTTTATAAATATAATTAAAAACAAAAGTAGGAACATGTTGTCAAAAGAATCTAATAAAAAAATAAATCATGTTCATGAGATACGCGGATACAGGACGTGGGATGCAAAATGCATACGTATACAAAAAAAAAACAAAATTAATCAAACAAATAACTACTCTTACGTTAGTAATAAAAATGATTTCTTTTGGGTGTTATTGAAGAGTAAAAATAAGTAAATTAAAAATAAATGAACAAAACATTTTCTGTTAATTTAACGATTGTCACAGTTTATTTTATGCTTGTCCACTATGAGCCGGACCGAGTAAGAATTGCAGCAAAAGAAAAATATTTGGTCACAATATTCTTGTTAATATAGCGGCAGGTGGCTTTCGTAGCGGCCGTTGTTTGTTTTATTTACGTTTTTAGAAGGAAAATAAAAGCTTTCTCTTGTTAAAACCGCCTAATATTTGGAGTAACCATATCGCATATCGTGCGTCATATCGCTACAAAACACTACATTCTCAAAACCAACAAACTCACAACTCGACGAAAAACTTTTAACCCAAAACAACCTTTGTATTTTGTTTCCATAGGGAGCATTTTATAAAACCAAGTCTTGCGGATATGTAGGGTTGTTTATCGATGGCGGTACACAGAAGCACAGGTGTGTTGACTTTTTGATCACCCAGCCTATGTTTGTCTAGTTTACCTATTATTTTTAATGAGAACGAAATGAATATACACGATTCCCATCAACTTGATTAATACATTTACGTAAGAAGTCAAAGAGCATTGAACTATTGTAAAACAGGCATCTGCGCCTTGTCCTGTTGGCATTGTAATGTCAATGAGCCTGGGATATTGAGATCAATAACCTTAATTATATCACCACGTATCGAAAAAATCAAATGTTGAACATTTGGTTCAATGGCCTCACCAAATTGAACATGTGCTCAACTCAGCTCGTGTACTTTTTAGAACAAAAGGTAAAACCGAGTTTGAACACACTATGACTATCTTAGAAAGAGACATCGACGCAAGGTTAGGGTAACACAACGCTTGGTTTTAAGATTGAGATAACGTAAAAAAGTTCATATCCATTGACACACTAAATTAATTATTTAATTAACTAACAAAAAAGTAGTCTCACAAAGCATACTTACTTTAAAGTTTACTTTTAATTTGTTGCAACCTTCTTTTAAAATGCAGGAATAACGTTTAATTGTGTTTTATGTATGATTAGTAGTTACAAGCCGACTTTGTTAGCTACATATTTTATGATAGAAAGACTTTATGAAGTGAAGTTGCTCTAACCCTATCGAGATAAACTAGCAAATTTTCAGCTCTATAGGTAAGATTTCTTAGTAGATACTTGAATTATACAACTTTTACAGCTTTTCTACCATGAAGTTATGCCTAATAAAAATTAAAACTTCTTTTCTCATTGTAATGGCATTATTTATTTATTCTTTTTAATATTCAACGGAAACCTTCGTTCTAAATTGCACACATTTGAATATTCCACCAAAAAGGATAAAAGATATATATATAACGAATTATCCATTACCCTAGCTGTTTGGGGTCGCTTTAATGCCTACCCTTTCTCTGCAGCAAAAGGCGAAAGTCGTTTCCTGTAATTTTTGCGTACGCGAAAATTTAAAAAACCTGCGTGTGCGGGAAATTACCATATCAAAGCGCATGCGAATGCTTTACTCTTGTCTCTGAAATAGCCTCTTTTAATATATTACGCCCACAGTATAATGAAATGTGTGTAAGTGGGTATCTACTCGTATGTATCTACATTAATGGCAGATGTAAACCATTTTTTTTTTTTTTAGATAATTTTATGTTGAATTTTTTTTTAAGCAATTACTTTGTTAACAGCTTTATTCTACGAACTGAAGACGATTTTTTTCTTCTTATTATGGAATATTGAAAAAAAACACTGAGGACCATTTTTTTTCCAGCGCCGCATTGAATAACAACGCTAATAGAAGTAAAGTGTTTTAACACGCACCTATTCAATTGTGGTATATAGTAGGAAGACTGAGAAAGGATACCTTATGTAACTTTCTTTTACGTATCCTACAATATTTACAGTAACAAATACTTCGAACATCGAATGCATTCTGTTAGTTTTCACGTTAAACCGATAACCAAATATTCTTATATGACTGACTTTACTGCTTGGCTTCGCCTAAGATTTAGTAAAAATTATAAAAATGGAACAAAAAATATAACATTTTTTCAATTTTGTTGATAGTTAAATGAATATGTCAAGGCTTTAAAATCCATGATAGAAATGCATTACTAGCTGAAAATAATTACGTTTACCTACAAATTAAAAACTCTGTAAATAAATGGTAAATAATGTGTCAGTTAAAAATAATAGGAACGATTGTGATTGTGCTTATCAACTTCTGATTTTTAACAACAGCTTAAACTTTGAAGATTCTCAAAGTCATTGCGTCGGAGAGCTAATGCGCAAGCCTTATACCGATACCGATACCGATACGGATACACATTATTATTGTTTGTATTTTGCGTCCATATAATAGTGATTTAAAATTATTGCAACTTTAAAATTCAAATTATTTAAAAAAAATAGTGCAACTTTCACTACGCCAGTCAGGGTTAACTATTCTCTAGAGTTACAGCTTCAAAAAGGAAAGACTTAATTTGCATTTTCAAAATTATTAATTGTATTATTTACTCACCTTCTTTGTTGCAACTCATCCAGTTGAACATTCCTTGCCATAGACTCAAAAACAATGAATTGCTGTTCCTCAATCATCTCTTCACTAATTATGGGTATCATTCTCCACTATCCAGAATGTCGAGACCTGTTTTTTGGTACCAGTCAAAATGATTTTGTAATTTTTTATGACTGACAAAATCTTGACTCGATCTTGGCTTTGACTTGAATTTTCTTTTTAATGTCTATTTTTATCCAATTTTTGTCATTGCTTCATAAAAATATAATGTATGTCCTGTGCTTTCTCTGTTGCTCTTTTTCTCATTTCGTGTTGTATATTTTTTTTGTAATTGGAAAATAGTCCGTTAGTTTATAAATAAGTAAATAAACTAAACTAATTGTGTCATTTTCGTCTTTCCGTCAGTTCCACATTGTGACCGAAGAAAATATTTCACATTTTGTATTAAATACAGTTTTTGCTAACCTCCACGGAATCGTGGCTCTTTCCGCCCTCTCGGTCCACCGATGGCTTTGAAGTATGACGCATACGCGGTTAATAAAATGAAGACAATTCGTTATCCTTAAAACCAAAAATCCATCTATATGGTAATTTTCAATTTATTTTTCGTAGGCAATAAGCCAAGGGCCTTTGAAAAAACAAAGAACCGACCATATACGCGGATCACTGGGGACTTTCACACTTCGTACATACGCTTGCATTTACATAATACGTACATAATGATAACTTTTATTACGGGGTGTTTTAATTAAGAAAGGCAGGGAAATATAACCCTCATTAGAATCGTTTCAGTCACCTAGCCTTTATGGTAAAACTGCCTTCTGTAAATTATTACCAGTTCATTGGATGCTTGTGGGCGACCTACGTGCAATCCTATCCATTCTGTAAAATTAAATATTAATTCACAATAAACACAGTGTTAAAATTCCTTTAGTGAAATATATTTCAATATGGAATAATTTTTTCAACAATTAAATTTTAAAATGTCTATTGGCAAAGCGAACGTTTTGTTAAAGAATTTTGGTGAGATAGACTCGAGGTATCCTTCGCTAAGTTTTCCACCAAGAGCATATTTAAGAATGTTCATAATTACAAACGCAATTTCTATCATCTGCAGTTAACAAGGGATATTTTCCATATATCGTTTCGGATTGGTTCGAACGTTATAAACCAAACCCTTCGATTGGAAAAATAATTTTTGATGTACTTAAAAACAATCATTTTCATCTCACACTCTTTGAAAAAAAAAATGTTCTTAAAAAACAAATTTGTTTGCTCGTTTTTATTTTTGTTGTTCCTTTCCAGTTTTATTTCGATTATTTATAAGTCCATAGTATTTATAATATTTTTGAAGGGTCTGAAAGTTGTAAACTAGCTCATTAGGATTCCACCGATCCCAGCCACTCAATATTAATATTAATAAGACCCTCTCAACGCAAATATAGACAAATGAAATTTGAGTCAACACGATCAATCATTGCGTCAACCAATCTCAGGGACATTCCCTTGAAAGCGTGGACGAGAAGATTATTTTTGACGGACAACAAATGATTATTCTACCTACCGGGTTATATGCTTACTTGATTTGAATTATAGCTGTTGGTCATTAGTTATAAGTATTAGTGATAAATAATTGGTTACATAAATTAAGTTCCTATTAGAGCCTTTGACGTGATTTTCTTACGAAAGCGGCATTATAATCCTTTTAATATTATTATACTTACGTAATGTCACTTAAGTAATCCGAACAAGTCAGAGTTAGTAAGACTGTAACACCAGTAAGATTGGGTTTTATCCAAAATTACTGGGCAGTTCTTTTTATGTGTAACTGCATCTTGTACAAACAATAATGAGGTTTATTCAAACTTAGCGTGACTGTCATCGACACTGGTGTTTCTCTTACTGCCAGTGAGACTTTAGACTGTAGTACTTATAATATTTAGTTTTGTGTAAAATCCCACTGACTGCAGTATAAACAATATAAGAGTTTATTCAAAATAAGCTAACTTGTAGCACATACAATGTTGGAAGTTGTGCAGTCATTGGGACTGGAATACCCGAAAGTGTAGCGGCTGTTATATAGTGTTGTGGCATGAAAAAACGCAGGGATGTAGTAGAAGGAGCAAAACGGATGAAAGTAAAAAAAAAAACAATATGAATGTTTAGATCACGTCGCTAAACATAAAACAAAATCTATTACAAGAATCGTAATGAATGACATCTATGAAGTTTAATATACCAAAAGTGTCTTTCCCTCCGAAAAATTGTATGTATTAATAACTTAGATCGGAACTTTGATAAAACTTTTACCTTTTTAAACAACATACTTAATCGAATATTCCTTTACTTTTATGATCTCTTAGCACGCATTGCTGCAATGTCACCATATGTATTGTCGTGTAACCACCTGAGGTACTAACAGTTTCAGTTAGATCACTTTGAGAAAAAGAGCATGTCCGTGTTGTAACAGGGAAAATGCTTGTCGAAATAAAAAAAAGTGAAGTTATTACTTTTTTACTTGGAAAGAATACCAAACAGTTGAAACACAAACCATGATAAAAGTTGGTAAGCGCCTATTTGAAGAGTGTAAAAAGTGTTTTTTTTAAATGTAGGTAATGACAATGGCGGTGGCCACATAATGAAACGTGATTAGGCAAAAATATAACCGCTCACGCAAAACTGAATAAAACATTACCCATTGAATGTTTTTCTAACAATTGAGCTTTTCTCGGTCACAAAAAGCCGCAAAAAGCGAGCCGAAAGGGCTGAAGAATGTTGCGTTCGAGAATGAATCACGCTTTGAAATTTAAAATTCCAAAAAAGGAAAAAGAGCGCGGAGTAAGAATAACAGCATTCCTTTGTTTGGCTTTCTGCGGTTATTCGGAAATGGACGAAATAAATAAAGGGCCGCGGACGGGGGCCGGGTTTTCCGTTTTTAATAATTTTCGTCATGCCCGGCTACAACATTTCGGACTTAACAAAAGTGCGATATCATTTTTTCTCCCCGGTAATTGTGTTTCTGTAGGAGCGTTATTCTACGTTACATAGTACGACCCACCTACATAGAGGCAAATGGTGGGCGGGTTAATCTCTCAACATTTTTAAAAGTGTTCGCCTGCCTTGAAACAAAGGATTTGTGTTTCACTGCCTTAGTACCGGTTTTCCACATTCAAGTTGTCTAATAATTATAAGGCGTAAATAGGATCGTGTGATTTATTGTTTGAATTTTATTTTTTACGGAACATCTGCTCCCAGGCACATTTTTGCTTAAGCCTCCTCACTCAAAAATTGAACCAAACGTCACTTTGTAGCATTCTGAAACAAGCAATACTACAAATTATTTGTATGTAAATTTTCTATGGATAGCTAGGAAAATGTCAAAGGTCTCCAGTAAATACATTTTTTAAATGTAATCCCTTAAATTTTATAAAAAACTACTAAAATCTCAGTAAAAAGTGCAGTTTGAAAACCAGCGAAGGCATTTTCGAACGTTTTACCTAAAACCCCAGTATGCGTTTCACAAAGAATTTAAAAGATTACAGTTTAAGAATTGTATTCAAGGGAAACTTAAGACATATTCCCAACCCATATAGAATTAACAGATAAATCATTTGTAGTATTGTTTGTGTTGGAAAGCCAAAAAGTGTGTATTTTTGGATGTTGACCCTTAAAACATCGTTATCTGAACGAATAGAAACTCGAGTTAGTAATTTAACCAATATTCAGACTTTACTGATACTACCATATCTATTTTATTAATATTGATCATGATTGTTAACGAAATGGTGACAATAATAGTTCACTACAATTGAAAAATTTTGTTTTCTCATTTGACATATTTTAGGTAAATGATTTAATTCAGTCTTAAAATTAAATAATTACTTTGTATAATAACACAGATTTAATTTTAATTTTTATGAGCGACCAGTTTCGCTTAGTCTAAGCATCATCGGGGTACAACATTAAGCTAAACGTAAAATACTTAGTGTGTGGTTATATATACTCGTACATATAGAGAGAGAGGACACACAAAGTGATTGCTTTCAACGAAAAAATAATAATTTAATGCTACGAGTAGAACGTAATATATCTTGGTCATTGGCATTTTTATACGTCTAGAAATATAAAAGCCTTTAAAACAATAAAGTGTAAAATCTTCCATTCTCGTTTTTTACGGATTTGGTTCTTTTATTACATGGAGTAAAATAAGTGTTTTTCACTTTGACCAGAAAATGTTTAAATATTCGAGCTTAACGAAATAAAATAAAATCTGTTTTTTTTTCATAAATCAAAATTCATGTCAATTTCAACCGCCTTCAAATTTATCAACACCAGCGTGGGGAGTGCGTGATTTTGTTTGACTTTCAATGACTTTTACGAATTACAATATTTTAACGCTCTATAGTTCATGATAGAAATGACATAACGTGAGCTAAAACTAGTGTATTGGCGTATCAATTTGAGTCGTTTCGCCATAGCTCATCGTTCGTGAGTTTTTTTCGCTTCTGTAGAACACTGATTTTCTACTTTACAGTTCATATATTATAGATTATACGAATAATAATTATAATAATACTTGAATAATTTATATAGCCCATTTTACGTGTAAATTAATGAAAACATACATTTTATGCAACTCTTTACGATTAAGCCCAAACCAATGGCTCTCCTAACCACCCTTAGAATTTAAAATCTGTATTTAAAACTCCGCTGTTCTTTGGAAATATCAACAAAACCCTCGATTGGGTTCCTCAATTTTTTTTCTGCCCATTGTTAAATGAACGACCCATAAAGCAAACAAATCTTCATTAAAATGGGTTATAAGATTAAATCCAGAGTTGGGTAGGAATTTGTAGGTACCCACGATATACAAATAAATTTCAATTAAATCCTTATTTTTTTCTATTTATCTTATCTTCACGTCCCCTAAAAATGGCTGGGTCCTTAATGGCGATGAAGCGGGTAGAAGAGTGTGTGAGGGTGGGCGGTTGAAGGGAGGGCCGAGGAGGGGTACGCGCGCGGAATAATAAATGACCGCGTTACCGGGCAGGAGACCGGGGGGCGGTTTTAACCCCCGGGTCATACATGGCGGGCGTAGGCTTTATTTTTCGGTCCACATAAGTGGGCGACGTATATAGGGATACCCGCAGAGGCCTACTCCCCCCGCCCGCTCTGACCCCCTTGCCTCCCAGGGAAACGGGCGCTGCCGACATTTTCAAAATGGAAGGAAAATTTAAATAAATATGTGTCACGAAAAGGATATTAGAATCTTTTTTTGAAAACCCTCATCAACTTTTTTTTCGAATTTGAATATTTTATTTCTTCTTTTAAACTACGAGTGTACTCACTGCTGTAAGTACTGCAATGTACTGTATATGGCATTTTTATAAATACTTTTGACAAGATAAAACTACCTGAATGAACAAATTATTAGCAACTATACTATAAATCATTAATTATTGAATGTGATGCAGAATGGCTTTGTGAGAAGCGACGCATTAAAATTAAACATCAATTCAGGACAGCACACTTTTCATTATGATTTTGAGCCTGGTGAATTAATTATGAAAATCGAAGAAAAGTGTTTTCAAATGTGCGCTGCTTTTTGGTTATTTTCATTTTATTAATGTGTCAAAATCAAATGACTTTACTCACATGCACTTTGTCTTTTTAATGTAAAGCTTTTGTTAAAGATTTGAGTATACTGTAAAATGTAATATATTAGGCACTGCACAGTACGCACACTTAGACGAAATATAGTAAAAGGCATCTAGGAATATATTTTTTTTAAATTGTGAATCATAACGCTCCAAAATAATACTCCACGGCTGTGATTGGCCTTAAAAATAATCTACCAAGAATCTGACAGGCTTTTTACTGTTTTGCATCCTTGTGAAAACACTCCATTACAGAAACAATTCTAAACGTAATATAACTACTCACAAAATGTTTGAATAAACTAATTTTAGGAAGGACAGTACCATAATAGTATTGAAGGTAATTAGGCAAAATGAGAAAGAGAATCGTATGTAATGTGTATAGACGTACTTTTCAGGAAATAATAGATTTTTACTTGACAATTGAACCAAAAATCAGAAAATATTACAAAGCTCTGATTATTTGCAAAAATAACTATCGATAGTTACTTAGTATTATTGATATCCTTAGATTCGTGGAATTTGTTTGTTGTTGAATCCGTTTTCGTTTTTTATTGACTTGTTAAATAAATAAAAACACCCACAAGCGGTGAAAACTTTTTAGACCACTTGTTCATAATTGGATGTAATTATGCAAAAAGTGTCCAACCTACAATTTACCCAAATCGATTTTTACATGTGTTCCTTTAGAAAAAATACGAGATTTCTGCTGAAATCACCCAAGCTCCAAATGGAATAGATTTTTTGGTAATTTTTTTATTATTAACGCACATTGCAGATATTTGACTTAAATTTATCTTTTAAACACTTAAATGTAGCTTAACTTAAGTTTTTTTTTTAAATAAATAAATTGATAGAATATAAATTACCAATTTATAATAATTCTTATAACGAAAAAAAAAACTGATTTTCTCTTTACAAATGCCGATTACGCATACTAAAGCTTTTGCATCGTTATATTTTCAAACGCCTTTTTCTCAGTTTCATCTTTATGAGGTTGCATGCTTTCTGCATTACTACGTCGAATTGAGAATACTTTTTACAATTTCTCAAACTAATGGGTATTTTAATTATTATTGTGGTAATGGGAGTAGTGAGAAAACATTTCTCTTAATTAATTATTTTACCGTCGCGAATCTTTTTTTTTTAATATTACGAGACTGTTCTTTACAAAATTATATAAATGCACTTAAAAAAAAAACTGGTTTCCTGTTAAATATAAGCCACTGCCTGTTTTCAAATTTTACTATTCCCTTTTTACTTTTCTTTGCCTGTCGTTCGCATTTTTTTTTCAATTACGCATTAAGTACTTTCGGAAAATGTTTAAATCTCTGTGGGCTTTCACCCCTCTTTTCTGAGAGAAAAATAATAAATAATTAAAAAGGGGTTTCCCCTAGACCGCAAGGGTTTCGCGTTTTTAGTGAAAACAATAATATTACATAGCTTTCATAAAGTAAGCAGAATAAAAGATTTTGACAAGTTGGTACCCTTTTTACGTGTTTTTAATTTTAATGAAGAACCAAATTTAAAAAAAAACTCGTTCCATCTCTTGCCATATAAAGGGTTATTGTATCTACGTAAAATGTGTATCAATTTACAAAAAAACATCCTTTTTATTACTAGCAAATAGAGGTTTTTGAACAATTTATTGAGCATTTTTTCGCCTTCCATGCCAGGGATGTCCTTGTATTATGGCGGATGAAATTGACAGTTTAATTGAACAGATACTGTACTCGCAAGTATTACTTACTTTTGTTGAGGATTTTTCATTGTATAATTAAAGGACATGCAAACATATTTATAAAATTATTTACGATTTTTTTTTTAAAATATGTTTTAACATATAAAAAATACAATAATTGGTATTTATACGAGATCAAATATTTAAAATAAATCAGATAACATTATTAAAATAATTATGATGATGGTATTGTAGCTGTGGTTTGTTTAGTGTGATATTTCTATAAAAAAAGCTTACATGGTTATGGAGAAGACAAAAAAAAAACAGACTACCTGCCACACTTTTCTGCTGGAATTAAATGCATTAATTCCAGACTCAAATAAGGGTTTGCACCACCAGGAAAAGTGCGTTTTGGTTGAATTCAAATAAAATTTCAAGTAAATTTTAAAATGAAATTGTTATATTTCTTGGTCGAGTTTTTCTGACATAACGACGTAACAAAAAACAGTTTTATACATAAAACTGTATATTTATTATAAATTAATATATCATACAGAAATATAATGGATGATACGTGATAACTTTATATGATATATAAAAAGCCTTGTATTTAGTTTATTGCCAATTTTATTATTTTTAAGCAAGGTATTTTTTTAGGGAAATGTTATTTTGTACAGACTCGTGTTAGATATACGTAGTTGGTATGTAGTTTACTTGTTTTTGTATTTGATAAATGTATTTTTTCGTTATTTGAAACACGAAATTTTAACAACATTATCTTATACTTATAAATTTTAGAAGACGCCGTAATTATATATTATTTTTATGTTCATAACACTGTTGAATAACGTGATCATTGAAATCTAAAATTTAAAGAAAGGTGTTTAATTTTCAGTGTTAACATATCTCTGAATATGAAAACTGGTAATTTCTAAATACAAATTTAAATATTTATAAAAAACGCCAATAATGTAAAATGATTTAGGTATCATTAAAATAAACTTTCAAAAAAATAATGTACCGAACAATAAAAAGAGTGAATTAATTCAACACACTAAAAGAGATAGCTTATTTACGTATTGGGAAGTGGTCTTATTGTGCGTGCCGCTTACGTGGGGTGGGAGAAAGGAAGGTATATATGTGCTCAACACACCTCTCTCCCATTCTACCCCGGAAAGGGGTAAATACGCAAATAACGGGGGTACATAATGTAATGTCATATCTTTATGACAAACACAGCGCTCGTTATCATTTCTCTAGAGGCGCTGAGGATGTTTCCGAATGAGGAATATGAACATAGTATTATGTTCCTACTCAGTTTTTACGACGCCATTTTGAAAACGGATACGGAAAGGTTAATATCGCCATCGCGCGGAAGGGTTGCCGAATTCACGAATCGGAGGAAAAACGCTGAGGTTTTTTTTAATTAAAATATTTTGTTCAAACGTCGCTTTAATGGTGTACGAGAATACAGTCCGCACATTAGGTTCAATATAGTGAATAAAACAAGTACCCTCTCCGAGTTCGTCCGTTATACACGTCTTTGGGGAATAATTCTACCACGGTGACGACTGACGACTGACGACTGACGACTCATGCTGCGGATCAATAAGTGGATTGTTTTGCACGAATCTAAAATTGGACTCACCTTGAGGTTTTTTTTACTTTTGATAGGTAAATTTAATGTTCCTATTCCTTTATATACCAGAAGTTTAAACGATATGTGGATGCATGTACGTTTGAAAGAAATTCGAACTGACTCTCTCGTTTTTCCGGAGCTACTAAAGACTAACCTAAACTAACTTAACCATGATGTCACCTTTGCTTAGTCAAATATCTTATCTGTTCTAATCGATCTTTGTCTACACTATACACGGCCTTCTGGCCTTCCGTAAATAACTTTTTTTTTTCATCATTTAATGGCTGTTGTTTTCTTCCTCAGACTTTTGACTGTCTTTGCAAACATAAAAAAAACGTTATTAAAATGTTGAAAAATGTGAAATAAATAAGTATTTTATAAAAGAAAAATATATCATTGCATATCACAACATGTCTCACGCTCATAAGAAATATAATGCTACTCTTAGTAATTGTATTGTAACTCTAATAGAAAATGAAAAGTATGTTACAAGACGGATAGATTCCACCAGGTTAAACTGAGTTACTTATAGATTTTGTTTTTAATTGGTAGAATTCTGTTTTAATTTTGGTAATTTATTTTTATCAAATTTAATATTATTAATATATTAAGTTCATTTAGTTTTATTTTTTATTTTTAGAGAAAGTTTTTTTGGCGTTTATGGCGATTATCAAACTGCATTTTCAAACAAAGTTGTCAAAATTTTGAAAACCTTCATTTTATTTATTTTCTCAATTGAAAGTGTGTTTAAAAATAATCAAAATTACCAACTGAAGTGAAAAAACGT
This sequence comes from Drusus annulatus, assembly GCA_022651775.1. Classification (NCBI taxonomy): domain Eukaryota; kingdom Metazoa; phylum Arthropoda; class Insecta; order Trichoptera; family Limnephilidae; genus Drusus; species Drusus annulatus. Next base: position 820,715 of record JAGWCC010000031.1, on the reverse strand, counting down.
CATATTATTATTTTAAAGAATTTTTTTTTCCCATGAATGTTTTTCATGTCCGGATAATTTTCTTTTTTAGGTTGTTCAAATATTTTCAATTTCTAATAGACAATCGGTTTTCTTGGACCTTTTCATATCAGTTACACTGTTGTTGCCATAATAAATATAAAATATCAAATAATAGATATGCATATCTGTCCGCTTGGTATCACAGTCGTTTTGACAGCCAAACTTTTCCCATTGACGAGGGTAAACGAGGGGCTTAGCAAGATTTTACGGCTGTTTAAGTCATTTTGAGATAAGTGTGATTGAAGGCGAAAGCAAAATAAAAATCATTTATTTTAAACGATTTTATAAAGTTCGTTTACTCTAGCTTTCTGACAGTACCCACGTATGAATGCTTTTACCTAAGTACATTAGCACTACGTACAAAAACCACGAGTAAATAATTGACGTTTTGTATCCAGTTAAGAAGGGTTTTTTATCCAGTTGAGACATTTTCCCTAAGAACTCACTAATATAAACTTAAATTCAGTCAATTAAATACAATCATCAGATGGTGATAGTAATAAGGCCTAATGAGCCGCAGTATTAGTTGGATAGACATTATGAGCGGCATCTGAATAAGTCCGAGAAAGTTTGCAGAGGATTACGAAAGAATCCATAAAATCAAAAAAAAAATTACATTACGAACTTAGATTGCCTTATTTTAGGAAAATGTGTTACGTTATTTTTGTTTACTTTGAACTAAGAGATTTTTCAATAATCCCATCAGAAATTGGGAATTATGGAATGTGGAAACAAGCAACACTATCTAAAAAGCTGCAGCTTCTAAGAAAACGTAAAACTGCCTCACAGTTAAATGTCCTGAATAATCAGCTTTTGGAGAGCAATCTACTATATCTCCCTTAATTTACTTTTCCTTTAATGTAGGTGCCTTGAAAATGACTAGCGGTTTAATTCTCTATGTCTTCTACACTTTATAATTTTTGAAGAAGATACTTTGGGGAATAAAAGTGCACAAGTAAAATTTGTGTCCTTGAAATCGATATCTCACACTAAACTGATAATGTGTGCTTTCCAAAGAAGATGTAAAGCTGTACATGCCTCAAAAAAAAGTTGAAAAATTAAATAAAACCTTTTTGTAATATCGTTTGGTAAAAAAGTCCCAAACTTGTGTCGCTTGAGTCAAGCCTTCTCCCAAATGGTATATATATTTTTGATGGCTTAAGGGCCACAACAGTCTTCAGAATCAATCAAGCTTTCGATGCAGAAAAACAAACTGATCATATCTCATATTTGACCAAAGTGTCGTTTCAAAAGCTCTTTTGCCTTTCCAGCGTCGATATGTACCTATCAGAAAGTTTTTTTCGTCTTTTCTTGTATCGTGCTTACTCACGTAGCTTATACGAGTATGGGCTGCACGCTCTTGACACAGGTAGATTATTATTTATTTGAAAGTCTTATAATATCACCTATCACGACTAGATTGTATTATGTACAAAATTCAAAGCAGAAAAGAAAAACCTTCCCTCTAATAAAATAATAAAGCAGCATTAATGCTTTAAATGCGTTTTCTTGGTTAACAATATCCGTGTGTTAATGGGATTCCGGTATCAACCGTATTGAATTAAAAACCGTCATATTATTGCTTGGACAACATTCGAATTTTCTCGATTTTACCCATAAAAAAACTTATTTGATCAAAAACTCTTTTTTTAAATCCTAAGTTTTACATGAAAAAAAAACGGATTTCAGAAACCTAGAATTTTTCGCATGCGGGGTAATTAGGTAATCTATTTTTTTATAACATTTTCGGTTGTTCTTATACCACCCGAAATACACATTCTTCAAAAGCACAATTCTTTTCTTTTAATCACTACTGCTCATTGTTTTTAAGCCAAATACTTTCGCCAGTCACCGTAGGCCTCCACGGTCGAGTGGTAAGACGCTCGACTACGAATTCAAAGGTCGCGGGTTCAAACATAGCATGCGCAATTAACTTTTATTTAATTAATATGTGTCATAACACATTTAATTCATATGAAATAATATATTGTGTATTTGCGGCACGTTCTAGAGTGGTAGATATTTTAGGTATCGCCCTTGTGAAAGACCACCATTCAGAATTAAAACGTTGCGTGAAATGGCTTTAGCCGTGTTTTGTGACCAGATCTGATTAGCCAGGTTCTTTTCAACCTTCCTCTTTTCTATCTCCTTGACTCTCCACTAACTTCAGCCTCACAACATTTCCCAATTGGGAATGTCATAGTCTCACTGGCTCTAGACTGTTGGGAGCAGTTGGGACTTTGCGGTATTCACTGTTAAAAAATTGAAAATTAGAGCAAATAACGAAATATTCATTTTTAATTGAAATAGTATATTTAACCCGTTTCCACAGTTTTAGGCAAAATTTTAAATAGTTATTTTATTTGTGTAAGTTCATTAATAAAAATGTATTAAAAAATGGATTCCGATTAGTTTCCGATGCTTTTATTGCCTATTTTAAGTAAAATAGCACACTAAGGGAAGAAACAGTTTTTACTTCGAGTCATTATCGTAATCGTTTGTAATGCTAGATGGCCTCAATTTATCATATTAACCTCAAAGGTGAAAACCAACTAACCTAAAGTAAATTGTTCAAACTTATAGGTATACGAGTATTAACGTGTGACCTAGTTCTTTCCCTTTACATATTTTAAAAATAATTGTATGTATTTTGTCTTCATCGCAATAAAACTAGATTCAGCACCGTCGTATTATAAGTAGATAGGTACGCAAAAAAGAAATATTGTACATTTTTACGAAAACATTTTTTCCTCCCTCCGTTGCAGGTACATCGACCAAAGTGTTAAATTATTTGATCGTTCATACGAATACGTACTATCCGTCAAATATCACATTCATTAATTCCAAATGAACTTTTCTTTTAATTAAAATCCTTATCAGGTTTGTTGACTAAAAGTAAATAAATGAACAAAAGCTTACGTTCATAACCAACTTTGGCAGTTCGCATTCCTAATAAAGCTCCCCAAACAGCCGCCACTTCAATAGGTAAACTATTAAAATCACACGTGCAGCATATTTCATTCACCCAACATCCAATGCATCTGCCGATTGCCCAATCGCCGGACATAATGGCATTCAAGTCCCGCGCCTTCCTGAAGAGAAAATGGCCGATGTGTTCGCAGACAAAGTGCGACCAACCCCTGGAGTGGGCACATCTCCTCCCACTCCTGCGCTCCTGTTACTCCTGCTACCCCGGGGCCTTAACTCTACCCTAGAACTCCCCAAGGCTACAGGGGGAGGTGGTGCAGGGGGTAAGGGAGGGGCGGTCGGGAGAGTCGGGAGAAGGGGAAGGGGTGGTCGCCCTTTACAAAAGAGCCGCCATTATTCCAAGCGCCAGTGTGTGGTGCGTGTTTTATGTGAGGTGCAAGTGTGTGGGTGGATGAAAGCTCCGGACGAAAAGCGAACTTTCGAGACTAAATTTCGAATGGAAATAGTTTATCACGAATGATTTATTGACGATGCGCTTTATATTTTAACCTAAAGCTTTTCAATCGTGTCATAGAAACCATTTTCGGCGGTCAGATCATAAGAACTATGAATTTATTCGCTGAACCATTTCAATTTTGTTACATAACCTATTCATAGGTAGATAGACACTCACAACCTACTCCTACTTCAGTAAAATGCTATAAAATCATCGAATGTTTGCTCACTTACTTTCATATATACTTAGTTATAATTGGTGTGCTCTAAAATAAATGATTTATTATTATCGCTATAATACGATTTATTTTTAATATACCTTGTTTACTTTATACAATTCTGTTGCTGACACAAAAAAAAAATGTTTCTGTCCCAGTGTATAATTATTCTGTCGAATGTAGTTACTTTAGATTAAACATCTTTTCCTAAACACTTTCAGGCATCGTTGGACAAAACGACGAAGAATTTCAATACTTCACACCTGCAGCAACTTTGGCCCCGTGCATTCTAATCCATCATACCTCTGGGGAGTTGCTCTTCATTGATGGACACCATAAGCATTGATGGTGATCCACTATATTAATATTTGAGGTAGGTACAGAATACATGAGTAATAAATCACTAGGTAAGTAAGTATATTAATTACAGTTTCGTAAACACAATATCATAATGTGGCGATTCTTACAGATTATCAAGTAACTCTTGGATAAGAAGTTGTGTACGGAATTGTTGTGTAAGTAATTTGAAAATGTGAACCTTCAAATAGTAGAAAGATACACGTCTCAATTAAAAAAATAACAACATTTAGTTAAGCATATAACTGATGGCAGAGAAAGAATGAAAGTAAATATTAATAATTATGAGATTCCTGAAGCGTACGTGTGATATAGCTACTTACCCATCCCAGAGTGGAAGATACTCTAAGTATCGCCCTGGTGAAAGACCACCATTCAGAATCGAAACGTTTTTTGAAATAGCTAAAGCCGTTTTTAGTAGACCAGATCTGAATGGCCAGGTACTTCCCAACCTTTCTCTTCCCATCTCCTCCCATTCCCCACCACATTAATACCACAATATATCCCAATTTAGGGATGATATAGTCGCACTGACTCTAGAAGGTGGCGAGCAATTGGAATTCTTGTGCAGTATCAACTATAAAAAATACGACCATATTACGAAGGAGAAGAAATTTTTTTTTTAAGTTCAGAAAGGAGACTTTGATAGGTGGTCGGAAAAAGAATAGACAAATGTATATATCTCTAACGCAGAAACATAAGAAAAGTCGGGGATGTTCGAGTGAATCAAATACCTGAGCCATGTAGCTTCAAGAGTCGTAATAACAAGTATATGAATGTAAATAATGCAAGGAGATGTGCCAAGTCAGATTTCTGCGGCGTTTTATCTTCCATATCTTCCCCTGTGAGAAACGGAGTGCTGAGGCTAAGTAACGTTGGCAACTGAGTAGACAAACGCGTTGGATTCCCACCCGGGCGTCGTGGGTTAATTCTTCTGCCAGCTAAGTCCTCCATCATTGCACAAGCAACATATTCCGCTTATTATGGTGGTAGTAGGAGTTTTTCAAATATTGTCAGGTTATTTGTAACCCGGGAATGTTTGTCTTACTTAAAAAAAAGTCTCGAAATATTTCATTATTCGAATCGAGCTCCAGTCCCCGGGGTTTCACATTTCTGGGTAGATGTAGATGTACATATCTAATATAATAAAATATTGAAAAGATAACAATAGATTATTTATTTTGAAAACGGTAATACTTTGATAATAAGCATAATTATATATTAAAAAAAAAAAACAGCATCTCAATTAAACTGACCATACATTCCATGCGGCGCAGTCCCTCCAAACAATTTATAGCTATTCATTCTGCCACCGTCTCCCTCCCTTCCCTAAAACCCACACCGCCAAACACACGCAGACGCGTTCCACACAGCCTTAGTTCACCCGTTGCTATGATGAAACTAGATGCTTCGGACTTTATCGGAAAACTCAGACAAAGTCAAAAAATACCGAACAACACGCTAAAACAACCCTTATTCAACATATAAATAAGGTTTAAAATAGTTAGAAAAAAATTCTGGTTGTTGGGACGTTTTTACGCCGAGCGCACTCTTCTAACATTTTACGTATAAAAGTATACGGTGTCTAGGATAAAACGCGTATTACTGGTGCGACCGAGTGTGGGTTGGGTTGGGAAAGGGTAAGCGGGGGGTTGGGGAAGAGAAGGGGAGAGGGGAAAGGGGAGGACGCGGTTTGAAAAACGAGCATACCAGCCACTGACTGTAGTTAAGTGAGAGAGGGTGTGGGGCTTTTTTGTACCCATGTAAAGATGTACGTAGCCTGACGTATGTAGGGGTGCAGCCGGGAATTTCTACGGTACTATATTGTTTACACGAGTACGCATACGTACCTACCTATACGTTTTATCTACGCATAGTGATTATTAATGTCTATTAAACTTGATAATTAATTCTAAATAAGATAGTGAAAATGAAATAATAACTTTGTACCTATAAGACCACAGGTTTCATTTTAATTTTTAAGAAAAAGTGAAAAATATTTTGTTATTACTATTTTTTTTTAAATGAACATAGCTTAACTTGGTATTATGTTTTAAATAATTTTCAGTATTCAATAACTGTAAAGGTACTGTAAGAGTGTTACAGGATTCAATTAACCAAAAAAAAAAAATCTAAAAAGACTTATGTTTGTTTATTGTAGTGATCACGTTAGTTTAAAATTTCCCAGTTTTGCCCCATGTTTTTTTTTAATAAAATTAAATCATATTTCAACAGTACTAGATTTTTTTACTTGTGGCAATTTAGTTACAAAAGTGCAATTTTTTTGCAGCCTTTACTTATAAACTACAGACATTCGGAAACGATTACCTTTGAAAAAAAAACACGATTTTCCTTCAGGTGTACCTAAAAATGATTCCTAGAACTACAACCCTGGTACGCAGAAATTGTAATATGCCCATCCCGCTCACTCCCGTGTAGTAGTAGCGTCGTCTCGCTCGCTCTTCCTGCGAAAAATAACCCCTTTCGCCATACCGACCGCTTGCTCCGTACTTTGAAAACTGGAAAAGCGATAGAAGAAAAGCACAAGGGATAAATTTTTGGCGATAAATTAAAAATATTAATTTATTTTTATTAAAATTATCGGTATAAGTACACTCTGTTTTCATTTATTAAATATAAAAGACCTTTGTTTGTAATTATAATCCTTGCCTAAAATATAATCGTCTATTTATCACAAAGCATGAGAATATTAATTTGTAAATAGTTTTCACGTAATAACACTATTATTTGTAACTCTCTGAACATACTCGTATGTATACCCAGTATTGAGAAAATATTTTTTTTAGTTAATTTTTACTAGTGGCGTGTACTAGTGGGGCAAATCAGTAAAAATAATTTTATAAGGAATGGGCGTCTTAACTATAAAGCATGAATTCTATGGGATATCTGATGCAGGAATCACTAAATAGCAGTGAGCTCTGAAGTTATGAAATTTAAACAACACTTTTGTTCGGACTTTCAAGGTCAACGCGACTATTTTCTGCTTGCAATCAATTTTTCATCGAGATCTATGGAATTTAAAAAAATATGTTTGTTGTTAAACAAGAAGATTGGTAGATACTCTCAGAATCACTCTGGTAAAAGACTACCATTAAATATGGAAATGTTAAGAAATTGTGTTTTGTGACCAGATCTCAACAGCCAGAAACTTTCCGACCTTCCTTTTCCACACCTCTTCCCCCTTCCCCTTCCTTCAGCCTAACTACATACCCCAAATGTAGGTGCCATAGTCTTATTGTCTTCGGGCAGTTGCGCAGTTGTGCGGTATTCATATTAAACATAAATAAACAAACGATATCATATATTTATTTAATTTTAAGATTGTTCAACTAAAAAAATACATAAAAGGGTCTTGAATTCTCGATCGAAGCCGAGTGTAAAACCATGAATATTTTTATTGAAATTTTATTTATTAATCAATTAAATTTATTCCTTATCATTTTACAACAACTTTTACTCCGAGCACACACAATTTCACATTACCTACAAAAAACCTCCTAAGGGAGGGTGAGGGAGGGGGGCGAGCCACGCCCCCCCTTGTGCTCATTGGTTCGCCTGCTAAGGAGGTCTGTGACGTCACCGTCGGAGTAAAGAGTGTGCACCGAGAATTAACTTTACTTTGCTGCTGACCTCCGGTGGGTTCGTACGTCTGGAAGTGTTTTTTTATTGATGTTGCAGGTTATGATTATAGACAAAGCAGATTATTAAATAATTTGTAGGTAATCGAGTGCAAATTCCGTTTTCTTTCATCCACATATATTTATGATAAACTCTAGGTTTTTTTTTGAAAAAATGTTTTTTTGTAATATACGTATATAGTTTTTTTAAATTTTGATACAGCAAGGAATTTCAATTGTAAGCGCATGGCATTTGGAAAAAAAATAGTGGAAAGCGTTGAGGCTTAAGAAAATTAGGAAGCGGAAGGAGGAAAGATTTGGAAAAGATGGAAGTTGGGACGAAATAGGTACCAGACTTTTAGAAAAATTCAAATAATTTAAACTCAGTTTTGAAACATTCCTGAACATTAACCAGTAAAGAAATGAAAAAAGAACTTTGTACCTATAAGACCACGGATATTATTTTAATTTTTATGACCGACCGGTTTTGCTTAGCTTAAGCATCATCAGGGTACAAAATCAAACTGAACACTAAATACAAAGTGTGCGGTTATATAAACATACAGAGAGAGAACAAACTTTAAACTAATACAAAAGAACAATGAGAAAACAATAGAATAACATTTGAATAATTGTGTAACAAAGGAACAGAGAGAAAGAGAGATAATACGAATTTAAAAAGACAAAAAAAACTGAGATTAAGGAATAATAATAAATTTTGTAAGTTTACCGGAAATATACCTAATATTGGAATACTGGACAAATTTACTTAATTATTAAAAATACTTTAATGGCTTTCTTTATTTCTAGTGCTTCTAATTTATTTAATCTGTGGCCATTATATTTTTTGTGCAGAATATGAGCACCGGTGCTTTTTATTAAAGGTAGGTATGATCTTTATCAATAAGAATATTGGCGAATTCAGAAAAACCATGGTAATTTGAACATCTTAGATGTCGTATTGGAAATCATCACATATATTAAATGGCTAGCTAAGCATGCAAATGAATAATTAAAGGAAAAATCATGTTTGATGATGGCTCGTTATTACCTAATTTTAATGTGTATGTGAGTGGATATGTTAGATAAATGGTTTGTCAGATTGAGACCTCTTGATTTTTAAAAATTATGTGAAATGTAATTTCGAATATTTTAATACCAATCATGTTTTTTTCTAATTTGAATATTAATGAAAAATCGCGAGCTTAGATTTTCGAAATTACTGCACATAGCTTCTCAATCACATGATATCTAGTAAACATATAGAAATATATATTATTATGAGATTACAGGTACAGGAAAATAATAGTTATGGTTCTAGATCTTCTTTCGGGCATATTAAAAAAACCTTTTTTAATTATCATTAACTTACTAAGGATTTCCTTAAAAGTTGCTGATATTGTTTCAACAATATCAGCAACTTTTAAAACAAAATAAAATAGAAGAAGACGCAAAAAAAAATAAATTATTAAGTGGTGACCTAGTCCTGAGTTCGGGACCTCTACTCTATTCGGAAGTAACGTCTCTCCCAATTGAGCTTCTAAAACATTTTTATATGTTGACATTTTAATCAATAATATTTATCATAAAACTATTCGAAAACTGATTTTCGTCATATCCTTTTTTTCTGTGTCTTCTCTTGTTTCATAACGGTCGGTAGCTGAGTGAGCGAGCGTCGGATTCCCACCCGGGCGTCGTGCGTTCAATTCCTCTGCTGGCTAAGTCCTCCATCATTGCACAAGCAACATCGTCCGCTTCTTATGGTGGCAGTAGTTTTTAAAATATTGTCAGGTTATTCATAACCCGGGAACGTTTGTCTTTCTTTAAAAAAAAAATGAATATACGAGTATGTATTTCATGAAAATTGTTGATATTATTTCAATAATTAAAGTTTAACTAAAATATTGTAAAAAAATGGCACTGCTTTGGAGGCTCCATTTTTTTACGGAAGAAGAAGACTATCAGCCAAACATTTTGTTTGATTCAATGTTTCGTCGTGAAATTTTCTTTTATGCTAAGTACCTATTTTTACCAAGGATACATTCCCAAGTGGTAGATACTCTTAGTATCGCCCTGGTGAAAGACCACTATTTACAATTGAAACGTTGATTGAATTGGCTTTAGCCAGATCTGAATTGCCAGATACTTCTTGACTTTTCTCTTCCCCATCTCCTTCTCTTCTTCACTACCTTCAACGTCATAAAATACCCTAATTTCGGATGTAGTTGGGACTTTTGTGCAATATTCACCATAAAAATAAAATAAAAACAGTATTTATATTTTCTACTGCCGTGGCTTAGAAAGTTAATTATCTCTTACCGACAGGATAGTCAAAGCGTAGCACTTTATTAAAGTGATAGTGTAAAAATATATAATTATACCTTGTTGTATAAATTACTAACTAATCGTTAGTATTACTCTCAATTTTGTAAAAATATAACAAAATTACAGGATTGAAGTGGGTACCTACCTAGCAATATCTAAATGTTTTGAAGTTAATTGAATTAAATGTTTACAACATTAAATAAATATTTTGAATATTTTTGCAACTCAACATAATAAGCAACCATTTGGAAATATTTTTTTCAAACCACTACAAATGTACCTACACAGTACCAAAGACGTTATTTCGTTAATTTTTATGACAAATAATAGCATTTATTTTTAAATTGATGCCTTATTAGATAGGTACATCCTTACCTAGATTTTATCTAACTGTTCACTAGCATAAAAAATATTTTTAAATTTCTTTATTAACTTTTAAGATATAATATATGCAAATCTCAAACACAAAATATGTGTATTGTTAGTATGTAAAATAATATCTATGAAGGTTAGTTTTTCGGTTCTTGAAGCATTTTTATAACGATAACCTCTTTATTTTAGTTCATATCGTGGTCAGTAACTAAACATAAATATAATTTTGACAGATACTTACTTAGAATTCTTAACGAATTACAAAATAAAAATTTGCTCGAAATCATCAATTCCTTTTTTTAATAAGTTTTACCATGAAGTCAAAATACAAAAAATAAGGTTATGTGTATAAGTGGGTATCCAGTGTTTTCAATAGTACCTAAGTCGAAATAACATTATTAACATAATTTTGATATTCCATAATTTTCACAATTTTTAAATAAGGGAGAAAAGTTGCCGACGGTAACTACCCAAAAAAGGGGAATTTTAATTTAAAGTTTATTCAATCGACTAAATGTTATCTGCAGCCTTAAATAATTTTTTTCAATCTATAAAACATATTTTTTGATAACATTTACCAGAACAAAATCAAGTAAAAAATATAGGTAGTGCCCATCTACGTAGTTAGAACCTTTAAGGTAAAATGTTGTTTTTTCACTATCTTTAAAATTATTATTTGAGTTTTGGTAGGTACCTACAATATTTTTTTACTCGTGACAGCTATTTCGTTTACTTAAGGCTGAGAAACACTTTTTGAAAAAATATTTTATTTCAATTATTGTATTGGTTGAAAAAGGATGTAATTTTTTTAAACAATACTTAAGTTATTAAAAAAAAAACATCTAAACAGATCTAGGCCATGATTCAGAAAACAACGAATTTGCAGTTTTACTACCGTCCCATTAGTACATTTTTTGCTGTAGTGTGTTAGCGCTTATATTTAGTAAATGCCTGCATTTCGCTTTTTTATGATTTACAGTTTCGATGTTAGATTGAAGCTTAATATTTGTAATAAATTCAACAATTTTATTGCCTGTATGGAGAGTCGTTGCACTTTTTAATCTTTCTATAAACTACTTTTATTTACTTACTAGCTACTTCCATTAGGGCGTTGTGTATTAATCATTATTAAATTAACTTTCACTTCGGGTTCTGAAAATTTTCCGTGGTTGCAATTATTTTATTTGCATTTCAAGCTTTTAAAACCCATAATTTCATGTAAAAAAAAACACTTCACAAAACTTAATACCACTAAGACCAAGCGGCGTTTCCACCCAAAACCTGTTTTTTTTAAATTTAAAATTCATCGGGATCTGAACCTATGAACCCCATAAGCTTAATTAAAGCACGTTACCACTTTACTTCTTAAGATCCTAACACTTATATGATTACATGTTTTTCACGTGAGGGGTTAAATTCTCCTTTCGTGTAAATTAACAATTGTATTGTAAGGGAATAAGGGTACGCCATTATTGCATCTCGTTATTTAACGTTTCGGATTATTTCACAAATAAAAACAACCCCTTATGTTGTGTAGAATATTTATTTAAATATATATAAAACTGCTAACAATATCCAAAAAATTAAATGTATTTATTTATTCTTGCTAAAATATAAAAAAAAATACATGGGTTTGCTCCGTGTCTGTCTCACTAGGATATTCCTGTGTTAAGACAGACGTAGGTACATAAATTATATAATATTAAATGTAAATATTAATAAAGATAAAATAAAAAAAATTAAAAAAGGAGAAATAAGAAAAAAATTAAACATGAAATTAAATGAAAATTAGAACAAAGTTTTTGTATGGAGATTGCATTACATAGATATTGTTTAGGTTGTGCACAGTAATAAAAAGTAATAAAAAGTAATAAAAAGTAATAAAAAGGAAAAAGAAATAAAAGGGAAAAGAAAAATGAAATTAAATAAATATTAGAATAAAGTTATTACGTGGAGGTAACATTTTAAAGATATTATTTGGGAGTATAGAGGTTGTGCGTAAGGTACATTTATTATTTGTTTGGATGTTTTATGATCTAGGTAAAGGTTAATACAGAAAATAAAAAATAGGATTGTACAAACTATAAAATAAAATAACTGTACACTTACATATCTATCCTCATATACCTCTTTTTTACGTATAAAACAAAATTTAAGTGATTAATAGAGTTTGAGAAAACATTCTGTTTTATTAGATATGAAAAAAATTCAGAGCAATAATTAATTGTTTTTATTTAAATTTTATTCAATGATTAATTTTTCTCAATTCATATATTTCCGTGTTTTTTTACAGTTTTTTTGACCTATATTAATTATAAAAAATATCTAAAGAGTTCAGACTTCAAACATAGATCGTTTTAAAACGAGATTATGTCTGCACCTGCTATGTGATTCGTATCTTATTCCACCATCTCGTGTATTGATATGTACCTATGAGGGTCACCCTCATAGGTATCCCTATGACGAAAACATAATGTATATTTCTTTATTTAACTAACCTACGTCATCAATACCTATTGACTCTAAAAATCTCTACTTCATTTTAATACCTTCTGAAAATACATACGATTCAAATTATCACACCAATTCAAAAAAAAAATCAAGTTTTATAAATTTTGAAATTTGCTGTTTTTGAGAAAAATATCCGTATGGAGCTAAACTAAAAATAACCGGTGCACTTAAAATAAAATTAACGTTATTTTTTTTACCTTTATTCCTTTTTCTACCAATACACTTTCTACTTTCTACAAATACACAAAACTGTTAACATTGTACCTAAACTTCTTACACTTTACTACTATTTACAACTTATTTCAAACAAAATGTTAATAACAATAGGTACATATTATGCGATTCATTTTCATTAGCTAGTTAGAAACACAAGCATTGTACACTGTACTGAAAATTTGATCGTATGAGTATTACCATCTTTTAGTACATACCTAATTTTTGCGCCATAAAAACAAGGTTACCTACAACCTACCTGGTATTATGTAGTCTCGATCAAAATACATGTATTAATATTTATAAACACATTGTTTTAATTTTTTTTGCATATTTACAGGTATTTGTCATATATTTAAACGAACTATAGTTATAATTCAATATATAAGTACATAGGTACTCATTAATCAAATCAGTATTATTGACATAATAGAAACATGATTAGTTTATCGGTTTGGAAGAGTTTCTACAATGCATAATCACGAAAATTTAAAAAAAAAAAATGTTTTCCCGTCGGCAACATTTTTTCAGAATATTTTTTCTCGACTACTTATTTATTAACTCAAATGAAAACTTATTCTGTCATAACTATTGCTGGCATTCTCCAGTGTCAAAACACCATAAGTAAAAAAATTCTAGGTAAACTCCTGTTTCGTAGAATTTCTTGCAGAAATCACTCACTTTAGGTCAAAAATGTAATTTAATGCAGAAAAAAAAACACATATTTTGAACAGCAAAGGTCAATCACTTTCTTCACTAACCCACTGCAGTAAGTTAATCATAAATCTCTATTTTAGAAGTTTATTAGTCCCTGCTTGATCAAAAATGTGTTTCACATTTATCTTTTCAATCAAAAATGCTGATTTAGACAACTTAAAAGATTTTCCTGTGAAAATATTTGTTGGTATCTTAGAAAACTCACGTATCCTAATAATTTTTGAGTGGGTACTTATAGAAATATCGGCTTAAAACATATTTTACTATGAATACCTATTACTTTTTAATATAATTTTGAAAGTACGGTTTAATCTTGACAATTTAAAAGTTGTGCATGTTTTAAGGTTACGCTCCGACTAACTTAAGTTTCTTGGAGCCATTTTCTTCTAAAAAATCACTTCTGTAGGTAGTGTAAATATTTTAGGGAATCCCTTCAAAATAAACCCTTTAATTTATACACATTAATTTTTATTAAGTACCTATCACGTAGGTACTTTTTGTTTGAGAAAAGTTACCGACGGCAACTTTAATAGGTATTTCAAATAATACTTAACGTTCTCCTTGATTTATTACCTGCACTTAATAAGTTGCACACGTTTTCGGCAGATTTCTCAGAAATGTATTTTTCTTCAATTTCACGAAGAAACTGTAGTGGACATAGAAATCTCAACAGTCAATGGTCTTGCACCAATAATACAATTAATAGTTGTTTTAAATATGTAAAATAACTTTTGTAGTTTTTTTATTTTTATTTTGCCTCAAGATATTAAAGAAGTTACAAAACTAGTTGGCAACCAAAAAATTCAAATAAAATAGTGAGAATAGCAAAGATATTTATTATTAATTAACAGATAACATTTATAGAGTAAACAACGTAGTATTACATGTATTATGTTTTTCTATTTTCACCAAAAAAGCTATTGAATACATAAAATGTTCGGACGTACCAATTACAAGTTAGAATGTAGCGATTTAAAATAATCTTTATTTTATGTTTCAAAGAATATGCCTTACAACAGCTTTTGTTATTTTAAAGGTAAAAATAAACATCAAAATGACTACATTTAGCCTTTTCAGACCCTAGACTTACTTACCTATTTATATACGAGTATGCTAATTGCAAAGATTTTTTTGGCATTATTTCAATCAATTTACAGCTGAGAAACTCACAAACATGAATACTGGATTTCAGCAGTTTTAAAATAGAATTTATAAATTTACTTAAATTATTTTCTACAACGTTAATTCATGAACTTAATTTCATTACTTCTCTTTGACTAAGTTTCTTTCGGAAAACATAACATTTTTTAATTATGTTGATTATCAATTTGAAGAGCCTTTACTTTGCATCATATTTGAGTTTGGCTATATTGTGTTATACGTATGTAAGTTATAACATTGAAAATCCATACAATCGACCCACATTCAAAGGAAGTTATAAATATATGCTATCAACGTGCACTAATAACGTATTCAAATTGGCACGGTACAGACTACAGACCAAACAATTTATTGTGTTTTACAGAATTTATAAAAAAATACTCTTTAACAATATCGTTTTCCTGACAATAAATAACTATAATAAGATAAACATCTTTGTAAAACCCAAATAGTAATTACAAAACTATTTTTTATAGTAGGTAAACTCCATTAAATGGCATATATTTTTTGCAATCTTACAATTCGTATCACGAATTTAGGATTTATACAACTATACCCATTCAAGATTTAATATTGATTTTATAACCAACCTTTATCGTGCTTGAAAGATTTTTACGATCGCCGTCTAATCATTTTTATATGATCCATTAAACAGAACAAAAATAGCCTTTTTATCCCTTTGAAATGCCAACCTAACAAAAAGTGTTAAATTAAACAAAATAATATTTTAAGCTTGGCACGGAAAACTTATTTTTAAAAACCTAATATTTTACTTTAATACTAAACGACCTCTATGCCAGAACGGTGAGCTTCTACACTCTGGACCCAGAGGTCGCGGGATCGAAACACGGTTGATTTTAATTGATTATATTTACACAATGTATCTTATTTCACTCACATTATCGTATCGCCCTTGTGAAAGCTAACCAATAAGAATCAAAACATTGTTTTAAATAGCACTAGCCGAGGTTAGTGACCAGATCTGGATAACCAAGTATTTCCGAGTCTTCCTCTTTCCTATCTCTTTAATTTCCACTCCCCCTTCAGCCTCACAACATACCACATGCTCTTGTCTCGCTTGACTCTTGGGAAGCCACATTTAAAAGCACTTCACACTACCTACCCATTTTCAATAAGGGATAGAGGGCAAACCATAAAACTGAACAGCGAGTTCGAAGGTTTTGTAGCCATAAGTTGCGGCGTCTTCCACTACTGAGTTTTCCATCAAACTTCCACTGAATTACATAATTAGTTGAGCAATCTTCCACCCCAACATTCTTTTCCCCATCTTTCAATGTTTTTTTTAGGGCGATACATATTCGATATTTAAAAGCTGCTTCTTAAAACCTTTATCTCCGTAATAGAATTTACATCACGAATAAACTAACAATATTCGAACTCCTTCGACAACCATCATTATCATCGGAAAATGTTTGTTGTGAAACGATGGAGGTTATAACTAGCAGAAGATCGAACCCGTGACGCCTGGTTTGGAACCCGACGCCATTGACCACTCGCTTATTAACTTGTACTTCCTTACCCAGAGTGGTAGATACTTAAAGTATCACCCTGGAGAAAAACCACCATTCAGAATTGAAACGTTACTTGAAATGGCTTTAGCCAGGTACTTCCTTACCATCCTCTTCCCCATCTTTTTCCTTTCCCCACTACATTCCGCCTCATAACATATGCCAAATTGAGGATGCCATAGTATCATTGGCTCCAGGTGGTTGGGAGCACTAGGGACTCTTATGCGGATTCACTGTAATTTTTTCTTTTGATACAAACCCAATCATTTTGTTTTTGCTCTCTAATGTGAAACGACTCACTTAAATTTTAAAAAATAAAGAATAAAAAACGACATCTACATGGTGGGAGTATAAAATCCGTTGGCGTAGCTTTGCGAATGTTTCTCTGTTGAAAACTAGACGCAAAGCTTGTTTCAAACAATGGCGCTATATATTTGGTGTAATCAGTCCGCGTGTACACTCCTGAGTTCGTGATGTGTGCCTGATAAAGCCCTGGAGTAGATAAGTGTGAAGAATGCGGGGCGCAATATGATGGACGAAATGGTGAGCAAATGGAAGTAGATTTGTTGATACTAAACGGCGCTATATAAAAACATAATCGTTGACTTCCATCTTAACAGTATTTTATACTAGCAACCTAATTTTTACGTATTGTATATAAATATTACGAATTCGAAGATTTCAAGACCAAACCTGTACATCGAATTAAAAAATTGATAATCCAACTCTGTTACCCTGACAGAAATACATTTTTATAGCATTGATTTTAGTTTTAGTTTTATTTTAGCTGCTTGTACATCAAAGTTTACAAAGTGTCGGATTATAATTTTTTTTTTTTTACTTAATAACAATAACTTGATATTACTAATTTATTTTATATGCTTCTTATAGGCTATTTTAAATTTATTAATTGGTATAATTTTAATAGTTTCCGGCAGCGCATTATAAAATTTCATCCCTTTATAAAGTAAGCTTTTTGGTATCGTTTTTATTATTTTTTAGTAGTTTGATTTCTTTGCACGTCCGTGTATGTCTGTGAATATCCATGTTGTAAATAATTTTGTTAGAAATATATTTTGGTAACAAGTTGTTTTGATTTTTGATTATTTTATGTATAAATATCAATGTGTTTAATGTTTAAATTCTCTTTGGATGAATATACATATTTTAGAATACCAAGTGATTACAATTTTTTTATGCCATTTCTGTAGTTTCTATATTTGTTTCATTCGAGATAATGTTTCTTTTACTTTATTTTCTGGCCCCGATTTGACGGCTTTTCTGTTTCTCTTTCCCAATCATGAGTGCCATCCAAGGATCTTCTGCACAAACTAGAATATTTCCACATGAGTGTGCATATTGTAAGGGTGGTATTGGAAACCTATTCTTACATCTTACTTTGGTTCATTCGACAATATTTCTATTTTGTAAGAATATACCTACATGGTATTACAATATCTCTGGTGAGAGTTCCATGTTTTGTGCTTTCAATGTAAGTTTTGGATGGTTGAATTGATTAAACATACATGTTTGGAGATGGATTTTGTGAATTTGGCTATGTTTTCTGAAGACCGCCATCTAAATGTTCTTCTTTCAATTCCACTGGTCTGTTATTTACTAGTCAATCTAGTCATCCAAGAATCATGCTGGTAAAGTAAATAACTTTCAAAATCAATGCTTAATTTATACTGCCTCAAAATCTTCTCCCTTAGTGCAACGTATCCTCTAATTTTTTTCGACCATCTAAAAAAGCCTTTTTCGTGAAAAGTGTACCCTTTTTGTTGTTTTACGATCCCAGCCTATCTCTGGGGCAGACAATCCCGTGAAAGAGATTGAGCAGGGTATCCCTTTGTACCCGCGGCCTTTTATTACGTTGTCCTAATGTGACATTTCCCTCTTATCTCGGGGCCTTGGCGTAAAATTTTATTATGTACACATTCTCTGTTATGTAAATTGGGACCCAGACCCAGAAACGGGAAAGTCTCCGATCCCAGTGGACTTGTTGAATATTGATGGGAGATGGGATAAAAAGGATTTTCATGAATATTTGGCATCTGGCAGTAGATCACTTTTTGTATACGTTAAATAACTTTCGTCATCACCTCGGTTATAATAGTATATGCATTATAATAAATTCCAAAACGTATATTTACCATGTGACGTGAACATTTAGTGATATTCAATTTCTTATGCAGGTATTGAGATATACTATTGAATTAAAGTAGAAGACAACGTCTAGAATAAAATCAGTGTAAATTTTGGTCAGATATAAATTTAAATAAGCTGAAATAAGACGTTAGGAGCATTTTGACCCCTAACGTAAAAAGGACATTAAATCTCCGTTCAATGAAATGATATTTACTATAAACCATCCAATTGTAACTATTTGGTTTTGCTGGAAATTCAACGCTCTATTTTGAATAAAAAAAGGTTTGAAAAATATAGTATGTCTAATAACTTATATTTTCTCAAAATTGATATTTTGAATGCTTAATGTAATTTTTTGCATAAAGTTTTTGTGTTCAATTTGTAGAATTCCATGTTTTTTAAACATAATTCATTTGAAATCAATTCAATGTTATTTTTATTTATTATAGTTCTGCTAGTTTTATCAAACTGACTTAAGCGCAGAAACAGCTGTCACTAAAAACAAAACAATACTAAAAACATTAAATTTAATTCAATTGAATCATATAAAAAAATACATAGTATAAATAGTGATGAATAAACCGTTGTTAGCTGAAAATAGTCGTGCTGACCAAAAAAATCATACATAAAGCTGTTTTCATCTAAAAATGCCAGATATCAGCGTTCGAAGGTTTTTATTTCTATTTCAAAAGACAGATTTCTGCTTCATAAGACAAAAATCGTAATTATATATTGACCGGTCGGTAGCTGAGTTGAGAACGTGTCGAATTCCCACCCGGGCGTCGTGCGTTCAATTCCTCTGCTGGCTAAGTCCTCCATCATTGCACAAGCAACATCTTCCGCTTTATATGATGGCAGTAGGAGTTTTTCAAATATTGTCAGGTTATTCGTAACCCGAGAATGTTTGTCTTACTTAAAAAAAAATAAAAAATATATACATGTATATATATATATATATATATATATATATATATATATATATATATATATATATATATATATATTTATATATATAATATGATCAGATATTTACCATAATCAAATTGCCCCCTGCCTATTCCTGCTTCCACAAGTCCGCTAGGCTGTAGCGACAGCTCGGGGTATCCCTCCGTATCGCCAAAATAATTTTTGTGCCAAATCTCCGGGATTCTGGAATAGATTTTTTTTATCTCCAAGTGCGTTGGGCGGGAAAAAGGAGCACTATTCGTGTTTGCTTATCCGACCATTTCCTTTTAACGTTTGAAACGTGTCTAATATTCAAATACACGCTTTTTACTGCCCTTCTCTCGGCAAGCAAATACCAGTTAGGTACCGTCGTAAAAATGGAAGATATCATTTTGAACGTGATAAGCCTCGTGCTAAAAAAATAATATGACAACAAAAAAAAATCCTTTGGTGGTATTTTATGCAAGTAAGCAATTTTCTTCCTTACCATTATTTATTATAAAGGTTATTGTAGAGGATATTATTTCATACAAAGATGTGTAGGTACCACAAATAATCTTTCTACGAGATATGCCTCTTATCACAACACTTTACATTGAACGAGTGCTTAAATATTTTCATCTGACATTGTGATTAAATGAGAAGTTAGTGATATTGCTACATTTAATTGACTTCGAATAAAGTAATTCTTATCACATTGAACCACTGTCTATCTTATTTATTGTCGATATTATTTTCCAGATAATAAAAATAAGTTTCTTTAACATGAATATTTTTCTATTAATTAAGTAATTAAACCATTTTTTCGCGACAAAATGACATAAAAAATATAGCAACTTCATATCCCAGTAGTGATTGTCTGATAAATGGGTTTGTCTTAAATGTAATAGAAAAATCATTAAATTAAATGCATTGCAAAGTGATTTTAAATAGCTGCGATTAAAACGGAAGGGAAGGGGAACATTGACAAAAACCGACTTAAGTTATTTCAATTCAAAAATAAATATTAAAGAAATCCAAACAAAAAGACGCAAATATAGTAAATTATATAATAAATCAAATTTCGAACAAATTATATACGAGTACTTACATACATTTAATTAACAATTTTCCTAAATGTGAATACCGCACAAGATGCCCAACTGCCTGAATCCAGTGGAACTATGCCATCATCCATTGAGATATGTTGTGAAGCTGAAGGTGTAGAGAGGGATAGGAGATGGGAAAGAAGAGGGTTGAGAATTCCCTGGATATTCAGATCTGTTCACCAAATACGGCTAAAGCCATTTCAAGCAACATTTAGTCTTTCATTAGGTCGATATTGAGAAAATCTACCACTCTGGTTAATATTATAATGATAAAGTTAAATTAATTATGATCTGCGAAAAAATCGCACAATATTAATGCTGATATAAAAAAATAGTATGAAATTTTTAAGCTTTAAAATAAAAATTTAAAAAGTAACGTAGCTTTTAACGCATATAGAATGTACCTAGAAAGGCATTTGAAGTTTTCCTGTGAATAAAAGATAATTTTTAAATCTGCTTAAATTTTCCATTATTTCGCTCCTCGGGTTCCAATCTGTGATTAAAACTAAAAGTACCTTTAATTTACCTTTTTAAATACCTACCCACATAATTCAAATTTCAACCCTTGTCAAATATTCCAACGTTTCTGGCCTTGGCCGAAAATTGCAATTAAAAGGTAAATCAGGCATTAAAATTTAACGATTATAACTACGAAAATGAAGGACCCTCATCTCAGCGGGCTTGCGAAATACAGAAACAGAAAAAAACAGGCCTAGAAGGGGATAATACATGGGTCCTTAACGTACAAATAAACATTTTTCTCCAGCAACGTCTTGAAAATTTAAAATGTTAATGGATTTTTATCATTATTTAATATTTATCAGAAACGAAAAATTGGTTGACAAACCAATATGTAGGTCGGCGTAATTTGACGACCTCCGTATTCGAGTGGTAAGACGCTTGACTTCGAATTCAAAGGTCGCGGGTTGAAGCCCGGCGGGCGTAAATAAATTTTATTGGATTATTATGTATCATAACACATTCAATTAATTTAAAAAATATATCTATAGTATATTTGCAGCACGTTCCAGAGTGGAAGATACTTTGAGTATCACCCTGGTGAAAGACTACTATTCAGAATCGAAACGTTGCTTGAAATGGCTTTAGGCGTGTTTGGTGACCAGGTCTGAATAGCCAGGTACTTCCCGACTTTTCTCTTTCCCATCTCCTTCCCTTCACCGCTACTTTTAGCCTCACAACATACCCCGATTGGGAATGCCATAGTCTTGCTGGCTCTAGACGGTTAGGAGGATTTGGGACTCTTGTGCGGTATTAACTATAAAAAAGTAGGTACACTACAAAGTCAAGTACCTCGCAACTTCCTTCTTTCTGCATTTTTTCGAAATCACAACATCCCTCAATTATGTTTGCGATGTAGAGCACATAGACTTATTCTTGTAAGGTGCCCATTCTTGTAAAAACGTCAAATGGTTTTTTCACGATAGTATCATGAAGCTTGACTCTGTACCTAATAATATGCTTAAATCTATTTTATTCGTACATTATTTTAAAAGCAAGTGATTCAGCATCACGTATATCCTAAATCAACATTTACTGATTGATCTGAACTAAATTAATTTATTTCTAAGTAAACATTTTGGCTAAATAACACCCCCTACTACGTTGCGCCGATCCAGTAAACATAACGCTATTTGCTATCAGAACGAGGCGCAGATCTCAGGTCAATTACGGAGGGTAGAATGGGGTGACTGTCAGCGGCAAACATTGGGCGGCCATCTAGATTTTTTAAATTTTTAATAGGCAATTCCTGAAGGGCGGCCCGCCCACCGACCTTTGCTTCCGCCCCCCCGCCGCCTTGCCTTTCAAAGGATCCTGCTCACTTGCGTAATTAGGTCGAAGGTTTTCGGGAGGCTTGATAAAAGAAAACATTTGAAATACGAAAATTGAAAAAAAAACTACATTTCGTCACCGTTTAAAATAATTGTATTTCTTTACAAGATGATTATTAGAGACTTTGCTATGTTCGAAATTAAAAACACGTTCTTATTGAATATTTAAAATATATTGAAGAAATAAAATGGTTTAATTATCGAAATTTTAATTGATATATATTTAAAAAAAATTAAATTTCAATTAATCTTTTAATATTTTTGGGAGAAATGACTCATTACTTTGCAAGCTGAAAATACTTAAATATGTTATATGACGTCAGAACTAATTAATGTAAAGTTTTTTCTACTTTCGATTAAAAAAACAAACGGATTTTGAATTAACGGAAGCAATGATAACTAAATACTTTATTTCCGATGAGTCTCGATACTTAAATAGCAACAATTCTAAATTAACTGTCTTCACGTTTATTTAAGGTGGATAATTTCATTTGGTTGAGGAAATGAGTTCATTTGTAAAAACAACAACTAAGATTCCACGACGACATCCGTCAAACATTTGTTTGCTTGGGATCGGGCCATGCGGTTGTCATATAGCAAGTTTTCACAAATTATGACTCGTTAGAAGGTTACATGATGCAAAAGTCAATGGAAGAAGATGTCGAGGACGCCCGAGAAAGACGTGGCACGATCAAGTAAATCAAATACCATACTCTAATCGGGTCAAATGAAGAGTCAGAATAACAGAAGAGTGTGTATGAGACAATGTATGAATGTAAATGAAGCGAGGAGTGTAGGCCAAGACAGAGTTATATGGCGGTCCGTGCTCTCTGCCTACCCCTGCGGAGAAATAATGGTTAGTTAGTTAGTAAGAAGGTTTAGAGTTTTGATTCAGTGATTTGTAAATCAATGTTATCGTTTACTGCATGGCACTGCTGACTTTGCAGGCGGCTAATATAACGACTACCGAACAAACGAATCGTTTGTTTAAATTATTGATTTAATATATCTACAAAATCTACACAAGTGACGCCATAGACTACAAGGCTGTAAGATACAGAACACAAAAAGGCAGTTAATTAAGGTTCTTAGATATTAAGCAGCTACTAACCAGTATATAAACCTCATCCGTCTATCACTTCTCCTTGTACTGCATCTAATTTCCATACTTGTTGACTGGACACACATTATATCGTCACTAGAAAGGCAAAAGGGCTGAAGCGACACTTTGGTCAAAAATGGGTTAAATATGAATATGTTTTATGTGTTTTTTTTCTGCATCGAATGTTCTGACTCTCGTTTGATTCTGAAGACTTTTGTGGCCTTTCAGCCATCTTAAATATATCTACCATTTGGCAGAAGGCTTGACTCAAGCGACACAAGTTGGATTTTTCAGCTTTTTTCACTTTAAATAACTAAGTGAGAACATTGAGTTGCCTGAGTTTTTTTTTTAATCTAACCAAGTACAGAAGACCTATGAATTTTACTGTTGAAAAAAACTTTTAGCTTCCCGAAATGAGGCTTTATCCCTTTTTTCTTTTCCATCGACGATATTTGGATTTATTGTCAGTATCACTTTCGGCCTGACAAAGTAAAATTAAGTTTGGCATTCGAGAGGAAAAATATGTATTTTTTGTTTACAATACATGCAGTACTATTTGTTAAATTTTAATCTGATCATGGTTAGCCACAAATGCTACCGTTTATTTAAAAAATCTACATTTTCTGTTTTTTCATTCGCTTTCAAGAATAACGTAGACATATTTGTGTGTTAGGAAAGCCACGGATATACCACTCAAGAACCCTTTGGAGTTTTTTTTATCTCATCCCGAGCATCGGAAAGTTGTCCAAAATTAAATTCCGGCTTTGCGTTAATGAAAGTGTGTGTCGTTATCCGTATATGGAAAAACCCGGATCGGATAATTAAAGCCGATGTTAGATAAAAATTTACGATCTTTATTTTACGAGGGCACGCACGGAATACATAATACACCCCTATCGTTTTAAATTTTGACGTCAATCTTGCTTCTTTATGTTAAATACAGGGATATTCTAGGGAAATGTAAGAGTTTTTTTTAATATTCCTAAATAGGAGGTATCGTGTACATTACCAGGGGTGTTAGTTGAAGTTTGCCGGTTTTTTCAATAAAGAAAACGCTTAATTCTCAAGGAAATCTCATTTTTTTTTTTTTATTCAAAGTATTGACCATCGGATTCTATACATTTTGCCCATCTTTGAGGAAAATCATGGATACCATTCCAAAACAAAAATTCTCTTTCGAGGCAAACCATTCGACGAGCCATTTTTTCAAAATTGGCGAAGCGCTGCTCTGCGAGTGAGTGTCCCATCGATGCGAAAAGGTGATAGTCGGACGGAACAAGGTCTGGAGAGTACGGCGGGTGCAATAATATTTCCCAATTTCCCAATTCAATGCTTTGAGAGTGTTCTTCACTACTTTAGCTGTATGAGTCAAGATTTTCGATTTGTCTCTCGTTCATTTGGTGTAGTACCCATTTTCCATACTTTTGGATCTTTCCCATGGCTTTTAAACGTTGGAAAATCGCTCCTCGGGTCACATTAGGTGTTTGGGCCAATTGTTGTTGCGATTGGGTTGGGTCTTCATCCAATAACGCCTGCAATTCCTCGTCTTTGAACTTTTCGTTGCAACAGGATGTTCATTGTCTGTTAAATCGAAATCTCCACTTTTAAATTGACGAAACCATGTCTCACATGTTCCAATCACTGGAGCATATTCACCATAAGTTTCTTCCAGCAACCGATGAGCTTCAACTGCTTTTTTCTTTTGATTAAATAAGAAAAGCAACGAATGCCGCAAATGAACTAAACTCGACATATTCACTGAGGTAAACAACTATGGCACTATTATTTTGGCAGAATGTAACTTGTGTATTTGTGAAGGTCAATATCCATAAAAAAATATGACATAGATGCCAAATTATAGAAATGTATACATATCTCTAGCGACATCTATGAGTAAAACCGGCAAACTTCAACTAACACCCCTGGTATTATGACAGTTTTTTAATAGATTTACTTCAACTGCGAAAAGCCTTTGCTAAAAAATGTATTTTTTTAACTCTTCGAAGAATACATAATGTCAAACTATTCCTTCTTTCGAATATTTTTTCTGTAATGAAATGAAAAAATAACTTTTTGTAAGACAACAAATTGTATTTTTATTTTTATGATCGACCGATTTCGCTTAGCCTACGCAATATTAGGGTACAAAATTAAAGTGAACAAAAAATACATAGTGTACGATTACAAGTGCATATAGAGGGACAAGAGAATATAAAATAAAAGAACAGAAAAATGGCAAAGCATTGCAATAACATTTAAATTATAACAAAGGAATAGAGAGAAAAAGACTGATAATATGTATTGAAAGAGACAAAACGACAAGAGAGAAAGTATAATAATATTTTTTTTATTGAAAAACTGTTATTACATGACGCTAGAAATCACCGGTTGAGAGTTTTTTTCCGTTTCAGAACAAATTTTCTGCTTTTTAGAGATGCTGTCTTACCAACATAAAAATAATATAAAAAATATTTTATATAAACTTTTTACAACTGAATGCTCCATTACAATATTAGTTATTTGAACAGTGTCACTAATATTAAAACAATATTCATATTCAAAATCACACAGAAAAGAAAATAAAATAAGGGTGCCAACCAAATCGCATTCCTTTTAAATGATAATATGTAATTTTGTTTGAATATTACTAATATTCTTTCAATAAATATGGACGGTCTCAGTGTGGATATTGTGTTGCATATTATTTTTATTTTTTTTGAACCTGTTAAGTCAAAACACTCTTAACGTAAATGAAATTATATAATTTTCCCTGATATTTTTAATTAATGGAAAATCACGTAGATTGAAGTTTTCCCGAACGAAAATACAGAAGATAATGTTTATGCTCTCTTGTGAGGCTGTTAAAATTTTTATAATGACCAAGGCTTTGATCCCTGTTGGGCCGAAAACAATTTTTTAACCCAAAATTTTCCGTCAGATAATCCGCTTATGTCAAAGCGTAAATGTAACCTTCATCCCGACTTGAGTTTTATAACAAAGGGACGAGCCTTACAATACCCACGACCCTCGCAGCCTCGCACTGGTAAAGTTATAAGGATAACAATTTAATTAATTTTCAGATTAATTATTTCAAAATTTTCACACTTTTCCCATATTTTTAAATATTAATTAAAGTTATTTATTTACCTCATGAAATACTTTGCAATAAGCAAACAAATTTACACATTTTTTTCTTCTTTTTAAAAGGACTATTATTCCCGGGGTACAAATAACCTGAGAGTATTTTTATTCTTTATACATCCGTTGTTATGAGCAGTACATGAGCGTACATGAGAGTATATGAGCGTACGGTCTGCATGGTCGAGTGGTAAGACGCTTGACTACGAATCCAGAGGTCGCGGGTTGGAACCCGGCGTGCGCAAATATATTTTATTTAATTAGTATGTGTCACAACATACTTAATTGATTAAAATAAAATAAAGTATATTTGCGGCACGTTCCAGAGTGGTGAATACTCTTAGTACCGCCCTGGTGAAAGACCACCATTCAGAATTGAAACGTTGCTTGAAATGGCTTTAGCCGTGTTTGGTAACCAGATCTGAATACCCAGGTAATTTGCAACCTTCCCCTTCCTCATCTCCTTCCCCTTTCCACTACCTTTAGCCTCACAACATACCCCTTTTGGGGATGCCATAGTCTCAGGGAGCAGTTGAGACTCTTGTGCGGTATTCACGTAAAACAAAAAAAGTACATAATATTTGGCTATTTTTATAATGCGATTTTACAAACCATTCCCTCAACGGCATTTTACAAAGCTAGAGAAAAACCGAATACATTAGATAAAATCACCTGCAAAAACTTGACCATTCTACATAGTTTCAAATAAGTTTTCTAACGTAGCGTTTTTTTTTTTGAATAGGTAATAGCTGTTTCGCCTCTAAATAATACTGTAAAACAATTTTAAATTCTCTGGCAGCTAATATTTACGAAGAAAAAGTAAAATGTAGGTAGATCTAAATATGAAAGAAAAAGTTAAGCTTTCGCTGAAAAATGACACAAAGTAATGACTGTAAAAACTCGACTTGTAAATACCTGAAAATAATATGCACGCCCCTGATGTGTAGCTACTCAATTAGTTATGCGAACGAAACTTTTGTTAAGAAAGGGGTTTGAGAACTGACACGTGTTGTGTTATTTTCGTTTTGGGTTTTTTTTTTCACCAAAAAAGACAAGGATTAGGGGCTACGTAACGGGATACTTCTCCCTCCGCTGATCTCCCCAAGTGTAGGGAAGGTCTCAAGCGACTGCCAAAGTCAGATCTTATGGCGGAGTGCATCATCGAAGAGTCTGGTGAGCACATTACTGCCGGAGCTGGAGAACTCCATCTTGAGATTTGTCCTTAGAATCTAGAAGAAGTTCCCACTTAATTTCCATAAAAAAATCTAACCCTGCCCTTGTAAAGCACCTATTTACCCTCTTTTAAGCATACATTTTTTTCGGAAAATTGACTATATAATTCGGTACATATCACCGTATTATGTTATATATTGTTTATTACTTCAATTATTATGAGATACATTTTCGGTTGATAATCTTTTGATTATCCCAGGTTTTCTAAGTACATATACGTTACCCGTCTCACTAGACCATGTCTGTTCTGAGATGGGTATGAGCCGATAATTGTTCATAAAAACGACAAACGTAAGCAGACACCTTGATATATACGTGCAAGGAATATCTGTTGGCTCACTAATATGATGATATCCTCCAAAGGTAGGTGTGGTGAGATTAAACGTAATCCGGGATATAAGGGTTGGTTGGAAGGGCCGGGCCGGGGTAGCGCCGCCCAGGGTAGGGCCGGCCCGGGAGCGCCGGGGGAGGGTTTGCTATAAAGTTTCAGTGGGTTTCTCCCACACGAGTGCCCCTTGTAATGTCGTTAAAGTCCCCGGCCAGCCAACAGCCCGTGCTTTTATTTCTGGAGCTGAATCTCCATAGGCATAATTTTTCATTAAATTAACATAAAAAGTTGTGCGGGCGTGAAGATAAAATAATACCCCCACCACTGATGGACCCTTTCCGCGCACCAGAGGTGGCTCGAGGCTATTGTAATTATTTAATGTAGGTACTTTTATAAGATTTTAACATTATAATTAAGATCAGTTAGCGAAATATAAGCTGTGACATGATTTGATTTTACTCGAAGAAAAAAACATAACCGAAAACAAAAAAACAATTTCTTAATGAAATTGGATGAAATTGACTAGCCCATATCGTTTGTTTTCTTGAGCTTAAGATTTGTATCCGTGCCTGGATCAGTATCTCTCTTGAACTACTCCAGACTAGTAATCGATGTACCACAATAAAATAAAACGGTTAGCAATCCTATATACTCGTATGTATTTTAAGCTCTTATAAAGAGGATGTTTCTTCCTGATATGAAACCACATTTGAAATTCGAAACATTACATGAAATGTTTTAACTGTGCTTATTAAGCATATCGGAGTAGCTGTTTACGTTAAGCCACTTTTCCTTTACCATTTTTTTTCCTCCTCCTTCATTATCTGTAACCTCATAATGTTGACCAAATCGATGCCATAGCTCATGGATTTGCAAAAATTGAGACTCTTTGTGATATAATAAATGTGTAAAAAGTTTATAAAACTTTACCTTCTTCCAAAAAAAAAGTTTTTTATCATTGGCAGAACTACGTGACGCTCATAAATTTACCTTATATTGAGCCACTCCACATTTCATTATTTATACTTTTAGCTGATTTAATTAATATATGGTCTAATATTTTTTCTAGTAGTTTTAGGTTCTCTCAGTAAATGTCTCAGCTCAAAACGAAAGAAATATTTTTTTGTAAAAATGTTGTCTTGTTTTGAGCACCACCTTCGAATAGTTTAATCCAACCAAAGAACAGGAAATAAAAACGACACTGAGGAGTACCTACCGACCACATGGAGGGGTTGGACACGCGCCCGTAGGGGGAGGGGTGGGAGTTGGAATTAGGGAAGGGTCGGGAGGAAAGAAAACAAGGATTCATCCTGATACAAACTCCCAAGGCGTGCGAGATTAAAAGGGTTACAATTTTGAAAACGGTATTTTAGACGCGGAGAAGATAATATATTTTGAATTTTAAAATAGATATGTTTCTCACTTTCCTAGCTCACTCGGCTTGCGGGATTTGATTATGGAATTAATAGATTTAAGCACATTTAAAAATACATTCATTTTGCTTTGTAGAATTGAATAAGCAATATCCAATTTGAAAATGGTGTTTTATCTTCTTTTCTCACAGATAGATAGATATTTTAAAGCTCCAAAACTCACGCCGGAAATGATACAAAAAGCCTAAAACTGTTTGATTTCCAGTAAATAATTAGTTATGTAAAAGAGTTGATTATTTTTGATTCGTTACTGTTTAAAAAATCTGATGTAATGAATAAATCTATGCTTTTTTTAAATGAAGGTAGATTTATCGTCACCGACAGCTGGATTTTTACTGTCACGGTGTAATTAGATATATTCAGATTGTTGGAATCTTTGAAAATAAATTGCTAGATTTTTAATTTCTTTCAGACAAGCTGTGTTGGTATTTATATGCAAATGTAGGCCGCAGGTTTTATTGGTCCATTTCGCATCACGTACTTCACGTGTTGTTATCTACGGTACCTACTGCCAACATTTAAACGAATGTTCCCGTTAAACTGTATAATTTTGCGATACTTCAGCAATAACACGCCTATAAGAGCCTTGCAATTATTCTTTATTTGGGAAACTAACATGTTTTGCTTTAATGGCCGGGAAATTTACACTTTCTCCCTTATTTCGCAATAGCTTTGCACGGCTCCTCCGTGATTTGTATTCCTACAAAATACTTGACAATATCTTTACAATTCTAGTTCATAACAACATACTAACAAAAACTCAGTAAAAATTAACGCTCTTTATTTGAAATATTTTTTTTTTTTATAGAACAATAAATGATACCTATATAATGAAACAGACAAAATGTTGTCCCAGCATACTTTTAATAGGAAAATAAGACATAAAAAACACAGAAATAACGTTACTAACTTAAAATACTGCATTAACTTAGAAATTCCAAAAAAAACCGATTCGAGAGTTTTACAGTTTTAAACAAATGAATATCTTTACTATGATTTGTAGTTAACAAATAATAATAAATTTGATGGTAACAACACACTTTTCTCGACGCTCAAAGCTTGGGTATATTGACTGAGTGAACAAAAAATATAACTCCAAGAATTTTATAACTCGAAAATAAGAATCTGTTCCATGTATTGAAATAAGGGCACATATTGAAATGAAGTTTTTTTCGTACTCTTTATATCTACCTAACACGATAGCTAAGTAAAAGTTTTACAAATACACATAATTCCATTTGCTGTGCGTCACATTTGCTGCTTAAGCTTTTCGCAGCACTACCCAAAATAATAATATTACATTAAAATGAAAATATGCCACTAAAACTAAATCTGTTTTAAATTTTCAGCTAAAAGCGCCGTTAAAAGGATACGGCGGCCGCTAGAGAAAAACAACTTTGCGTTAATGCTTTAATAAATCCAAACTTGTTCTTAATTGCGCAATAAAGGGAAGAAAAAAGTGTCGGCCACCGCGCTCCCCCGGACAATTCATTTTAATTACGAAAATGTGAAATGGTTGTGAGAAAACGGCGATAAACCCTCTAGAAACGGTGGCGAGAAGAAGATTCTTTTAGTCAGCCTACAAGCATATCCCTGCCTAAGGGTGTACTTCATGTTTTTAATGTAATATTCTCTACTATATACCTGCTGCATTATGATTTTCAAACGTAACAACTAAAATAAATGGCGTAGGTACATTTTTCAAAAATAATACGTAAATACGCGTATTTCAGATTTCAAAAACTTATTTTTATCTTGTCGATTTCACTTTAAGAAAAATGTCGGTCAATAATTTTAATTATTTTTATTTTTATTTTTTTTGTTTTTTTTTATTGTTCTTTGAAAAATTATCATCCCGTTAAACTACAATAAAATAGTTTGTCAACAGAATTAAATATTTTATTTGATTAATATTAATAGTTGCAAATAAATTGGAAATCTATTATGGTTAAATAAGAGTAGGTAGTAGTGTAGTGTGATTTTAATACAAATTTAAATCAAACAATGGTTAAGTACTAAATCTGTGAACTTTTACAATTAGTTCAGATTTTGTCGGCAAGGTGGTTTATCTACTGTACATTTTCTTTACACAGCCTTGGTGAAGGTCGTTGTCTTCCAGAATAATGCGCATTCGAATATTGCCAACGCCGACAGTTTGTCTCTTGTGTGTTAATTAACCTTCCCCTGTATGCACGTATGCACTGCAGTGCCTCAGAAGGGCGAGTTCCCGGGTTCAGAGCCCTAATAAGAAGACTTATCGCCAACTACAGAGTAAGAATAGGCACGAACGAAAACACTTTTGTGATGGCAGCACTGGACTTCTTGCAGGGACTCGTTTATAAACAATGGAGTCAATTCAGGATGTCTTGAAGCGAAGCTCAATTTTAATTTCCTTCGTATAATATTACCGTATTATCATGTTTTTATTTATTATTTTGATATTTTTTATATGTATTATATAGAACTCATGATATTGCCCCACCCTCCTTGAGATCTGAAATAAATTTATATATTTTTTAAATATTTTTCTACTAAAATCACGATCACTTTGAAGACTTTGAAAAACGTGCCTTTGACAAATGGTTTAGTTTATTTTAAATATCAAAAGAATATAACGTCAAATTTCTAGGAATAATATTTTCCTTTAAAATAAGTGAAAGCTAATTATTTTCTCGTACCTTATTTAAAAATGAACAGTTGAAAAATTAAGGTGTAGAAGTTTTCTTTCCTGTCGCCATACCAGGGGCGGAGCTAGACAGCCACACTGACAAGGAGGGCCGCGGGAAATATATTACTGTAATCTAGAACCCAGCTCCGCCCGTGAAAAATAACTGAGAAAAATTATCCAGGGCTGTAGCCGTCAAGCTGGGGGAGGAGAGACGCTTTGCATTTTATCGTTTTATTTTTCGCATTTATAATGAGAGAAATTCAAAAGTAACTAACTACACCACCCGCTATGGCTCTTTTAAGTTCTCGTTCCGAGGCGGTAATATTTAAATTACGCTTCCCGGTTTTACTTCTTCGAAAATTATCTACGTATAAA
The DNA here is from genome assembly GCA_022651775.1 of Drusus annulatus. Taxonomy (NCBI): domain Eukaryota; kingdom Metazoa; phylum Arthropoda; class Insecta; order Trichoptera; family Limnephilidae; genus Drusus; species Drusus annulatus. The sequence goes on along the minus strand of JAGWCC010000031.1, from coordinate 787,883 downwards.
AAAATCGTTGAATATTTAAACAATCGGGGCACTTTGCTTCCATGAAAAGGGCAGATGCCACCTCGCATAATTATGACTCATTTCACATAAAAAATTCGCGTAAGAAGATGATATACATTTTTAATATTTAAATTAGACCGTATTAAGTACGCACATTAAACGCAGAAACACACTCTTAATAATGAATATTCAAATTTTTATGACAAAGGCTCTTTTTTCCTTGTTAAATTTTTGCTCATTAAGTGTGTTTAATTCTGGCGGAACCTTCATTATATCAACTTAATTACTATATACCTACTAAACCATTAAAATTTTATTAATAAACCTCCCTTTAAATAATATTCTAACCTAAAACAAAGAAATAAAATAAAAATACGAACCCACTTGCGTCATTACGACATCATTTAGTGTATTTTTTATTACGTATATCAAATAATATGATATTGACAAGTTTCTCTATTACTTCTCACTATATTTACAGGGTAACTGGTACTTGGTACTAGTCATACTCAAAATAAAAATACACTTTAAAATATATAATAGTTTTTACACTTTACGGAAATAGTAACAAGTAAAAAAGAATCAACGCTCTTTATTTGAAATATTTTTTTAAACAAAAATAATGGTACCCGTGTTAAGAAACACTTAATATGTTGTCTTGTCATTTTTTTAGTAGCTAAATAAGATATTTAAAAAAAAAACTGAAAAAGTTACCAGATGAAAATAGTGCCTTAAGTCATCAACCCAGAAATTCCAAAACATCACATTTGTGAGTTTTTTTTCGTTTCAGATAAATAAACATATTTATTATGCCCTGTAGTTTAAGATAATTTGATGATAACAATAAGTCTTCCTACCTACGTTAATTTTTTTTTTCGCTGTGGAAGATGCAATATTGAACGCGAATTTTCGGTATACGAGTACACTAGACAGTAGTCTGCTAGAAAATTTAAATCATCTTTCTTATTAAAATATACAAGTATTTTACAGTGATTGTGTATATACATAGTCATAGCCAACGTACGTGAAATTTGCCGCCTTAGTAGGTTTACCGGCCAACAAAAATGAATGTTTCGTTATCTATCACGTTCAGATTCCTTATACTTTTATATACCAATAAATATTGAGAATACTATAATAATATTTGGTCAATTTATATAGTGCTGTTTTTTTATGAAATATCACCTCACGGTCACACAATAAGGCTTGAATATATCTAAAAACTCAAGCAAAAAATACCGTTCAAAGAACAGTTGGATAACTTTACGGTTATATAAATACGAATGAATCGATATTTATTCACATTTACATGCATGTGTTGCGAGCTGTGGGAAGTTACAAAATTTTCGGATAGCAGTAGAACGAGAATTTGTGCAATAGTGCATGAAATAATATTATTTATGTAAATTTAGAAACTAACCGGCTAGCCTAGCTTTGCAGATTTGATTTGTGATTCTCTCACCTGACCTATTATGTTTTTAGATAACTGCACCATTACGTCTGTCGATATTTTCCATCAAGTACAAGTCACCCTGTATACATTGAATAAATGATATTATAAAAGCACTGCTTTTACCTTTGGTTTCTTCTTTCCTCGTATAAATTCAAGGAATGTATATAAACAAATTCTCGATTCGTCGTTTTCCTTTATAAATTCCTCTTATCTTTTGCACGGTGGGTGATTCCCCGATTATGGCCACGGGCACGGGCAGTCGCCATCGCGGGGGTCATAAAACTTAGCTTGGCAAGATTTATAACCCTCGGTTAGAGCTTGCACAGTCGGGCAGCTTTTCTGACGCCGAAATGGAAACAAAAGAAGGATGAGGAGGAAAACAAAAGGACGCAGTGGTCGCAAGAGATTTCACCCCATAAGACCGGCGGTAAAGAAATCATTTTTGAAATACTTTAAATAAATCAATAAAAAATTTGTACATTTAAATTAAACACCGTTTGTAGAGCTCACCACGTTTTACAACTTTTAATTTTGCACAATTACCTTAATTGTTGGCTGCCTAATGTAAATAGACCACAAAGAACTATATATATTAAGAAAAATATTTATAATCATTATATCACAAGCGCTAGGAAAATTTCCAAAAGTATACGTTTTTGCCAGAATTCCAACTTGAGCTTTTCGGGTGAGTGCTCTAAACATTGTCTATCATTTGACTATCACGGCAACTAGCAACTAGCAACACAAAAATGTTGTACTTACACAAAAACGTTTTTTTTTTGTCTGACCTTACCAAGAGACAGCACAGCTAACAATCAGGTGAAATGACCTAGGCGTTTTGGGTAGGTACCTATTTTTTTGCTTGATTTTTTAATCATGACATTTAATGTCAGATAGGACTCGCTTATTAGATACTTCCACAGTCTTTGAGCCTATATTATGTAAAGTTGGTATCTAAAACTTTCGTAGATGTGTGCCAACCTCAGCATTCGGTGGTAGACTTACTTAGAAATATAATGTTAACACGAAACGATCGAAGATTTCAAGCAGTTTTGTTATTATGTTCTGAATATCTAAGCTGAAACCTCTACATTTCAAATGAAACTGATGGCGTACATATGGCTCACCTGGGGTTCCAAACGGACCCAGGAGTTTTAATGTTCAATGTTTCCTCTTCAACAACAACAAAAAATTGAAGATTCCCTTATTTTTTATTAATCACGTTCTAAATATCCAGGGTAACCCGGGTTCAGCCGTTTGAAAATAACTCGGTACTTTAACGTAGAGTCATAGAGCCTCCACGTAGGGTGGAAGGATAATAAAGACGGCCACCTCCATTTCTCGTACCGAAGCTCTGGACGGATTTAGCCGACACGGGGAACAAAGGATTGTAAAATAAGGAACGGCGCGATTATTTCTTTTATTGTAGCCATTTTACCGTGGTTTTACGTTGACGCTGAATATCCGGGGATTAGAGGTCTGCCCCTCTACTTGGAGGATAAAAAATAATTATCTTCGTGCATAGCTTTTTTGCTCCAACCCAACCATTAAAACAAACCCTTAAATAATTAAAACAAAACATTGTTACTGTTTGGTTAGGTTGATAAATATTATCTGTCTATCTGATACTAGATATCATTTTTTCTAATGCATTTAAAAAATAATAGGTATTGTTCATATTTATTTGCTTCTATATTATGTGCGACAAAATAAATATCAATATTTAAAAAATCTCAATCGAAAAAGCTGGCCGAGTCGGATAACCAATCGCCGCTTTAGAGGTATTGGAAACAGAGACAATTCCTTTTACAACAATCAAGCATTAAAAAACACTTTTCTTAATAACATGTTCAGAAATATATTTTTTTTATGGAAATAAATTAATAAATCTAAAATTCATAAATGAATATAAATTGAAATTGGAATAAACTTTAAAGCATTAATGCTTATTTCTTTAAATATTAAAATAATATCAATAATCAACAACACAAATATGAAACAGAAAAAAACAGAGAATAAAAAGACAATGGTCACAACCGATGGTTTCTAATAAGGTTCTAATGGCTGAATTGGTTGAAACGTTAATCCCGAATAGAGCAGAGGATCCAAGTTCGAGTCTCGGTTGTGACCACTGTTTTTTTTTTCTAGCTTTTTCTGTTTCATATTTGTGTTGTTGATTATAGATATTATTTAAACACTTGAATATAAATTATCAGCGCATGTGATGCATAATTTTCAATTTTGTAAAATCATCAGTGTTCAGTTAGTTACGTGAATAGACGTTTATATAATAAATTTCGTATAGTGATATAGAGTTCCTTGAAACGTTTCCTACCCAAGCCAATCCATAGACGCCATTACACCGCTTCAACATAATTGGATTCGTCCACTCAATCCTCTGCTTTGTGGGTGTAAGCCGTAAGCCAGGATCCCCCAGCCGACCAACTCCAACTAACAAAGGCCATCCCGCCGGAGACAAATTAGAGGAAATTTATTCTCGTCTTGTCTAATGGAAAGACCGCAGACATGTACCGTTTTCTATTTCTCCTGGTACTCTCTCTACCTTTCTCCCGGCGTTTCAACTTCTCTTGTTGGGTCTGCTGTAACATCCTCGGTGAAGAAAACACTACGGGATTGTTTTCCAATTTGCTTCGCCGGCTGATAGATGGCGCCAGGATTCAATTAATCTGTATAGCTTGTTTGGGATAGGCAAATGGTGCCATATACCAATATACGCAATTTATATATTTATAATAAGAGAACGGGCGGGGAATACATAGTTAATATATACTTTAATTAAACACGTATGACTAGACAATATTTAAATACATGGTATCTGACTTTCGGCACAAGAATAGTTTCATATCTGCACTAACAAACCATTCCATATAATGGCATACGATTACTTCAATAATTTACAAGTTTTCAGATTCAGTTTCGGTATGCCTATATAAAATAAATTAACCTTTTTTAGTATGCCTGTATCACTAGAAATTTCTTATGTCGAGACATCCAACTTCACAAATCTTTTAAACTTTTATTATATCTATGTTATATATTTTTTGTATGTTTTTTTTTTTAATCTTTTGTTTAAAAAATTGATTGTACAATAAGATGTTATTTAACAAAATTGAGATGACACTAAAAATATTTGTCAAAATTAATTAGAAAAGGTTCAATAATAATGGAACTACAGAAGTTTTGTTTTAGATATTGGCGAGTTGACGAAATTTAAAATTTGGGTAAACCTTTTATTTTTTCGTAGAAAGCAATCATTTTGTGGTTTGACATATTTAAAGAAATATAAAACTATAAGACCACGAATATTATTTTAATTTTTATGACCGACCGGTTTCGCTTAGCCTATGCTTCATTATGGTAAGTATTAGTTTATTTGTGTACCCTGATGATGCTTAGGCTAAGCGAAACCGGTCAAAAAAAATAAAATAATATTCGTGGTCTTACACAAAGTTATTTTTTCATTCCGCTTTTATTTTTCCATTTTTCGCAATCAAGTTGTTGCATAGCTTAGCCACAAAGCATTTGAAGTTTTGCTGTCCAAATGTTGTCATAGTTTTTAAGGTATTGTAAAAATCAATTTGTTTTATGCCGCGTGTTTTACGTGTTATATATATTTTTAAGTTGTTTTTTTTTTAAAAGACGACTTAATTTTTTTTGGCGTTTTTTTTTTGAAAATATACTAGCTGGAATTCGTTGAATTTATCTACATTTCGTGTAATCAAAGATACTTATAGAAAAAGTGTTCCATCGAATTTTGTGCTTTCGATAGTGCATCATCTATAATAATAACAATAAGTATTGTACCTCCCCATGCCATTGCATCAATAAACGTCGCCATATAAAATAATAATACTTAGAATTCAAATTTATACGAATAGTGAAAACATCATGCCTTACAAGATTATGTTCATAACGAATACATATTTTAATATTTCATTGTTATTTTAATAGAAATATACTGGTACTTACATATGGTACAAGTTAAGCACTGCATTCCAAATGTTCTCATTATTTGCCTTTAATTTGCATAGCTCAGTCCAAGCGAGCTTAATAAATAATTAAAATTGTAAAAGCTCCTTGCCGCACCCACGGGTAAATGCCAGGGCTCAGGTGTTGTAGAAGGTTCTGTGGAAAAGAGTAAGTGAGCAGAAGTACTCGTAGCTTGAACCGGTTCCTGCATAATTCCCACTTGCCGCAGTAGACGGAGAGAAAGTCGAACTTAACCTGCGATTGAAGAAACATTCTAGATTTTCGGAGGTCCCAGCTTCCTCTAAAAATCCAGCAAACCCGTTGATTTATATCATTATCAATGAACCAATATAACGTGTTTCTAAATATAAATATATAAGCACGTTGGCAAACAAAAGATAGGATACATCTCAAGAAATAAAGGTACACATTAAGATGGCCAGGATATGAAAAAAACACTGTTCTGTAACCGTGAGTGACGTGATGTACGAGTATATGTAACCGCACATTTTGTTTTTTTTATGTTTAATTTTGCACGCTGATGATGCCTTAATCTAAGCGAAACTGGTCGGTAATAAAAATTAGAATAAAACCAACTATATTAACATGGAAAATAGAAACTTTTGAAATGTAAATACATAGGCGCATGGTCAAAATACCCCGGACTGATATAGTAACATTTTTTTTAAATTCTTCATCAAATGACGAAAACTAGACAAAGATAATTTATTTTGTAACCAATCATTTGAAGCATAAGAACGTCTAAATAGAAATTACTCATTACAATTATTAGTTCAAAAAAATGTTCCTCGACCTAATCATCTGTTTTCTTCTGTTTATAAAAATAAATCGAATTAGAAGTGTGATCTATTCTGAACAACTGACGCAAATTCGCGTCAGGCCTTTCCTCACATGTTAACTCCTAAGCCTCAAACAGGTCAATGAAACTGTTTTCCTATTCCAGAAAGAATTACGAAAACGTTTGATGAATTTCAGCAGAAGTTAAGACAAATTGAACTTACTTCGGGCTCACGGAAAAATTGATCGCCTCAAATCTAATAAACTCGCGAGATATCAATGTTCAAGCGAAATTGTTCTTTAAAAATATTTTTATCTTATTTATGTATTCTCTATAATCCTCGCTCGCCACAATAGACGAAGAGAAGATAAAGTTACCCCACAGCCCACAGCCCACAACCCACGGCCCTCGGCCCACGGCCCACGGCCCACGGCCCACAGGTACGCCATAACCGCTCCTTAACTATTCTAAGCGCAGAATTAGTCGGAAGCGGCTTAGTTAACGGAAGCGGACCGAGGGCGGGCCGCCCAGCCCCGCCCAGCCCTGCCCAGCCCCGGCCCGAGGCTCGCCGCAGAAATCTTCCATTTGTGAGTCTAACGCCGAAGCTAAACTTATCTCGGCAGAAGCAAAGCGGGGCTTAAGTGCTTTTTCTCGGGACGTGTGCGGACGTTCTGCCCTAAGTCGCCTGGCGAATGGGAATAGAGAATGAATGGTGTAGAATTATTATATTTTATATTTAATTGCCCCAACCCGGGTTTTAGTTGTTAACGAAATACGTTATTTATGTTACCTACTCGTCTCACTACACACTGTCTAGACGGGTACCCATATTAAATTATATGTCATTTATTAAGAAGACGAATCATTGAATGAAAGATTCTCTTACTTATTTTTGCCATCTTTTGAGGGTTCTTCAAAATTCATCATCCCGTTAAACCACAATGAAGTAGTTTGGTAACAGATTAAGTAGTTTAGCAACAGTTTGGTCGATATTGTGTTGACATATTATGATTAAAAAACTGTTTAACTTGATTCCTTTTATTTCAGACCGGAAGAGTCTGGAGATGTCCATAGCAGGGTGAAATATGATATTGGTCTGGCATAAAATAAATATGCTAGGGAGAGTTAAAAATATTTTTTAATCATAACATAATGAAAAGATTTCCACTGTGAATCAGAAAATTTTAAATGAGATCTATAAAGTAATTTATTTATTATTTTATCTAAAGACTGTAAAGGACGGTTAACGCATATTTTCAATTGCTTTTGAAGTGTTAGAGAGATACATAAATTCTGTAATTTTAGACTTGGGTAGCTATTCCCGTAATTTGTCCGGAGGGTAAATATTATAATATGATATTACCTACAGTATTCAATATTTGGAATTGCGTGATTTTTTAGGTAACAACTAAGTTGTTATATTAGAGCTCCATTTGCTTATATACTTTTTATACATTTTTATTTTTCCAACCATTTTAAAGAATTTTATCTATTTTTCTACAGTAATCAGTAATCTTTGATAATCATGTCTTACTAAACTTGTTCATTGCCAACATTTTTACGTTGGCTAATCACAGTCAAATTAATCTAGATAACTTATTTAGATTGAGTTAATCATTATAAACTGTGTATTATTTTTGCCTTAATGCTCAAGAATGAGTCTTTTCTTCTGTGGATAACGATCCCTATGGGTTTTGTGATTGGAACTATTATATTTATTCAAACAATAGATTCGCTAATTGAGCCATATTTCTACCAAGATGCGCTTTACTTGAACAGCTCAACTTATAAATACTGCACCAATATTACAAGGGTCATTTAGGGTTGTTCTTCAGTATATTATATAGTATACCTAGAGTAAATAATGCATTCATAACGATCGAATTCGTACTCAACACTTTTTTCAACATCTTGTTTGGGTGCGTATGGAAAATGCATCGTTCTAAATCTGTTGTGACTTTTCCTAAATCCACAAAGTTATCTTCGTCGAAACACGCTCTTCGTGAATACTTTTAGCCGTAGTAATTTATTTAAATTTAAATTAAAGATCCAAAACACTGAGTAGGTCTTCAAGCTTTCCGCGATAAGGGTTCGAAAGGGTGGAATTTAATATCGTGCAGTATCCTCCCAAATAAATCATGCGTATGACCCCGGATCATTATCTCGAATGAAAGCAAGAATTCATCCCTTACTTCCACCCTCGAAGCACACAGATGGGTGGGGATTCGTAGCAATAACATCAGGTAGAGCCTCCAACTTGGGAGGGTAGGTTTCAGATTTCGAGTCTATTGTTTGTTTATCTGCTTTACTGAAACGATGGCTGGCGGCATGTGCTTGTATGTACAAATCGTAGTAGATACGCATCTTTGCAGTCAAGGCGTCGTTCTGTTGTAGGTTTAAAAGCTACCGAGGTAAAAATCGCAGGTTTATTTATCAGTTCTTCTACAATTCAATATAATCAAAGATAAGTTTGTAGATCCATTCACTGAATTGATTTCCTCCTAACCTTTCTTGTAAGAATCAAATGAAATATGTTTTTAAATGAGAGATGCAAACATTTTAGTGATGAAAATTCAAAACCGTAGTAAGTTTTTATATTAATGAACCCTCGAACTTTTACCGAGAAGGTTTTCAGATTTCCTTAATGTTTGTTAATGTGCTTTACTGAAACAATCGCTGGCTGCAAGCATGTGCGTGGGTTTGTTTGCCTTCCGATCCTCTTTGCGGAAATCAGGCAGCGCGCATGCTCCCTCTCCTCGCGAATAATCACTCCAGGAGGGGAACTGAAAGGGAAAATGGCTCCTTTTGTAAAGTTCCCTCTTATAAATTAACGCATGGAATGGTTTTCTTTCATCTGCTCCTTTCCGGGTAGGCCCGACCCTTTTCTGTTTGCCCGGGGCTCGTGCATACAATGCGGGGCGCGGAGTATTTCCAGAAAGCAATTATGAATAATGTATTTTGAATCCCGTTGTTTCAGGCAAGGGGCGGTGGAAGACGCGCTCGTTAATCAGAGTTACTGAAGAGGAAGGGGTGACGATGAGACGCGCGGAGAAGTGGGGCTGGAACTGGGAGGGAGAAGAATAAGACCCCATCTGGTGGCTGTAATCCAGTCCTCAGTTATCTCGTTGCTTTGTTTGGCGAATTCGTGAGGGGAGCAGGTATAATTCGCAATGTACAACTATACACAAGTGGGGCTTTAATCCAGAAAGCTAAGGTATTCAGTATATTGCAAATTAATGTTTTTTAACATACCACCGGTGTGCGTCTATATAATATAACAATATAGCCACCGAAAAAACTACAAATATTCGGATAATTTTATAATAACATAGGTACAAAACTATGTTTGCTTTCGCCGATTTATTGATTTTTAAAGTTTGCAAAAAAGAGGTTTAAAACATAACTCCGCTTTACTCGACGCAGTAACAAATAAAAAAAAATTCACTATACTTAAAAACTATACATATACTCGTATTAAAGTATTACAGTAATTTTCTAATTTTTACACTACTTCGTAGGTACCAATCAATACTTAAAATGAGAATCAATATTTATGTATTCTATACACATAGGTAAAAAGGGGGAAGAAGAGAAACGTGAAAATTAACGGGTCACGGTGCTAAGTATGGGGTCATGCATTTGTTTAATAGTAATAAGTGATGGATTAAGACGTTTTATACAGGTAAATAATTGATGAGTGTAGGTGACTCCTAAATGAGTAAGTACATCAGAAATTTCGAAATATTATTTAAAGGTGATTCTCTTTCTTAGATTAAGGTCGGATTGTTGAAAATTTAAAAAAATTTAATTGTACAAAAAATCAACGCACGGCTACTTATGAATTCGGTCAACAATCCAGAAACTATTCCGTTGAAATAATCACAGCGGCTATCATTGCAAACGTTTCAACGTGTTTTGCGTGCGTTTTACGGAGGAATCGGGAGCATGAAGAGTGATTGATTAGTGAAAACCTGCCAACCATGCCCTGAGCACGATTCCCCCTTCCCCTTCCCCTCCCTCACCACATACACCTCCTTCTCGCATCATTCCACCTTTCACTCTGTTGAAAACTACCCCTAACTCAACCCAACAAATGGGTAGTTAAGGCGATGCAATTCAAAATATTCCAAAATCATGTTTTTTTTACCGCACAAGAGTCTCAACTGCACCTAACCGTCTAGAGCCAGTGAGACTAAGGCATCCCCGGAATATGTTGTGAGGTTGACATTAGTTAATAAGGGAAGGAAATGGGAAACAGAAATATTAAGAAGTACCTGGCGATTCAGATCTGGTCACCAAACACAGCTTAAGCCATTTCAAGCAACGTTTCGATTCTGAATGGGGGTCTAGAACCAGGGCGATACAGAGTATCTACCATTCCTAAACGTGATATTTATAATATTTATGTACATACATACTCGTATATGCTATATATTATTTTACATGAATTAAACGTATTACGACACGAATATATTTTTATTTATTTGCGCACGCCGCGTCTTACCACTCGACCACTGTGGCTGTCAAAATATGTTTTTGATTTGTAAATTTTATCACCAGGGAACACCATAAATGAAATAATAAAATGTTTTAAGTAGAACACACCTTGCCCTTTGTTTTGAGCGGGATCTTTTTTGAAGCTAGTCTTTTTATAAATCAAAAAAAAAAAAAAAAGTTTTTTGCAACGTTTTTTTAGATTTCCTTTTTTGTTTGATGTGACGAATAAATTTTATTGGATTTTTAAACGAGACATTTTGAAATTTGTGCCTAGGCCTCGCAAAATAAAATAAATTATGATTTTTCGCGATGTTTATTTTTTGCTTATATCGAAACAGTCTGCGGAAAAATCGACCTTATTGCCACTAACGTAAAAAGGGCTTAATTTCATTCGAGTTGGTTAAATCGTATTAACATAGTTACGTCTCAACTGTTGATTCCAATAAATATTGTTTTGCTGCTGCAAAAAACTCAATTAAGCTTGAAAAACCAGGATTAAATAATTTTATCGTTGTATTTTATTATATTATACCATACATCAAAATGACATTAAAAACGATAAATGTATTTTTTTTAATGTAATACTGCACCAAGCTAGTCATATGCATAGAATATGCAAAATTTTACCACCTTGGAAACAAAAAATAGGCAACTTACTATTCAGATCTAGTCACTAAGCATATATAAAAACATTTCAAGCAACATTCTGAAAATGTGTCTCTTGCCAGGACTGTTATGACAGTATTAATACAGACTGTAGCCATCACCAATATGTAATCCTTTAATCAAAACATTACTAAATGGCTAATGAGTAAGGATCGCTAGGAAATTGAAGACCTCCTAAAATAGCACTTGAAATTCTTCACCATGACAAACTAGAACATTGTGTAACAAATATCATCATTTTTTTTTTAAATTATTCTACTTGTACTCACTGTCACTTACCTTAGAACAGGTTCTTATGACCTAGTGAGGTAGGTAATGTAAAAAAATAATGTAAGAAACAAAAAGTTGATAAATAAATAAAAATAAAAATTTTCCTCTCCAGAATGATGCAAAAAAACGTTTTAATTTTAATTCACCAGATTTTTTATCATGATCTCTGGGCTCAGAGCCAAGGTGCTTACAGCTCTACTACAGAGTTTTTTATAAGTACCTACAGTGGCATACAAATATTATCATTTCTTCGATATCTGCATGACTGGTACGAGTGCGGTACCGTAGAATTGTTCTGGGCTTCAGCCTGCGGTGTAAAGGTTTCCCTAATGATAGCCAACCTCCGATAAGAGGAAATACCAACAGAAGAAAACAAAAAATAGCACTAATTACACTTTTACTATTGCCCTTATTAACGTAAATGCATAATTTGCTTTAAAACTAGAATTTGCATTGCTTTAAATTGTATTAAAATATCGCATTGTCTGTTTCCTGCCTATCCTTCAACAATATATACCCCTGCCTCCTACTTCCTGCTATCCACTCTCTTCCCCTGGGGGGTCGAACCATCACCCGCCCGCTTTCACAAAATTACAGCCTGAGCGCAAAATGCTGAAATACGTTTAGAAGTAATGATCACCGTCCGGCATGGGAGCTACATTACCAACAGTATCGTTGGAAGAACAGCCAGAATTGCTCTTGCCATACAAACTATTAAAATATCGCATTGTCTGTTTCCTGCCTATCCTTCAACAATATATACCCCTGCCTCCTACTTCCTGCTATCCACTCTCTTCCCCTGGGGGGTCGAACCATCACCCGCCCGCTTTCACAAAATTACAGCCTGAGCGCAAAATGCTGAAATACGTTTAGAAGTAATGATCACCGTCCGGCATGGGAGCTACATTACCAACAGTATCGTTGGAAGAACAGCCAGAATTGCTCTTGCCATACAAACTATTAAAATATCGCATTGTCTGTTTCCTGCCTATCCTTCAACAATATATACCCCTGCCTCCTACTTCCTGCTATCCACTCTCTTCCCCTGGGGGGTCGAACCATCACCCGCCCGCTTTCACAAAATTACAGCCTGAGCGCAAAATGCTGAAATACGTTTAGAAGTAATGATCACCGTCCGGCATGGGAGCTACATTACCAACAGTATCGTTGGAAGAACAGCCAGAATTGCACTTGCCATACAAACTAACTCTAAAAACAACGTCAAACCTTATTTCCACTAAATTTTCACTAAAAATAACACCTAATAATTACTAACCAGTTTTGCCCGAAATGAAACTTTTTTTTTTTCAGTATCTATTTTCCCATTGAAAAAACTATTGATCAGTGAGACTTGCGCATCCCCAATTGGTGTATCTTGTGAGATTTAAGATAGTGGGGAGGACTTGGCTATTCACCTCTAGTCACTTAACACGGCTAATGTCATTTTAAGGAATATGAAGTTTCGTTTTTTAATGCGTTGCGATACTAGAGTATCTACCACTCTTCAACGGGGCGTAAATATTCCTAGTATAAATTATTACTTTGATACTTAATTTACGCAGATAAATTATATAAAAGTTATGTGCGCAAGCTGGCTTTTGAACCCGTGACCGCTTGGGTTTAGAACCAAAAAGTTTAGCACTGCCACGGAGATCGATACATAAAAGAAAATTACTGAGCCGTTCTGCGACAAACGGGGATTGTATTCTCCTGGCACAAATTAAATATTTTTGTTTGAAGTTCATGCCAAACAATTTTGATTATTGCCATATTTATTTAATGCAGACATTGGCTCCTCACGGTGGATTTGACGGTCTCTATAGCTAGAGTTCGAATCCCGGTCGGGTAGTTCATTGAACCCTCGTTTGACATTCTGATCAGATTAAATAATTTTATTGAAATATTTAAATTAATTGGCTTTATTTCTTTGTGCTTAATAACGCAAAATCGAATGTCGGCTAGCCGCCAGCCGCATGGGCCAGGGGAGGTGCGGAGAAGGGTTGGGACGGTGAATTGTGGGGGGCGAGGGAGGGTTAGCATTGTTCGCCGCGAATTAATGACGGAAAAGCGGGCAAAAAGAGGAGATCGATGACTTGACGATCGGTTGGGCGCGCCTGAGAGGTATATACATATATAATGCCGATTCATTTAATATATCTATGTTGGAATCAGCTGTTGGTGCAGTAATTTAATATCTTAATATCTGTATTAATAGTAATTTAATATCTGACTTTAAGGTGTTAAGAACATTGTATTTACTTGTAGTAAAAACAAAAAAAAACTCGAGGACTGTAAATAATTATTATTTAGCTAATTAATGAATGTTGTTTTACCGCCGTTAAGATTCTCGACTACGAATCTACACGTTTGCTGATTAAAATTCTGGCGTGCGCAATGAAATGTTATTTAATGAATAACTGTTATTTAATTTAAAAATAATACGTCACGTATTTTTATAAATTATTATTGTTTATTTATTAACTACAATCAGCCTCACAACATACCCCGATTGGAGATGCCATAGTCTTACTAGATCCGAACGGTTGTGAGCAGTTTGAACTTTTAAGCGGATTTACATTATTAAAAAAAAACAAATTTATATTAACAGATTAAGTACCTATATGATTTTATATTAGAGTGGGTCGATAAAGCTTTTTTTTATTTTGAATTTACCAATGGTCTCAAAAGTTGTGCATTCGAGTACATTGTGACGTTTATTTTTAAATCTTCTTTATTTCTTTTGATACTCTACTAGATGTCAAAGTATTTAAAATCTTCTTGTTTTTTGTGTTTTCGTTTGTCTATCCTTAATTTCAACAATTATTTCCCGACACAGCTACCTAAATTTATATCACAGGTATATAACATCCTATACAACCATCCAAATCCCTGGAATATTTCATTCCTTAGTTTTGTAAGTACTGAGAGACAACATTTTTAAGTGTGACTTTTGATTTTAAATAGAACGATGAAATGCTGAAACATTAATATTATTTTTAAATTGCTAATAATGAATAATAATATTTTTCCTGGGCGTGAGGAGATTAGTGCAACCCCACGCATCTCAAGAGTTGTTCCCAAATCATCTCACTGTACCACATTCAAGCTTGTATAGGAGGCTAAACATAAACTATTTAATAGTTTAAATAAAGACACGTTTATAATCTTAATAATCAACGCAACTTTCAATATTTTTGAGAGAACGATATCTCAAAAAAATCCTTCATACATCAACGATCCTCAATATTGTACATTACAATTAAACAACAATTCTCATATGAATCAACAATGATTTGTTAAAACATGTTTTTCTTCTACGTTATCTCTCTCCTATCGGGGGTCGACTTTCATCAACGCAGTATTCTAAAAATTACGTTGTGTGTTGATTCCATGATGTACGAATACATTCTTTTTTTCCATTTACTTATCCATTGTGTCCGTCTCGGTGTTGTGATGTCCCTGTTAAGCTTGAAGAATCTTAGAAAAAAGATTTTTATTGAGAAATAGAACATGATTGAGGACACGTTTTCCATTTTGTAATACATCACACAATTATGTCGACGACATTGTTTTTAATTATTGGGAGCAGTCTTATGTGGTGTTTATTTTTTTGCCTGCGCGTAAAAACGTTGATTTTTTAAATTCAACCCGACCGCACACGCCGGGCCAATCACTGCCGGCTGCACAATGATTTTTGCCAGTACTTCCAAAACTACCCGCGTCACGTAATGGTGAGTTTTCATGATTCCGGCCATATACCACAAGCGCCCCTTATTCCACCCTCTCTGGGGGTGGGAAAGGGGGAAATAGGGGAGATGGAGGGACTTGGGGAGAGGAAAATGGGGCTTGGGCAATAAATCAGAGGTGCGGTCTGTAGGGGGTAGGACTGAGGGAAGGGGCGGTGTGTGTGTGTGTGTGAAAGAGATTTACTCTGCGAGAATTCAGGACTTGACGTCGCTTACATATGCTCCGTAAACCGTTTTTGCTCTCCCGGGTTTGCAAATGTCTTTTTGATGAAGACCCGACTTGTCAAGGATGGGAATGTGGTACCTCCTCTCCAGCCACGCGTTTTTACTTAAAAATGCCGCCAGACCATAACCATTGCTGTAATTTTCAGAAGCAATGTATTTAAAAATGCAAAGCCTTAAGCCAAGCTTTGATCAATTACCTTATCAGCCTTCGATTATTCGAAATTTGAATTGAAAAAAAAAATGCTGTATATTAATGGTACCTATTTTACTCAAACAGATGATATCCACGAAGGAAGTAAACCATCTCTGTACTAACGAAGGGTAGACAGAAGTAGATATCCCTAATTATTACTGGAGAGTTGGAAGAGCACCAAAACACGATGTTTAAGTGGTGTTATGGATACGATAAAAGAGTGGAATAGAATTCCTTAGTAAGGGATAAATTATGCCGTAGATGGCAGGAAGGAGTTGGAAGAGAGCTGGTCACTAAACTTCAAAAGTATGTTACCAAGTTATGTTGAAAATGTTTTTCAATAAATGATAATTCTTTAATTTCTTGTTGTGGAAATCTACGACACTAATCTCTTTTGGGATATGAATAGCGTTGATTCAAGAGACAATAGGCTTTCGAATTCTGTTGTGTAACCAAGTTAACGATTAATTTTAATTTTCAATAGGATCGGGACACAGCACGAAGAACATTTGTTTTACAAACAGGGGCCTGCTAGGAGTTTTCATTTGACATACAATACGGCTTCTATTCTACTGTACTTGAATAATTGAGTGATCTTGCTGAAATCGCAAGCCAAATTAACACTAACTAACGGATGACAAATCTGTAATGGATACGTTATCTGCTTTGGAGAACGTAGCGGAGACGATCTCAAATTACTCCCAAATCGAACCCGAGTGTACATTATATACCAAGGATGATAACTACTACGTATTGATATTTATCTTAATTCTTAAAAGGTAACTAGCTTCGAACTAACTCTTTCATCCCACCGAAAAAAACAGTCAGTATGAAATTTCTACGTCTTCAGAAAAAAATTGATATCACAATAAAGATTACTTACATTAGTCAAATGTTTTTTTTTTCAATGTACTCGTATTTAAGAAGCGTGGTTCTTCAATTATTACTTAAACGTGATATAAAACATATATGCAGGTATCACAGAAAAAAAATTGTCATTAACATTTTTTTATTCCCCATGGACATAGTATAGTTTTAGATTTAAAAAATTAAATTTATTCAAAAATTTGATAATGTGTTAGACCAAATTGTTGTCTTTATTTATTTATATGTATTCATATACTTACGGACTATTTTCCAATAAAAAAAAAAAACATTACACGAAATTGGAAAAAGGAGCAACAGAGAAAGAACAGCACATACATAATAACTTAATGAAGCAATGACAAAAATAGGACAAAAATATACATAAGAAAGAACATTCAAGTCAATGCCAAGGTCAAGTCAAAATTTTGGTAGAGTCGTAAAGAATGACAAAAATCATTTAGACTGGTACTAAAAATGTCCAGACCATAGCTTGCGTTAACAAGTCTCAACATTCTAAGCAGTGGAGAATGATACGTTGCTTCTAAGTTTACGGCAAGGAATGTTGAGCTGGACGAGTTGCAACAAAGAAGGTGAGTCAATAATACAATTAACGGTTTGGTCCTTCACAATTCAAGGGAGTTGACAAATCTTGCAGTGATAAGGCTGCTTTACTTTAGCTTAGTGCGTAGCATTCTCGAGAGTGGATCTCAGGTATGGGGGCCAGAGGACACCGCCTTTGTACTAATGGTCGAGAAAATTCAAAAGAATTTTTTACGGTTTCTCTACATGAGAGAGTTTGGTTTTTACCCATGGCTGTTTCCAACAGCGTTTATCTCGGGAATGCTGGGTATCTGCAGCCTTAGTTCGAGGAGGGATATAGCATTACTGCTTTTTGCTCATAAACTCCTGAACGGTGTATTATTAATACCTGACATCCTGGCGGAAATTGGATTTTATGTCCCTGATAATTTTACGCGTGGCCGCCAACACAGGCTTCTGTTTCTTCCCAGGTGCAGAACTAACTTACCAATGGTGATGCCCCTGGGAAGACTAACTAAGTCAATTTAACTGCCTCGCAGGAAATTTGGATATTTTTCACACGAGCTACAACAAGTTTAAGCAAGAACTAGCTATTAAGTTTTAACTATATTTTGTACTTCTTGAAAACTATTTTTTTTGTTTTTAAACTTATTTTTACTTTAATCTTTGTGTAATTATGATTACCATTTTTTGTGTTTTTTGCAATGTTTTGGTGTAAAACTGTTTTTTGCAAATATAAAATAAATAAATAAACAAATTGATAATTTTGAAAATGCAAATTAAATCAAAGTCTTTCTCACAAAATTTTAAAAAGATCGTGTAATCCAGTCACGCAGGGAGCATGAAATTGATCACTGGCATTCTTATGTTTTGTCTTGTAAGCAGAAACAGCTATTCGAATATTTCGAGCTAGAAGCCTAAGACTACCCAATCTTTTTCTTACACATCTTTTTCCCATTCAAACTTCACAACATGCCCCAAATAGGGGTGCCATAGTGCAACTGATTTCGACCAGCTGGAACACTAATGCGACATTCTCAGACAAATTAAATCTATCAGTATTTCTTCCTGTATTTGTGATTGATATATCTCCTCCTAAAATGGATTTCGCGATTTTTTCATGTAGGGTATCCTTCCATTTACTGGATTATTTTCTTCGTCACTTTAACCCCTTCTAGAAAACGTAGCCTTTTATATTATGTAGGCACGATTTTGTATTCTTGTCGTGTAAAGGCAGCTTCTAACGATCTAATGGACGGGTAACAACAGAGAATTTAGTTTATTGATTAGTTGATTTGGGATAGGATAGATACTCGTATTTAGAACGTCTCTAAGTTCGTAAATTGAGAGTACACATTAATGATTTCAGCGTTCTCTCTGATAATATATTCGACTGTAATGTGAGTTGAAATACATTTTTTAGCACGTTTCTCGGGTTCTTAGGGTTTTTTTTAGGGAATCCAGTTACCAAACGATAAGGCTTAAATCAATTCTACAATGCACATAATAATCAAAGCGTGTTTTAAAAATATTTGGATATAAACTAGAGACCTTAGCAAAATTTATTTTGTGTTTGTAATGTTTTTTTTTTATATTTATAAATGTTTTAACGCCAAAATTCAAAAAATGGTATTAAGTGAAAAATAAACAAAGGTGGTTATTTCAATCGGAAAATGTTAAACGGTTCAAAAAAATACATATTCAATCACCATTGTGTTGGTAGAACACTGTAAGTCTAAAGGCTAACGCGGTGGTTTTCTGGTTAGAGCAACCTGGTCACGGCGATTACCCTTTATCCCGCTAATGCGTATTTTTGATAATTAAGGTTGTTCCAATATTCAAAATAAAAGTTTTGAATTAACGTTATTCAATTTTGGTTTAAAATCGAACTGAACTAAAATCATTAGTAGTAGTGGTAGGCAGAGAATACGGATGTGCCATAAAACTCTGTCTTGGCACACACTCCTTGCTTCATTCACATTCATATGCCGCCTCATACATACTCTTCTGTTATTCTGACTCTTCACATGACCCGATTCAAGTATTTGATTTACTTAATCGTGCCATGTCTTTCTCTGGCGTCGTCGACCTCTTCTTCCATTCACTTTCACATCATATATTCTTTTCACTGTTTACTCATTATTATATCATATTACATATTATAATATCATCATTATTAACTTTAAAAAAAATTCTCCTGTGAGGACTTACGTCCGTATAAGTATGAACTTATCAAATTTGGACCTTATGTTAATTGAAATTATCATTTTTTAAATAATCTTTTCAAATCCCGACCTACTTAGTAAAGGACCTGCCTATAATGTATTTTAGCAGACAATATTCCATATTTGAAATGAGAACTAATATTTTTTTTTGAAGTTCCTGTTATATTCCGTAATTTTTTACAAGTTACAACTAGTGATATAATGTACATATGTTTAAGTGATGTAGATGTGATGTGATGAAACTGTGGTAGATTTAATTTTAAGCTCCACTTATGTGTTTCGTATATGAAATATATAAAACCTTGTTACCTACCTACCCACAATGAGATATAACGTACCGACGCGTAGGTATTTTTGGGTAAATCCCTTTCACCAAATTAAATGCGCATATATTTGCTTAGAATTTGAATATTCCGGACGAGTTAATTAATATAAGAGAAAATTTAAACGTATCTTTCATACACAACATAAGGTTATATGAAACGTTCTCAGATTACATTCATAATTTTCCCTGCGATGCTCAATTTATAGATTTAATTAAAATTTTAATGCATTTATATATAATACGAGTATATGTTTGTTGTTATTTTATCTTATTTATAATTTTCATATAAAAGTTTAACAAAACTCAGTTAGATTGCAAAATATCCTAATATGCTAAACAAATTCTTATTGAATGATAATTCTTGTGGGAGTTTGGTAGTCAATAAACATGAAACTGATTATTTGAAAAATATGAATCGTGATAATTCGACCACTAAGCTGTAAACTTCTTGGCTCCGAACCCAGTGGTCGTTGGTTCGAACCTCAGCGTAAGTAAATTAATTAAATATAGATCACTTTGAAAAGCCACCATTTAGAATCGAAACGTTGTTTGAAATGACATTAGACGACCAGATCTCGAACTGTTGACCAGATCTGAGTTGCCGGGTACTTCGCAATCTTAGAGTACATAGAGTGGTAGCTATCCAAGGCAGTGTAGTCAGTTTTTGATGATTTTTGCCGGACTTGGCAGACCTGAGCGTGGCTAGGACTAGGGCTAGGGTATTTATTCATCCATTCATAGCACATGTCGACATAATGTTTTTGTTTATTCACTTTTTCACAGTATTGCTATCAATAAAAATATAGCGTTTAACCTAAAAAACCGTTTAGTTTTGTCGACTTTAGTCGCATATGAAATCATGTGGGCGGAGTCCCTGGAGACATGGGAGACCAAGATTACCCTTACAGTACATAAAAACGGTATGTTATTTTTCTTGTCTCTTTCTTTCTCATGGTGTACGACGTAAAAACCCAAAGAAAGTGATTTATTGAAAGTTTGTATAGGTTGGGTAAAAAGAATTAGCTCTCTCTCCATACATTGTTACTCCAAGTTAAAAATACTCCTCTTTTATGTCACCATCTCCTCCTCAGTTCCTTTACCCTCAGTCCAAACAATTGGAGATACCGTTGCCCCCTGATTTCGGGCAGAACTGGAACTCTTGTGCTGTAATTACATAAAAGGTATATTAATAAGCACTGGTAGTCCTTGTTGATTTTCTTTGGATGACAATAGCTCTAACCTTGTTACTTTTTCTCAATCATTTGATTAATTGTTAAAAACTTCGTAATAATAATTGTTGTTTATTATTATATTAATGTTTCACCTACCTACTATTCGCTTCTCACCGTGCGAAAATAAGAAAAAACAATTCAGACAGAAACCGTTTGAGAGCCGCTGGGCGGCGCGCAGTAAGGTCCGTATTTGAACTGAACACGGCGCCCAGCCCAGTGTTTCTCCAAGGACCCATTCACATTTTCAGCTGTGGCACTGTGTTCAAGTATCTATATTATTATTTGTACGCGCCGCCATTCCCTCGAAGGGTATTCTCTGTCTCTACATCCTACCGTTTACTCTTTATCTTCCGTACGTGCGGCAGTTGACATTTGATATTAAATACGCATCGTGATTTACATATATGTAACTTATTACTTCTTTTTATAAGATATCAAAATAGATGTCACACTCTCGCAACTACCATATAATGCCGTAAGTCAAATATGTAAAAACTGAATTTGACTTTTTTAGAGGCACTTTTAGCTGTTCGATTTCTACTAAACTGTCAGAACGGTCAGTTGATTTGAACTCTAAACACTAGTTAACATTATTATTCACACCTTTTTTAAATATATTATGTATTTTTCATAATATGGTTAGAATAATCTGCATCAATTAATTAATTCATTATTTTTTCTGGGAGACGGATTATGAATAATTTCAAAGTTTTTTCTTATGGATAGATGATTTATGTAATTGTGTGTGTACAATATCGTCAAGGAAATAAGCAAAAGTTCAGAGTTCCAGCAAATATTAGGTGTCACTCATTGTTATGCTAAAAATTGTTTTGTGAATTCCTCGAAAAAAAAACATTTCATGGCTTACTAGTTAGTTGGTTCTACCCGGCTTTATTCGAGTTTCAAGATATATTTTTTAATAAAACTCTTCTCTTACCGAACAATCAATACACATATGGATCAAATAATGTGCTGTCTTCTTTTAGATTACTAACAACTAAATAAATATAACAATATTAGTATAATTACATTGTTTTTTTAAATAAAAATATGTTAATAAAAGTCCAATGGGCAAATCATATATTTTTTATGTGTTTTGTCTTCTACTTCAAATGAACAATTCTTCTATTTAATAGTTAAGATAACGCACAAAACTTCAAAGTAGGTATTTTGTAGGTAGTACACACTTACTTATAGTTTTCAGACAGATAGACTTCTCTAGATCAAACTTTGTTATCATCTTATATTCCTTTATTACGCTTTTCAAACTGCTTTTGACATACAAAAATAATTATAATAATTATTATTATCGAATAATTATGCGAAATTATATTAGTATATTTTTTCGAAATATCTTCTTAACCCCTTTCACATCCACTGGGTCTTGTGCCCACCCACCCCTTCACGACAAACATCCGCCGCCATGTTGGAAACTCAAATCCATACTTAACTGTCGCGGGGTAGCACGCCCTGGAGCTGCGCCCTTTTCTACCCTTTACTTTCCCCCTTCAACCCTCCTTCTTCCTTTATACCCTTCGCCACCCCCACCTTCCCCCTGAGACCGCAACCTCCCTCAACCACCCTCCTCCACCATCCCGTCGGACTCGCTGAGAGGGCACTAAAACTTTCCTTGCTCTTTGACCGCAGGACCTCTGTCAGATTGAGAGAATTTTCAATTGGTTTAGCGTCGAGTTGAACCTTACTAACAAATCTTTACACTGATTAGCTGCTTTGAATACTTTTTATTTCAAAGGAAAATTAAATTATATTATTTTTAGTTGAATTCATACTGTGATGTAAAACACAAGGCACCTTGAAAACAACAAGGGAATGAAATTATTCGTACTACCTCACAATAATAAAGTCTCTTACAATATAAACATACTCTACACCTTTTCTCAAAATGAAACTTGAAGGAAGCTGTTGAATTTTTTATTCGGTGTGTTTATGTTGCTGAACGCAATGTTTTTTCTCTGCTCTGTTTTCTTTTCCCGTTAAAAATTGAGTGGTTTTGAAAAAATAAGCAAATAAGCTATCCTAAATCAATTAGAAAAAAATGCAAAAAAATGTTTGCGTGTCGTAGAAAGTAAACACGTGTCACATTATAAATTGAATAAAAATCACTAAATTTGTTCTACCCTTTTTTTGTCCTTCATTAAGCCCTCGTGAAGCTTGATTCAAACCAGAATTTCCACTTTTTGGTGTCCTTCAAAAATATTTGCGTAGAATACTGTTACTGTGTAATTCCACTTAAATGCATATTTTTATAGTAAGAATGAATATGATATTCTGGCCAATCTTGAGGCATTCGTGGCACAAGCTGCATGCCCGTGCATCACACTCGAGCCGCTGCGTTCATAGTCACAGGAATGCATGGCAGAAATTTCACATTTGACGGCGTTGCAAATGACACAAATGTGCGCTTGGCATTCGCCACTCTCCTCCCTCCCCCACCCCTGGCACCCTGCTACGCTGTACCTCGCTGCCCGGCGGCCTCCTCTCGCCCTGTTCCGCTACCCTTAGCTTCTAACGACTTCCCCTTGGCTGGCGAAACACTTTGCATAATGCGAGCGTTGTATTTATGCGTGTGCAGAGGAAGTTTTGCCAGTATTGGCGGTGCTCGAACATTGGAACACAACACGGCGGGTTATTGTGTGCCGTGTTGGGTGTTGGCTTGGGTGTTGGCTGTTCGGGTATACATGGAAACAAACCGGACGGTTTGGAGTAGATGGGTCGGAAGGGGAGGCAAGCTGTTCTCCACACAATGGGGATTGCAATCAGAATCTTTGGGATTATGCTACACGACCAAAATTATTTCAACAACTTGAAAATTATATTTGATTTTTATTAAAAACACAAGTGTTTTTTCAGAATCAAATAATCGAAACATATTTTATATTCACGAGAGCTTATTATTGATTTATTTAGTAACTATATAAAATTGACATGATCCCTGAGACGTATGTGCGGTAAAACCATGTGTGACCGTATTAAAAATGTGGATATCCAGAAAGAATTCAAGGCTGATGTGAACATGTAGAAGGAATGAACGAATGAAGTGTGAAAAGAATATACAATGCGAAAGTGAATGGAAGAAGAAGTCGAGGACGCCCGAGAAAGACATGGCACCATCAAGTAAATCAAATACTTGAATCGGGTCATGTGAAGAGTCAGAATAACAGAAGAGTATGTATGAGACGACGTATGACTGTAAATGAAGCAAGAAGTGTGTGCCAATACAGAGTTATATGGCGGTCTGTCATCTCTGCCTACCCCTGGGGGGAAACGGCGTGATGGTTGGTACGTTAGTTATTTAGTTAAATATGACATTTTTATACTATCTGCAGGCTATAAAAATTGAGTATGCATTAAAAATGGTTTTTTTAATACTCTTGAGGAGATCCGCGAAGGTGGATAAGGTATTGGGTAGAGAATTTTTCGAAAACTTTTGTAATGATGTTTTAACTACCTATATTACTATTCGATTCGTTATATTTTCACAATATTTTTTTTAAGGCTTTGGGATACTTTTTTTTATTATTTAAGGGGCAAGACACCAAAGATATAAATCGATAGAAGCGTTATGGGCGTATTCGTGATTCTAAAATAAACAAAAAAATCCTTATTTCCGGTGAAATTGATTGAACATTTTCAAATACCAAATTTCTTCTTGGACAGATCATTAATTATTTTGGCCTGTCTGGGGCCTAGAAGTCTAGGGGTCTTATTTAAACTGGCGACATCAGTTTTATGTCAAACCAGTATATTATTATATCGGGATTCTTGGTTCAGTGGGGTAACTTTGTAGCCAAACTTTCTGAATAACTGTAAGAAACTCTTTGTGAGATTGTTAATATTTTCAAAGCATAGACAATTTAAATTGAGATTTTATTTTTATGTTATGTATCACCTACGTTTATAATAGTGGTTCATTTAATTTATTGAAAATGAAGTAAGCTACCTTTATCGAAATAGCGATCACTCACTTTTTTTTCACTAAATCAGTAAAGCAATACTAAAGTAAAAAA
Source organism: Drusus annulatus (assembly GCA_022651775.1). NCBI lineage: Eukaryota > Metazoa > Arthropoda > Insecta > Trichoptera > Limnephilidae > Drusus > Drusus annulatus. The sequence goes on along the minus strand of JAGWCC010000031.1, from coordinate 762,827 downwards.
GTGTGGATTTTGTAGGTTTATTTTGTGTAGGTACATTAATTTCGGGTTCACAAAAAGCGTATACCTATGTGTTGGTGTATATGTTAATTGTGATGCTATATACCATTTACCCTTACGCACACCAGTTCACGTCTTTTGGTGTGTTCATTAAAATACGTTACGTAATATTAGACCGCTCCATTCGAACGTTATTATTACTCGAAACGTAAAGTTTTACACCCTTACAACAGCGAAGTTTCGTTATTATGGTATAATTTATGTTTCCCGGAGCGGTTTTGTAATAATACTTGCTTTACGGATACGTTATTTTAATATAAAGATGAAACGAAGCCTGAATTTCACATTTTCGAGGGTACTTGAAAAGGCCGTGAAATATCAAATTTAACTGTTTTGATGTTTACTCAATATTTACAATTTAGAATGCGATATCGATTCACTTTGATCTACGAGTAGAGATCAAAGTGAATCGATATCGCATGATCTAAGTGAATCCCTGATTTTAAATAATGGTACTAACCCAAGTATCAATATCGTTGCTGGAAAGGCGAAATGGCTTAAGCGACACTTTGGTAAAAAATTAGTTAAATATGCAGTTTTGATCAGTTTTTTTTTCTGCGTCGAAAACTCTGACTCTCATTTTATTTAGAAGACTTTTGTGGCCCTCCAGCCATCTAAAATATATTTACCGTTTGTGAGAAGGCTTGACTCAAGCAACACAAGCTTAAAGTTCAAGACACAAGAAAATAATTTTATTATTTATTGTTACCATAAATAATGTTTTAACTCACAAACTTGTAAATGGGCTTAAATCCCACCACCTGCAGTTTTTCCGCTATTATAAAAAAATATTTTTAATTTAATTACTCATTACAGAATAGAAAAAAGGCTTTGCAATAAGTTTAGAGGCCATTTTAGGTTTCTTTTTCTACAGGATGTCCCCATTCTTAAAAAAATAGGCTAGCTTCTAGTCTGACCTTTATCACTTCTTAGCAAAATGGGAGAGCTCCTCTCAAAGATCTATTTTCTGCACGTATTCGGTCTTCCATTTTATTTATTTAGAATGGCCATTTTTATTTTCGACGTGATTTCCAGGAGTTTCTTTTCCTTGCTTAGATCGTTAACATGTAATATATAGACCCATGCTAAATGTTTCGTTCAAATAATTAGGTGTCTAGAAAAAACTTTTCAGGTATTTAAGTATCAAACACCTGAATTAAGTTGAAAACAGCAAAAATCTGATTTTTTCATCTTGATATAATCACGGCGATGAGCATTTTAGTGGGCCTGAAAACTTTTCAAATTTAAAATACATATTTCGCTAATTGCATTGCGTGCCTGACAACCCAAACCTTTTTGAACAGTTGCCACGAGCGTCAGAACTATAAGAAAACTAATACATTTACTGATTTCTTTGTGATGAAATTATAGAGGATGTTTTTTGCAATAATTACTTTTATAATTACCGCGTGGGCCGTGTTTTCGAGCAGAATTATTACGTCAATGCATTAACGATGATAAAGGGACAATACGTGTGGACGAAAGGACGAAAGCAGAGTAACCCGTGGCGCACCGTCACCTACCCGCCTAGCTAGCCGTAATGTGCAGCATTGCCATTAGCGAGTGCGTAGACGGATGACCATACGAAATGCACAAAAATAATACATTTTGAGGCACGCGCGGCAAGGGGCTTTGAATGGCGAAATTTGCATGCGAATCAATGCAACCGAAAAAAAACACCAGCAAAACCGTTTTACAAGAAAGTTGATTTAAAACATACAAAAAATTAATACACCAATGCGTCGGGTTCGTATCTTTTTATTCGGGGTAAAAATTTGAAATTAGTTATTTGAATTTTCGTGCAGGCTTATAGTGCAGTTTTTCCTCTGACCATAATGCACCTGCAACAAGGATGGGAGATTCACCAGTTTTTGGGCAGTCGCATGATTTGAATGCAGATATTATTCAGAGTTTTTGTAGCTTCATGTGACCCAAAATACATCATTAGTGAAATTCAAACACTGTTTTAACGACCGCCATGGTTAAAACATTGTTTTATTTCTGCGTTGTAACAATTTTCCAAATGAATTAAAAATGTTAATTTCATCAGATGCATATTCGACAAAAATATAAATATACCTAATATATTTTATGCGAGACAGTAATTGAGATACTGTTTATTGCTTCTTGTTTCAGAGAACATTTGAAAAGCTTTTTTCGAGAATTTTCACTAATATCTGCTAGATGAATGCTACCAAGTAACGATAATCTAGAGTTTCCATCGGCCTGCTCGAAATCAACAACTGAACAAGTACAAATATTTTTATATTATGTACACAAAAAAAAAATTAATCCAAAGTTTTATGTGTAGACTTAAATGTAAATTTCTTAATGATAAAAAAAGGTTTACACTCATGAGAATATTTGTGGCACTATTTAATTTACAATTTAGCTAACTTCATATTAATATTTCTTAATTTAAAACTGTTGTTCGTGGTGGAATTCCATTTTAATGATCTAAAAAATTTTATACTTTATTCGACTATTTTTATTATTTATTATTATTAAAAATAGTAGAATAAAAGTTTTTAAATCATCAATTCCATATTTTTGTCAATCTTATTTGTTGTAATCAGCCAGCTTATAAAGTTTACTTTCAATAATCTCATTTGTGAGTACGTACGAGTGTTAACTTTTCAAATGTGGAATTGATGTTAGTTGAAATTATGAAATTTAAAAAAGACTCTTTTCATGTTTCTACCTTCTTAATAAAGTATAAATTTTATATAAATTGTATTTCTACCTATAATGAATTTAACAGACATTTTTTTCTATATTTGAAGTTGGTGGATTAATGCAATTGATATTTTTTCGTGACAAGTCCAGTCGAATCCCGTGATTTTTCACGAGTAGTAATATTATATTGTTCAGCTCGTATTTTTAATTATTTTAATCGATCGCTAACCATGATTATGATTCAGATAGTTTTTTTTCGTTTTTAAGATTAATAATTAAAAATGCTGTATCAAATTACTGAACACAAAATGACAGTTAAACTTTTAGCACCCATCTGAGAGAAAGATTATTTTCTTACAACTTATAAAAATAAAAATAAATTGCCACCCCATTTTAGTCGCTGGGAAATACTCATCAGCCTTACAAATTGTTTTTATACCGGCAAGCAATTCAGTAAAATTCTCAATTTCCTTCTGTTTTTTTTCCAAAATGAGGTCTCGCCGTATTTGATCCAAGATTGCGTCACGACTTCAGACGATTCCGTTCGGTCCATTAACTGAAGAAATAAGCCTAAAGAAGTGTGTTGTAGGCGTGTCTATGTGCCGGAAGTAAGCCAATTTTTTCCTTACATAATATATTGAAATTGATCAAACATTTTCGTACGTTGAAATTCTTTTTTGAACGGATAGAAAATTCTATTGGACTATCAAAGGCCACATCATTCATTCAAATCGATATCAACTGTTTAGGTCAAAGGCTTTATTCCACATCTTTTTGCGAGCATCCTTAAGCCTAGTGGTTTGAACCACTGTCAGATTTTACACTGTCGCAAATCGATGATTAGCACCATTATGAATTTTCACCGTTACTAATTCAAATAGTCACCCCCGTTAACCACCGATTCTCGGCCCGCTTCAGCATTTGATCAAATAATAGTCAGTTGTCAAGCATGACCAGCAGCACGATCGTTATGTTATCACTAAGACCTATATTTCGTTTGAAAATGTGGAATAATGCCTTTCACTTAAACACATTCGATCAAGATGATGTCGCGGGCGTGTCCGTGTGCCCGAAGTAAGCTATTTTTTTTCTAATTACTAATTAACTTCTGGTTAAATTTATAAAACATTTATAAACATACATCGTTTTTATCTTAAACAGAAAAACAATTTCACTGGCCTGTCTGGGATCTAGGACAGGAAAGATCTTATGTAGCCTGGCGAAATCAGTATTTTGTTCAAATTTGACCAGATCACACTTCTTGGGATCGTCAGTTCAGTGGGTCCAGTTAATTGCACGCGCAAGTACCTCGCATCCTGTTCAGCCAATCACAGGCGCAGGAAATAAAGGGATGTAAAAAGGTCGAGTAGGTACTAAGTACAAAAAGGACAAGGGAAATGAGAAAAACGGTGTGGTCAGAAGACCGAAGAAAAATGTTAAGGGAACGGGGGCGCCGGGAGCCGGCCGCCATTTTCGATTAATGGTAACATTAATTTGATAAGGGTTCTCTTTTCGGGAATGTTTGACGATTAATCACCGTAATTAAATGTACGTTTTATTACGTTATATCGACAATTAGGCGAACCTACATTTTGAGACCGTGAATTACGTTTGGAATATATTGAAACCCAGCTAGGCGAGGTCTTCTACATTATGTTCAGTTAAAAGTTCAAGGATTCAAATATGATTATTTATACGAATAAAATAATACTGGAATCAAATAATCAATCGTTTTATCACCTAGATACTAGTGTTGTTGATCTACAAAATTTAGACTAGAAAATATGTGCCAAAGCTCACCGATAGAGAGTTGTAAATGCAATACGAGAAAAAATTTCCTGCTTTAAAAGTAAGAAACCAATAGCGCCGTAACTCTAAGTAAGTTTGTTTAGCACTTTCTAGAAGATAGTTACTCGACATTTTCAATGAGTTGGTGTCCCTACATTATTAAAGCTCAGCACCCAAAATGGCGCTAAACGTCACTTTGAAGCATTCTAAAACAAGCAATACTGTACATGATTTATTTGTAAATTATACATGGGCAGTTTGGAAAATGTTTAAGGTGTCCAGTGAATAAAAAAAAAGTTGTAACCTTTTAAATTATATTTTAAAATATCAGTAAAAAGTGCAGTTTTAAAACCAGCGCAGCCATTTTTGAACGTTTTACCTAAAATTTAGCATTTCATAAATAATTTAAAAGATCACTGTTTACTCGTATATGTTATTTTACATTTTGTTCTATTTTTTTCATTGCTTCATTATAATATTATGTATGTTCTCTATTGCTCTTTTTTCCCATTTTGTGTTACGTATTTTTTTTTATAATTGGAAAATAGTCCGTTAGTTTATAAATAAATTAGAAGGAAATATCAAATCTATTATATACAATTATTCAGTTATGAACATTGGAAATTCTCGATACGGCAGATCGCTGCGTTGCCAAAGCCACGCACGGACAACACTAGCGATCAAACAAATAAATCGGCCGCTTTCCGGGCTTTTTGTGCAAAGGACGGGATATCCGGTATCCGGTGCTGGACGAAGAGTGGAACGATGCGAGGGGGCGGGAGAGGGATTCGAAAAATACCACCTCCCCGGTAACCAAATAATCAGATCGGCCGGAAGTTTGGGGGTACCTATTTGTTTTATGGGGGTTTGCTTTTGAGGGGGGTGCGAGCCACAGTTGCATATTCGTTAATTAATTGCACTAGACTCGAACAAAACGCCATAATGCTTCATGGCAGGTGTGTATACCTTCCTTGCGTAACAATTCCTATTTCACTCTGGGTTTTTTTTCAATAACTTCGTGATGGGTGGAATCAATTATAGATAGATTTTGCAAAACAAACAAGAAGCGTAATTAAAATTGGTAAAACGAACACGTGGCCTTCGTAACTGCAAATTATTTGACGATTTTATTTTTTGGATGAGAATGACTTTACAACTTTCGTGTTATATTATAAATATTTATTTTCTTATTTTAAGGGGTTCCATGGGTTTCATGAGGTTTCATTCTATCTAACAGTACAATATGTCCAGAATGTATTCCCAGTTTAAAGTCAGAGTAAAAGTCTAGAAGAGAAAGCCATTGGAAGTTCCCCTCATAGATTGGTCGAAAGCGATGTAGGTATATTGACTTTAATCGCTTTTTTCTAAAAACACCTTTTTTGAAATTTTAGGTTTTTTATTTTCTTAAACAATAATTATTATTATTTCAAATTTAAAAAAAACGTTATTTAATCAAAAGTTCTTCAAGGCAATTATTTTTACGCGTGACAGCTGTTTCGCCTTCTGAAAGCATTATCAAACTGGGAGTTCTACAAAATAAACATTCAAACAATAAATAAAAAAAATAACTGATTCACCGATCTTATTGAAAATTTACATTCTTTAAAATAGGATTGACTAGTGCTTGAACGAAGGATTTTTTATTTTTTCAATTACAACAAATTTACAAGGCTATACGTACTGGCAATTGTACTGATTTACATACAACTCTGCCAAAAACTCTAAATTTCCATTTTTTTATATCTTTGGTTCAAACACGAGATATACCAACAGTAAAAAAAGTTTGTTAATTTCAAATGAAGCTATCACGAGTTATCCTGACAACCGCAAGGACCCTTTTTTAAGGGGTCTCCGGAAAGCAAGTCTCACCAGCTGAATTTTCTAAATTTTTGGATGACAATTTTATGAAATACTGTTCAAATGTTGCATTTTTATATGCATAAATTTTAAAATAATATAATTTATTTATCATATCAAAAAGAAATAGAGAAAATACGCTTTTTTTAACCTTCGAAACCATGTAACCCCTTAATACGTCTCAATAAACAACGTAGTTACGTTTATACAAAGTTATAAACTGGTGTAGAAGTTAAACAATTGTACAAAATGTAAGAAAAAGGGAGGTAATGAAACGTTCACCGATAATTATTGATAATTTTCTTTATAATGTTCTTATAATGGTGACCAAACAGGGTGTATTTTAATGCGTCTAATAAATTCTTTGATTAAAAATGGCAGGATTAGTAAATTTAAACATTTGGCCTGCGTGGTTTCCGAATGCCAATGGGGCCCTAGAGAATAGAGTATTTGATATTTAAATTTCGTGGCAGGAAATTTAATTACTGAATCCTGCGTCAGCGACCACGGACGTTGTTTAGATAACATATTCGTATTGGGTGTGTGAATTTGAAGTAGATCTCTCACTCCTATAAACAAATGGATATTTAATACAATATATACATAACCAATCCACAAAAGACAGGTACGCATCACTACTCGTACATTAGATATATCGGTGTTTTATTTGAAAGATCAATCTTTTAATATCATTTTATTGCTAATAGACTCGTTGAAGTTTTTTCTGTGAAACGGTCGATAGCGCGATGGGTAAAACAATCGGTTAGCGATTGGATGAAACGTGTTCGATGCTCACAGCGGGTTCCAACTTACTCCAACTTTCAACAGAAAACACGGAATTGCATAGAAATTAGGGCGACAAAGAGGCGATTATTCATACGATGAAATTGAACAAACATTTAAAAATATATATTAGAAAAGCGTAGGAAAGACTGTGATTTAATTTGATTTTAAAAATTATTAATTGTATAATTTACTCACCTTCTTTGTTGCAACTCATCTAGTTCAATATTAATTGCCGTAGACGCAGAAACAATGAATTTCTGTTCCTCGATCATCACTCTACTGATTTTGAGTTTCATTTTCCACTGTCCTGAATGTCTAGACTTGTTAATTCAAACCGCGGTCTCATAATTGTTGGTACCAGTCTAATTGATGTTTGTCATTCTTTTCGACTTTACCAAAACTTTGACTTGACCTTGGCTTTGCTTTGAATGTTCCTTATTGTGTATATTTTGTCCTATTTTTGTCATTGACTTATTATAATACGTATGTACTGTTATTTCTCTATTGATTTTTTTTCTCATTTCGCAAATACACTTCGAAATATGTGGTTATGTAGGTACTTACGTAGCACAAAGGAAAGTTTCTTTTTTAAATGTGGTGCAAAACATATACTCGTACATAGTATCTACTTAGTTGATAAATAATTAGTTTTAAAAAAAATCGAAGCTTAACATAATTTTTTTAATGTAATGATAATATTTTACATTTAGGCTTTAAGGATCAAAAAATCCACAGCGCGTGTATGAGCGTTAATGAGACGGGAATCCTTTCAAAGGATTACTATTTCTATCGGGCTCAGCTGCTACAAACCTCTCGTTAAAATAATAAAGTTTTTACTGGATTAATGGGTAATTTTAAGTAGGTATTATTTTGATATTTGGAATAGAAGCTGTAAAAGCTTTTTATACACATACCTACCTTATATAGTCGTCGATCTATACAGTGTTTGTAAAAATCTTATTAATATGTGTCAATTAAAACAATTTTTAATTACTTGCGTATGGAAACGAACGTATAACCCACAGGATAAAGTTAATCGGTCCTATTTATTAGTTTTACGCGCCGGTTCAGCATTGGTTTGGCTACACCGGACGTAGGCTATTAAATTAGACTCACAAGCTGTCGTTACGGCCTTACGCCACGCGTAACATTTACACCTTGTTTATAAGTAAAGGGGTACGTTTATTATTTAACACTATTTTCATGTTTACATAATAGAACTCCTTCGAAATTGCAATACGCCCTGCATTTTCTGAAACCCACGTTTAAAAAAAAAATTCATCTAACAATTCTAAAATATTACGACGATCAATAAGGCGCAGGCGGCGCACGGCTTATTTGGTTTACAGTTGAATGGAAATCTCAAAGCTCACTCTTAATCTTTATGATATTTTGAGTAGAAAAGAGTTGCATTAAGCTGGAAATTTTAGACACAAGGTACTATTTAAACAATATTTTTAACAATGTAAATACGTTTAAAAAAAAAATTTATTAACATTGTATAATACAAGGTATCTATATTATTAACAAACAGATATTCTGTTAGTGGCTTCACAAAATTATTACGGTTTCAGTTGGCAAAGATAAAGTTTTTTTTGTTATGTTTAATTTAAATTTAATTCAATGCATTTTATTTTTATTATTATTATTTTATCGCATATATGTATTACAATTCTTGATTTTGTTTGATGTACTATTATTACGTATTATTGTTAATTATAGAATTTATTGCATCGCACTATACCTGCATACCTCCTGGAATAAATTCTTATTCTTATTAAAACAGCTGCCACGCGTGCAATACCATGTGGAACTGTAAAAATGTTTCTCATGAGTGATTTTTATTTTTCGTAATGCAATTTTAGTTTGTTTTTAATACACAATATATTTTTTGTCTCGAAGTACCACTTTGAACTACCAATACTGGTAAGGCCGGGCTTTGAGTCACCCTTTCGAACAGCATAACTCGTTTTAGTTGATTCGATTCGAACCACAACCCTTTTAGGGTCAAAGTTGAAGGTTGCTCGTGCCAACCTCTAATCTACTAACGCAATATAACAACTGGCACACATTCTAGCGTTATTGATAGTTATTATTCAACAAAATTATTGGATGGAGAAGATAGTTAGATCTGTCACAGTGTGCCGAACATAATTTTGGAAAATGATAAAAAATATTTTTAAAACTCAAATTTTTGCTAACCTTAGTTGTAGCGATATGAGTATTTTCTACGGCTTTAAATAATTGTACAGCGTCTACATTGAGTAATTATTCAATTAACGTGATGAATTTAATAAAAAACTTTTATTTTCCAAAAAAAATTGTTTAAGTTCAAAAGTTTTAAGAAAAGATTTAAGTTTTACACAATGCGCAAAGCAATAGCTTTTGGTAAAAACTTTCGATGAAACAAATATTTCGTAGAAGCTATTTTCAAAATAAATTCCAATTTCATTTGGTAAATGTAAAATAAGGCATCAATCTATAAAACATAAAAGTCCATTAATACACAGCTGAAAAACAATTCAGGGGAACATTCAACTATTCGCAATTCAGTATAATTGGTACGAATTAGTAATTCAATATAAAGTAAAGCATTCGTATAAAATATATCAAATGCTTTACTTTATAAAGACTCAAAAAAATTTGGAAGATTGACGTTCAGGTTTTTAAATATTCAAATGATCATTCGAAGTACCTTTGCGAAGTACAAAATAATATTTATCTTATGGAATATGTATAATTTAATCTACGGAAATAAAATAATTTAAAAACGGAAATAAAATATACCAGGATGGCATTTGTAAACATATCTTTAAAATGTTTACATACCTTTACCTTGTTTTATTGTGTATATACGAGTATGTCATGATTGCTGTCAGAATTGTCATTATTCCTAGAGATGGTCGATATTCCTGTCCCGGTTAAAATGAACCGGTTCCAAGCCTGTCACTGAAACCGTCGATATTATTTCTCCGAGGAACCGGTTCCTAATTTTCCCAAATAAAAATACAATTCTTTCCTTTTTGGAAATTACTAGCACCCCCCCTCCCCTCTATAAAATATTTTTTTGGCAAGGAACCAGTTCTTTTCGTTTTCAGAATTTGGCTAGCAACCCCCCCTCCTCCCCCCCTCCAATGAAAGCTTTTTTTTTGAGGTGAGATTTTTTTCCTGTATAATAAAACAATTTTCTTGGAGGAACTTTTCTGGCACCGGTTCCAAAAATAACTGGATAAATAACCAGTTCCTCGCCAGTCATCGATAACTGGAACCGCAGGTACACCCAAATATGATATCGACCATCATTAATTATTCCTACGCACAGAAAATTTAAGAGATATACTTATATTTTAAAGCCTCCCACATAATCAGATCCAGAACAATGTTTTGAAATAATATTAAAAATACTGTGAATAAGAATAAATTAAATGTGCCCTATTTATATCACACGAAGTTCAAAAAATCATTGTGTTTATTTTTACAAGAGTCATAATCGACCGCGTATAAACCTTTTAGTGGGGAACACCAAACACAATAAAATGTTTGTATAAAAATCTACGAAATTGGCGCAAACTAAATACCCTGTTAGAACACTGCGTAGACGAAGTTTTTCATTTGATTTTTTTGATGGCGAATAAATTTCCGATAACAAAAAGATTATACATCCATAAATCTGTAGCAAAAAAAAAAATTAAACAGAACATATAATTGCAATCAACCCTAAATTTAAGCGATTATTTTAATCTCTGTATGTTTATGACTGACTCAACTTATGAAACCGTATTTATCTTGTTTTATAGATGTAAATAAATCGACTACTATCATAATTAATATAATGCTTAGATTTTTATTGGTGTCATTCAATTTTCAATAAAGGTAGATAGGTATATATATTTTCCAGTTCATAGTGCAGTTACAAAAAATAATTGAAATATAAGTTTTTCAAAATAGACATTTAACAACAGGTTTTCGGAAACCTTTTATTTTCCACTTCAATTTCTGGTACCTACTTAAAAGTACAATAAAACAGTTTTTAAATATGTTTTTGAAATAATTTTTTTCATGGTAAATTGTACAGGTATTTACAAATCGTTGGAAATAATTTTAACTAGACTACCTACCTGAAGTTAAATTTTATACAAATCCAATATAATTGTAAATTAAAATAAAGATAAAAACAATCGGCGCATATTCCACATGTTGAAATAGTGAGGAAAAAATATAGGTTAAAAATTGGACATCGAAAAAATCTGAATTACCGACTGAAGGTACAACCGACCTAAAGGAAACGCACGGAAGCTGTTATTGTTTTCCTTGCTAAAATATTATTTATGATAGTTTCAATAGGATAACAATTTTTGTACATCAAACTAATAGATAAAAATACCAAATGTATTTTATATCTTATGATTTAAAAAAAGATCATTCGTTTGGTTGGGTTTTTGAGACATAAATTCGAAACAAAATTTCGTATGACGCAGGCCCAAAATATGTTCCTTTAAAGGAGAAAAAAAATACTTGTAATTTGTTTTCCTTTGATTGTGATGCATAATAACCCTTACCAGTTTCGCGGTATAAGCCTAAAACATCTAGTTGTTAAACTGAAAATATTTCTGTTCAATAAATATTTGCTTTTAATGCCTATGGAAGGCAAGACAGCTATCGTACGTAAAATAATTAAAAAATGAAAAATAAAATTGAATTTGAATATTATTATCCAAATGGAGATCTAGTAAATTATTGCAAAAAAAATAAATATTTAAGGCTCAGTACTCGAAAATGGCGCTAAGCGTCAATTTGTAGCATTTTTATACAAGCAATACTGCACATGATTTATATGTAAATTCTAGCTAGTAAGAAAATATCTAAGGTTTCCAGTATATAAATTTAAAAAGTTATAATCTTTCAAATTTTATGAAAAAAAATACTAAAATATCAGTAAAAAATGCACTTTGAAAACCAGCGCAGCTATTCTCGCACAATTTACCTGAAATTCCAGTATGCATTTCATTAATAATGTAAAAGATTACTGTTTAAGAATTGTATTCAATGGAAACCTTAGACATTTTTCTAACCACTCGTATAAAATTAACAAGTAAATCATTTGTAGTTTTTCTTGTATTAGAAAAACGAGAAATGTGTTTTGGTGCTGACCTTTAATGTGTTGAGTAATAATATGAATTTTCAGATTGCCCGAAGACAAAATATTAGATTTTCTGTTAGGGCGAGCATACTCTTTCCCTGTCTCCCATTTTTTCGATTGACTGACAAATAACACAAGTCCCCGCGTTGCACCCGCCGCCAATTGTTTGCTTTACTTTCGCTTCACATTTTTTGTAAAAAAAATTCACGGTCGCAACCGGGATTCTCCCGCATTGTTTCGAGGCCGCACTGAGTGGGACAATTTAATTTTGATACCGATTGTAGAATTTCGATCGATCGATTATTCACGCTTTTATGAATTACAAATATGGGTAGGTTTGATATGAATCAAATTCAATTACTTACCCTGACCCTTTCAAAGCTATCGATTCGGAGGTCAATACTCCCCGAGGTTTTTAGTTTAATGGTTAGAGAGTAGAGTTGTGGTAGGTGTCGAAAGAGAACCAAATGACATATGTTATATTTTTGAAAATAAATTGTTGAAATTTTATCGAGTTTGGACAAAAAATTTCATCCTTATGACAACACCGACAAGCGATATAGTACAATTAGGTTCGATTCACATGTCAGGGTATTTTCCGCTGCGACTCCGCGATTTCTGGCGGTTACTATGGGCGGAGCCGTGCGGTATGTATGCGTCAAAATAACGTACAGTATCCCTCTCTGTAATTATGGAACCGCAGCGTAAAAAAACTCTGACGTGAAAGATGTTATGCTTTACTTCCGAATTTGACACAAAATATTTTTTTTATTGCTTAGTACGCGTCTCATTCACATAAACATAGTTTTGATTTTACATCTAATGAATGACTTTTTGGATATGTACATAATAAAAACAAATACAAATCCTCTTCTATGCCACTATCACACATTCAAATCGTTAAAAAATGACAAGTTTTTTGTTATTATTTTACCTTTGAATATAATATAGAATCATCTTCTTTTGGAAAGTAGCCCAAATTTCTAAACACCATGTACACATAATGTAAAAAAACATGTCTCTGATCCATAGAAAACCACACCCTTGTACTTGTTCACTTTGAATCATATTTTAAACACTGCATAATCATATGTGCTCACAATGTGACTGTATTTCCGAGTGATTATTAAGGAAAGGAAAGGGAATAAGTTATGATGAGTGGAATCAAATTGTCTACAAACACTTGTATATTATATTTTATATTACTTACTTATTTGACTATGACTCCAACCCTCGCACAAACATAGATACGTATTGAAAGATGTGCTTATATGTGCTTGTACAAATAAAATAAAGCAGTGAATCTACGCTTACAATGCTGAAATATTCAGACTGGTACTAGTGGCTCAAACATCGATGAGTCTCGCTAAAAAATATAAGAAAACTTATTATTGCTGTCATAAAACTGTAAATAAAGCACCCCATAGTTTTCGTAAAGAAAACAGAAAATCCATCTTTACCTAGGTACCTACTTTATTTAACAGTTGCCATTCACTTATGATGACGGGATTGTGCACCGTGACAATAAAATCGTGTTGGATTGAGAAGTTCTACTTGTTTCTATCATTATTAAATATTTTCTGCTTTTTAACAGTATTACATTATTTTATTAAAAAAAATTCCGTGGGTACAAAGTTAAAATAACGTTAGTTTTATTTTTATTTTAGGTTCTTCTATTCTTAATATTTTCATCTTACTTGCTAACAAACTGAATCAAAAAGAATTCGAAATATCGTTCAAATAAAAGCCTGAAAGAACACAAACGCTTTTAATTTATTTTTACATAAAGTTTAAATACAATCAAAAGTATCGAGAATTATTAAAAGTATATTTGGATACTAAAACCTTAGAATGTTTCCTTTGGTAAGTGTATTCCAAGAGGAACTTATTTTTTAACTTAAATAAAAATGTTATTAACTAATCACTGGCTCACACAGTGTGTAATAATTAAATATAATTTATTTTGTTATTATTACTATTATTTGTTTATTTTTATTTCGTAGAAAGCAATCAGTTTGTGGTTTGACATATTTAATTAAAATGAAATGATAACTTTGTTTAATTCCATAGTTTTTTTTTTTGACCGACCGGTTTCACTTGGCCTCATTATCAGGGTACCAAATGAAACCAATATTTTTGCTCACCAAAAAAATAACCGTGATAACTTATTAAAATTAGGTGTCTACCTAGAAAAACTTAATGTCGTAGGTATATGTAAGTACTCTCAACTAAATATTTAGTTAACACCTTATTAAAAAATAATCGTTTTCGTTCACAGAAAAAATAGCCGAAACTTACATGAATAATAGTTTGGCTTCAAAAATTCCACCCCTATCTCGTGCCCCCTCCCCACCCCCATCAGTCCGGTAGCGCCATCCCTCTCTGCCACCATACCTAAACTGTGTAAAGTAGCTAAAAAAGTATTCGACACTGTGTTGGTAAAACCTCGATGCGTGTGTTTATAGGCTCTGGCGGAAGGCAATTGAGGTACTTCGGAGTCATATAAAAAAATACTATTAGCGGTAATATTATTAACAGCTCTTTTATCACAGAAAAAATATCCTAGAAGTATGATCTTTTCCATTTTGAAAAGAACTGCCATCACTGATTTACAAAAGACTCTTCAACTCTTAGGCCCCAGACAGGACAACGTAATTGATAATATTCTTAAGAAAGAATTTCGATATTTTATTAATTTAACCGAATGTAAGGAAAGATTGAGATTTTTTCGGGCACACTGATATGCTCAGTGCATTTAAACTATTATCGGTTTATCACTTCGGTGTATTTTATGCTGATTGATCAAACAGAATTCAATACGTTTTCTCTTATGTTCAACCATAAATGTATTTTATATCACGAATGTTTCCACAAAATATATTTAAAAAAAACCGAAACAAATCCTCAGATGGGATCAGACCCCTACAGTTTGGTGCCTATATAATATTTTCATGTTGAAAACAATAATCAATCTATCAATTATACACAGTACTATATTTCCCACTGTATAATAAATTGTTTTTTTTTCAAAACTGTATAATTTGGTAGGCACTGGATTTTAAACTCATTTTTCCACACATTAATGACAAATCTCATAAAATGTATGTATTTCTTAACGAGTACAATAGTGTAAAGGGCAGTTGAAGACTATTGTTCGATAATTCACATAACTCCCTCCCCTAAGTGACAGTGGGTAATTATAGTAGAAAAAATAACAGAGATTTTTTTCACTAAGTAACAGCAACCTAATCTTTCTCACGGCAACATAAAAATTCATTGAAATCCGTTAACGTTATTCCATCCTTTTGAATAAACTTATTTCAATTTGGAACAAACAAAATAGCAATTTAATTTATGCACCAATCCTACGAGATGCTGTAGGAACCTGTTGAACATTTACACAAAAATACTTAACTAATCTTAATTTGAGGTTTATGCAAAAAGGGGTGAGAAAACTTGACCTTCCTGCTCTTGGGGTCAATCTACGAGAATTTTAAATTCTTTAGCAACGGTCACCTGTTACTAAACAGGTTGATGATCTTTCTGACCTTTCCCCCCTTTTAGTTGAGTTAAGAATAACTTGTTTCTTCGTTAGAATTCCTTTTTTAGTAGTCAACAAGGGTTAAATAAGAATTATGTATGTTATTGTTATCTGTACCAAGAAAACCAGTTACAGGTTGTTTGCGTTGATCTTTACCCTCTTAGTTTTTTAAATTCAAGTCCGTTGGACATGTTGTTCCTAAATCTTGTAAGGTCACATTTGAAAAAACACACATTCATAATTAAAATCCGTTATCTCCCTGTTGTTAAGGAACACTGTTAGTAGTGGTTTTATCTCTTCTCTTCTTAGATGATTGACGAAGTAATTTATTTGTTCATAAAATCACAGGTAACATATTGTTAAAATGTCGAGAAATCCATACATTCACGAGGGGGTAACCTTTCAAGGTTTCAATATTTTTGTTCTTACGTAATCTTTTTTTTTCGTATTTTCCACAGGGGATTTTTTAAAAGTAAATTATTAAAAGTATCATTAGAAGAGTAATAAAACTGTTGTTAACGACGTTATTGACGAACTCCGTGGTCGAGTGGTTAGGATCCTCGACTACAAATCGACGAGAAAGCGGGCTTGTATCTTGGGGTGGGCAAAAAAATAAATTACAATAAAATGTATTTTTACAAATATATATTTTTTAAATATATATACATATATATATATATGTAATATGCTTTTAGCACGTTTTAAAGCGGTGGATACTCACAGTATGGCCCTGGTAAAAGATCACCACTCAGAATCTAAATATCACTTGAAATTGATTTAGCGGTGTTCGGTGACCAGATGTGAACAGACGGGTACATTCCAACCTTCCTCTTCCACATCTCCTACCCTCTCGCTTTTTTCACCCTTACAACACACCCCAATATGGGATGACTTAGATCCTATTTACAATAAAAAGAAATTAGAACACGCTTTTGGCTGATAGTGTAGTAAATCGTGAGACAATCGCTTGTCTTCCTTGAAACAAACAAAAAATATGCTCGTTTTGTACTCGAGTTACGTTAATCGTTTGTGCCATTTCAATCAATTCCTTTACCTAATACCTGTACTACATACATTTGCAACTCAAAAAAAAGTATTTTCAAATGTAAAATTACTGAATTACATATTTTTTAATGAACAACAACATATTTAATTACTTCATAAAAATATTGAAATAAGATTAAAAAAATACATATGTTTTTATAGTTGTTTTATGCTTCGTTATTTGGCAAAAAAAAATAATTTGTTTTTTTTTTATTTTTTTACCTTTTCATTAAATTCATGCGTTATCCAGTTATTTTTTTATAACACGGCCGATCACAGCGCGCTGCTGGCGTATGCAAATTTTGAAAGTCGATAAAATAAAAGCATGGCGTTGTCTAAAGGCCGCGTACGTGCGTACGCACACCAGCGCGCGCGGAAAAGTTTACAAAATCTGGCCGCTACTCCGCTGAAAAGTTTCCGAATTCCGGAAACTTTTCGGATCAATCGGGTACCGGCCGGTAAACTCCACCCCTGTCGCCCAGCAACTCTCGCAGCGAAACGGGTAGAAACTTGTGAACGCGATTCCGACTATACGGGTTGTGTTTGAAAAGGGGCGGAGTTTTTGGCTGAAATTTTGCCGCCCGGCCAATGTGGGAAAGGGTTGCAGTAAAAAGTACAGCTGTGTCGCTCGCACCCGCGCGAATCTACATCTCCAAGAGTGTTGCGTCTCCCTCCGCTCTCCCTACGGCCGCCCAACAGATTATAACCCTTTTGTCCTGTGGATTTGCACTATTTTACAAACTAACGCGTGTTTTATAAGTGGATGATATTACATTTCTGGCATTCTTTTATCTGCTAATTGATGTTCGTCAATCAATGTACGTAGCAAATTAAGGAATGTTTATGAGTATTTGATAACAATTCTATTAATGTTGTTTTTTTTGTTCAAATTAAAAATATGTTAATTTAATTAAAATTAATGTTTTTTTTTCAAAATATCGTACCCAACCTCCACACACGGAAGAAATGATGAACTTGAACCCGATGAAAATTCATAGTTTCATTAAATAAGTGTTTTTAATAGGGTTACAAAACGTATAAAAAAACATTCCCCAAAAAGTTAAATAAATCTATATGCAAACCAAAAGATATTTTTAAATTACATGTATTTTAATTTTTTGTAAATCACTAGTTCTACCTTAAATTTCAAAATGGTACCTACATAGTTTACCAAATATCATTCATATCAAACTTCCAGGAATAAAATTAAGCTTTTAAAATGATTATATAGAAATGGTGTAATAAAATTTTCACAAATATTTATGTTCCGAAAATGAGCAGTTTTATTCGTAAACATTTTTATATTAAAAACATCAACCGCAAAGCGAAGGATAATCGCAAACTTTTTAACAGAGGCCGAAATTTGAACGTTGGCTTAGGTTTCCTTTCTGCCCAATAATAATAAACCCGTCCTTTCACACAAACAAGAGAGTTGGCTTGTGATGCCATTACATTATACTTCTACCTCCATTTTGCCTACCCCTCGGAATCATAACAGATTTTTCACCGAAAACCTGAAAAATCCATATTGTGTAATAATTATTATGATTGTAATAAAAAAAGTGAATATATAGGTAGTTCTTGTACTTGAATGGTTGCATTGAGCATTGAACATTTCAACAATTCTCAAAAAATGAGTCAAGGCGCTGAATCCAAAATTATATAAAAGACAAAAATTCCAAATGCAAACTAACGGTGTTGAGGCTGTGGGGACGTTTATTTGTTTTAGATTATTTTATTATTGTAAGCATCATCAATTTTTAAATTTAGAATATTTTATACAATATCGATACCGCTACGACCTGTATTTGCATAATGAATAGAATAATAGATTTCAAAAGTGCCCTATATTGCTCAAATAACAATGATGTACATATTTATAAAAGTAAGTAAGTTTGACGATGAAATATAATCATAATTTCATTTAATTTCGGTACGATTTTTTGCGGATGGAGGGTAAATATTATTATAAAACTTAAATTCGTAAAAAGCTTAAAGCTTAAAGCTCATAGCTACAAGCTTATAACTCAAAGCTTAGAGTAAAAAATTTAAAGCTTAAAGCTGAAGACTCGAAGCTTAAAAACCGAAGCTTAAGGCTTAAGTCTTGAACCTTAAAAAGCTTAAAGCTCAAAACATAAAGCTCAAAGATTTGAGCTTTGGAGCTTAAAACTCTAACCTTAAAGCTCAAAGTTTAAATCTCGAAGATCAAAGCTTAAAACCTAAAGCTCAAAGATGAAAGCTCAAAAATCAAAGCTCAAAACTCAAAACCCGAATCTCAAAACTGAAAGCACTAAGCTCAAACTAAAAGATGAAAGTTAAAAAACCAAAGCACAAAGCTCAAATTAAAAGCTGAAGCTTAAAAACAAAAGTTCAAAGCTCAAAAGTTCAAAATTCTAAGCTCAAAAGTGTTTTTTTAATTCAAAATGTTCGATCTGATTTAATCAAATACGTTGATACACCCCATCCTTAGCCTGTTAATCTCAAATCCTTTCGTTTTCTAATGTTGGTCTCTCACCCGAGTGAGAATTTTCCTCTTCTATGTTTATTTAGGTATAAACTTTTAAAATTATAAGTCGTTTGGATGCTTTACTTTACCTGCCCTCATCGGTAAAATAACTTAATTGAACATACAAGAAAAAGGTGTTATAATAGCTTTCCCGACATAAATTATCAACGAGGCATATAACCACCCCTGTCCTTTATCTCGTATTATCGACTTTTGAAGACCTCCCAAACTCTTGTATCTTGTTATAAGATAAAATACCTCACTGGACAGAATACGACCTCTTTAAAAACTTGAATGGATTTAACAGAGATTTTACAGATTACTCACATAAATATTTGATTAGACAAAATATCATAAATTTTTATGACAAATTGAATTTAATATTTTTTATCAATTTAACTAAAAAAAACTTACTTGATAATTTCGGTTTTATTTTGTAGAACGGTCATACTGTTACGCTTGATAGCAGGTTAACAATTGAAAAAAAACGCTGAAAAAGGCCGAGAATCGGCATTTAACTATTTCAAAGAATTAATTAACTGATTCGAACATTGTAATTTTAAATATTATGTTATACAAAATCTACTTTTTGTCGGCGATGACTTATCGGCAAATTCTATATATCGGTCTCGTTACATCCTCAATTAAATTATTTAACAACTGTTTTCAGTGACACCAGGTATATAATATCACAATTAAATTATGTGTTAACAGTTAACGAGCATTGATCAAGAAGTTTGCGTTAAATTAGTTGTTATCTCTAAGATATCAAATGATTCTCTACTATTCTTTTAATAATACCTGTTAATAATAATATTTCCACATTCTGCTCTAAAAGAAATATTTAAACAGAAAATGTTAGAACCAGATATCACCGTATCGCGGTAAGGTACGACCAGAAGAGTTAGAAACCGAGGGAACATTGTGTAGCATCCCCGAAGGGTTGTGCGAGGGTTTAATTCGCAGAAGTTTAATTATTCTCTTATGTCCCTCCTCCCTTGCTGCCTGGGCCCTTAATCCCGGACTGATGGGACCCGCTACAAACACACGAAACCCCACAGTAAATTGGATTGAAATAGAACACTGAACGTCCAGGTTTTCGGTGAAAATACTGACTGACAATTAGATTTCCTGCAGTGATTTTGTCAACTAGTATCACTCATCATACGCATTTGAAATTGTTCATATGCGTTCGTCCACTAAAACTGTTAACTAAAAATAAAATGAATACAAAATTAAAGTTAAAATCTTTTATTTGAATAAATTTGCGTAAGGCACAGAGACAGATAGTTTTTATTTTATTTTTGATATTCACTGTTTCGTTTTTAATTACAGACACATTTGCAAACTATCAAAATTTGAGCCAGCATAGCAGTCTCACATAGACTTTTATTATTTTCTGCTTCTTCGAGTGCATTCTTCTATGTTTAATCTTCAGGGCATTTTTCACCATGAGAATTGCAGCCCAGAACTGCACTCATACAAGTATCAAAGCCACGAGGAGCAGCGTCTTCCCCATTACGTTTTTCATAAAATTTTATTTAAAGTATTTCTACCACCAAACCGGTGGTCGAAAAACTGAAAACATACATGGATACCCTAATTGGAGAGTGTAAAAAAAAAATTAAATCGCAGCGTTGAATCTGAAAACTTCACAATTCGTTGATTCTTTTTAAGTATTAGATACGTACAAATATACATATGTCCTATTTACACAATATAACTCTTTGGAAATTATGAGTGTGTGATAACTCAATATATGAAGCCGTTTTTTTTTTACTTGTTACGCTCTGGAACTGGGGTATCGATAAAGAGATTAAAAATCGGTTGGTTATCATTTTTTAAGTTTCAGTTGGGTCAACTATGATTAAAAATATATGATTTCCCTTTTATATGTTTATATACATCCGTTTGTCCAATTTCTTCCCATTTTCCTAGTCAATTCTGAAATCCATAGATTTGACAAGGTGCCTTCAAGCATCTCTGTTCCATGCACCTCAGTCCATTGCAAACTCAGTTTTCCATCGAACAGGCTCTCTTGCTGCTTCCCCCAGCTTAATCTGGAATCGACGCCAGCTTCTTATGTGGAGACGGCTTTACTGGCATCCTTACCACATATCAAAACCATCGTATCCGAGTTTTGACTACATCGAAATTTTTCAGTTATATTTATCTACTATAAATAATACAATAACAATACAAATGAGGTGAAGACCCATGCCTGGCTAGGAACACAGTATATCGGTAATAAGTGGAGGCCAGCCTGTGCCGTGACGCCCAGCTTTGCTATAAATTCTGTTTACTAATCGTCCCGAAACTGAGCCGAAAGCCTAACAGATATTAATTGCCTTTTTTAGTCGTAGCCTCCCCTAAATTACGCCCCTGGCAGAAACCGAGAAGGGTGTCTCCTGCCCACCGTACATTGGGCTCCCCTGAAAAAACCTCCGCACTGTCTGAGTGTCTTATTTATTTTACGTTCCTATTTAAGTATGATTTATGGCAATCTTGGGGAGATTGTATTACAGCCAGCCGCGGGGAAATATTTTTTCTGATATTATGTGTGAAATTGCTTTAACGCATTTCAAACCTTAAAATACAGCCTTCACATTAAAACTTTAGCAATATTTTTTGATGAAATTCATAAAGTAATTGACGAGTTTCTTTTTAAACTACCAAAAAAAATTCAATTATTAAAAACGTCCTCTTGATAACTGCATCATAAGATATTACTTTTTTTTATCAAAAATGAAGCATTTAACAGAAATATAGGTTCCAAGTTAATTGTGAACAGCTACAGGCCTTCCAACATTCTTTTTTTTTTTAAATCTAAATTATGTCATTGAATGCATTTTTAGATACTCTTCTAAATCCATGAAGCTAGTAGGTACCTGTCCACTATAAACACAGCTTCTGTCATTGTATCTGTATGCAATGGAAAAACTTTAATAAATTCCATTTTATTTTAAATATTGACTTATCTGATATTTCCCTGCGAGATACGTTACTTTAAAATTCAATTTACATTTAAATAAAGATTCTATAAATCCTAAGTAAAGTACAAACCATCTCACTAAGCACAACTTGTGTATTATGCATAATTCTATGCCCGCTGTGAGTATCGAACTTTATACGTCCGATCGCTAATCGAGGGTCCTACCCACCTCGCTATCGATCACTTCCTAAGTGTTAATTTTGGGTAGGGGTAGATACTTCACTCAGAACTCGTTTTTTTATTTATTTTTGAAGGTTGGTATTATTTTAATGCTGATCAAAATGGATGGTCAAGAAAAATCTAATCACTGATTACAAAAGGGTTTAAATTTCAAATCCTAAAATTTTTCACGAATCTAATTAATTGATTATTATAGTATTTTATTTGTGCGCAGCACAGTGGCACTTAAGTAATAATTTCGTAAGTACGTAGTTTCCATGGCTAGCAACCCAGAAACATTTCCAAACACTCGCCATCCCTTTAATTTAAAAGTTGTAACGCTGTTAAAGCCTGCGGCTGTAAATTGTGGCAATCAGAGCGGTCTGTCCGAAAAGCTCTCATCCTTAACTTTTCCATTAGCCCTTCCTACGTAAGCAAGTTGGGAAATCGTCCTTGTGTTTCCCAAATCGCCTTTATCGTGTTCATAAACTTATGTACACACGTTTCATTTTATATGAGTACTTATTAAAAACGAAGCTATATAAACAACCCAACATAGTACCCAAAGTCTGAAACATGGGGCAGTAGTGATAACATATATAATAATATAAAAACTTGTCTTAATTGGCATAAACAGTTCAATTCTGTCATCAGTAAAACGTTATAAACAAGAATCAATTATTCTAAGTAATAATTGAAGACCTCACGGCAAGAACCTGTTCACTAACATTTTTGTCAAAAATGAGTTAGTATTCTCACTTAACTAATTCTGGTACGCTCTATCCAATGAACACCCTTTCAGATCGTGAAAATGGCACGAACATGGAAAATCAAACAGTTGAACATGTAACTGCAAATTTTGTAATATATGAAGTATTTTTCAATGGCATGAACATGTATCTAATAACATTGTATTGGAAAAATGCATTAAATTTAGTGTGTTAGCTATAACATTCGTGAAAAACTGGTTTTTCACGAATGTTATAGCTAACACACTAAATTTAATGCATTTTTCCAATACAATGTTATTATTGTAGATAACATGTTCATGCCATTGAAAAATACTTCATATATTACAAAATTTGCAGTTACATGTTCAACTGTTTGATTTTCCATGTTCGTGCCATTTTCACGGTTTGTGGATTTGTGATGGTACATACTATTTTTCAACAAAACGCAAAAGACTGAATATCTCAAAATGACTCGACAGTTAGTTAACAGGTTCTTGCCGCGGGGTCTTCAATTATAAATCATGTCATCATCGGAAACGTTATTTGGCTTTGTGTTAAATGCTTGGCAGGTACTGTTAAAAATATTAATTAACTGTTCGGACTAACATGAACTTGTAAGCAATACCGAGTTTTACATACCTTCAAGAACAACCATTTGTTTTCGATACTCTTGTTTGCTCCTACTCCTCATTTAGATGACCTTCCTTGCAACATCCCCAAAGATTGCACAGATTTTGAGTGAAACCTCATACCCCTGTGTAGGTTTTATATAAAAAAAATGCACTTAGTTTTCTGGAGTTCCTTTCTCTATCATAACTATGACTTTTAAAGGGGTACCTATTTAAAAAAAAAGTTGGTTGGTTTTCTTCATACCAAGAACAACTAACACAAGGAAATTTAGAAAATTTCACCCTCAGAACGTTTGGATTCGTTCGAATTCCAGTTCTAGAGAACTGACATGAAGCTGCTAGCAACACCCACACACGCGCGGAAAATCTTCACGCTTAATTTGACACTGACAACACAGCCGGCAATTCTGACGTTCGCTAATCGTTCCAAATTTGAATATTTAAAATTTCCCTTACGCGCGAAATTAATATGTGCTTGTAAGCAGGACTGACAGTGGCCGGGGCGCCGGGGAGCGGGGGTGGATAATTCTGTTCAGATAGCGTGGGCGGCCATTTTGTTGGGGAAGGGGGAGAAGGGGGCCTGTGAGGAAAATGCCAAAGGATCGGGAGTTATCGCGGAGTGTCGGCGAAAAAAGTGAACTAATGATGGATACTCGCCTTGCCGCCAGCTGCGGACCACGGCCTTTCCGCCCGCTTTTTAAATGGATTTGTATTTTGTGGTTTTATTCCGTTCGCATACTCAAAAAAAAAAAGATTTAATTCATGTATTGATAATTAAGGCAGTTTAATATCATTCACTACTGTCAAAGCACTTTGGATAGGATATGTTAGAACATGTGTCTCTACTTCCTATGTCTGATTTGTTCAAATTGTTATTTGTTTGGTTACTTTTAGTACAGTACTATGCAGAAATGTCACAGGTAAACACAAAACATTTTACCTGATTATTTCTACAGGTGGTAAATATAGAAACTAACGAACGAATGATTTTTAATTTTAAATGCATGATGACGACCTCCCTGACTGCATAGATAATACATATTTTGATATTCGATCTAAATATTCATTTTGATAAAAAAAATGTTTTTTAAAAACTTGGATTATTTAAAGCTTCCTCTTATCTACCATTATTAGACTTTTTAATAAAAATAAACCTTTTTCGTCATATATTTGTTGTTTTGAAAAAAACAAAGCTTTTAACTAAAATTATCAACATGAGCTAGAGTAACCATCAACACACATGCTAAATACTTATAAATTATTGAATAAATAAACGTAAATATGAAACAAAAAAGCCAGAGAATAAAATAATAACTTTTAAAAAAAATGTTTTAGTTTTAAGCCACTTTATTTATATAGATATAACATTCGACCGGTTTCGGTTAAACTTAACCTTCTTCAGGAAAGTATATATAAACTAAAATTAAAATATAGAGTTGTTGCGCTCTAATAATTTAGAAGCATTAGAAATATCAAAATCAAATAAAAATAATAATTGCCAAATTGTAAACAAACAATTAGAGTTAACTAAAAGTCCAATTTTAAGAATGTTCCCCTTCTCCTCTTCCCATCCCCTTACCTCTCTACCTACCCCATTACCCCCCCCCTCTCTGATGCTTTGTCCTGCTTATACTAATGTATTGTCTCTTTCCCTAATTTCTTTGTCCCTGTATAACAACTCTATATTTTAATGTTAGTTTATATATATACTTTCCTGAAGAAGGTTAAGTTCAACCGAAACCGGTCGAATGTTATATCTATATAAATAAAGTGGCTTAAAACTAAAACATTTTTTATTTAAATTATAATGTCAAGCCACAAAGTGATTGATTCCTTCGATAAAAGAATAACTGTCGTGACCTTGACTCAAATTCAAAACCTCTTCTCTATCCGGGAGTAACGCATCTGCCAATTCAGCCACCGAGACCTTATTAGCATAAAAGCAAGTTAATTATAATTCAATACTTATTTATTTAAAGAAATGAGAACCTAACTTTGTATAAGACCGCGAATATTTTTTTTTAATTTTACAAAATTTAACAAAAAATACAAAGTGTGCGGTTATATTTACACACAGAGGTAGAACAAATTATAAAATAAAATAACAAAACAATAGAATAACATTTAAATTATAACAAAAGAACAGAGAGAAAGAGACAGATAATATGAATTGAAAAAGACAAAACGTCAACTGAGTAGATGATAAAATAATAATGATTAATTTTATGAGTTTACTTATTTATTTAATTATAATTACATTATCTCATTCTCAAAGTATTCAATATAAATCCAAAAAAAAAACAAAAATTATTTTACGGAAGCAAAGGAAAACACATTGATTTTTTTTTTTCTTTGGGGTCCACGCCGGCCCTGCGCCGAAAGGTTCGCAGGTTAAATGGCGCGCACCTAACCCGTACGTGACTGGGCAGATTTTCTCCCGAAATTAACGAGAAATGTTCCTGATTATTCCGTGAGTAGCCGCCGACTTTTTACAGACCAGTAATTACTCTTCCGCCATCTACTACACACACATAACCTCAAATGCTAGGTATTTCACATGTACAACCTACATAATTATTCAACTCTTCAGAAGAGCAAACTAAACCATCATCCATATATTAAAATCGCTTAACTGAAACTCCAACTGAATTTTTTAAGATTTTCTAAGATTTTTAAGTAAAGTTTTTTTTTATATTTGTTTACATTTCAATACAGAAAAATAATCACTTCTACCTGGAGCTAGTGGTACTATGGAATTCCTAATAAGATATCGTCACTGGAATGCAAAAGGGCTTAAGTGACACATTGGTAAAAAATAAGTTAAATATGTAGTTTTGATCAGTTTTTTTCTGCATCGAATACTGGAGAAAACTCGGCTCAAGCGACACAAGTTTGTGACTTTTTTTAGTTTTCTGTCGCTTCAGGTAACTCAGTGAGACCATTGAATAACCTGAGTTCTCTTTCTTCTAAATCAGGTACTGAAGACTTATGAATTTTTTTGTAGAACAAAAAAATCTTCAAAGTGCTGAAATGGCAGCCCTTTTGCCTTTCCGGCGACGACAAGTGTTGTGAGGCTGATGGAAGTGAGGAGGGGGAAATTTTTGAGTAGAGAGAGTTTGACAACCACCTGCCTATTCAGATATGGTCACTAATTCTCCGGCCAAAGCCATTTCAAGCAACGTCTCGATTCTGAATGGCTGTCTTTCACCACGTATATTGAAAGTATGTTTTACTTTGAAACGAGGTGCAAATACTCGTATATCATGTATTATTTATTTAAATGATATCGCTTATAAAAAAAATCAAGCTAAATCTACCTCTAAAAACGAAAGAACTTTTTTCGAAAGCTGCCCTTTTTACTAACACTGAATTTTACTGATTGCGAAAATGGGAATGTTGTGTCCATAGGCAGTTCTAGCATGAATGTCTTGATGTTTTTTTTTTGCCCCGATACCGAAGGTTGATTTTGCGTACTCATGCGATGGCCGTATCTTTCAGTCAATAGGCCCGCTTTTTCCATGTTCGTAATTAAATGTTTTCATTCCTCCCATTTTTATGTAAAGTCCGACTAACCCCGCGCCGCCCGCCCCGCCCGCCCCCTACGCCCCGCAGTACGTAAGCTATTGACGGAACTGCCTAGCGCACTCTGTCGGGTAGATATTCAATCATCTTGTAAAGCAAGTCACTTGACGTAACGCGTCAAATACCGAAAACATATTCAGGGATTCTTCTCACAATGTTACATTACGTATTTAAATGGGACGCCCTTTTCTCCCACCAGATACCTGCCTGCTAAAAAATTAGAATATATATGAAAAAAATTTGGGGTAGTAGCCGCAATTTGATGTTTCAGTATCTTTAAAAAAAATCAGGTTGATAGGTGTCAAAATCAAGCAATTCTTCCAACAAATACGTATTTTTTAAATAGTGTACAAAATTCCATGAGTCAATAATTTTACTCCGCGATGTCTTTAACATCGTAATCTGTAATAATGACTCTAAATACCACTTGCTTATTGGTAAAGAGGTGGTAATTAAACAGCCTCTGGTACCTTTAAAACCTCCAAGGAAACGACATTAAAGATCTCCGAAATTAAAAAGCGTCTGAATTTTGTATGTCCTATTTTTAAGGAATTTGATAATGGAAAAAATCTCACTTGCTAATTTGAACTACTTGTATCATTCAGTGATCTCAAAAATAGTACAAAAAAAATATTATTTTAATTGTACATTTAACTTTACAAAATAATTATTTATTTATTTATTTTTAAAGAAAGACAAACGTTCCCGGGTTACGAATAACCTGACAATATTTGAAAAACTCCTACTGCCATCATAAGAAGTGGAAGATGTTACTTGTGTAATGATGGAGGACTTAGCCAGCAGAGGAATTGAACGCACGACATCCGGGTGGGAATCCGACGCGTTTGTCCACTCAGCTACCGACCGGTCAATATACTATTTGATATATTATATTATAACTTATATACTATTTGATGATATTACATAAAACAACCTATTATAACTTAAATAGGTACTATTGCATCTTATTTACTTTTGGATTTTATGTGGTTCTTACAAACTGTTTTTAATTTATTCATGTGTGGGGAAAGATTTAGATTTATTTGATTTTCTGCGGTTTTTGTTTATTTCAAATTATAATTATTTACTTATGAAGCACAGGTTTCAATCAGTTTTAGAATGGTCTACACCCAGAAATGCTGCAAATGCAGCTACAAGATCTTAAAAAACATCTTGTTAACTTGTAGGTAATTTCATTTTTAAACACAAATCTATATTATAATACTATTATTAAAGTTGATGTTTAAAGGAAGAAAAGATTATAAAAATGTTTTTATATATATCTGTGTATTATTCAGACAACCGTGTTTGTATTAAAACAACATTATCAAATAAAATAGAAAATTTTTTAATTACAATATATTCTCTGAAACTAGGTTGTTGAACTAATCAAATTCCACCACTTAAAATTCAAAGCCAAACAAATAATATACCTAAAGAAACTCTTCTACGGTATTCCAATAATTTTCTTGCATGTATCACGTATCGCGTGACGTTCCATCTGACATAACCTTGACACCTCCAATCTCCAATCTGTCTACGCAATAGTCTATGACACGATCAGCCCCTGAGTGGTAGTTATCCACGTCTACCTGGTTGTATACATAATACAGGATACAGGAGGCATTGTGTCGCTTCCCGTGACCTGCTATGAACCGTCTAGGTGGCTACTCTCTCACTCTCACTAGTCACTATTGCCCGGAGGATAGTACCCATTGACAGGTTCAAGGAAGCTGCGATGCACTGGACCGTCAGGCATTTCTTCTGATACTGCGGTTTTTCCTCACGATTAAGAAAATAGATTACAAATTGAAGCACATCACATTCTTAAGAGTAATATTTTATTCATGCATAATATATCTTAACCCAAAATAATTATTACGTATTACTGTATCTTAATTTGTTTTTTTTTCAATATGTTCTTCTAACTACTAACTTAATATCATCAGTCAATTCGCAATCATATTTGCATAGCTCCTTACATCATTAAGATGTGATTTCTTTTTATAAACAGCAGCTGCCTTTATCTCTGTTCCTTGTTTTGTGGTTAAAGCTTTTAATTTTTCGATTGTGGTCAACGATTATAAAATATGGAGTTGGAATATTTTATTAATTTGAATAACCTGATACTCAACTCCTTTAACATTGCCAATCTCACATTATCTCTTAAGAATTTAGTCTTGGGATAAATAAACTTCTGATTGTTTTTAAGTGATCTACAACTAT
This sequence comes from Drusus annulatus, assembly GCA_022651775.1. NCBI lineage: Eukaryota > Metazoa > Arthropoda > Insecta > Trichoptera > Limnephilidae > Drusus > Drusus annulatus. The sequence goes on along the minus strand of JAGWCC010000031.1, from coordinate 733,113 downwards.
ATCGAACAACAAAAATTAACTTAATATATATGTATATATTTATATATACATAATTTTGAACAGTCCTATATCATAGCTCCGTTTCATAGGTAGCAGAATCACAAACATACGTTATAGTAATTAAATAGGTAATCAATGTTATTGTTAAAATTGGAGTTACTTTTAAAGTATTGATGCCTTTATTGTTTATTATTTAATTATAATAAATAACATAAATAATCTAAACAACGGTCATGACTGAGATTTGAACTCGGAACCTCTATCCGAAAATAACACTAACTAAGCCATCAAGACTTCATTAGAAAACGGCATTTTTTAAAACAATCTCGTACTTATATTGTAGACTATGTAATATTTGAATTTCTTCCGATTTTAGGCTGCCATCATATAAGTATAAGATCGTTTAGAAATGTCGCTTTCTAATGAAGTCTTGATGGCTTAATTGGCAGAGTGTTAGAGGATAGAGTAATCGTTTTCGCTAAACCAAATTTTATAACTTATATAATTGATTCAGTCGACTCTAAGAAGTAGCCGGGAAATGTTGATGTTCAAAATCGATACTTTCTTCTATCGGCGTCAGAGTGGCGCCGGGACCAGCTCTAACTCCCCGGCTAATTGATCACGTGAGCTACCATGGTAACAACATTTCATATTGATAACTTAGGCTTAACGATCCACCCTTCCGTATATGGCTCTGCGAGCATAGTATTGTACACTATGGCCTCCGGTATACTTACCCTTCCCGGTATATCGAGTAGGTATTGTGCTGCCTACAAACATCACATGGTCAACAGAGTATATCTACATCACATAATGTATCTTCATCACATAGTGTATCTACATCACATAGTGTATCTAGCGCCTATCTACTTGTAGCCGGGCACATGGTACGGTATTGTACATTGCACATAGGCCACATAGAATAGTGCAGGTTAGTGATTAGTGTTTAGAGGTCGAAGGTCACGAGCCACTGACAGGCTAATGAGAGATGAAAGGGAAAGCTAACGCCGGAAATCAAACACGTGTTATGTGTTATGTAGGTCAAGTGCTGCATAATGTGGTACGAGGAGTAGGCTGCAGTTTTGAATATTTACTCGTAAATATATAATACAGCACGAAAAAACAGGGAAGATGAAAGTTGGGATGTACATGGTTATTTAGATCTGGTCATCAAACACGGCTAATACCGTTTCAGGCAATGTTTCGAAGAATATTCAGAAGAATAGCGGTTTTTCAACAACGCGATGCTATGAGTATCTATAACCCTGGAGCGTGTCGCAAATACACTCTTCGTGATCTTTAACATAAAATAAAAGGGTAGAAAGTATAAAATATAGTTTAATTAAGTCTCCCTTACACGGGGAAGTTAATTCCGTTACCGAATCATTACATCTACTGTGTGGGTATTTCGCCAGCATCAGAAATAAAAAAAATAAAGCAAAGTTGTTTACATCCCTGAGGGTTTTCGAACCGTTAACTGACTGCCTGAAGGTATGCCGTTAGGTAGCATGCGAAGCTTGGGGCCATACAGATAAGTGAGTAAGACAGGTGCCACTAAGCCTTCCTGTTTTTCTCTTGCTGATTTATTATTTTCCTTTCTTCTGTTGTTGGACATTGATCGTTCCTATCCTCCTAACTTTAAACCATTTTTTTATTGCTGGTAAGATATAAATGAACTCCCTTTTTGCTTACAAAAGGTTATTTTTTCCTTTCTAATAATTTTCTTTCTATTGTCCTAGTGGGGTCGCGGACCTATCACAGCTTTCAGAAGTCCCTGTCCTTTGATACTTCAGTGCATTTTAAGCCCAGCTTTTGATAAGCATTTGGAGCTGCTTTCTCCAGCTTTTTTATGGGTGAACAACAAAACGTCTTCCCTCTGGAATTTCTGTCAGTATTGCGTGCAAAAGTTGCTCACCTATTTTCTCAGTGATTTTTTTTTGTGAAGATTATTTGCGCACTTTGTTGCGTAGTTTTTAGAGTAGATTTGTCAATGATATAATAAATCTGTACTTTCTACTCACTCTTATACTTATTTTATCTACTTATTTTAGTACTGATTAGTGTTTCTACCCAGCTTTACTTGAGTTTCGACACTATTTTTTCCACATATTTTCTTCACATTAAACGTTTGTAAATCATGAATGGCATATCTCGTATAATCGTACAACTTTTTTCAATAGGTAGATTTTTCAAAGCTCATAACATTCAGTTTTTTGTACGGCGACAAACCTTATTCGTCTTCTCGTGCCCTCTTCTATCGAAAGTTATCTATTATCGGGAAATTTCAACTTCGCAGACTGCAGCCCGGAATAACACAGCCCCGAAGTGCGGCATCTTCTTATTCTACGATAACCATCATTCTTCTACTAGATTGTCTATTAGGTAATCTTGAAGATAAACTTACTATGTGGTTATCCTGTCTGTTCAGAGTATTTGAGAATGCCCCGAAGAATCCACATTATAACGGCTTCTATCTTTGCTACTGGTTTGGTTAAGTTGTTTAGTGTTTCAGTTTATTATTTCCAATTTAAAAACTGATAATGTTTGGTGAAATTCCATTTATTATGAATTAATGATTAAAAACTTTTGCATTTTATGTCCACTAATTTATTTTGGACCATACCGGTTTTACTTAACACGCACGACGGTCGACTTCTTCTTTTCGATTTCAGATCGCTAGCCACCCCCCTCCCTCACTAAAATAAATGTGTTGAACCAATTCCCCTGATCCCCTCCCTTGACATTTTTTTTGGCGAGGAACCGGTTCCAGTGCTTTTTGATTTCAGATCGCTAGCCACCCCCTCCCCCCTCATGAAATTTTATTTCTCGGCAAAAGAACTGGCATCAGTTCTTTTCGATTTCAGTTCGATTTCAATTGAAGCGTTCACCGTAAAGGGTTCATTAGAAAGAACTTGTAGTGTGTGAAGCATTCACAAAACTTTAGAGTTCTTCCTAACGATAGTGTCGAGGTTTCCACGCGCTACGGAAAAATAGAGAATGCATAACAACGAAGAAAACTTTTAGAAGTCTTTTTTCATCCCAATGAAATCGCTTCTGGCCATATTAAAAACGCGAATTCTTAATTCTCACAAGAATCCCATTTTTCGTTAACCCAGGTACCTTAGTATTTATATTGAGAATAATTTAATTCAACGGGTTTGCGGGAGTTTCCACGGAGTTACTCGAAACCAAACAGTCGGCCAAAAACTGAAAAAAATTATATGCAGAGATAATGTAAATTATTATATTCCAAAAACTCGTCAATGTTTCCAGCAAATACTCAATTTGAATATTTTCATTCGATTACAGCTTTTCGTTTCGACTCGGATATCCATTTCCAACATAGTAAACGTCAAATGTAATGACTTTACGATATTGCTGGAATTCAATCTGTGTTCGGCCATCTCGTGGTTTGAAGTGTATTGGTGGATTGCATTCACCACCATCACCCCCGTGTACTTACCGTATGCATATGTGCACGCTAACGATTCTTCCAACTAAAGGCTTGGTGAGACTCTCGCTAAATACTTTTGTAATTCTTATTCTTCAGAAGCTATTATTATTCTTAATAACTATATTGAAGCACGTGCGATGTAAAATATAACGTAGGTATTTTCAACCACCTACATGATTATTAAATATTTTCGTAGAAAGCAATCACTTTGTGGTTTGACATATTTAATGAAATAAAAAATAATAACTTTGTATAATATACAGATTAAATACTTTAGAAGCACCAGAAATAAATAAAGCCGCTAAAATTAAAGTCATATTCTAGATAATCAGTTACATTTTTCCAGTAGTTCAATATTAGGTATACTTTCAGTAAAATTTCTCATTATTCTTTAATCACCTTCTCAGTTGACGTTTTACCTCTTTCAATTCATATTATCTGTCTCTTTCTAAATTTTCATAATAATCAGTTTCATTTGTCCAGTAGTCCAATATTAGGTATACTTCCAGTAAAATTTATCATTATTCTTTAATCACCTTCTCACTTGACGTTTTACCTCTTTTAATTCATATTATCTGTTTCTTTCTATATTTTCCTTTGTTATAATTTTAATGTTATTTTATTGTTTACTCACAGTTCTCTTATTTTGTTTATTTTTTTGTTTTATATTGTGTTATCTTGCATATTTTGTATTTTTTTTTTGTTTAATTTTTAACCTTAATGATGCTTAGGCTAAGCGTAACTGGTCGGTCATTAAAATCAACACAATATCTGTGGTTTTATACAAAGTAACTATTTTTCATTTCATTGATTATCAAATGTTTCTTAGTAAATTATATATTATTAACTCCTGTTTCAATTTTTTTGTATGAAAAAGTTTTGCTATAATAATTTGGTAAAAGTTTTTCATTATTTGTATGTAGAAAAGATATAAATAGTTTAATTGTACGTGGTTTCTTCCCAGTTTGACAAAGGCGAAACAGATATCACGCGTAAGATTAACTATATAACAGAATTTATTATTAAAATAATGGTTTAAAAAAAATTATATTATAGTAAAAAAATAAAATGGAGTTCTAAAAATCACATTTTACAACAATAAACTGTTGTTTCAATAAATGTTGACCTTTGGCATTGATGAAAAGCTCTATATAAGGAAACGAAGTTGAAATACCGCTACTCGCACATAGTGATTCAGATAACATCTGTCGTAGGTAAGATTACATCGATAGTGATTCCCATTTCCTGTTCCTAGTGGACTCCAAATGGATTTAAATAATATACGGCTTCTTGATATCTAGCACATTCTTTTATTTTGAAATAAATTTAATTCCTGGCTACAGATTCAACGTGGCTTCACTGTTTATACAGGGTGGTTAAAATATTTTTTCTTGTAGTTTTCTTATTACAAATGACGTAGGCCAAAATTTGATACTTTTTTTTTTAAATAAGCAGATGTTTTGTTTCAACGACTAAATATATTGGTCGCGATTGTTATATTCTTTCTGTTTTATATTTTCGTTGAAGATTTTGATATTATTTCAATTAATAATATAAATATATTTAAACTGTTGACCTGTTTCAAAAACTGGTAGTGAGTGATAAGGTTGAAATTGTAATTTTTTTTTCTTGAAACTTTTATTTTCCGTGTGTTTTTCTAGTTCATTGTTTGAATAAAATAGCAATTATATCGATGATTAGCATCATGGTGGAGCGTAACACATTGCGTTGCGCTTCTTTAATAAAGAAAATCAGACTGAATTCAAGATTTCCGATAAATAAAGAAGTATTCCCCCGACACTTCTTACCCGTAGTGATTTGGTTTGGGTTTGAGTCTTTGGCTACTAAATGAAGGTGGATCTCTCTCATGGAAAAACGTGTAAGATTACTTATGATTTAGAAAAAGAGGTAATTCAGAAATACCGCCGATTTAATTGAATTGTGAGCGGAAATTTCGAGCCCCGGAATCCGATTCGGTGGCACCTGATTTGTTTTCCGCGTGATTTCTAATTTGTCATTTTTTCGCTAACATATATTAAAATAGAGTGTAATGTATGTTTCTGGAAAACATCACATTTCAACGTGTGCCGTTTGACGTTTGGGTATTGTGGCTTTAAAGTGATATTTCACAAAAACCTCCATTTAACAAATATTTTTAATGAAAATGAAATAATAACTTTGCATAAGACCACATATTTTATTTTTTATGACCGACCGGTTTCTTTAGCCTAGGCATCATCAAGACACAAAATAAAACTAAGCACAAAATACAAAGTGTTGGGCTATATATACATACAGAGGAAGAACATAATATAAAATAAAATAGGACAACACTGAAAAAATAAGAGAATAACATTTAAACTATAACAAAGGAACAGAGAGAAAGAGACAGATAATATAAATCTTAATGTTCTCTTATTTTATTTTTTTTTTTAGTGTTCTCCCTTTGTATGTATATATATCATTTTTATAACTTTTTTTTTCAAAATTTTGAACCCTGTTTAGGCTAAGCAAAACCGGCCGGTCATAAAAAAATTAATAAAATTTGTGGTCTCATACACAGTTATTTTTTTCATTTCATTAAATATGTCAAACCACAAAGTAATTTCTTTCTAAAAAAATAAACAAAATAAAAGAACGGTGAGAAAACAATAAAATAACATTAAAATTATAAAACAGGAAAATATAGAAAGAGACAGATAATATGAATTGAAAGATATAAAACGTCAACTGAGAAGGTGATTAAAGAATAATATTTTTTTAACTTACTGGAAATATGCCTAATATTGGACTACTGGACAAATGTAACTGATTATTTATTTGACTATTAATTTTAATGGCTTTTTTTATTTTTGGTGCTTCTAAACTATTTAATCTGTATCTTATACATGTACAAAGTTATTATTTTTTTCATTTCATTAAATTTATCCAACCACAAAGTGATTGCTTTTGTACGAAAATATTTTTTAAATCCAATTATATACATTTTTTTAACTCTCAGAACATCCGAAAAACTATCACGAAATGATAGCTAAATAAATATTTTAAAGTACTGTAGCTAATTGTAAAAATGACGTTGCGAACTGTGATGGCCTTCAAATTCTAGATTGTGGGTTTTTGTAAATCTTCGATAAATCTTCTATAAAACCTTGTTTTTGTGAAAAGAATGAAGAAAAACGTAACACACCTATTATAAAACATGCGATAAACAACCTGTTATTGACACATTACTCAAAATTGATTTACTTTCCCGACTCCCTACAACTCCCCAGCCCCGGACCGTACATTCTCAATTCAATAGCTCTATCTACCCCATATTATATTCTCACCAGCTTCATAAATTCATATCAACTTCAGCGCGCGATAAAGACGGCAGCAACCATTAAACACCCACCGCCGCCTCACCCCGCTAGCGCAACAGGGACAGATAATCCCCGGGGAGGCGGGGGTGAATTTCCACAGTGGGAAAGTGGCAAAAAAACGTTCCGAAAGGAAAAAGTTAACCGGAGGCGGCAGAAGTCGAGAGGAGTGCCAACGGAAACCAATTAAAGCTGTTGTTAATATACTCTTTGTCCGCTGGCGAGTATCCGCCGCGCCCGGTGCACCATTTGCCATCTACCACTTGCCCGTGTGTCAGCACTTGGTATCGACTGGGAATATTGGACATATTTATCGTTTTAAGGATCAAGTGTTTTTATTTTCTGCCATGTTGCCTGAACCTTTCCCCTTTTCTGTACACTCAGTTCAGTTACTTTTAAAATGTACCAGGATTTTAATAATCTACCATTGAAAAAAAATTCAATGATATTGGACAAAGCGTTTTTTTTTTTAGCCAAACAGTTCATGTTTTTATTTTTTTAGATAAATGATTCATTTTAAGTGACTGCTTATAGCTACCCTAATGTATGACAGTGAGGCGTGGAAGTGGCAGAGAAAAGATCAAGTCTCCAAGAAGTCTCAAAGATCTCCATAGTCGAGTGGTAAGACGCTCGACTACGAATCCAAAGGTCGCGGGTTCAAACCCGGCGTGCGCCAATAACTTTTATTTAATTAATATGTGTCATAACACATTTAATTCATATGAAAATAATTTTAAGAAGTATATTTGCGGCATGTTCCAGAGTGGTAGGTACTCTAAGTATCGCCCTGGTGAAAGACCACCATTCAGAATTGATGCGTTGCTTGAAATGGCTTTAGCCGTGTTTGGTGACCAGATCTGAATAGCCGGGTACTTCCCAACCTTCCTCTTACCAATCTCCTTCCCCTCCCCAGTACCTTCAGCCTCACAACATACCCTATTTGGGGATGCCATAGTCTCACTGGCTTTAGACGGTTGAGAGCAGTTGAGAATCTTGTGCGGAATTCATTTTAAAAAAATAATTAAAAGACTGAATGCTGTAGAAATGAGATCTCCGAAACGTATGTGCGGTATAACCATGCATGTCCGTGTTAAAAATGTGAATATCCGGAAAGAATGCAAGGCTGATGTAAGCGTAATGAATAGGATCAAGAAAGGGAGGCTTGGATGGTTTGGGCATGTAGAGCGAATGAACGAAGAAAGTACTGTGAAAAGAATATATTATGCAAAAGTGAATGGAAGAAGAAGTCGGAAACGCCCGAGGAAAACATGACACGATCAAGTGAAGTGAAGAGTCAACATAACAGAAGAGTATGTATGAACGTGAATGAAGCAAGGAGTGTGTGCCAAGACAGAGTTGTATGGCGGTCCATCCTCTCTGCCTACCCCTGGGGGGAAACGGCGTGATGGTAAGTTAATTAGTTAAATTACTACTTTTGTACATAACAGCCGTTTTGACTTCAAATACAGAATCAAAAAATCTAATCACAACTATTAAACTGAATTACCGAAAGCTAAAAATTAAGGGAAATCTCTTGTTTATTGAATATTCAAAGTCAAATTCCATTATTTGTTATTAGTATAGTGCGGGATGGTAGTTAACAATATAATCCCTAGAAATGAAGAGATTTCAAATTAAAGGTAATATTAAATATAATATTAAACATTTCTTATTGTCTCAAGAAACAAAGTCAAAACATTAATTCATTAGTTTTTTTTTTTCGCGATTAAAACCAAAAAACTTGTGTTTTGCCAACATTGTGCATTCAGTATTTTGTTGTTAGCAGACTTTATTAACGGGCAAACTTTTTAATCAATCAAATAAACAACAACGAAAAACACTCCGCAAGGGAAACCAAAAACGTTGAAAATAGACCGTAATGTATTATAATCTATAAAAATAGCCGTTGTCTCCGTAATGGAGTTAAGCCATGTGATTTATTACGACCTAGTCGCTGCATTTCATTAATTGTAGAGTTTTATTTACAATTACATTTTTTCTACCTGTTTTTACTCTTTTCTGCATGTTTCTACTTTTTTTCTATTTTTTTTACTCTTTTCTACCGGTTACTACTTTTTTTCTATTTTTTCTACTCTTTTCTACCGGTTTCTACTCTTTTCTACTTTATCTACCCTTTTATATATATTTTTTTTATTTCCTGCAGCTCTTGCTAGTTATTAACATCGCATGGTGAACTCTTACCAGGGTTATGATGAGAGTCTCTTCCGTTTTCAAATGAGCGATTTGTTATTTAATTACATGTTTACATGTATTTAAAGAAATATGTTTAAAAAATCCCACTAACATAATACAACTGAACATCATCACAAAAGTAGGCTAAGGGTGAATATATAATACTTAAACCTGATTAAAAGGGTAAAATAATCATAATTCTACCTACCTACCTATATCCAAGTACCTACTATGTATGCGATACTATAACTTGCGATAATTTGTTAATAGCTCTCGAAAATCTATTAAACAACGAAAAATATACTCAAGCTTTTCAGGAAACCACTAACCCTTCCCCTGCCAGGGTGGTGTTTGTGAAAAATTTTGCTCATTTATCAACACCGCGGGAAAAGGCAGCTTTAGAACAAAGGCAGCATTAGAGCATTGATAAATCTTTGTGTATCTTTTCTTAACCCCATATATACATGTAATATTATATAAGGTCCCTATCGTCAATCTGGCATTTAATAAAAAAAACATTTATCTGTTAAATTAAATTAAAATCCACCAAATTTCACAATCAACTTCACATCACCTAAACCTGGCGACGCCCATTTATAAAAAAAAAAAAAATCTTGTATGCTAATTTATTTCTAAATACAAATGTTCCCAGGTTACGCGACCTGACAATATTTGAAAAATACTCCTACAAGCATCATCATAAGCGGAAAATGTTGCTTTGCAATGATGGAAGACTAAGAAAACTAATTTGGATCTAATATTCTCCATTAACATTTTTTACATTTATTATTTCGTATGAATTTATGTTTTTATTTTATTTTTTATTATTGTGTAAATATTTATTTCATTTTTTTTAAATGTTATGTATTACTACGAATTATGAAATATGTTGCATCGCACTACTCCTGCATACCTTCTGGAATAAAACTTTTGTTATTATTATTATTATTATAAAATGAGTTATTAATAGTAATTATAATTTCCTTCATTGAATTTTTTAAACATGACAAAGTTATTAATTTAACCCTTAAAAAAAGATTTTATATTTGTATAATAAACAAAAATTAAGGTATCATATAGATAAGCAACACAAAAAAATAAAAATAATTGACAAAAAATAAAAAATAAATCAGGCAGTGATGATGATCAGGTCAATGAGGAGAAATTCTTTCAAGAATCAATAGGATTTCACTTCTGAATCTCTCCTCACTGACGTGGAATATGTCGACATCGGAAGAGATTTTGTTCAGGAGCAATATACTCCTCCCCACCGGCAGAACCATTGGCAGGTTGGTCCTACAGGCAGGAAGATAGAATAGTCTATGAAGACGCTGTCTTAGATATCAGAAACATAGAGACTCACGCGCTCCAAAATAGAAGGGTTTTTAATTTAGCCTCGCAGCAGTCTGAAGAAGTGAGTGGTGCTATACCCCTCTTTTCTGAGCTGAAAATTCGCAAAGTGGCCACACTCCCTCGTGTAAAGAAATCTCAGAAACTTTTTCGGGACCCTCTCTGAGGAACATGAGGGAGTACCCCGCCTCATGAGAATCTCAAAAAATTGAGCCACTCTCCAGCCCACTGCGGACCAAAGAGAAGTAGAGTATTCTCAGAGTTCTCTAAAACGTTCCCGAAAACTCTAACATTTTTAATCCTAACTGACACACCCCCTCGATATGAACACAAAATGCAAGTTTACTTTCATAGATAATCCCAAGATCGTTTATAGTGGAAACGTGTTTATAGTGTACCTGTGGTAGGTGAAACTAAATGCTCTGGTAAAAGATAGGACCATACATTTCGAGATGTTAGGCCTAGCAGTATAGTTTGATATAAAAAAATAACATTTTTGTTTGCAATTATAGTGTTCGGATTAAAAGAATATTGTTCTTTATTTATTTATAGTTTTTGTTTTAAGTTTGTAGAATTCTATTTTTTTTTTTAAATTATTTAATTTGATATTTTCAATTCAAAGTTCTGTTAGTTTCTTAGTTTTTTTTATGTTTAATAATATCTGTTTCGATGTTTAAGGTCATTGTCAAACTGTGGCTAGGCCACACGGAAATTACTTATTTATGTGATTTTAGTTTTCTGTTAAATTACTGATTTTGGTAAAAACCGAATTACCTTGATATGATATCATTATTATTATTTATCTATAAATTATATATCATCTATCTCATAGGTCTTATCCCTATATTTATTTAAATTTTATTAATAAACAAGTTTTCCCATTAACGGGGAACCTTTTGGTATTTTTGGAAAGGGTAGTTCACCCTCACACTTGCCTTTCCCTCCTCCGACGGAAAATGGCGTCTGGTGTGGAAATTCCACTGGGTGAGTGGATACCTTTTTCCAACCCTTCCAGGTGATTTACCTAAGCCTCAAATTGATAGTTGTACCCTTCTTATTTGCGGGTTTAGCATCATTAATAACATTAAGGGAACCCACCCGCTGGGAGTTGGCATTTAAAAATGGACGGTTATATGTCTTGTTTCTCTAGAATGGCAGAATGCCCTATGTATACAAAACCAAGCTGGCTTAATGAATTTTACCTCAATATATCTTCTCGCCAACCTTCTACAATTCTGCAAAACATTCGCGTACTTATAACCACCAGTGGTAGTTAGGTATATTCAGAACCACCCACATAAATGGTGTTCAGAATCAAAAAAAAATCCATATTTACTTTTCTTCCACGAAAATTATGAATTTACTTTGGTAATGAGATTTGACGACGTTTGTTGTTTATTGATTATAAATAATTTTCAATTGTGAGTACGTACGTACGTAATAGTGTGAACATTTCAAATTTCGAACTGGTTTATCAATATATTAAGTAACCAAAATTAAAAATATATCTACCTATAATGTATTTTGGGGGATATTATTCCTTTTTTGAAATGGGAACTAATGTTTTTTCTTGGCAAGTCAAGTTACATTCCGTGATTTTTCACTAGTAAAATAATATCTTGTACATTTTCAGAAAACATTTACAAGTTTAAATAGTGTTGTGTGAATACAGACCTACGCCCAGTGGTCAGTATCTAATAAAATGAATACATTCAACTTATGTATATAGGTGAGTTGAACAAAATATAAAAAAAACTGTCTTATTGTTTCCAGTAGAACGAACTCATTAGTGGCACATTTTCACAGAGAACGAGTTACATAAATATATGAAAAAACAAATATGTACAATTCGTCCAAGACCTATTCAACATAAAACAGTATGCGTTCGCAAGAGCTTTATACTATCCCAAATAGATATTCATAATAGTTCAACGTATTTGGATTTTATGGATCCAAACGATTAGATAGAAGTTTTTTTCAAATATCCGCTGTGGAGATCAAACTGTGTCTAACTGCAGAAATTCATAGTGTAATTTCAAAAAAGTTGAATTTTTTTAATGGATGCAGTCTATATTTTTTACTCGAAACCTGACCTGAGCACGCGTAAAACACCAAGCGAGGCTATATAATTTATAACTTTATATCAAAAAATTTGGTTATAAATTTATTTATTTAAATAATATTTGTTTTCAGGCAACATCCTCAGGATCTGGGGCCCCAGCCCCCCGCCCAGCGGATGTATGGGGGCGCAGCCTCATCCATCACTGTGCCCCTCCACCCCCGCCTTATCCCCCTCACCGATGCTCCTGCAAGAAGGGTGGGGGCGGTTGCCACGGGAGACAAAGAACCATCACCTCTCCGCCATATTGGAGCTACAACACTACCTACCCTGTTCATCCCCTGAAAGTTGCTTTGGTTTGTCCGACTATTTAAATGAGTAGAGAAATTTTTGAATTTACCTAATGTGCATATCTAATTCTCAAATGTGTTTTTCCTCTCGGTAACTTATTTGGTTTCCTGGGAAAAAAACGCACAAATTAACGACTTTGGTTTGTTTGAAATGGGGTATTTAAATGTTTGCATTTAATTTATCTTATTTTCATGTGTTTTTATCTCTCGGTTACTTATTTAGTATTCTTGAAAATGAACGCACCAATAAAAAACCGTTGAATCCACTTGATTGGTCTTTACTCGTATGTCGTTAATTAAATACATTTCTGTTGGTCTCTGCAAATATACGATGATTTTCAACACAACGTAACATTGTGATTAATATTTCAAAGGCAGAAAGTATGATAATACGTAATCAACTAGATCTATGTAACGTAACGTAGAACACTTTATTTTGTACTTAGATTAATAATAAAATAGTTTCAAGTTTGAAAATAACTATTGATGAAATTCATTGAAATATCTTCGGGGAAAATAGAACACTAATTTTGAAAAAATTCTGTTCCGCAGAAAAGCTTTTAGATACCTAGGTATTTATAAACATTTTAACTTTTCAATATTCAATTTACAATGGTGAGTTCCAATGCTTCAGAACATAACGCGTTAGTTCTTCTGCTCCCCTCCATACACTGACATTCAAATAGACCTCCCTCCAGCTCGCCCAGAGATAACATTTTATTAGCTAGCAGCACGAATGCCAACGGCGAATACAACAGGTCCCTTTTACGACTGCAGGGACCTTTACTGCTTATTAAGGCTAAAATCTTCTACCTCTCTCTCAATATTACTGCGAGCTTTAATATCCTAAGCTTTTACCCGAGTACTTTGAAGTTATGGCGGTACTTTCCTGGAGATACTAGTACTTTTAGAAGTGTTTGAAGGCACAGGATGATTTGAAGAAGACGGAACAAATTTATAAAGAATATACTTTCTCGACAATTCTTTTTATATGTTACGAGTACATTAACTTTCACTCAGCGGTTGGAACCATTAATGAAAAAAAATATTTGTTTTTATTTTAGTTTGACCTCTAATTATTAAATTTGTTGCTGCTCAATACTAAGGTTGTTGCTGCTCAATACTAATTTTCGTGAAATGTAAACTAAAATTCAAATTACTTCTATCAATAGCTCAGAAGTAAATTTTAGAAGTTAAAGAGAACAAGGTTGTAAAAATAAATTGCGAATGCACGCTTTTATAAGATTTATTCCAGAAAGATCACCATGAAGAAGAAAACTTTTATTAATTTATTTTAACAATCCCCACTCGTGAGTTTTCAATCTAAGTACCTTTAAATTTATTTAAAAAAGACACTAGAATTCATAAGTTTTACAGTCAATAACTAAGGATAGTTGATATCTGATTGATGTAAAAAAAATATATTTTTTTTTCAGAATATCGTTAGCAATCCCACTGTCTTCTTTGTGGAACTTCTCTGGCACCAGGAACGGTTTCAAAAATAACTGTATAACTGGAACCCGTTATACACCAATATTTTTTTACCGTTCCTGGTGCCAGAGAAGTTCCACAAAGAAGATAGGGGGATTGCCAACGATATTCTGAAAACAAAAAGAACTCAAACCGATCAAAAAGAAAAATCGTGGAAGGGGGGTTTCTAGCAATTTTCTGAGAACAAAACAAACTGGAACCGGTTCCTCACCAAAAATAAATTTCACGATTTCATGGGGGGGGAGGTTGCCAGCAATATTCTGGAAATGAAAAGAAGTGAAACTGTGGAACCGGTTTCTCGTTTCTCGCCAAATACTGGTTTTCTCGTCAAAAAGAACCGCACCATTCCGGCAAAAAGCATTTAATGAATATTGCCATTTATATTTGGCAAAAAAGGAACCGGTTCCTCGGAGAAAAAATATTGACGGTTCCTTTTGACAGGGACAGAAATATCGACCATCTCTATCAATAACTCAAAACTATCTTATTGTGTATAATAGATAAAGCTCAATCATAAAAGTATCTCTGAAGAATGAAAGTTTTTCATTAAGTTGTAGCCAATCTGGCTACCGAAATAATAACGTCACATATTAGTGGTTAAACGGGTTTGTTTTTATTTCCCAATTTCTTGAACAATAAATATGTGGTAACTACTTGTTTTAGAAAAGTTAGGGAACTTTAATAGAAACAACTACTAAACTGACTAACATACTCGTACGTAACATATCAGAGGCAAAACAAATTATCAATATCAGTTAAGCTGGGACGTACTCGTAATTCTTTTTTGTCGATTTAAGCTGTGACATGGTAACTGGAGTGCAATTTTATTCAAGTACCAAATCATTTAAAAATATTCTCACTGAAATTAGCACGATAACTTAAAACACACCTCTTATATGACACGTCTTTATGTACATTACCGTTCGCTGTACCAACGTGGATGGCATTGAGTTTCAGAATCTCGTATGTCGCCTGCATTTATGGATGACACCCGTTGAATTTTATTCGCCATTCAGCTTTTTATGGCACGTCCATAACGGGAGGACACCTTCACCCCGCTGCTGGGGCTGTCACCCTCTCCTGCCTACCCAGCAGGGTGAGAAATAAAGTTATTAAATAATATTTTCGTAAAGACTATTTTTTTCGGCTTTTTGTTTTTTATCTACTGATCAGTTTAAAAAAAAAACGTTTTTACCTTCAGACTTTTGCTTACTCGTTTAAAATAGTAATTTTTGCAGAAAGTTTTTTTTTTAAAGTAAATCTTTCATAATTCACTTCTTTATGTGACACCTTCCAAGAGGTTTAGGGGAACTATATCGGATTCCGGTTAGGCAACGTTTTGAAGCGGGTTAAATAAATTACTATAGAGGGTGAATATTTTTTCCGAATCTTGTGAGATAGGAAAATGCCATGCGTTTGTCGTCATCAATAAATTGTGAGAGGGTGTTCCGTTCTTGTTTGCCGAGTTTTTCACTGTTATACCTGAGTGCAGGGATCAGCGTAGCTAGTTCTTTAAAGCAGGTTTTGTTTTAATACTTGTAAAACAGGCACATAATACCTCAGACTAATCACTTCAAAACCAATCTGTTACAGTGGATTGCTATTCAAACGAGCTACATCCCTTTGCAGCATAACACGGAATATAAAATAGTCGAAAAAACAATAAGTCCTAGATGTTTGTATTATATAAGACTATTTTAATGATTTACATTTAAATATTAAAAAATCTAAACAACTGTCTGATATAACATTCTCATGTCCTCGGTACTCCCGACTGTGGACCGAGCAAGGTGTTCTTATTCCTGCAACATGTAGTGTGAGTTTGCGATGCAAGTCCCGTGTTATTCGCTAGACACGACTACAGAACGGTTCCCAATAGGGTAATATTCCTGCAGAAGTTTCATCCCCTATTGCACAATGCTACCCCCTCGCTCGCAGTCACCCTCCTTTACCCTGGCTGCAAAATCTCACCCCCCGAATGAGAACGTTTTGTCTGAGTTTTCGTGCAAATGCCACCCCTCTTTGCGAAAACGCTCGTGGTATTTAGTTGCACTGGGCTTAATGTTATCTCGGCATGTGTGAAAATGGTTTCATTTTTTTAATAAAACATAATTTTGCATATATTCTTTAATCCTTACAGGTTGATGGCGTGCACTGCGTGACTGATTTATTTATTGAGAAAGGATCCAAGTGTTGCACTTTACGATGCGGTTTGTACACTGTTTGAACACTTTGTCTGTAGAATCGGGTATATTTTTTCCCTCATTTACAATCAAACTTCAGGGAAATGCAAATAACATTACATTATTGACAGTATTATTAGAAATGGATAGGTTTCCAATTGGACACATTCCGTTGTCATAGTTTGTTCATTGACGTGTCAGCCCTCGTGCTCATTATTTCAGATAGACTCTATTCCGTATAACTTAAAATCCACGAAAAGCATCTATTGATAATCCCCTATGAATATGCTAGTCAGTAAACTCATGTTTAGGAACTCTGTATATAAAGAATATCTACATCCACTTTATTCTTGGCTAAATTCCTTTATGACAGTGACAATATGAATACCCACGTGAATCTTACTAGAAATCGTTAATTTAATTTTGTATTATAATTTTTGTAGGTAACAACTAACTTCCCCCTCTGTAATGTGTAATTTTTTGTTTGCGTTGCCCAAAATAAATAAGTGTTATTCATTTATATGAACATATGACATTTCAGAAGGTTGGCTAGATTTGAAAATGAACACAAAAATATCTCTTTATTGGTCCTTGGGTTTCAGTCAAGAAAATCTAAGTTATAATTAACACAGATGGATATATACTTATTTTAAGTATATCAATTACCTACACACACATTAATTTCAGCATCCCCTTAACATTTTCCTAATCTCTATCAATTATTATAAAATATTATGTCTACCTTCCTCTCTCGACTTCCTCCAACACTTGCCGTAGAACTGCACCCTCTTACTCTCATGGCGCCTGGGGATGCTGGGGATGGGGCTTTGATGGGGGAGATGCATTGGGGTGGAGGTTGAGATAGCACAGTGGGGGCACTTTCTACGAGTTCCATCGCCGAGGGCGGTACTGAAGCCATCTTGATTTCCCGATATAGAGAATATAATTCATGTAAATTGACACTAATTTTGAAGAACAGTATTTTTTTCCCAAATTTTATGATTGATAAACGTGATAAACAGATTTTGAAACAAATATATAGTAAATAAACTTTGTCAAAATCAAATTCTGTGAATACCAATGAAAGCCAAAAATAATTTATTTTTTTATTATTCTTTTAAACTTTAATACTTTACCTTATACGTGGGCTCTTGTTAGAGGCATAAACATAATTTTAATTATTTTGCTTAGATCTGATATGTTTATTTTAGTTATTAAATATAGTTAACTTAATCTACCAAATTATTTTCATTCATATATCGTTTCATAAATATTCTCAAAATATATATGACTGCCCTCAAATATTTGATTCACTCGATTATCTTTCTGGTCCGTCCCCGTCTGATTCATGTAATTTCACTGTTTTTCATATTGTACTTCCACAAAATGTCATCAGAAGATACTAAAACCTAATTCACTGCGTTTTGAAGAAAATTGAGCGAGTAAAATAAACCGTTTCCCTGATTTAAAGGGGAATTTCTTTCCTGATCTTTTCAAATTTTAATATTTTTTAAAAAAAAGACGAACATTCACGGATTACGAATAACCTGAAAATTTTCGAAAAACTCTTACTACTATCATAATAAGTAGAAGATGTTGTTTGTGCAATGATGGAGGACCTAGCTAGTAGAAGAAATGAATGAAATCAAACGCGTTTGTCTACTCAGCTACTAACCGGTCTAACAGACATGTTACCAGGAAGAGGGTTCGTGGAGTTTTCAACAGATGGCTATGTAAAAAAGCATATTTGGCATTGTGCGAGCATCAAACTACTGTGGTGTGTGGAAGAAGTATGAGTGATAGGCCAGCGCGTGCGCATACGGAAGATTGGAAATGGCCGTTGGCCTTCGGCTGTGCGTGAGGGATTATGAGAGAAGAGTTCTTATTTACAAATAATATTTTGAATTATGGGAGATTGTCAAAGTACTCCAGAGATTTATTTAATCGGTGGTGTAAGAAGTAAATCTATAAGTATCAATCGTACTAGACCTATGCAACCCGTAGAAAAAAATATGAAAATCATTGTAAACATCTAGACCCCTCCCCAAGACAAGTAGCGAATACTGCATGAAAAACGTATATTGAATGCTGTTTAAAATTGTTTTTCGTATATCGGTCAATTTTATCCGCAGCTCAAATATTAAAAATGTGCATAAATAATATGTACCATAATTACAAATTAAAATGGTTCCTGCACCATCCCTTTGTTCTTGTGAATAATATCCTAACTAAGCTAGCGCGCGGAGAGGTGGGGGTAGGTCGGTTGAGAAGTACGAGGAGGTAGTATTGCTGGTACGTGAGCCGAGTTCCCAGTTACACAAAGTAATAAATTACCGCCTTAACGGGGAACAAGGGAAGGTAAATAGCGAATAAGTTCGTGCTTTGGCTAAATTGGACTTCTTCCCGGCAAACTGTAAATTCACCCTGTTTTACTTTGTTTTCTAAATAATACAAGATAACTAAGGGAACGTACTTAAACTGTTATCTAAAATTTATAGTAATACCATGTGGAAAAAAAACGGATCAACTCTATTTTTTATATCTACGTGTTTTTTTGTGTTTTTTCTTGTGTTTTCTTAATTGACCAAGGAAATGACAAGAAGATCATTTAAATTGCTGGTAGTCATAATAGCTTTGTGGACATTAGACAAAATAAAGATTTCTTCATCGAAATCACATTATTTTATTAGGTTTATGATACTCGTTCTTTTAATTTCAATCCGTTATTTCGGATTAATTTACCTACGGAAATATTGCTTTTAACTCTCCATTTTTGCTTTTCCCTTTCTGTAAAAGATCGGCAAACATTTAAATAACCCGAAAATATTTTAAAAGCTTCTACTACCATTATAATAAGCGGAAAATGTTCCTTATGCAAGGATAGAGGACTTAGCTAACACATTTAATGAATATAAAATAATATAAAGTATATTTTTGGCACGTTCCAGAGTGGTACGTACTCTAATTATCACCCTGGTGAAAGACCACCATTCAGAATCGAAAGGTTGCTTAAAATGGTTTTAGCCGTGTTTGGTGACCAGATCTGAATAGCCAGGTACTTCTCAACCTTCCTCTTACCCATTTCCTACCCCTCCCACTACCTTTAGCTTCAAAATATACCTCAATTGAGGACCCCATAGTCTCACTGGCTCTAGACGGTTGGGAGCAGTTAGGACTCTTGTGCGGTATTAACTATAAAAAAAAGCAGAGGAATTGAACCCACGACGCCTGGGTGGGAACCCGATGCATTTGTCAATTCGATTACTAGCCGATCTTAATTAAGACTTAATCAAATAAACAATTCAATGTGACAAAAATGGTTAGCTAATAAAAATATCTTATTTACCTATACCATACACCCAGAACCATACAGAAATTCAAACAAAAAGCAAAATAAAGTAGTACCTGTTCATGATTATGATTACTCGTATTGCATAAATCATTGGGTGCTTTAACAACTTATAAGCTCAGTATGCTGAGACGTGAGTTGATAAAAAAATGAAAAAACCTTGAAAAAAAAGAAAAGAAAAAAGTGAATAGTTGTTTTTCAACGAACGTCATATGGTTTTTAAAACAAATTTTACAGCGCCGCAAGTACTAATATAAAACGCTAATCATCGTACACTATCGACATATAGGTAGAAGTAATTTAAAACTAGACAATACCGAATGCTTTATGAATTTAGTAAAAGAATATTTATTTAAAAAAATAAAAATAAAGTCGTTAAAAACAAAGTGTATGTGTTCTATTTATGAATATTTATTTTGCTCGAATGATAAAAATGTTACAACAAATATTATCAATTACACCACCACTGAATGTTTTGTTGTCAATTGTAATGAAAATGATCATATTTGTACTTTTGAGGAGTATCATGATAATCTTTTCGTTGCATCTCTAATAAGAAGCACTTGAGGTGAAATATCACAAAACTGCACAATTTAAGTTCACTGTGATTATTATTAAGCACAAAATCGGCGATGTTTTAAACTAACATAGTGTAAAAACTTATTAAACTACGTCAAAAACATTAAATTTTATTTTTACTACTGACTGGCACAGAATTTATTGCTAATACCGCACAGGAGTCTCAACTCCCAACCGCCCGCAGCCAGTGCGACTATAACATCCTCGATTGAGGTATGTTCTGAGGCTCAAGGTAGTGGGGAGGAGAAGGAAATGTGGAAGAGAAAGGTAGGAAATACGTGGCTATTCAGATGTGGTCACCAAACCGGTACAGGTACATTAATTTTCCTCGGGACCTATGTCATATTTAAGGATGCTGTGTGGAGGGTTTTTTTGAGGAAAGCAAGGAGTGAACATGAGTCTTGAAGAGGTCCATATTGTAGAACGGAGAAAGCAGAGAGGCTGGCCAACGTTTCGATTATGAATAATGATCTTTTACCAGGGCGATACTTAAAGTATCTATCACTTTGGTAGATCTATTTAACGGATTTAATTAATTTATTAATTATACGACAACCAATACGAAGGTACAATGAGACTTACATATACAAGATTGTTGATTGTTATTTATTAAAATTCAAAGTATTTTTTACAGAAATACCTTGCTATGGTAAGCCACTGCTCTTTCCTTAAAATTATCATTGTTTCGTCTAAATGAATTTAGATTGTCCAAGTTATCTTTTAACATGATAGTTGAAAATTATTCCACAGTATGAAAATTTACAAAAAACTGCTTTGAATATAATCGGCGAGACGTAGAGGCGTAGAGACGTGGAACTGTGAAACTGTTGCAACTGAGAGCTGCCCCAACGAAGGGCTTTCGGGCCTGCTTTAACTTCGACTTCCTCGTTTGCAAATTCCCAACAAAAGGTCCGAAGCAGTACTTGCCTCCAGACAATTACATCTGCGCGCCGACGCAAGTGAAAGCTCTGAAAGTTAAAAAAATAATTTCCGTTTTATTGAAATATTTTCATAATAATATTTTTTCGTAGAAATATCCAAGATGTTCTTTGATTCTAAGCAAAACCGGTCGGTCATTAAATTTTTAAATTTAATCTGTGGTCTTATAAAAAGTTATTATTTAATTATCATTTCATAAAAAATATTTGACGAAATCAATTAAAATTATGTAAAATTCAGCACTCTTGTCCATGACAAATGACAGAGAAAACACTACTAAACTACGCTAACGTAGACACTACTAACTCTTAAAGATCTTGACCCCGACATTGCTTCTTCCGCAGCGATACAGGTGTATTTTTCCGTTATCTAGCCAATTTCAGACGTCACTTTAAGATTGTTTACAATTCCTACAACAACTGTAACAGTTAAGAAATAGATACATATAAACAGGTTCAATTCTCCGCTGGCCAAGCTCTCCGTCATTGTACAAGCAACAATTTCCGCTTATAATGATGCAAATAGGAGAAATTTTGCAAAAATATTTCTTGAAAAAAATTGACAAATGGATAATAATAAAAATAAAGGAGAAATTCTCGAGCATTTTCTGTTTGAACATATTTCCTTTATTACTCCCCAAAATATTCCGAATCATATATCAATCACCTTGATATTTTAAAATGATGGCTGGTGAGTGAGCTGTTGATTATTGTTGATTTTTAAATAAATATAGTCTTTACAAGTTGAAATTACATGTACGAGTATATGAAGTAATTTGCAATATCACTATTCGCATTTTTAAAAAACATCAATCAAGTTTAAATGTACTATATAAACACATTTGCAGATTTGGAATAACCTGACAAACTTAGATGTTATTTATGCTTTTTTTTATTTCAAAATCCCTCTACAATAATCATAAGCGGGAAATATTGCTTCAGCAAAGATGGAGGACTTAGCTTGAGTGAGAACCCGACGCTTTGGATCACTGGATTAAGTAACTGGTCATTTAAAAGGTTCTGTTTTTTTTTATATAAAGACATGGCTTTGGAAGCAGCTTCCTAAAAATAAGTTTTCACGGATGTGCATTTTCCAAATGAACTATTTTCATTATTTCGGTGATGTATTTTTTTGTAAAAGGCAAAATACTAATGGAATAAACTTTCTCCGTTCAAAACAATTAATTTCACCGGTTGCACTCAGTGTTTTTCTTTTCCCTATCGCCGAGCAGTTTCATATAATGCATTCGCTTTTCGCAGTCACCCAAGTCAGATAGTCAGATGGGTCCCG
Source organism: Drusus annulatus (assembly GCA_022651775.1). Taxonomy (NCBI): domain Eukaryota; kingdom Metazoa; phylum Arthropoda; class Insecta; order Trichoptera; family Limnephilidae; genus Drusus; species Drusus annulatus. The sequence goes on along the minus strand of JAGWCC010000031.1, from coordinate 710,517 downwards.
ACACTGACCAACTAATCCCTAGAAGTGTGGTATACACCGATTTCAAATAAAACTGATGGCGCCAATTCACATACGACCTTTTGACCCGTGAGTCCCAGACACACGAATGAAAATGTATATCTACTACTGAAAGTAGTTTGACGGCCTCCATAGTCGAGTAGTATGACGCTCGACTACGAATCCAAAGGTCGCGGGTTCAAACCAATAACTTTTATTTAATTAATATATGTCATAACACATTTAATTGATATAAAATAAAATATAGTATATTTGCGGCACGTTCCAGAGTGGTATATACTCTAAGTATCGCCCTGGTGAAAGACCACCATTCAGAATTGAAACGTTGCTTGAAATAGCTTTAGTAGTGTTTGGTGACCAGATCTGAATAGCCACGTACTTCCCAACCTTCCTCTTCCTCTCCCCAGTACCTTCAGCCTCACAACATACCCTATTTGGGGATGCCATAGTCTCACTGGTTCTAGACGGTTGAGAGCAGTTGAGACTCTTGTGCGGTATTCATATTTAAAAAAATATATTAAAAAAAAAAAGATTTTTGATATTAGAAAATGTTCAACCAATTTCCGCACAAGTAAGAAAAATTTGTGCCCAATTTGGTCACACAGACACGCCCACGATACCCTTCTATCAGTGTTGTCTTCAGCAGGTCCCGGGCCCGGCCAGTACTCAGTTGCGACTGGGGCACTCCGGCAACTAAGCTTTTCTCGGAGAGCGCGCCTCGCTAGCCAAATTAATAAGTTTTATTCCTGACGCGACGGTGCTAAATTATATGCACTGTGCACATGGTAGTCGCGCAGGCTGTGTCGGCGGTAAGTAGATGCTTTAAACTTGCACCTACATACTCGTACCAGTGGCGTACTGTCTTCACTTCGTACTGGATTCATCGTTTTTAATTTTCGTTACAGGGAACGCAATCTGAGAGCTAAAATACTCGTGCATTGTCAAACAGAATGACTATTTTTTTAATCAAAAGCTTTGGCATATATAGTATGGTAAACCTAGCTTCAGTGTTTCAATTTTTGTTTTTAATTCATAAACATAGAATACCTGTTTTTCCAAAAATGTAGACGAACTTGGAATCATTTGTGAAAAAATCTCGTTCCAGCTAAGTTAGAAAATATTTAATCATTTATTTAGCGCAGTTTTGTGATATTTCACCTCAAGTACGCTCAACTAAAATTAACCTTAAATATAAAGATTTTGTTATCCCATTCAATGGTCATGTTTTTTAAATTACTCCCACCGTGTTCTTTATAAAGATGATAAAATAAAGTTAAATCATCATACAGTTAAAATATTAATCCTAGTTCAATAATGTTACATATATGTAAAATTTAGGTTAGATATTGCTAAAATATAACACATAAATTGATTATGTTTAACAGATACGCATATATGTATGCTGTAATTTAAAAATATCGAATGAAGCAATAATTGTATCTAATATTATAATATAAACCTGGAAGAGATGTTAAGTATTTGACAAAGCGGTTCTTCGGGTAAATGCAAAGTGAACTTAACATGTTGACAAATAGGATACGACGACAAAACAATAATAAAAACAGCCAGTTTAGGTTCAGCAATATAACATAAAAAGATTCTAGTAGAGTAGGTAATGTATGGTATTGTACATGAAAGTAATAAATAATAAGTAAATTAATAAAAAATAAAAACAAATTCTTGTTTTAATTTTTTTTAAACCCCATTTCAATTCAGTAAAATTCTGAATACTAGTTAGAGCCGAGGGAAGTATGTTATTTGAGTAAATTAAATATTTTGCTTAAAACTCGTTTTGTTAGGTCGAAATACGAAATTTTTAAAAATCGACTTCTTTTGTGGCCTACATTTTAAAACTTTATTTTCTCATAACTTTCAGAAGAGTAATATTAATATTGCATATATTTTAATTAAAAACGAGATCATTCCGTTCATTTAAGCCTTAAATCCAAAACAATGTTTTGTATGAACAAGATGTGTGCGTTGCCCCCAAACGTCTTTGTTAAACGACCCTCTTCAACAAATGTGTACTAGAATAATATTTTTAAAGAGCTTCGAAAAGGGACAATAAATTATAATTATTTCATTGCATATTTACGACCCTTATTGTAAATTTTCACGCTTGAAAACAAGTCACTTTTACAATTACTTTCACAAACCGATAGGTAGGTAGTATGGTAAAAGAACACATGTTTGAATTCAATACTGACGTACTGCTTTCCATCTATATTTGAGGTGTTTTTTTTTTATATACCTGTCTATATTAATTGTAAAGTTGAGCAACCGTATTCTTACAAAAAGTATGTTTTTAAAGTTATTTCCTCCTTTTTTCCAGTAAATTAAACATATACCACGCACAAGTGCTTGCGATGTTTCCACATAATATTTCATAAATTATGTGAAAGAGGTACTTTGTTTTCTTTAAGGATATTGAAAAATGAGGAAAAAAACTATTCGTGCATAAAAGCACAAAACATATTTTTTAAATGAGGTACGTCTATGATAATTCTCAAAATGAAAAGATAATCATACCCAATGTATGCATATTTGATTCCCTGGCTTGCAGGAAAATGTTATTGTATTATTATTTTTTTTAAATAAAAATAAAATAATTAATAGCCAATAATTCCATTTATAAAAATAAAATTATTGGCTAGTACACTTATCTATTTATTTTTTCTCTTTGGGTATATCATAAATTATAAAAATAAGAATAATATATGGATAATCTGTAAAGCGCCGTTTTTGTGAAAAAAATACTTTAAGGTCGTAGTTCATTTAAATTCTTATTAAAATATTAGTATTGCGCTCTAAAAGTTCAAAACCTTTTTATTTTGTTTAATTGTTGTTTTATATGTATTAGTAGTAGACTATTAAAAAACTGATCCTGTAATTTATTTAATCCTTTGACATTAACTACATAATTGTTATAATTAGTACATATCTATAAAATTATCATTCATTATTATTTATGACCGACCATTTTTATGGCGCCGTTTAGTAACGGATTTAATATAAAGGGCTCTTAAGAATTCCATTAAATGAATGAAGAATTCCACTAAATAATTCACATGTTTTTTTAATTTTTTTATAATTCAATTGAATTAAATTTATTATTGTTATTATTTAGTTCTGCTATTTTTAGTAACAGATGTTTCGGCATTTAATGCCATTATCAAACTGCAAATTCCAATATCAAACTTATTAAATATAATTCAATAATAATTAAAAATCAATTTCTACAAATTAAACTAAAAAACTTTAAATAAATGCTTTTTTTTACTTGCGCCACTGCCATTTGAATTGCAGCAATAAAAATAAAAATATATTGTAAGATTATTGATTTCACCGAAGTAAACAAAAATTATCCACTAAACTTTCAACATTGTTGAAACAACCATCATAATTTCGTACATGTTCAACTTTGCCAAAAAAATACTATGAATACTAAATATTTAGGTATTTAGCAGGTCTTCGTAGAAACCCAATTTTTTTTATAACGGTATACGTGTGTTACTAATTTACAATACATAATGTACTTTAGTTTGTATTATTACAGTTTAAAAAAATATTTAGTTCTAAGTTAGAATATTCTGTTTATATGATACAATACAAACCATCCTTCTTAGTTTTTAACTCATATTTTTATTTGTAATAAAATTGACCAAATAAATAATTAAAAAATGTCCAATTAAATATATCTACAGGTACAAACACAAATATAAAAATAAAACAATGCAAATTTACAGCTCACGCACATTTTCTAATTTGTTGAAAATAAATAATAAAAATTAATTTAAAACAGCTTGAATCAGTAATAAATTCAATCACATCCCTACGCTTAAGGCTAAGATAAAGTTTTATGTTATACCTTTTTAGTTGATTATTAATTTTAAATGGAAACAAGTTTAATGATTCTACGGGTTACCTAATATTAATTGAGTAGAATTTAAAAAAGCGCATGGTTTGTTGCTTTATGCTTGTGTTATGCGAGTTGATGGCTATTTTTTTTCTTTAAGCAATTTTTTTCAATAATCAATTAGTAGGTACCTACTTAACTATTTTTTCTCCAAAATTAAAATAATTTGTGCATTAGCTATTTCCTTTTTAACTTTTAAATGTGTGACTTTTGTTTATTTCAACGTAAGATGTAAGTATTATTATTACAGAATTTCTATTTTAAGTGTCAGCACCCATAAATATACACTTTTTGGCTTTCTAGTACAAGCAATACTACAAATGATTCATCTGTTTATTCTATAGGGGTAGTTAGAAAAAGCTCTAAGGTTTCCAGTGAATACAATTCTTATGCAGAAATATTTTTTATTCTTTTTGAAATGCCAACTAGAATCTTAGGTAAAACGTTCTTAAAAACCTTTGCTGGTTTTCGAACTGCACCTTTTACTGACATTTTAGTATGTTTCCCACAGAATTTAAAGGATTACAGTTAAAAAATCTATTCATTAGAAACCTCAGACATTTCTCTAACTACCCATATAAATTTTACAGATAAATTATTGATAAGTATTGCTTGCAATAGAATGCCAGAAAATAACGTTTCGTGTCATTTTGAGTTGAGTGCTTAAAAGTACAAAAGTATTATCAATTTTTAATTTGCCCACATTCAGTTCATAATTTTGTGTCGATGTAGAAATAAAGAACATGTGAGTTTTATGAATTGTTATAGTTTATGAAAATTACAGACTGAGTATCGAGAAAGCAATAAAATACCCTGCTCGTTAGAAGTTAAAAAAAACACCCAGGGTTTTTTTTTGGCAAACGACAAACTCGAAAAAGTGTCGGCTGTGGTCGCCATTATCGCCGCGGCAGTTGTCATTAGCTAGAAAAAGACGACGGCAGCTTTTTTACTTACAATATGAACAGGGCACTATGATGTGCAAACCAGACACAGCATTAAAACTGCTAATCGTGAGAAAGATAACCAATAACAAAATGATGGTCGAATAAAATAACAACCACACCCGATTACTGGAGTATTATTTTTTTTATATGTGTGTGTGTGTGTGTGCGTATTTTATGACAATAAAATTGTGAAAATTTTTACTGTTTATACATTTATTATTTAAACTCAATCTTAATTTTTCCAATCTTATATTTAGACCATACGGAGATTCAAAATTAAATTAAATAATCAGTTGATTCATTTCTTCTTATGATTATCTTTTGTTTACTAAAGAGAGTGAATTTATTTGGCTCGGTAAGTACCTACTCCACACTAAAATGTTTTGTAAGGCGCTGAGCCGGGGTTGATTTTCATTTGTTATAATTCTACTCGCCGATAGATGGCACTACTAGCATTTTCCAGTTTTTTTTTTTTTAAATGGCAAAAAATATTTAAATGAGGCTTTGCTGGGAACGGGCGCAGCATTAATAATAAAAAATGTGTCAAAGAAAATAAATAAATCCAGCCATTCCGGTGGCATTATTTAGTATACTACTGCCATCTATCAAGTGACGATAGTACCAAAAAGTTTTATTTTGTATCACAGATGGCAGTCGTCTCCATTCAGTGGATTACAAATAATAAGTACGAAACTTATTTTATTCCAAATATTATTATTTTTTTCTGTATATATACACATTATGAGCGTATCTGAAAAAAATATTGAGATTATTCATTAACTAAAACATAATTACACTTTTTTATTATCTCGTTTTCGTTCTCTCCGACATTTTTTGCAAAAAAATAGTGTATAATTGGACATTTAACTATGAACTATTCATATACCGTTGTAGACAATGCTCGGATTCAACCAAAACGCTTTGCCGGTTCAAGAAATTTATAGTTCATTGCATTCCGATTCGAAAATAACGAATCATTTATCATAATAATTTAAAAGATAATGTACGCAACCAACGGGTTTTGATTTTTCAAAAAAATACATAACCGAAACATTGGCATTTCTGTTGGTAAAATATTCGAGTTATTTGAACTCTGGTCATAAAGGTAAACGTTTCATTCCATGCAACCGTTATTTTTTTTTTATTCACTAATTTTAAAATTAACGTTTTTTCAGTCGCTACTTAATAGAAAAACGTACATTTTATGATGGTTTTGGGATTTGTTCATTTCTTATCGGTTAGTCGCTAGTGACCCGGGATGGTGGTCCCTTCCGGTGAATTCCAGAATAAAGTCATCCACTGGCTGTGATCTTCAGGAGTTCAAAATGACTTAGTTCAGACGTTCAGAGTGGTAGATTCGCACTAATTGAAAGACCATTATTCAGAATCAAAACGTTGCTTTAAATGGCTTTAGCTGTGTTTGGTGACCAAATCTAAATAGCCAGCTGCTTCCTTACCTTCCTCTTCCCAATCTCCTTTCCTTCATTACTACTTTCAGTCTCATAACATACCTCAATATATTTTTAATTTTCCCCCCCACGTGGTCTTGATTATACCATACCAGCGATCTTCTTCTTTCCTGTTTCCTGAGATTTGACTGCTAAAGTTAATTAATCTTAACTTTGCAGTCGGTGGTGTCGCTGGTTTAGATTTTGTGGATACAAAAAATGGATCAATAATTTTTTTTATACGTTAGCTCATCTTTTGGCCACCTGCAAAGTTTAAGTATGTCAAGCTATACCAATTGAATATATATTTAGTTTATAATGTCACAAAGAAAGTTTTTGTTTTTTTTAATGCTTAAGACAAGACGTCGTAGACTTGTTTCAACACGTACCAACTTAATAAAAGACGCCGTATAGACTTGTTTCAAACTCGTACCAACTTAATAAAAGACGCCGTGTAGACTTGTTTCAACACGTACCAACTTAATAAAAAACGCCGTGTAGACTTGTTTCAACACGTACCAACTTAATAAAAGACGCCGTGTAGACTTGTTTCAACACGTAACAATTTAATAAAAGACGCCGTGTGGACTTGTTTCAACACGTACCAACTTAATAAAAGACGCCGTGTAGACTTATTTCAACACGTACCAACTTAATAAAAGATGTCGTGTAGACTTGTTTCAATACGTACCAGCTTAATAAAATAATCAGCCAATCAAACGTTAATAAAGCGATATCGTGTTCCACAAATCAATCGCGCGGTTCATTCGACAAGTTAATTGAAACCCGATTTGATACTCAATTCGATGTTGTAAAAACGAAACAAAAAAACAACCCGTTAATTATTACAATCAATCAGCGGCGAGCGATTGCAAATTAATGAAAGCTTCAAAAGCCATCGATTCCCCGTTCAAGGACACCGCGCAGTGTGACGTATCGGGGAAATAAAAAATCTTGATAATATTACGGTCACAGGGTGGGAGGAAATACCTGGAAATAATACTGAAAAAAGTACACAATGCGTGTCAAACCCCGGCCCCCGCCGGAACCCGCTTCCCCGCTCACAATCCCGTCCCCGGCCGTGACCCGCCAATGTTTACGTTAATTGAATTCGCTTATTTTTTCGCCGCTTTTAAAGTTTTTTTATTGAAACGTATTTGGGGAGGCTTCCAGAAATCACCAACGCATCCCGAAATCAATTTTTAGTTTTTGTGTGGAAATTTGATTACGATCTGTTGGTTTGTTATTTTTACTTTTTCACTATAATATTAATTGTTTATTTATTTTTATTTTAGGTAAATCAACAGTTTTAATGATTTAATAAAACAAATTTATAACTTTATTCCACTTTTATTTTTTGACAGTTTTACAATATAATATTTTACAAGTGCAATTGTTATAAATACAAAACAAAAACCAATATCAAATTTCCTAGAAATTAGTAATTATTTTATTTAATGTTTTCTTACCAGCAGAATTGGGTGGTTGGTGCAATTCCCAATCCTCCATATTACGTGAGCATAATAATGTTAAAATATTAATTTAATAAAATTCAATAATTCCAATAAAATATAAATGAAAATAATACATAATAATAATAACTTATATGGACCCTGTTTCGAGGTGGTATGATATGATCATACCTCTTACACATTTAACAAAAACATTTTACTACGTATAAAAAAATATTAAAGATTCAAATAAAACATTTAAAATTATGAACAAGACATCAAAGTAAGCAAAATAATAATAATATTTAGACATTTTTTACAGTTTCGTGTTTGTGAAAAATTACCTCGATGCCTCTTATGATAACATAACACAGCATTATTCCACCAAGAAATTGAATTTACTTATTTTTTATCAGGACAATGGAAAATCCGTTTTCCTAAAAGTTTCAAACTTCAAAAGAAAAAAAAACTGTTAAACGGTGAGCTCAAGCGTCATGAAACAGATTGTTCTGTATCTAGGTCCGCAACTATTTTCAGTTTACGAGTACATTCCATTGTCTGCTTTACAGTTTTGAAATATTATGTTTTCTCTCAAAAACTCAGAAACGACGTATTTTTTTAAATGTGCAATTAGAAGAATTTTTATGTAAAAATGGTTATGAAATTTAGACACATTCGAGCAGTGAAATATTATGGTAACGCTGGTGTGTCATCTTGGAATCTAAAGTAAGTTTTCTAACTTAGTAACGGGAAGGTTACATGAAGTACCAACATAAAAATTTTAATATTTTATAACTCCGCTACGAAAATCGGAAGGCACTCTCATTGCTGAATGTATTTTTTCTGCCACAAACGTGAACTTCGTGAACCAAAAAAATACAGTTGATACACCCACACGACCTGCATTGATATACTCATTCACCGCTGGCGGAGGGGATCGATAAGGCATTCACTCTCGGCGGCGCTTTTTATTATTTTTGTCAATTGATTATTGGCACGCTTTGTTTTTTATCTCCTTGTTTACCGCCATGGCTAACGTCACAGGTGAAAAATAAACGTGACTTTGTGTTTGGGTTACGGCGTACTTGAATGAGAGCATTGACCTATTGAATGGGAAAATCTTATTGGAAACGGTTTTAAACAGAAAAAAGAATAACGTATCGTAGGTTTAGATGGCTGTATGATACGTTTTGGGGTTTTTAATGGTCCGCATTTCTTTTGTTTATTATTTTAATATCTTGCTAACATACGAGTACATAGCAATCCCGATGAGTAAAAAACTCACTCTGGGACAAGGGAAATCAAATAATACATGAGTTACAATAAATTTATAAATACAGAGTAATCAAACAAACATAAATTATAAATCATAATAAATCAAACAATTAATAAGAAGTACAGTATAAAAATGGGATTGTTTGTTCCTAAATGCGACGTTACTACGTTACTTTTACAAAAATGATTTTTATATGAATTTTAAAATGAATAATTTTCCTTAATCCTAAAACTTAAATCAAATTATAATAAAACTGTAAACATGAACATACTAGCGAGGAAATTATTGTAAAGGTGGTTAATTCAATTCAATCAAAGATCTAGACTCTACATCACATGCAGGTCTGCTACCTTTACTTAAATGCGTTTCTTATTGATTTTTATATTTGAATTTCAAATCCGTATTTGTTAAATAATTTATAAAAGACGTCCTAACATTTTCCGGCAACTTTGTGGGCCGATTGAATTCAGATTTTCACTATAATGTGCCTAAAAAATTAAGCCATGGAAATCAATTGAAAACTGTTTGGGTATATTTTAATGTGTATTTGCTAAATGCTTTATTTTTTATACATACAGTTCACACGTTTACCGGTAATTCATGTATAATATCCAAATTAATACACCGATTACAGAATTTCTTCCTAGGGACTGTACTTATTATATTCATAACAAGAAGCATTACGTATTGTATGATATATAAAATATTAACCTTTTAACATTAAGTATCACAGAAAATGTATTGTAAAAGCAAGCACCGCAAAATAGTTAAAAAGAAATATATAAATGTATTTGAAGAAAATAAAATATTAATTATTGAAATAATATCTTTAATTTTCAATGAAATGTGAAATAAAATAATACAAAAAATAAATAAAAAATAATTCTGTTGCGAACGAGACTTGATATTCAAACCTCTACTTTACACGGGAGTAACGTCTACCAATGTACCTACCGAAACCTTTTTTATTGATATTATTACAATAATTAACATAAAAATAAAAACATAAAGATTTTAAAATTTTAAATGTCTAAAGAACATCTCTCATAATGTGTTTTGTCGGAAAAAAGTCACCTTAAGAAGCTGTTATATTCAGGTATCAATTGAAGATGTCCACGTAAAATAACATATTATTTTAATTATTACACAGTCTTTTCAAGAATTTTGTTTAATTTTTCGATACAATGATCCACTTTGGATAGGACACAGAAACGCATAGGTATATAAAACTGAATCTTATTCAGCGAATCTTGTGATGATCTGTTTTATCCAGTCTTTATTTAGCTGGGAAATGTTAAGATGTTGTTAATTAATAGATATTGAAGTAAATGTAAAAATATAAATATGTACAAATAAAACAGATAAAAATTGTTTATAACAATCAATTTTAATATTGTCCTGATGAAGGAAGGGTTGAAAGCTTTCCGAAACCAATCGACTTAATATTGAAAAAAAAAGTGGTTTGAAACAAAGTTTATCTGTTTTATAAATAAAACACATAAATAACCACTTTATTACTTAATATTACGTCTACCGGTTTCGGAAGTTTCTTCCATCATCAGGACAATATTAAAATATTTTTTCTAATATTGTCCTGATGATGGAAGGGTACTTCTGAAACCGGTTCGCGTAATATTAAATAATAAAGTGGTTATAAACAAAGTTTATGTGTGTTTTTAAAATATGGCATGCCACAAAGTAAATGCTTTTTACGAATATATAAATATATTTTGTTAAATACATCATATAAACGGTTATAAAATCTAGTTTCTTAATTTGTACTACCGAGTGTATTTAAAGTTCTTTGACTCTTTGGGGTGAAACTGGTCCACCCAGAATCCGTGAGAGAGGTCAGAGGCGGTCAAAGAACGTTGAGGCCCATTCAAACGCAGTACAGATTAACATTTCTCATTGGCACTTCTTCAACGGTTTTTTACTCGAGTTTTTTTCAACGTTTTACGATAAACTTAACAGGAATAACGCCGTTATTAAATAGGAGATTTTTATATTCATAATCATTTGTGACAGTACTAGTAATATTTTTAGGTGTTATTAATTTGATTGTGATTTTTTTAGAGTTCGTGTTAGAGACTTTCCAAGCCGCCCTTTCTCATTCCCTTTCCCGCTTCTTTCAGCCTTAAAACATTGTCTAATTAGGGATGCCATAGTTTCACTGATTCCGGGTAGGTGAAATATTCAAGCGATATAACACAAAAATATGTTTTCTGAACAGCGTAGCAAAAAAACTTGTTGTGTTCAATTATTGTACAACAAATAGGTAAGTATTCCTGTTTAAACATTACTTTGGCGTGTGCAGTACTGTATTTGAATATTTAAATAAGCATTATAAAATAATATTTTTCTTATGAATTCCATGTTAAATTTATTCTTTTCTTTTCGCTCAGTATCATTTTAATCAATAACTAGCAACTGCATATTCTAGCTGCTCCGGAGAGCTAACTGAATAAGGATATTCATTATAAAGTATTTACTGACGGTCTCCGTGGTCGAGAGGTAAGACGCTCAACTACCAATCCAAAGGTCGCTGGTTCAAACCCGGCGTGCGCAAATAACTTTTATTTAATTAATATGTGTCATAACACATTTATTTCATATAAAATAATATAAAGTATATTTGCGGCACATTCCAGAGTGGTAGATACTCCAAGTATCGGCCTGGTGAAAGACCACCATTCGGAATCGAAACGTTGCTTGAAATGGCTGTAGTCGTGTTTAGTTACCAGATCTTAATAGCCTAGTACTTACCAACCTTCCTCTTCCCCATCTCCTTCCCCTCCCCACTACCTTCAACCTCACAACATACCCCAATTGGAGATGACATAGTTCCACTGGCTCCAGACTGTTGGGAGCAGATGGGACTCTTATGCGGTATTCACTATATAAATAAATGGTGAAAATAAATTATAAAATAAATAAAGCGTTTTAATTATTCTAGGCATGCCACTGATATCGCCAAAAAGACAGAAAGACTATAATATCGCCAGTTTTCAATTCTGTGAGTAATAAAAGAAAAATCGGTAAATTTGTATGTAATCTTACATTTGGTGAAAATCGTTCTCCTTGTGTAAGTAAATAAGCAACTGGGTGGCTGTATTTCAGTTCTCGTGTAGTAAATGAAATTAAGTTAGGCAGTGTCCAAGTGTCGAGGTTTTGACGTAGGTGTTCGTGAGCCATTGTTCACAGATATTTAATATGAAAGTGTATGGCGGACGGACACTTTCACTTTGTATGGAAATTTAATAATCGGCCGCCCAAAGATGGCGTTCGTTTTCCGTATTTTCTTGAATTTATACGACAATTTTAATTCGGTTATAATGGGATTAGTAGCTAAAGGATTCAAGAGTGACTAGTGAAGAGTAAAGAGGTATTTTATGTTTTATTTATTCTACAGATGTTAAATTATATCTAATATATACCGAAATATTCACAATTTCCTCACTTATTTTATTACAGAAAAAATTAAGAGTTTTTTATTTTTTAAAAATTTTCCAAATGATAGATAAGACGTAAAATTATAAACGCTATGTATTTTGGCAAAAAACCTACTTTAAGCAGCTCTTGGATTTATTACATACAAATCTTAATTTAATTCAAATTTCAACACCAAAAGATTAATTACTACTCTACAGGTACTTGGATGATAAATAATTAACGTTGATAAAAACAAACATTCCTACATTCCCCTTTAAATTAAGTCCTTTACTTCATCCACATTCACGTATATATGGTCTCGATAAAACTTCTACGTTATTACAACTCTCGACAGCAAGTATTTGTTGTACGGGATTTTAATTTTACATTAATATTTGAATATTAGATTAATATTTTAATATTGCATTAACATTTTAATATTGCATTCAAATTTTAATATTGCAATAATATTTTAGTATTACATAAAAAATGTAATGTTGCAATAATATTTTAGTATTACATAAAAATGTAATGTTGCAATAATATTTTAGTATTACATAAAAAATGTAATGTTGCAATAATATTTTAGTATTACATAAAAAATGTAATGTTGCAATAATATTTTAGTATTACATAAAAATGTAATAATATTTAGTATTACATAAAAAATGTAATGTTGCAATAATATTTTAGTATTACATAAAAAATGTAATATTGCATAAATATTGTATTAATATTGGATTAATAGTTTAATATAGCATTAACATTGTGTTAATATTGGATTAATTTTAATATTGCATTAATATTTTAATATTGCGTTTTTTGGGCGTCACAGACCTCTTCTTTATATTGCGCTTCATACGTTCTCTTGGCTTTCTTTTCTCTGCTCAACTTAATTTCTTTAATCTTGTTCATGAGGAAAATGATAAAGGAAAAAATCGAAAGGTAAACACTGATGTATTCAAATTAGTTGTGTTAAGAATTGATTTTAATATTTGCAATTGGATTACCGATGAAATACAAATAATATTTAATGATACACTACGGTACTGGTGGTAGTTTGCCTCTAGCAGGTTATTGGTAGTTACATAATCCATGGCAAAATTTTAGAAAATCAAAAGTTTAATAAGTATTCTGAAAGTGTAGTTTTCGGAGGTATTTTTGCAAACTGCCTAGAGCCAGTTGAGTACGTCGTGAGGCTGAAGAAAATGGGAAGGGAAAAGTGATGGAAAAGAGGAAGGTAGAGAAATATTCGTTCACAACAACCTTTACTCAGATTTTTTTTTAAGTGTCTTATTGACTTTATCATTAAACTTCACAACAATGCTGATTTCGATCTCAAATCTTTATAGTGACCTCAAATATGATATGCTCACTGCGAGCATGTACCTACATTGGATTTAATACAGCGCGATAACTCCTTTGTTTCCGGATATCTTTTGTCTCCAGAATAAGTTAGGGACAATGGCGGCAGGTTCCTCCATGGGTTTAAGGCTTCCACAGCATCCCCTAGAATAATGACAGACATTCAATAAATGTAATTGGTCTTTCTGTCGGGTTGACCGACCAAATACAATAGGGCTGCGATTGCGAAAAAACTTGTAGACATTGTCGAAAACAAACAAGGGTGTGCTTTTTTCAACTGTTACTTTATTATATGGCAATTTTTCGCTGTTACACTAAGAATTTTTTTCCCGTAGTAGGAGCATCTATGAAAACTTACCTTTTTCAGACTCTCATTTCCTTAAATTCATCAAAATAATCTTAACATAATCTGTCTCTCGACGAATCACCTTTAGACATACAAATTTTAACCAAATCCTGTACTGTACGACAAATTCAGAAAGTCCATTTTTTTTATTTCGCTCCCATGCCCTAAATCGGAAAAAAATTAATAATAATAAAAAAATAAAAATAAAAAAAATTATAAAAAAACCATAATTATAATTCTAAGTTCATAAGTGTGTCTATCTGATAGGACCTGCCAGGTAAGTATGTTCCTGTATATTTTCTTATTTAAACTAGGAATTAATATGTAATAATAGAAAATAAGATCTGTACAGCGCCCTTGAGGTGATTTTTCAAAAACTGCGCTATACAAATCATCCAAATATTATTATTATTATTATCAGGTACAAAATTCGTTTTCAAACTTCTTAAAAGCAAAGGGTAAAAAAACACAATATTATTATTAGCATTACCTAGATGCTAAAAATAATTACGTTAAAAAAGACATTGCGTCCGAAATGGACTAGATAACCGAATATTCCACCCTCATCGCTGCGGAAGGAGCGATGACCACCATTTAGAACTGAAACGTAGCTTGAAGTGGTTTTAGCCGTGTTTCACATAAACAAAATAAAAAACACGTCTGTATGGTTTTTATGTATTTCCAATCTTACTACACCACTGTCACCTAAAAGTGCGGTCATTAAAACCCTTCATCATATCTCAGCGAAGGTGGAGCGAGAGACAGGGGTGTGGTGGGATGAGATGGCAGTGGGTGGTGCGGGTGAAGCGGGTGGAGGGGGGGAGGGATGGAGGTGGGAAGAAGTCTTAGCTTACAGGATTACCGAGCTAGGACTAGATCCTATGTAGGTACCCGTGTTTGCCGATATCAATCATCCAACCCCTTGGGGTATTAAAGTAATTTCATCTTGGAGAGAGGAGACCAGATGCCTGTAGGTGGTAGGAACAGTGGGCTTCATCGTTAGTTGAACATCAATAGACCATGAATAAATCCTTTCAACTTTTTCGTCTTTGTTTTTAACAATGTTTACTGTCTAACTCAAATGAGAGTTTTTTTTGTTAAAGCACATTTTAGTGGTAGTTTAGGGTTTAATTTTTTTACGTCGTATGAACGGTCCTAACTCGAAAAAATATTGTGAAAATCTCCATATGATTCAAATCCAGAAAACGTCACTACAGTTAGAAATTTATTCACAATGCTCCGTAATGGCGTTACGATCGTGGTCGAATGACATCCGGCGTTGACTTGTTGTTTTAAAAAAAAAAAATTCATTAATTGTACGAATAACCATATAAAGAAAACACTTATTTTCTTAATCGTTATTTGTTCTCCTATCTGAATATGTTTTTTAACGGTTTGATCGTGACAATATCAACTTGCACATATATTTTATATGAGAGCGGCTACAAGGCAGCCGTGAATCGTTAGAATGTAGTTAATGTATTTGCCATAATCGTGTGACTTCTAACCGTATGCGGTGTTCGAATGCATCTTGAAATATGGGTCAGATTTGAAATGTTCCATACTTAGAGTATACAAGAGGGAGCCCAAGCCAAAGCCAGTGAAGTCAGTTTTGGACTTGTTTTTGATGATTTTAACATGACTCGGCGCAAATGGGCGTGGCTAAGACTAAGGCTACGGTATTTATACATCCATTCATATCACATATCGACATAATGTTTTTGTGTATTCGTATAGCCACTTTTTCACAGTATTTTTATCAACAAAAAATATAGCATCTAACCTAAAAACCGTTTAGTTGTGTCAAGTTTAGTGGCAAAATAAAAAATGTGGGCGGAGTCCCGCCGTTAACCAGCGAAAATAACCAGCTTAAGAACATTACGACAGTATATAGAAGCCGCCTAAGAAATTTGTTGTCTCTTTCTCTCTCATGGTGTACGATGTAAAAACACGGAAACAGTGATTTATTACAATTTCGGATGGGTTGGGTAAAACAAATTAGCTATCCCTCCATATATTGTTCCTTCATGGTTCCATACGATTTTGCATCGTATGTCGTCACACGTAAATGATCACACGAGCTCCTTATTATATAAGTCGTATTATAGCAACTATTATAAAAATGTTGAAAGCAATCATTTTGTAAACCACCACATCATTAGAATTAGTTGTAAATCAATAGAAAATAATTGTTTAATTTCATACTGCAGGCGTTATTATCGATATATGGGTAAACCCTAAAAAATTTAAGATGTTCACGTATAAGCAATACTAGATTCTCATACACACCCGAAGTGCCATACATTTTCTTGTTGAGTTGTTATATTTTCTATATTTTCTTTAATTAGTGTTTAATGCTCAACTATAAATGAAGGTGACTGTGTGACGTTTAGAAATAGAGAGGAGAGGGGGTTAATGTTGCGGTTATATTGCTAGCTTATTACTGGAATATTACTAGAATATTGCTGGGATATTGCTGGGATATTGCCGGAGTATTGGATAAGTTGTATTTAACATGTAACATTTGGTCTTACTTGAAAAATGAACATTAAAATATTTTCTAAATACACTATGACTGCTTTTTACACATAAATAAATATTTGTTTTGTTATTTCAGTTGGTTTTCCTTTTTTTTTTAATTCATCGTATTTATATAAATGAAAATGAAATTATAACTTTGTATGAGACCAAAGGATTTTATTTTAATTTTTATGACCGGCCGGTTTCGCTTAGCCTAAGCATCATCACGGTACAAAATTAAACTAAAATATATATATGTGGGGTTAGAAAACAAAAAACATGGTCTTATAATGATAATGAATGGATAACTTTTATAGCGCCGTTTTTGTGGGAAAATTCACCTCAAGGGCGCTTTACAAATTAATTTATCTAACCTATAATTTATCACTTAAGCTTATAACTAATAACTCACAGTTGAGATTTATTACTAATGGCTTACAACTAATATTTTCAACTAGTGACTTACAATAAGGACTTATAGCTTGTAACTTACTACTGAGTATAAGTTATAACTAGTGACTTTCAAATAAAATTTCATTATTATTACTTCATTACCTCTTCATTATTGCTCCACATTTGCATTACACACAAAACTATTATTTGATTTCCAATAAATACGTCAAACCACAAAGTGATTGCTTTCTACGAAAAATTATTTTTATAAAACCTATACTTTGAAAAAAGAGAACAAAACAAAGGAATGTTAATAATTAATTAATTAATACTTTGATTCATTTTACCCATTATTTTTGGGATGGAATAATAATTTAAGATCTCGAATCATTTCAAAGGCTATACTAGTAAGACAATTTTAAAACACCTTTTCGAGTTCATTTTATAATTTCAAAAAGTCTACCATAGAAAGCAATCAACAAAAAACATGTACTAAAACATATAACACCGATTACCTCAGAACTTAGTTTCGAGGATAAAGTTATTACTTCACCCAGGTCCCTAATTTTATTAACCGAGTTTTAGTCGAGTTTCAATAAATATTTTCCCTTTTCGGTTTGTATTGATTAATTTAAGATCATAAAATATACAGGTATAATACTTTTAAAAACATCATAAAATTCTTTTATTTCAGATTGAATTTATGGCAAACTATCAATATTTTAGCTTCGTTCATTTTGCGAATAGCTCTAAAAATTCTTAGAATATGTTATCAGTTAAATGACGGAAACTCTTGTGAACCTTCTCGGAACGTTTATGTTTTTTTTTTTATCTTTCAACCCTTCGTATCGCGTGTACAACTTACGTCACGAGCAACTCTTACGCTTCCCCAGTTTGGCGTAGTGATAATTTTAACGCGTTCCAATTGCTTATGTGAACCGTAACATCTGTAGAAATGTACATTTACTATCGCATGAAAAAAATGTGATCAAGAAACTTCTTCTTTGATTATAAGTATGAAATAGATATCGTTGCCGGAAAGGCCAAAGGTCTGAAGCGCCATTTCGGTAAGCTTACACCAGAGCACTTTTATGTTTTTTTGTTTTACAATAAGTCTTCATTACCTGGTTGGAATTTGAAAAAAAAAAGTTAACTCAGGTAACTTAATAATTTTACTAAGTTATTTGAAGCGTTAAAAAGTTTAAAAAATCCCAAAATTGTGTTGCTTAAATCAAGTCTTCTCCCAAATGGTAAATATATTTTAGATGACTGAAGGGCCACAAAAGTCTTTAAAATCATGCTAGAGTCAGAGCATTCGATACAGAAAATAAAACTGCATATTTTACTCAATTTTGACCAAAGTTTTGCTTAAGTCTTTTCGCCCTTCCAGCGACGATATATCTTCACTACTCTGATACCAACCACGGGGGGAGCTAGCGTGACCGACTTACACCTGTCAACATCGATAACGGTTTTTTTTATCAACATTATCGATAATTTGTCGACTTTCGCTAGCGCATGCTCGTAATTGGTAATGAAGCTTGACACTTGACATCGTTTTCAAAAAATTACGCACGAATTAATAAACATAGTCTTATTTTAATTGAACGGAAACAGATGTGTTCTCGGTGAAATGGAGTTTCGACAGATTTATTTTGGCTTGTGATAAATCAGCGAACGATAGTCTTACGCCTGAAGATTTCCGAAAAGAATCCAAGTCAAATTAAGCCCAATGAACAATATTTGAAAAGGGTCGCCCTTATTTTTTTATTGTGTAGAGCGGGTGAACAGAATAACACATAAATAAGTGGCATTAGAATATATGACGTGCACATTGATTGAATAAAAAGTCCGGATCCGCTCAGTGACGATATTGTTCCGCATGAGAGCTTATTGATATGGTATGAATATCAATCAAGGAATATGTGCCAAGAAAAAGTTGTGCGGCAGAATATCCTTCTGCCCACCCTTGTGATATTTAACTACTTAGTTAGTTAAATAATTGTTTGAAGTGAAGCCATTTTTTTATCACTAAATAATATTTTTTTATAATTAATAATTAATAAAAATATTATTTAGTGATAAAAAACGTTGGTGTGAATCAGCCTTTAGTCGGGTTTTGTCAAGAGTTGGTACCTTTGTAGACATGAGTCGAAGTTGAAGACACGGTAGTGTGGCATTCCATCATATCAATCTACCTCTGAGGGGAAATGGCGTCAAAGTTAGATAATTAATTATACTAGAACACAACATGTTTGCCCTCGAAATTATCATTTTTAAAATTATTATACACTTGTACGATGTACATAGTATTTTGGTTCACGTAATTGTAAATATATTTGCTGTAATTCATTATAGATCAAAACTTTGTTACTTCTGTTAACTCCATAATCTTCTCCGATGCAATCTGAGCTACGGAACAAACGAAATCTACATTTTGTTTGTTTTATATTCTAAACCGAGTAACTTTATCACATCTCAAACTTGTCCAAAAAATTGAAAGTCCTCCAGATTAATAAAATTCTTACTTTGTGACACTTCAGTGAAAAGTCTGAATCACCACGCTGTAGAAAAACATCTTCTTTATTGTACCTTGTTATAGTAGGCTCGCGTGGGGATGGCGACCTAGGGCCTAGGTTCATTAGGCCCAAACCTATTAACACCCTCACTTCAGGAGTCGGATCCAATATGGCCGACATTTCTAATCCTGACACCCTTTGGATTAGCGAGAGCGTAAGAAATTGAAAGAACGCGATTACAGTGACGGCACAATAATTTTATTTTGAAACATTATTTTGTTTTATTTTTAAATATAGTCTCAATTTTTCACAGCCTCATTTTCATATAACATAAATCCTAATTTTCACGCAGTTTTTTTTTATTATTTATATTCGCTATATCTGCTAAGCGGCAAACATTTTATAACGAATTAAGGTAATTTGATGAAATTGGGTAGGTATAAAAACTCTGGAAGATAGTTTACGGACTTACTTACATTCGATATATTATTTATTTAATTTATTGTATACGCCCGAGAGGGCTTTTACATTAAAAGTTTACAATTGACAAAGAAAAATGAGATTTATAAGCACAAAAATAATAAAGAATAGTCTTAGAGTAGTAAAAAATAGTGTTTAAATACATAAAAATATTATTGATTAAAGATGTATGATGTTATAGTCTTCTTTGTATATATATATATATATATATATATATATATATATATATATATATATATATATATATATATATATATATATATATATATTTATTCATTATGTTTAGAACCTAAGTAAAATATTAAATGTGTAAATATTTTTCATTTAAGCAATAAAGGAATCAATAATACATGTTTTCGATATCCGTGAATATGTTATTATTTTAACCTTATTTCAACATGAAACATAAGCGTAGCTTGTTGTTTATTGCACGAGTTTATAACATAGGTACCTTTCTAGAGAAAGGTACTAAGGTACTGGCGCAGGGGTTGAGGTTTGTACGAGTATATAGGCTACATCCACAGCTAGAGAACAAGATACAATCTCTAATTCTGGGACAAGAGGGATGAAGGTTGCGGGGGGAGTCTAACCCCTAACCTCCTCCTTAACTACCCCCTTCTCCCTTCCCCCTCCTCCCTTCAGCCTCGGGGTAACCCTTACTTGCGTATTTATATTATGATAGCCCACCCGAAACACCATCAAGATAAAACAGGAGAAGTACAAATTCATAAGGAATATACCAACTGAAATTCGTAATAAAATATATTATTAAATTTTTCACTTTTGTGGGTCTCGCTTTGAGATTTTTTTTTTACAATTTCACATTCTTTGTAGTAAGGAAGCATTTTGTAGCAAGAGATTAAATTTGTCATTTTGGTAAGTGCTTATTGCATATTTAATATTTTTCTGAGAATTTGTTTTTTAATATAGGTGATGATGTATTTCACATCTCACATAAACTAAAGAGGTTTAAATACCAAATAACACTTTGCACCACTACAAATTTACATTTATACTTAAAATTAAGCCCCGTTAAAGCTTAGATCATCGTAAAACTTGGTCGACATCAAACATCATACGTTTTAGTTTATATTGTGTTTTAATTATTCAAAAAAAAAATTTTTTCGATTCGCACCTCATGCAAGAAGATAATGGGGATAAATAGTTAGATGGATGTTTTATTTATTATTAACGTGATTTTCAACAATTGATAAGCTTTAATACGAATTACAATATCAATCAGTTTTGTAAGATTAAAAGACAGTAGATTTTTTATTATTGAAAGCTCAGAAGTTTACCAAAGTATTTCAAGTTCCATGAAATCAATACTTTACATTGCTACTTTTTTACTATTATAAGTAAGAACCTCTTCCAGGTATGAATATTACCTGCCAACTATGGTCGTTGGTTAACCACCTACGAGAGGTATAAGCGTATCTTCTAGAATTGCAAAACAGTGTCCAGAAATAATGAAAATAAAAACACTTTTCTTACATGCGATGAATAACGATGTTCATTTTTTTTTCTTCCCAATTAAGACATATTTTTTTGTTTTTAATTTCTATATGCTAAAATTTTTGATAAACACAATATTACCTTTCCGATAAGCTCTGTGACTTACTTTCATCGAAGAATAAAGAAAACTGTCAACGAAAATTAATATAAAGACAAATAAATTAAAGAAATTAAATGAAATCATAGGAGTTTAAAATTTAAAAATCTATTCTATTAAATCCAAACCTAGTCTACCCCGACACATTTTTCTATATTTTTTACTTTATAACCTAATGTAAGTTTTTTTTCATAATGCACATATATTATAAGATATATCAAGTTTGAATCCCACAGGGGGATCCGTACCCTTTTTAGCACGTGGAAAGTAAGATATTGGCCCCATCAAACTTAACGCTGCCAGGATGGACTCCCTCTTGATGGCATTTCACAGAAATGAAACCTAAAATCCTCCATTAATATTTCAATTTTTTTTTTATTTTTTTCTTATTATTTTTGTGTGTATCAGAACTTTATTTTTATTATTATTATTACTATGTATTATTAGCAATTACGGAAGATATTGCATTGCACTACTCCTGCATACCTTCTAGAATAAAACTTTGTTATTATTATTTTAACATAAGATTTATTATTATATATATTGAAACTAAATAAAAAAATGAGAAGATCATGAAAAGTTTATCTTTCCATTTCTGATTGTTTTCAAGTATTTAAATATAATATGATGCCCACCATTATGAGTTTTCAGCGTCATCTCAGTTTGGAAATGCTACGGAGAACAGAAGACGGGATAAGGAAACCCAAAGGCCGTCTCCAACGGGGCATACGGGGCGGCTGGGGAGGGAGGGGTGGGGCAAGATGGCGGAGGAGATGAAAGGCGGGAGGGAGAGGAGCGCAGAAAGCAGCCGAGAAGGACCCCAGCATCTATCGGGGAGAAGAACTGAAGAATAACAATGGAGCGGGTGGGGAGACCTTACTTCCTCAAGTCCGCGGCGTCCCGAATTCCAACACTGGCAACAAACATTTTCACTCATAACACAAAAAGGATCAAAGCAAGAACATAAATTTGGTAGTTTTCATAGATGTTTTTTTCTGAAGTTCCACATGCTGGAAGCAGTTTTTACTGGCTTGGTATTGACCGGTCTTAAGGCGCTGTGTTCTCGGTGCCAAAATATTTGAGCGTGAAGGCAATAAATGAAAATGTCAGTACCTACCTTTTAAGACATTAAAACAAATTATAAGTAAAGAAATATATTTCGTGTTAACTAGATATCTCTCTTTTATATCACTCCAAAAATTGAAAATATTAGTTTTCACCTATTTGGAAAGAATAATACCTCTATGTTATGACATAACATTCTGCTAGAAGGAGCTAGCATTGTTCATTCTCTGTCTGTGCACCAGTGCACGTGCATGACACTGGATGAACGTGATCGTAAAACCTGTTCACATTTGATGTCTCCTTCACGAGAACGGCTCGTTTCTCCGAGTCGTTTTGTGTAAATCTGTTCGTATGAGGAACGAACTACCTGCATCTGAATATCCCACTTCGCTCAAGCCGAGCCTCTTCATGGCCCACATTAACAAATTCTTTCTTGCAGTCCCATCCTAGATATCCCCTCACAGGAGCACTCTTATAAGGTGTCGCATAAAAAATATATATATAAAATGTTTATTAATTATAATCACCTTTGAGGAGATTTTTCACTAAACCGGTGCTCTAGAAATTATCCAAACATAATTTCTAACGACAACCAACTTACTTGCTGTGATTAATTCCACTGTAATTATTAATATTTGTCTAGTTTTTAAACATTCTATAGGGTCCGCCAAATAACTTTTTTTTTTTCAACTAGTGCTTATTTCGTGAATGGTAACACTTAGCTCATGTCTGATTTGACAGATAATTAGTTTTATCCTTCCGCTGAGCGAATATGGTTGTGTATACGCTTGAACAACGCTGGGAAATATTGCGACATTACTTTGAAAATCATGGTAATGTTGCAGAATGTGTGCGAAAATTGCGTACGGTTTTTGGAAGAGAAGCACCGTCAGCTCCGTATGTTCGTTATCTTGTGAAAAAAAGTGAAAGAAACTGGCATCCTCATCGATAAACCAAAGCGTGAAAAGCCAAAAACAGTGCGTACACCCGAGAATATCGATGCTGTGGCAGAAAGTGTGCGTGAAGCGCCATCAACATCAATTCACCGTCGTTCTCAACAATTGAACATTTCGGAGACATCATTGAGACGAATTTTTGCATAAAGACCTTGGTATGACGCCATACAAAGTCCAATTGGTTCAGGAGTTGAAGCCAACTGACCATCAATGCGTTTTCGCTTCGCTGAGTGGGCCTGCGATCGACTTACAGAAGATGCCGATTTTGCCAAAAATCATCTTTTCGGATGAAGCTCATTTTGATCTTGGCGGGTATGTAAACAAGCAAAATTGTCGTATTTGGGGCACAGAAAACCCGCACGCATACTGAAAAAGCCGGTACACCCAAAACGAGTCATAGGATTTTTGGTCCAGAGGCATAATGGGCCATTTTTCTTTGAAAATGAGCAAGGAGTGGCCGTTACAGTCAATGGCGATCGTTATCGGGCCATGTTGAACGAATTTTTGTTCACAAAAATTGAAGAGGAGGATATTGGCAACATTTGGTTTCAACAGGACGGCGCTACGTGCCGCAGCCGAAGCTACACTCGATGTTTTGCGCCCTGTTTTTGAAGATCGCATTATCAGCCGCAGAGCTGATGTCGTTTGGCCACCTCGGAGCTGCGATTTGACACCGTTGGACTATTATTTGTGGGGTGCCCTCAAAGATAAATGTTACGCCGACAAGCCAGAGACAATTGACGCTTTAAAGGACAATATTCATTGAAGCCATTGGTGAAATACAGCTGCACACAATCGATAATGTGCTTAAAAATTGGACCGATCGTAGGCTACTGCATGGCCAGCCGAGGCAGCCATTTGAATGAAATTATTTTCCATTATTAACCGGAAGGATTGTACTTATAAATAAAAAAGAAATTTGAGAAAATATTCAGTAGTTTTTTTTTTATAGCATTTTCAAAAAAAAAAGTTATTTGGCGGACCCTTTACATGTTTAACATACCTACATACACATATTATTTCTTTAAACCATTAAATAAAATAACACTCCATCCAAGCAGTTACTTCCTAAAGCTAGATTCTTCAAATTTGCAAGACTCTAGACCAGGGGTATTCAATCTTTAACTACCTACCGCCCACTTTTGTATATTTTTGTAGTTAAACTTTCCTTATCGGGAGGGATTATTTAAAATATTTTCTCAAATTTATCCATACACATAGACAATTAAAATTTCGCCTTCGACGTTAATAATATCGCATACAGGTGCGGAATCAGCTTATATTTTTTAAGTTTGAAGACGATAAAGTTATATCTCGTGTTAGTATTATTTATTGTTATAAAAAACATAAATTAATATCAGGTTTGATTTTCAAACTAACAAATGTCTCCTCTTTTGGTGATGTTCAGATAGTTTCTCTATTTTGTGATATTATTATTAGAATCATTAAAGTCTGCTTCTACAAAATATTATGCAGGGAAAGAAATTAATGTATTAAATATGTTTTTCACGTTTTTTGATATACCTAGGCATTTTTTATTTTGCTTTTTTGTATCTACCACTATTAAAATTATATCATCCTCGGCAAAATTTTCAGTTAAGAGATTTCTTATTTAATCGTACACCTTCAACGTATTTATAAAGTAACCAGATATTTTAAGTCTGGATGTGGAACGTCTACAAAATGAAAAAAAACATCTATTGCCTATCATAAAAGCCTGAACCGCCCACTTTTGAGAGGTAGGGACATGTTCTAGAACAAAATCAAACGATTCTGGCACAAACTATTATAATTGTTAAAATCTTCTATAAAATAATAACTATACGAAACTGTTATCGTGTCTTAATTGTTAATTATTATTGAAACAATTTTGGTATTATACAGACAATATTAATGCGAATAACATACATAAAAAAATACTTTAGTTCTACTGAGAATCAGAACCTTTCCCTCGCCTCGCTGTCGTTTCTATCATTCTCACATTTTTTTCAAATTCAGTAACATTTTTTTCTTCATATCATCACCATTTTTTCAAAAATCATTTATTCAATTTACTTCTGGTACCCGCTGTTATCGGAATTCGAATCTCAAAGTAGGTTCGACTCATATAGAAAGGATACGTATTTTATTAAGTGTCCTTGCATTAGGGTTTTTATGCCAACTTATCTAATATTACAACAAAATAATTCATCTTCAACCCTTTCAATTCCGTGCACAACCTCCCTCCCTCCCTCCTCGCAGTCAACTGCCTCCCTCCCCCCCCCCTTCTCCCGGCCAGCGGCTCTAAGAGAAGAGGATGTCTGAAAGTTACACATGACCAAAGAAGCACAAACTAAAATCAATAGTTTCAGTGAACCGCCATGTTGTACTTGTACACATCACACGAGGGTGCCCAATGCCCTCTGTCCAGTGCCCACTGCCCACTGCCCACCGCCCATTGCCCGGCTCCTCTAATGCTCATTTCAGGATTATTAATATTTAGGTCTAGAGCACAGGTAATAATAACTAGTGGCGGGTCGCGGTTAGCAGGTAGTTCGTGTTATTGACGGCCCTCATACTAGCGACCGTTTCTCGTTAAAATATTACGATATCTACGATCGATCGAGGATCTAAGATTTAATCGAAAATGCAACTCTACTACCGTAACACAAAAAACCTCTTCTATCGATTGTATTTATAATTTATATTCGCCGACTCTTCAATACTAATATCTTAGAGTATCTTCCAGAGTGGTAGATACTCTAAGTATCGCCCTGGTGAAAGACCACCGTTCAGAATCGAAACGTTGCTTGAAATGGCTTTAGCCGTGTTTGGTGACCAGATTTGAATAGCCAGGTATTTCCCAACCTTCCTCTTCCCTATCTCCTTCCCCTCCCCAGTACCTTCAGCCTCAGAACATACCCTATTTGGGTATGCCATAGTCTCACTGGCTCTAGACGGTTGGGAGCAGTTGAGACTCTTGTGCGGTATTCAAGTAAAAAAAAAAAAAAAATATCCGGTCGGCTTTTCGATGTAGACAGAAAATGTTCATTGTAAGGTATTTGGAGGAAAAGGCAACGGAGGCAAATAATGCTCACCAATTGTTCAAATTGAAAAATTCAGGCAACTGTTAAGATTATTTGAAGCAATATTTATCATAATGTATTTTGTTTATGCACTTCAAAAAACACTAATTAGAACAAATATCTCAATTATCGTTAATTTAGTTTTAAAGCGTTTTCATAAAACATCACGTGGGTGCCTTCTTAAACAATAGCAGGGTAATAAAGCCTGTTAAATATTTGATCGAGAAAATAATTTGGCGTATTAAAATAAATACCGTTATAATCTTTAATCGTAATTCTAGATTAAGAAAAGTCATAGAAACATACAAACACATCACTGTATTCTTTGGTGAAACCAGCACACTTCACACCTTCACCGTGCGCTGCGTGCAGTTTGTACTTACTCATATCAGTAACTTGTTTTTTATCTGTGTATCCCTTGTCATTTGTCATTCGTGTTAAAGGGGCGTTCTGCATATTATGATCACTGACCCTTAAAAAAAAATCATAACTTTAGGCAGTTTAATTGATCAAAAAATTTACTGTGTCTTATTACACGTAGTACACTAGTGTTATAAAACCTAAGATTTTTTTTTTTTTCAAGTAAAACACTTTGAAAAGAATAAGTTTATTTTATATCTTACGATTTTTTGAGGCAGAATTTTATAGAAAGGAGAGACAACCACCTATCTTTAAAGTCTTGACAAAGCTCACAAGATGGTGTTGCTAGATATTAACGCCTACTGGGGTATCATTTGCGTCTTACGTGATCGTGCATAAAACAAAAAAATTGATCGTAAAATGTAATATTTATTTAAAGTGGGCCTTATTAGAAGCTGGGCTTTATTTATTTTCAGTCTTCTTATACGTAAATGAGATATAAAAACATGAAAATCGATTAAAAAAATTACTTACGGTGCAACGCTTTATTAATAGCATAGATGCGATTTATAGTATAAATGTTATTTGAAATATATTTATCTTCTCTTAATTCTAAAACATAGGTCCGAAACAAGCTTATATTTCTGAAATAATAGTTTTCATGATGTTTAGTGTTCTGTCTTGATTTAACAATTTTAACTCAAAATTACTAGGAAGGCAAGTCCCTACTAGATCTGAAATTCCCAAAGAGGGTGATATTTACCTCTCTAGGTGATGGGCATTGGGCGACAGGTTGCAGTAGAAGCGACGCGAAATGTACTAATACTTGGCTTATTTATAAAGTGCTATTTTTTGTGAAAAATTACCTTAAGGGCGCTTTCCACTCAATATTAAATTATCGATTAAACTTACTACTGACTTAACAGATCAGTCATCAACAAGCCGAACCCAGAGGGAAAGCTAATTCGAAACCCGGCGTGGGTAAATTTTTGTGGTTAAAATTGATTATAAAAGAGTTCGTAGGTACTACTAATCTTATCATTAAATATATCTTTTGGTACGTATTTAGATAATATACTAGTACCTTTATATGTTGCCGCAATGTCCTTTTTGGTAGAAGCACTTGTCGTTTCTCACATTCGAATAGATTTATCCCCAATACCTGTTTTCGATTAAGTCTTAGCCGTGTTATTTGCCGGCGAGGGAGGAGGCGGGGAGAGGGTCGCTCGATTGGTCCGCCGCCGTGAGAGTGTCGTAATAGCGCCGCTATCTCCAGTCGATGGCTAACCGTAATCGGAGCTCTTATCGGCCGCCCCTCACGCAAATGGAGCCTCCCACATTTCTGATAGCCCCCCGCCCTCGGTGAAAGCTACCCAAGAGTTCGCCGCTCAATTAATCCAAGGAATAGCGCTCTTCTTAAAACGTACATTAAATACTTTTATTGGGAAAGGTATAGATTTGCGTAATCCTAGTTCATTTAGGTCGGGATGTTTCAAATTCCATCCCATTTAGTGACTATTAAATCAACGATTGGCGCTATTTAGATTTTTTTGTATTTGAACGGTGCCCGTTAAACGCGGATTCTTGTACCGTTTTACCTTGTGCTGACAACTACGATTTTATGATTGACAGCTGATTACTTGATGGGGTTTGAAACACCCCAACCTTAGTAAAGTACCATGAATGCAAACAATGTTAACTAATGTTCTATGTGAATATTCAACCTGTTGACTTTTGGACATACAACTTTTTACAATGTTTTTATTTCATTTAAAACATTTAATCAATTTCTTATTAACAATGTTGTGAAAGGGGGTTATTTAAGGAAAGGAAAGAGTGAACTCTGTTAGAAAAGGTAGAAAACACAAAACCCGTTTCACAATAAGAATAAGTTGATGCAAAATGTTAGTTGCGTGTCTGTTTTATTGACTATGTACCGGTGACGAATGAAACACTGCTGATCATGACTTTTATTCTTTATTATTTATATTCCATTGGAATACTAGTAAAATGAACGGTAGAATAAATAAAGATATTTCAGTGAATAAGTGGTAAGACAAATATGTAAATATTGGGATCAGGTGTAGTAAACTTTTCCCATAAAATCTTCAGATTTAGATTTGGTTTTCCTTTGTCCTCATCATAATTTGTGATTTTCTTTGTTAAACTATTGAAAATTATATAAGCCAGTGATGATTTTTTCCACATTTTTTAACATTCTTGCAGTAAATACCGCACAAGAGTCCCAACTGCTCCTAATCGTCTAGAGCCAGTGAGACTATAGCATCCAAGTTGCATCAATAGTTGTGAGGCTGAAAGTTATGGAAAGGGGAAGGAGATGGGGAAGAGGAAGGTTGAGAAGTATCTAGGTATTTAGATCTGGTCACCTAACACGGCTAAAGCCATTTTAAGCAACGTTTCGATTCTGAATGGTGTTCTTTGGCGATACAATAAGTGTCTACCACTCTGGAACGTTCCGCAAAAATACTAAATATATTATTTTTAATTTATAATAACATTTTTAATTGTATAATTGACGTACCTTCTTAGTTGCAACTCATCCAGTTCAACATTCTTTGCTTTAGACTCTGAAACGATGAATTTCTGTTCCTCAATTATTACTCTACTGATTGTGGGTATCATTCTCCCCTGTCTAAAATGTCGAGACTTGTTAACTCAAGCCATAGTCTTAAACTTTTTGGTACCAGTCTAAATGATTTTTGTCATTCTTTACGATTCTATCAAAACTTTGAATTGAACTTGGCTTTGATTGGAATGTTCTCTTTAGTGTTTATTTTGTCCTATTTTTGTCATTGCTTCATTATAATATTATGTTTGTGCTGTTCTTTTGCTATTTTCCACATTTCGTGTTATGTATGTTGTAATTGGACAATAGTGTGTTAGTTTATAAATAAATAAATCTGGATGAAATGTGTTGTGTTACACTTTAATTATTTTAATTTTATTCACCCCGGGTCTTACCACTCGACCAAGGAGGCTGTCGGACATGTCGTATTTACAACAGCCCTACAATTGTAAAAATATAGAAGACATTGAATAACATCAGTAGAAATAACAAAAGCCGGTCACAAAAGTGGCAAGAAATGTCCGGAATTAGCGGTCGCCCTGTCTGTCGGGTAAACTTTGAGGTGTCCGGTAATTCTAAACCGGCGACCGGCAGAAACTCCAAATTGCTCGCCCGACTCGCATAGATAAGCGAATAAATTAATGTCTATTCCCTAATACCGACTTGTTCGGACAGGGACGTAGGGGTACAAAAACCATGTTCTATTCATTTTTAGAAAGAATAATAATATCAAATTTAGCTAGTTCTTTAAAATGAACCCTTCGCAGTGAACACTTCAATTGAAGGCGAACTCGCCAAAAAGGTATTTGAATTTGATTTAGCAAGGAACCGGTTATTTGTCTAGCTCTTTTTGGAACCGAACGAAAAGTACTAGCAAATCGACATAAGTTCCTCGCCAAAACAAAAGTACTATTGGATAGAGATTTGAAAACGAAAAGAACTGGAACCGGTCCTTCGTCTAAAAAACAAGTTCCTTTAGATCGAAGTACTTTGAAGTCGAACTTCAACTGAACTACTTGAAATGAAGTACTTCTTTATAGGCTTTGAAGTTCAACTTCACAACTGAACTGATGCAAATTAAAGTAGTTATTTGTAATGTAACATCAATTGAAGTATTAATTCAATGAAATGAAATGAATGAAGTTTGAACTGCCGCAAAATGAAAAAGTTCACACGGAGCGGTCACAACACTAAAATGAACTGCCAATTTCAATTGAAGCATTTGTTCAATGAACAATGAAGGAAGTAGGAACTACCGCCAAAAGTTCTTTTAAGTAGTTCTTTCAGAGCAATCACAACGCTAATCAAATTTATCATCCAAAAATTACAATATGTAACTCTGCGTGCATTGTGTTAAATGGATATTGTCCATAATATACTTTTATATTTTAATTATCTTCTGCATTTTTTAAAATTTGATACACTGCTTGTACGTCGTGTGTATTTTCATTAAATTATCTGAAGTTAGAGCACTTTATTTTATTTTCTTATATAAAACTTAGCCACACGTGAAACCATGTTTATCTGGAATATTATGATAAAGTTACATGATGCGGTGAACCCGGTAGGCATATTTTTTTATTCTTGTAATCTTATGTGATTTGCATTTCTCTTCCCGTGTCGTTTTTCTCTTTTTGATTACTTTGATATTCCAAAACTCGACCAACTGCCAGTGAAACTACGACATCTTCGATTCGGGAAATGTTGTGAGGTTGGAGGTAGTGAGGTCCTGAAGGACATGGATTAGAGGAAGCTTGGAACTTTGACTATTCATATCTGGTCACCAAACACGAATAAAGCCGTTTCAAGCAACCTTTAGATTCTTGCTGGTGGTCTTTCACCAATTGACCTTACCTGCCACTGTGGAACGTGATGATACATTGATTTTCTGTGATATGATACAAATTCGAAAAAAAATTTGAACCGAAATTGAACCCACGACTTCTGGAATTGCTCTCGAGAATCTTAACCGGTCCATCACGGATGTCAACTTTTTTTTAAATTTATCATGTTCGTAAAAAAGTTTTTTTTAAAAAATGTAATTTATTGTTGGTTTATTATTATTCTGTTCGGTAAGTAGGTACCTACCTGGCGAAAAATTTATCTCGAAATATCTACGCTTAAAAAATATATCGTCGCTGGAAAGACAACACTTTGATCAACAGTGATTTAAATTTGCAGTTTTGATCAGTTTTTTTCAGCATCGAATGCTTCGACCCTCGTTTGATTCTGAAAATGTTGGTGGCTCTTCATCCATCTAAAATATACTAACCATTTTGGAGAAGACTCGACTCAAGCGACACAAGTTTGGGACTTTTTTAAACTTTTAACTTAGTGAGAGCATTGACTTACCTGACTCAATTTGTTTTTTTCAAAATTCAATCAAGTACAGAAGACTTACGAATTGTACTGTAAAACAAACAAAAAAACTTTGAATTGCTCTACTGTAAACTTCCCAAAATGGAGCTTCTGCCATTTTGCCTTTTCAGCGACGAAATTGTCCAACCCAAAAAGGTTTGGACTTTGTTTTCAGCTTATTTCGTATTTTTGATGGTAATATTTTTTTTATAAACATCGAGTACGGTCCTGCAATCGGGCATAAATATGGCGCCTCGGTAGTTAGAGTTACCCATTGGTGAACCGTGAACCGTGAACCTCCCACCGAGACGCTCCCACACGTATCAATAATTAAGACTTCGCCCCGGGATAAGGTTCGGATCGGGCGGATGTTTTGATTGGAGTGGAATAACAATGTTCAATGTTCAGTCCTAGATTCCAGGACCTGGGTAAAGCGCGAGGAGGGGTAGGGGGGGGAGATAAAGCAAATGCGAGCAATTATGTAACGTACCTACTTGAATCTCCTCGAAGGCTAGAGGGCAAAATTCCTTGCTTTGATTGGACTTTATTTTGTACAACGTTATTTCGGAATAATATTGATAATTAAACGGGAAAATTCATAAAATGTTTTGGTTACAAACTAAAGAGAGATGAGTCGATGGTCATTCTTGGAATGCTCTATCTGAGGTCAAAAACTCGTTTTAAATTAACTCCAATGTAAATTAAAAACGCTTTTTTTTCGAGAGTGTAACTTCTAAAATAAAACATGAACACCCAATAAAAAACTAACTAACCGTCACGCCTTTTCTCCTTGGGGGTAGGCAGAGATAACGGACTGCTATACAAATCTTTCTTGGCACACACTCATTGCTTCATTCACATTCATACATCGTTCATTTTTTATTCAAGTTTTTGATTAATTTGATCGTGTCATGTCTTCCTCGAGCGTCCCCGACTTCTTCTTCCATTCACTTTCGCATCATATGTTCTTTTCACAATCCTTTTATAACAAATAAAAAGAGACAGATAATATGAAATGAAGGAGACAAAACGTCAACTGAGAAGATAATAAAAGAATAATGACAAATTTTATGAGTTTACGGGAAATATACATAATATTGGACTTGACAAATTCAATTGATTATTAAGAATGTGACAATTAATTATTTTAATGACTTTCTTTTTTTCTAGTTCTTCTAAATTATTTGATCTTTGGCCATTACCATTTTTATGTAGAATATGAGCACCGGCGTTTTTATTGAATGTGTGATTTTGAAAAAAAAATATTATTTCATTTTCTTTAAATATGTCAAACCACAAAGTTATAGCTTTATACAAAAATATAAAGAATTATTATACGATATTGATAAATCAGTAAGGACGCACATTTTTAAAGAAAATATTATTGATGTATATATTATTACTTGATAGTTTTTTTTAACATATTATTTTATTTTATGGAAGTTGTTAAATACATTTTTAACAATAACAATAAATTTTCTTCTGAAATGTGTTGATAAACTTTGTTTATTTTTTTTTTAAATATGTCATACTTGCTAACTGTACATATATACAAATATATATGACGAGGTGAAAATTTCGGTTGCATCGACCCAGAAAAGGCCAAACACGTCGTCAATACTCGATTGCACATTGTACTGAAGATCAATTACCGTGACCTACAATAGTGGGAAAGGACAATAAACCATGGTAACTGAATACAAAGGACTATGTACCAATTAAGTGATCAATATACCTGCACTAAGTCCCACAATTCACCAACACATTGTACTTTCAGATATATGAATACAATCTTGTCTTAATATTAGACCACGCGTTAGATGTAAAGACAGAAGATGAGATTATCTTCCTCCTGATATAACTAATATAGAATTAGTTGCACTGCCGAAAATAACCGCTATCATAATCACACTACAGGTATGTATAAGTTTAATTGGAATCCTGCTGTCTCGGTTTTTTTGTAGACATCACTACCTGTGGGGCTAAAAACAAATGAGATTATTTAGTTATTTAAAATTCGACTAACAAGGTAAGCTCCGCCCAAACGAACAACTCTGCCCGCAGTCAAATCGCAGTACCAAAAAGCGGCATCATCATTAAAAGACGTTGTATAATCCGCTGTAGGGTAGCAAGCAGCCAGTAAATGACAGCTGATAATTCCCAATCTCGGTCCCCTCCGAGCTGCAATCGAATTAACCCCTAATACCTGTCTCCGGCCGAGTCCTTCCTCCTGCAGCCTGCTCAGTGCTCAACAGTATCAGACAGTACTGAAAAGATAAATCGCCAGGGGGTGCTATGGGCGCATCTGTGTGGCCGAAGTTAAGGTCAATTTAATTTAATTTACGAATATTTATGAACTATATACAATAACAAAAAAAAGTTATAATTTATTTATTTTTCAGTAAAAGTACATTTCAATACATGAAATAAATCAGTCCATAACTGTACAAAGTAATGCTGAAAGCATCCAACCCCAAAAATATGAATCTGAAGAAAGGCGTTTGAAAATATGACAGTAAAAAAATATTAGTATGCGTAACTGGCATTTATAAAGTTAAAATCAGTGGTTTATTTTCTTTATGAGCATTATAATAATTAATTTATTTAAGTCAAATATCGTTACCAAAAATCTATTGCATTTAGAGCTTGGATATTTTAAGCAGATAGAAATCTCGTATTTATCTATAAAAAAACATGTAAAACTCGATTTCGGTAAATTGTGGGTTGGACGCTTTCTGCATAACTACATCCAATTATAATTCAATTTATGGACATACTTTTACGATTCCTAATCAATTTACAGTGTGGCAATGAAAACCAAAATACTTATTAATAACTACTTTTGAAAAGTACTCGTATGTGTAATGTTTTCTCGTAAGTTAATTCCGTGCTATTGAAAATATCCGCTTCCTCTACGTATTGGTTAACTAGGCTGTGTATGTGTTGTATAAGATAGTTTATAAACGAAATAGTTATAAAATTAGTGTAAAAGTGGAAAAGAGTTTTGATTCGCGTGAATATCTAGAGAATTCTAATTCAAACGGAAATCTATTACCTACAATGAAGGCAATCAAATTTAAACAACCGTTTTATTTTCGTAAGGTACAGATATTAAGCACACAATTATAATGACATCATATCTGAATTGATAGCATAACAGAAGACATAACAGTAAAATCGCCATGTTAATCTGAGCAATTGAACATACAAATGGCCGTCGACAGTAAACTTTAAGTACGATGACGCAAGAAAATTATACAGTATTCAAGGTGCCGCCAGCCAGAGTAACTTCATTCATTTTGAATCACCTTACATAAAATGAAATTCGATTTTCCGAATATTTTTATTTGAGGAACAAAATTAACTGCGTGTTTACCAATTAACTTTAAATAATTTTCGTTGTGAGTACGTACGTCCGTACGAATGCAAGCTTTTCAAATTTGAAACTGATGTGAACTGTTTTTTTTTTTTTAATCTTTTCAAATCCACACCTACCTAAAAAAGTCACCTGTAGTTTATTTTAGCGAACATTTTTCTATATTTTATATGGAAGTAATATTTTAACTTAGCAAATTGAGTTAAATGTCTTGATTTCGCACGGATGGCAACAGTTCTTGTAATAAACCTATAACTGGGAATATTTTATTATTACCCACCCAAAGGACCACTCTTTAATAAGAAATATTTCCTAAGTTTCCATGTGAAAAATTGTCATTTTGATAGGAAGAACTAAGTCACTCGGGAATTTATAAATTGGATTGAACTTCTGCATTTTATATTGGTAAAAAAACCTATAATGTCAATGTTAGAATCAAAAAACATCTTAAATGTTTAAATAACCACGGGTTTTCAGAATTCACCAATCATCTTACTGAAAAAGATCATACTTTCAATAAAAGCATTGGTGCTCATATTCTTCGCAAAAATGGTCATGGCAACAGATTAAATAATTTAGAAGCGCTGGGAATATACAAAGCCAGTCAAATTTATAGTCATATTCTTAATAATCACTTAAATTTATCCAGCAGTCCAATATCAGGTATATTTCCTGTAAACTCTTCTTATGGTATAATTGTTTATTCACCTTCTCAGTTGACGTTTTGCCTCTTTAATTTTATATTATCTGACTCTTTCTCTCTGTTCCTTTGTTATAAATTTAAATGTTAATCTATTGTTTTCTTAGTGTTCTCTTATTTTATTTTATATTGTATTCTCCCTCTGTATGTATATATAACCGCACATTTGTATTTTTGTTTAGTTTATTTTTGCACCCTGATGCTTAGGCTAAGTGAAACCGGTCGGTCATAAAAATTAAAATAAAACATGTAGTCCTATACAAAGTTATTGTTAAATATAATAACTTTGCATTTGAAATTTTCACCTTCATTAAAAAATTCCCCGTTTAGAATTTACACATTTTTTTCAGAAGACGCGGCTTATTTATGCAAAAAACTATTAAATTTCGCCAACAGATGTCTTGATAGACGACATCCAGGATTGCGTGCGTCAACGCTCGTGCCTGTTGTTTGCGGACGACCTCAAACTTCTAATGCAAATTGAATTGGATGAAATTTTCCAACAACTGTAAGCTGACCAGGATGCACTGTCGAACTGGTCGTGAAATAATTACCTGAGCTACAGTATAAAAAATGCGCTATTACGACATTAAGTCGTTTTCAAAGAGCATCGTTCTATAAATATATAATGGATGGAGAATTTGAAACCTACCTACATGGAATTAAATATCTTGTAGTGGTTTTTGATCCCAGGCTAAAGTTTTCTAGTTTTAAAAATTAAGAAAGAAAGAAATAGTCATATTCTTAAAAATCAGTTGAATTTGTTCAGTAGTTCTATATTAGATATATTTCCCGTAAACTCGTTAAATTTCTCATTATTACTTAATCAACAACTCAGTTGACATTCTGCCTCTTTCAATTCATATTATCTGTCTCTTTATTTCTGTTCCTTTATTAAAATTTAAATGTTATTCTATTGTTTTCTCACTATTCTCTTCTTTTATTTTATATTGTGTTCTCCCTCTATATCTATATAAAACCGCACACTGTGTGTTTTTGTTTATTTTAAATTTGTACCCTGATGATGCTTAGGCTAGGCGAAACCGGCCGGTCATGAAAAATAAAATACAATCTGTGGTCATTTACAATGTTATAGTTTCATTTCATTTTTATAAAAGTGGTATATAAAGTTAGTGTTTGTATAATTCCACTATATCGCCGATGGCGATATGACGGAAATGATATCTAGTGAAAGCAAGAATTGTGTGATGGTTGACTAAGACTTTAAGTAATAAACTTTTTAGAAGACAATTAAACAGACGTAGGTAATAAACTCGAAAAGGTAATAAAAACGATAGCTTTTTCACTATTTCACTGCTTCCGGGAAAGCTCTGTCTCCATTTGCCATCAATTTCCGCGACATTAGACGTCATCTGGCCCAGACATAACAAAGGCGGCCCTGGCGGACGCTATTACTGATCTTTATGTAGGAATGTCCAATCAAATTAGAGCGAAGGAAATTGTGCGCGCAGTTATGCGACTTAAGCCGCGCGATAGTGTTTGTGAATAGCGACTACTGGTGCCCGGTACCTACCTACTACCTAGTTCCTAGGACTAGTATGTTAGGACCTACCATATACCTAGCGTAGTACGTGTACGTAGGCGAGTATTTACGTTACGGCAATCGCTCCCGTTGCTTGCTTTGTCCACAATCTACGAACGGTGGAGAAAATTAGATATTTTCGTTTTCTGAAGTGCACAGTATTCATATTTTTATTTTACTAAGAAATCATAAAAACCTTTTTTTAAATATTAACATTGATTAAAAAGCCCGGGTTCTGGTTATTGCTACTATTCTTCATTACTACTAACAAATTAGGAATATAAGGGCAAATCTACAAAAAATCCTGTTTGTACTAATCTCATATTAAAAAATATATTCTATTAGTAACAGAAATATTAAACTTATCCGATAAAACTCTGTAAACTGTATTTTTCATTCAGATATATAACCTTTAAAAGAGAGAATCATTTTTTCAAATAGTTTTATTGTATATCTCTAAACTGTGTTTTTGAAGATTCGCAATTATGTTCCTAATCCCCCGAATAATATATAACACTAGATTCAAGATCAATTATTGTGTTTGTACTTTGTCCCACTTGGAAGATTAATGCGTGTAACTTGATTTATTAAGGTATTTTATTTGCAATATCAACACATCAAAACGCCCCTGACGTCATTCTACTCTGTTCGCTGCGCCATTGCTGAGCAATGTGGAGAAAACAATTTTGCGTCATCATCTGATTCAAAATCCTAACAAGTTCTTATCGTACTTTCCAACCTTTCTGTTTCCCATATCCTTCCCTTCCCAATTTTTTAGCCTTTTAACAAAGGTACCGGGTTTGGAAATGCCGTGGCTTGCTCCAGGCAATTGGAACTGATGTGCGGTAATCACATTAAAAAATAGTTTTCACTAAAGTTTATTAAAACGGCAAAATTTTGCGAGCGTAACATGTCGTCTGGAAAGCATTCAAATGTTTTTTTTTTTTATTGACACTTAAAATTTAAAATAATCATACTTTATTTCGTTATTTCATAAAACAGACCTTTTTACCTGGTTGCACATGTTGGACGTTTAATATTAATATCTAGCTTCAAACCGGATCGACTTATTTGTTTTCTTTGGTATATGTCACGAATCAACGAGTCGTCGAGTGTGAACGAAGCCTCACCACACGCTCTTATCTCGACTCAAAAATGGCGCTGGTAGTCGTGAACTCCGGGTGTCTTTATTTCCGTGCGGTGTGGGGTTAGTTTAGTTAATAGTTTGGCCGATCCCAAGGATTCTGTCCACGGAGCCGTAATGTGCCCCGACCCGTCTTTCAGTCCGTTATCCTTGCAATATTCAGGATCTAAGCCGTTCAAATCCCAAATCCACCCATTCATGGACCCCTTCTTAATTACCACACGAAAACTGAACCTACTGGCTAAATAATATAAAAGATATGTGAACATAAAAAGAAAAGATGATATAAATAGAAAAGTAAACACAAATAGAAAACAGATTTTCATTCAAAGAAATTAATGGCATAATTTATTTTTTAATCTTAAATTTTCCAATCAACTGCTTAATTCCTTGTAAATTTTATATATACTTTTTTATATATAAGTGAGCTTTATTTTAAATCAAAGTAAGTTTAGTAAAAAGCACAGTTGAGCAAATTGTATCTGAAGGCAATGATAAATAAAAAAGTTTACATTTTAGGCAATGCTACAAAATACGTTGTAAAACCTTTTAAAATCTAAAAACCTACTAAAATAGAAAAATCGCACCTCCAAATGCATTATTACTAATGAAAATGAGATAATGACTTTGTATAAGATGAGTTTTTATGTTAAAGTTTATTTTTTATCCTGATGATGCTAAGCAAAACCGGTGGGTCATAAAAATAAAAATAAAATCTGTGTTCTGATACAAAGTTATTGTTTAATTTTGCACCCTGATTATGCTTAGGCTAAGCGAAACCGGTCGGTCATAAAAATTTTAATAAAATCTGTCTTGGTCCTGGTCTTATACAAAGTTATTATTTATTTTCCATTAAATATGTCAAACCACAAAGTGATTTCTTTCTACGAAAACACATACTAAAAATACACATTATCAATGTAAAAAAAGTTTAATATCCAAGTGTACATATTGAATATTTCTAAAAATTAAAGCAGGAACAGTATTGTATTACAGGAGAGGCATGCTTGAAATTTGTAATTTCATAAAAACTCGAAAGTCATTAATCTCACAACCATACACTTTTTTCAGATGTAACCGTCTCAAGCTAGGGGGGTGAAATGCCAACTAAAAAAGAAAAAAATGCTAATATCTGAGTTTTATTTGGCCAACACCCAATCAATAAACTTTGAAATACTAAATGTAAATTCGACATATTCTACTATTTTAGATTTTTTAAACAATCTTATTATAATACCATTATAAATTAATTAATTTTCTGCTTTAATAAAGTTATTGCGGCAAACCAAAAAATTGTTTGAAAAAGTACTTTTTTTTTTAAACTTCAAACATACTCCAATCTATCATTTTAGGTTGTTACAATATTACCTACTCACATAAAGGTTTATAACTCCAACGTATAAAATGATTATTTTTAATTCAACCATAAGTTTTTATTTTTATTTTAGCAAGTTCCGAGATTAGCGCCTTAAATTTGCCATTTTCCCGGCAGAGGGCAGTAAATATTTTCCTCCGGGAAATAAACAACCCAAGGACAGTTTTTAACCTTAACCTGTTGCCACACATATGTAACTTATAATATGAACACAGTCATATCACACTCGGCTGCAGGGGAGGTGGTAATCTAAGCGCTTAGTTAGGTGGGCTCTTGATATTATAACGAGGTCATTGAATAAACGAGAAAACTTTTTTTGTATCGTTTGCAAATAATGTGGACATTTTCCCAATCAGAGAAAATTGTTTTGTTCTATGTTCTTGTAGATTTTTATATTTAGTATGGGTAAAATATTTTCCCTAAGCACGAGAATCTTTTCTATTAGGAAGGTAATTATCAAAAACTTGAAACTAGACATTGTATATTAATTGTATTTACAGTTTACCTACTGTTAATATTATATAAAACCTGTAAATTATCTTCTATACATTCAATAAATAATAAAAAAAATGTTTTCATAATTTTACATCATTTTTCGAATGATTAAAAAACGTAAATTTGTACTAGCTGTTATACAATAACAGAAAAACTTCAATGCCATGGTCATATTATAAATAATGAAATATACGAGATTACCCTAAGATAATCCAGGGGAAGATTGATAAAAAGACGCAGCAAAGGAAAACGCCGCTCTTCATGGCTTCGATATCTTTTTAATTTTTTAATAAAGTTAATACCGCACAAGAGTCCAAACTGCTCTCAACCGTCTTGAGCCAGTGTGACTATGGCATCCCCAATCGGGGTATTTTGTGAGGCTGAAGGTAGTGGAGAGGGGAAGGAGATGGGGAAGAGTCTAAATATCTACGTGACTGGCACGAGTACCATTCCGCAGAGTTGTTCCGGATTACAAAGCCAATAGAAAAAAGTTTTCCCTGATAAGCCCTGATGATAGCTCTGATAGGAAAGTATACCAGAATAAAAGATTTATTATTTTTTTAAGTCAATGCTACTTACGGCAACTTTAAAGCTATTAGGAATAAACTTTGACAGTCCGTGATAAATAGTGAAGGTTGCCTTACTTACGGCGAGCTTTACTTATTACACAATTACAATTCTTCGTATTGCTATTAGAAGGTGAGAATAATGCAAAAATAATTTGAAACGTTTAAAATCCTGTGGGGAGAGCCGGTAGGTAGGTATGTAGTGCTAACAGCAGGGTCCAAGGGAAGATCATGGGGCAGGCGCTGTACGAGTTGGTTCAGTGTGGCAAGTCTTCAAATATCCATCAAATTTTAAAAAAAACTTCTGATGTATTTATTTACGTACCGTAGGTACAACACTACCGTAGATGTCACTCATGAATGAAATGGATAAAAACGTGTCAATATATTTATTTGTTTACTAACGCTCTAATGGGCTTTTGCATAGTAATATTAAATCAACACAGTAAATGCATGTTTACTTAAAATAATAACAAAAAAGATTTACACGAAAGAAATACGGTAAAAATGGGAAAAAGTAAATAGTTTTTAAAATACGGGTAACAAACAAAAATAAAATAAAACTTTAAAAAAAAATAAGTGACAAACAAATATTTAATTTAAATGTTTGTTAAATTTTGGCAAATTTACGTGAAAGTTGAATTTGTTTCCAAATGTATGTAGGCGAGGAAAGGGTGCATGCATGTGGTAGTTGGATAGGAAATTATTGTTGGCGAATAATATGTTTTATCGATTTGTTCGGGTTTTTAATTTTAATTTTTTTTCTTCTAAGATGAAGTACCTATTTGCAGAACTAAATCAATGTAAACAACGCTACAAAGTTCTATTTAATTTATTAAACAAAAAACGTGTTATTTACAAGAAAAAAAAACTTTGATGTTCCAAGAAGATAATTTTTTTTTTTTTTTCCACCTAGATCCGTTTGTCCATCATCCCTATTGCGAATGCATTTTTTAAAGTTCAAACGAGTCGCTTTTGCGACAAATACCTATTACTTCACGATCAATACTGAATATTCCATCTGCCCCGGCTCCGCCCCGGCATTCTTACGCACACCAGTGGGCAATCAGCAGAAGGGCCTATATCTTGGAATAACCGAACCGGCACGTTCCGGCAGGGCGCAATAAACACATTCCTTTGACATTTGTCCACGGTCCGGAGAACCGGGCGGAGCGGGTGGAACGGGAGGGGGTGGACGGAGGGTGGTAATGGGGAGGGTTGAACCAGAGCAAGCATTGGGACGGTGGAGTACGTGAGATATCCTCCTCCTCCTCCCTACCCCTTCCAGTATTATTGAGATATCTTCACCAGAGAGGAAGATAATCATAAATATCGTAATATTTATAAACAATGTGAAACATTCATATTGTATATACTCATATTGTCAATGGAGAGTTTTGATTGTAGTAAATTCATTTCTAGGTTCATTTGTTGTTATAGTATAGTAGTAACAACCACTATTTATGCCAAACAAAATTGTTTCTTATTCGCTTTGTTATAGCTTGTCGGTACATTTAAAAAAAATTAAATGGGTTAAGATATTTTATAGTACATATCGCACCATGGCGATATGAAACATTGAAAAATTGAGATTTTTCTCATAAAAGGCGCAATAATTGAACGTATTTTTATATCCTGTGTGATATATTAATACTATTTATTTTTACTAATTTGTGTATTATGATTTGTTTTTCAATCTTCTTGCGTGTATCCTTGGGAAGCTTTTCTCTTAGTTTAGTTCCTCACATTCTTCCACAAGCAGCAGAGGTTGAAGCGAAGAAGAGTCAGTGGGAAAGGAGTGCTGAGGGAGGGCTGAGGGAAGGGCGGCCTGTAACCTTAGACCGGACAATTACCGGCCGGCCCGTACAAACGCCATTACCCGAATACGTGTCCGTACAAGTAACCGCAACTTAAGGCCTCGGGCGGGTTTATTATTGTACAACACGCCGCCCACAGGACGCCGCCCAAAGCCGCCCTACGCCGCACGCCCAACATCTACCAGGGACAGGGAAGCAGAAACTAGGAGGAGCAGGATCCTCAGATCCTTGGAATAAGGTTTACAGTTAGATAGTCAAATCCAAAAATTCGGACAGTCACAACAAAAACCAACAGTAGGAAAGATTTTAAACCGATTCATAATTTTCACTGAAGGGCAATTTTTTATCTATTTTTAAATTTTTTTATAGTTAATACCGCACAAGAGTCCCAACTGCTTCCAACCGTCTAGAGCAGAGGTACCCAAACTTTTTTGTCCCGTAGACCACTTGCCAATTTTATCTGTTTTGTATAGACCCCTTGCTTTCCTAACATTGATTTTTTTTAGCGTTGGGAAAAACTTCAAAGTTTTGTGAACGCTTCAGGAACTGCTAGTTCGAAATGAACCCTTCGCGGTGAACACTTCAATTGAAGTTGAACTCGCCAAAAAATAGTACTAGTCGGTAGAGATCTCAAATTGAAAAGTGCTAGCGAATCAACTGAAAATCCTCTCCCAAAAAAAGCACTAGTCGGTAGGAGATTTGAAATCGAAAAGTACTAGCAAATCGAAAAAATTAACAAACATTTTGGTGACGGCCTCCCTAAATGGAAACCACTCTCGTGGACCCCCATTTACGTCTCGTGCACCCCTCAATTTTTTTTTTTCATTGACGTGGACCACTTGTAGGTTGGAATCGACCCTGGGGGTCGATATAGACCACTTTGGGAATGACTGGTCTAGAGCCAGTGAGACTATGGCATCCCTAACTGGGGTATGTCGTGAGGTTGAAGGTAGTGAGGGTGGAAGAATAAAGGAAAGAGGAAGGTTAAGAAGTACCTGGCTATTCAAAGCTAGTCACTATTAAATCTCCTGCCTAAAAGAGAGATTATCACACAGTTTTTCCATTTATCGATATGTGGGAATTCGAAAAAAAATCTTTTCGCGTACCACCCATCAATAAAAAAATCACTTTGACATATTTTACGAAGTATTTTCTCCACATACATAAAAAAG
Organism: Drusus annulatus; assembly: GCA_022651775.1. NCBI lineage: Eukaryota > Metazoa > Arthropoda > Insecta > Trichoptera > Limnephilidae > Drusus > Drusus annulatus. The sequence continues at coordinate 666,218 of JAGWCC010000031.1, read as the reverse complement.
TAATGAATAATAACGCTATTCTTACCTAACGAGTTTATTCTCGGTCCTAGCAAAAAGTCAAAAGTCAGAATTAGAATAACAAATTCGTTTTTAACCTGGTTAATCAATGATTTTTTTTAGAAGATCGTCAAGTCACCCCATTTACTTTGACCAGTTTTCAAATACAACCGGTTCGGGGATTTAACGAATTCTCCTCTTTCTTGATGTTTTATCTCGTGGGAAACATTCATTTAATTATTTACGAATTTATATAGTATATCCTAACACAATATATTACATATTTGTGATACTCAATCAATAACTATTTCTTATGAAATTCATTATAAAAACCGCGACGGAAATTAACATAACAATCAACATTCACAAAACCTGGACAGACCGAAAGGGGGGGGGGATTCACTATCAATCCATCGAGCCATTAATATTTGGATAATTTGTATATCGCCATTTTTGTGAAAAATCATAAGTACATCTATGGATTACATAACGTCTTAATACGTGCTAATTTCTTAATCCATAATCATACAAAGTCTTCGGTCATAACAATTCATGACATAACTAAACTCAAGTTATTGCTACCTGCATTCGATGGTGTCGTGTCTTCATGGGGTGTCCCTGACTTTCTCCATCCACTTGCGCGTCAAATAAGCATGCCATTTAAACTCTTTTCTCTGTTCTTCTTTTCTACATAAACCATCTAAATGTCTCTTTCCTAACTTGGTTCACTCCGCTTACATCTTGTCAGATCTTCACATTTTGAATAGGTATCCAAGATAAAGCACTCAACTCAATCACAATGTATTAAGTGATCAAGAAGTATTAAAAACCAGTTAGAAAAAAAATAGGCCATATGCATTTCGATAAACAGTAAGTCTTTCGTTATTTTAGTCTTGATTACTCCAAACCAAATTGCATAGTATTGTAGATATCGTATGCACTGAATGCACTAACCAATATTTCAACGTAAATGAATCTCATAACTCCAGGATCCAGAATCAAATAAACCAACTACCACGCCATGGATAATACAGTGGAACATTTGTATTCCCTGCCTCTATCTGCAAACTTCCTTCCCATTTTCCTCCCTCCTCCCTCGACTCCGGATTCTTCCCGTAGCACTAGTGTCCGTCGAGCGGAGGCAACTTTAACGATTATGATTAGCATCTCAGCCCGTGTAATATTATTATTTGCCCTGACCAGCAGCGGAAGCTGTAGCTTGGAGCTTGGACCTAGTCTAGAGCTTAAAGTTTCACCTGGAACAAGTTCTTACTAGGAGAATTAATTTTAAAAATAAAATTGTATGTATACGAGTATGGAATAAATGTTTTACATACAAATCCTTATACAGAATTTGAGCTCTTTCTTGCGTTTTCGACAAGTATTGTAATTTCATTTTATCAATCATTAAGCCATTTCTCTGCAAATGTAGACAAAGAGGTCAAAACGCCATAAAATCTTGCTATGCACATATTTACTGATTCAAACATATTCATATGATTTATTTATTTTTGTTTTAACGACTCTTATATATATATTTCAGCTTCATGTCCACCTGGGACTCCTCAATTTTTTATCCATTTCCCCTAATTAATTTAAATCGAACGAATTATTTTTGGTATACTCGAGATACCATAGTCCCACTGACAAGCGGTTGGGTGCAGTTGGGACTCTTCTGTGGTATTCACATAAAAAGTAAAAAATACATGTTTTTCCAAGAAACGTATTCTTAAATAACAACCTTCTTAAAAAAATTAATATCGACAGTGCTTTACAAAAATGCCATTAAAATTATTTATTTGTTTTATTTTATTTTATTAAAAGGCTTTTACACAAAACACAATTAAGTTAAATAAAGAAGTACAATAAAAGGGTAGAATATAACATTAAAGGAAGAGTTTAAAAAAAAAATAGCATTTAAAAAGTATGTATATTTACAATTAGTTATATTAACATAGTATATTTATTATGTTTATATTATCTTTGTATGGAGTTAAAAAAATAGCCAGTTTTGTTTAAAAGGGTTCAGAAATCCAAGTGTGGTTCTTAAAAAATGGTTGTGTTTTAGATAATAGAATAATGATTTTGGTTTCTCAACGTTTCAAATATGTTTATTGACTACTTCCACCGTTTCTTCAAAGTCTGAATTTCTGCCGGTATTCGTAGATGAAACTGCCGGAGATAACAAGATATTAATCATACTGCAAAGGACTTTTAGTTGACTTTACCAACCCATACTCTTGCCTTATATTCTTACGAAACATCCCTCAAGCTCAACAAACAAAACCATCACTGAACCATAATGTATACATATAAAAAATACAAAAGTAAATTTTGGTTTTTATTTTCAAAATACTTTTTAAAATTTCATATTTAATTGGATTATTGATAAGTGATAGAATATTAACAACCTTTAAAGAATTTAAAAAAGAAAAAAATATGGAAAATAAAAATATTAAGTGGTGACCAAGTTGAAAAATTTAATGTTCATTTCTAAAAAAATTCTAGACTTGCCAAACGTCAAAAAATCTTCCGCAAAATCTTAAATAATGGATGCTTCCATCCATTTTGCCATATTCATTTACAATTGTGTTCGGATTTTTACATTTCTCACGATTAAAAATAAATAAAAAATATTATAATTTTTTTATAAATATTGTTAGCAGTTTGTATGCGTGTGTTAAAAATTATGCTTAATGAGTTTGGTTGAGATGGCAGAATTGGTAGAAGGAAGATTAAGGTTCGAGTTCAAGTTTCGGTCATGATCGAAACTTTTTATTTTCTGTGTCTTTCTGTTTTCATATTTTTTGAAGATTGTTAAAAATTCTTTCGGTAAGTAAAATTTTGTGTTTTTATGTGTATACTGTTAAATGTGTAACCCTTTGTTTCGGTGGTTTATTTTACATGCGGTTTTTAATAATGTTCTTTGTTTTGTGGATCAGTTATCAACTTTGGTGAGCGTTAAGTTGACCCTCTCCTCGTCCCGTTTTCCTTCCCCTTTCCTTTCCCCCCCCCGCAACTTGCAGAACTACCCCCGCCCCTCAAGGCACCCGACTGGAGCGCCAGCCCTCGTCTACTCGGAAACTTTGACCAACCAAAATTGCTTATGAAAGCATTTGAGCTCCGTTGTTATAACGACTGCGAGGACCAACTATGGAAACTGTATGCTACGTCTAAACTAATACGACCTTAAGTGTACGGGTGGTTATGGGCCGAAGTATCAGCTTTCGGGCAAATCACTTTGCTATCAGAATTTTCTCGATGGTACCTACCTCGCCCTTCCCTGGGAGCGATCATCATATTTCAGCTTTAATGGGAAGGTAAACTTCAGACCACATTTGATATTTTAATAGATGATAGAAATAATATTCAAATTTATAAATCAAGGTGCCTTTCTGGTCCATTTATTGAACATGTTCCCTCGCAAATTGAATATCGTGGGAATTAATATTGCTTGAACAGTGAAGTACGTAGAAATTCTCAGCCTCAGAGAACTAATTTACATGGTAAAAGGAGATACTTCAGATACCTTGGATATATATATTTATATTAAAGCGATCAGCACAAAATGTAAGATAAACTCGTTAAAGCTCAGAAAGAAAATTTGAATGCAGTATAAAAAGAAAGGGGTGATAATTGTTTTAGGTGGATAAATAAACAGAGAAAAGAGTGTCAAGAGTATAAATGACGCTTAAGTGAATACAAAATAATTCAGGACAGCTTGTGTCAAATAAGTCGAGACACAATCAAGTGAAACTATTTTTTCAGTAGGGTCATGTAGAGAAACATGACAAAAAGGTGGACGAATATATGATGCGATGTATAAATGTAAATGAAACAAGGATTGTGTGCCAATACTGAATTGGTAGCTCATCCTATCTGCTTACTCCTGCAGGGAAATAACGTTTTGGTTAATTACATACCTAGTTGAAGTTCTATTGAAAGTCAAAAAGAACTCAAATAATCGAATAATAAACCTTTGACCATAACTGATAACTTGAGTTGCAGTTGACTGAGAATATAATAATTTATTTAATATGTAGACCGGTCGGTAGCTGAGTGGACAAATGCGTCGGATTTCCACCCGGGCGTCGTGCGTTCAATTCCTCTGGTACCAATTCATTGCACAAACAACACCTTCCGCTTCTTATGATGGCAGTAGGAGTTTGTCAAATATTGTTAGGTTATTCGTAACCCGGGAATGTTTATTTTTTTTTTTTAAAAAAAAAAAAAATATATTTAATTTTTTTTTTCTAGTCTAATTTATAGTAAAATTTAATATGTTAATTTACTAAAAGATATTAATTATAAAAACAAAGTACTTTGAGAGTATGTACATCCGTACGTGTGTGAACATTTGAAATAAAATAATACTGATATAAGTTGAAATAATCAAATTTAAAAATTATTTTTTCAATTCATGTCTACGTAATAAAGTACCTATTTATATAGTATTTTTGAAGTAATTAATATATATTTTAAATGGGTAGATTAAAATAACTAATTGATTTTTTGGTAAGTCAAGTTACATCTCGTAATTTTTCAAAGGTAAGAACTACATAATTTAATTATTTCTCCTATGCGAAGGGAAAACTGGCCATAGAAATCTTTGTTATGATATATATAAAACGCAGAATACCTACCTACCTAGTTATTAGATATGTCATCACATCTTACTGCCATATAAAAAAAAGTTATCAAAGCGCATTCATTTGAAAAGTTTAGCACAATTAAACTTATGAGGATTTACACGCGGTCCATCATGAACCTGAGGCACACTAGATTTTATTACTCTCGCAGCATCGTTGGAAGTTAATTACTTTATTTACGTCGGCTAATGGGATTGCATTTAATTTGATGACTGCTGGTTAGTGGTCAGTGGTTAGCTCATCATTAGAAATTTAATGGAAGCTGGAAGAATTTGAATAGTATATTAATTATAATAATTTTAGTAGGTATATATGTATATACGTCAGGCAGATCGATTATAATAATAATAGTAATAATATTTGGACGACTTGTATAGCGCCGTTTTTGTGGAAAATCACCTCAAGAGCGCTGTACAGATCTTACTTTCTATCGTTACATATTAATTCCTAGTTTAAATAAGAAAATTATAGGAACATACTTACCTGGCAGGTCCCATCAGATAGATATAGTGGGGTATCATGTAATACTCGTATTATCTACTATAAAAAAAATCATTTTAATGGAAACGTAAAGATAATTATTTGCCAATTTTTGGCGCAATTAATTCAAAGTTTCAACCCAAATATGCGCTTTTCCGTGATTTAAAAAAAATTATTTTACGTTTTATCATATTTTCAAAATAGGTAGATATATTTTTTCTAATAATTTCCACTTTTCCAGTCATAAATGATTCTCCCAAAATTCACCAAGTTTTCTATATTTTATAATTAAAAACAAAAATAAAATATGCTCTCCTCTCTAGCGTACTAGGTATATGCCATTCTTTTTTAATTATTAATTATATATTTTAGTTTTAATTTAGTTTTTTTTTTTGTTTTTTTTTTTTTTTTTAATTAGTGAATACCACACAAGAGTTCCAACTGCGCCAGTGGGACTATGGCATCCTCAATCGGGGTATGTTGTGAGGTTAAAGGTAGTGTGGAGGTGAAATAGATGGGAAAGAGGAAGGTTGGAGAGAACCTGGCTATTCAGACCCGGTCACCAAACACGGCTAAGGTCATTTTAAGTAATGTTTCGATTCTTTTCGATTCAGGGCGATACTTACCACTCTGGAACGTAAAAACACTATGTATTATTTCATATGACGTAGATGTGAAAAAAACGCATATTGATTGAATAAAAATTATTTGCACAAACCGGGATTTGAGCCTGTAACCTCTGGATTCGTAGTCGAGCGTCTTAACCACTCGACCACGAAGGCACATTTATAGTACCATAGAGACTCCAACGAAGCTATTGGCGGCATACATATAATATGATGGCGGTACAGTTTGAGCACATATCAAAATCGTACTTTGATAGTACAATGACATACCAATAAGGAAAATAGTGGAATTTATTGCTGAAATTATAGATGCGGACCAATTTAGTTACGGGGGGCTTGGGGAGGGTGGTGGAGGGGGGATTTCCATAAACACGAAATACATGAATCGCACTCCCGCAACTACACTGCCATAAGTCTAAAAATCGGGTACTTTGATTCAAGTACAACGTTTAGTAGTACACGTTAGAAAGATCACCCATCCAAACTTCAAAAAGGCGATCCAATTCAAAATACTGCAAAATCATGTGTTTTTTGTTTGACAAGTGGATTGCTCAGAAATATTACAGATGTTTTAATTTAATACTGCAAGAAACATACATCTTGGCCTTTGCTTTAACTGATTATTTTTTTGAATAGTGTTTCTGTAAGCCTAGAAAAAACTTCTACCAACGAAGCTTTTTCGTATTTACTTTTAATGTACAATGTGGCAAATACAATTTTTTAGACTCTGGCCGATTTTAATATTTTTGCTACGTTTTTTGCATAAATCTAAACAAGTGACCAGCATCAAGTGGCAATATGAACATTATGACTAATAAAGATATTTTTCAAACATTTTGTCAAAATAAGCATAGCTGCCTAGAGTCCTAGAGGGTTAAGAAATGAGATTGTGAGAAAAGGTTTACTAGGGGTTGAACCTCCTCGCCCCCACCCCTCGTCCTGTTGCCACCGCGAATGAATTTACAGGGATAATTTGTAACTGCAGACTAAGGAACTCGGATTAGGATGTGCAGCACAATAGAGACCGAACCCGAGAATGGCAATAATGCTTCCGCTCTTTGAAATAAATTAAACTAATATTACGGAAATAAGCTAGTACCCTCTTTATTGTTAACGCTTAACCTTTAGTAAGCCGGTGGTGCCTATAGGCACCGGGCATTCATAATTTATTTTCAGAATTTTTTATCCTTTAAAACCTATTGTTGCAAATTTAAATGAACCGTAATCGCTTGTTCATAAAATAATCAATCCATAGAAATATTTTACATTGTGTTAAGTTCGGTGTAAGTCGAGTAATAAATATGTGAAGTTTGCTTACGTCAGTACGATTGAATAAAAAATCGATTTCAAAGGTTAAATTTACTGTTAGAAAAACTTCATGCAATTTTTAATTTTCATTGAAAGGAAATTTATTCATCGAAAATACAATTAAACGACAAAAAAAATCTTCACGATTCTTGATCAAACTTCTTTAGTGACATGAAGATGAAAACAATCAATTTTCCGATAATAATCAGACGTTCCTAAAAACCACTTACACCATTAACATATAATTTTTAAAAATAAATAAACACATTATCTGAGAAGATAGCATAGATGGTAAAAACAACGTTTGCGTTTATACTGATCACACGCGGAAATTCGTCAAATTTGTAATATTTCAAAATAAAAACTTTCACATGAATCGTTATAGTAATTGCTTCGAACAAATTGAGGGTTATATTACATACCTTAATGTTTGAATAGGGCCTCGTTTACCCGGTCACTGTGAACAAGCGCAAAGAAAATATAGGTTTAATATGTCGCCCTTGCAGCCGTGGACCGTGGCCCGTTGACCGTATGGAAAATAATTTAGTATTTAATAATTAACATTAATGGGCCGTAATTTCTATGCAGCACTAATTTTTTCGCGTAATTTTTGTTTCATAAATTTTTTCATACAGAAGTAATTTTTACCATGTACTAAATCCTGACATAACATACCTCTACTACTTCCTTACACAATGTATTAATTCGCGACGCAACGCACTAATTACTAACAACGTTAATTATTCCCAATAAAACGTAATAGTCCCTGACATAAAGTACTACTTGCTGATATAACATACTAATTTATGACATAACGTTCTAATTCTTGACGATTGTAATGACAAACGTACTTTCTACAAGATATTTATATTCGGAACGTCCCATTTCAAACCTTTCGGACAGTCTGGCTTCCGCTGAGGGCTGGCGGAGGAAGCCGTTCTCTATAAGTCAGCTCCACTGGCGGTTATATTAAGTTCAGGAAATTACGTCCATTACGCTCGCATAGCTCACTATCCGCACCCTAATCCCGCACCCTAGGCCAAAGGGGCTGATCATTGTAAGTCCACCATGAATATTTACATAATAATTAAATGGACCTTTTGTATAACGTTTAGTGATTCTTCAAAATGTATCCCAGTACACCAAATTTTCCCACTTAGCAAAAGGGAAAAATCGTTTTAGTGATCATTTAGAATGGTGCGAATTAGATCGTTTCCCTTTTTATGGAAAAGTGGCAGGAAATTATATCCATTGCCACCCTTACCCGTCCGATGCCGCAGTCGGAATAAAACTTAAGCATTTTCATCACAAATAGCCAAAAAAATAATCTTTCCCTTTTTGTGGAAAAGTGAACGTCTGTACGGTATTTTAGTCTGGAGATATCGCGCTTTATTAGTGAGATTGCTTGACTCCAAACCCCATACGTGTTTCCGTCCTTGTCTAGAGTATGAAAAATATCTCGTTCTGTCATATAAGTATTCTTGGAAACTCTTCATCTCTTAACATTTTTATGAATGATTTTTCATGCAATACCTACCGTACTGGTCTGGAGTGAACCACTGGACCGGCAATATCTTGTGAACGCCATAGCTCCGCCAGCTGAAATGATTCCCTCCACATATTTTACAGTGTATTCCGATGTAGACCTATGTAGTGGTTGGTTTTATAGTGTGAATGCTTAAAATGTTTCACTTAAATCTTGAGTCAAATATGCTACGTCAAATGCACTTCTAATGCCTGCTCTACAATCTCGGCGAGACTTTAGGCAAGGCAAGGAAGCACGATTGCGGCTCGTTTCCTTCTTGTATCGCACGGTTGTGGCTTGAATTTTTATTGGTAGTGTAATGGCTGTTACTCCCGGATAGAGTAGAAGATCTGAGTTCGAGTCTCGGTTGTGACCATTGTCTTTTTATTTTCTTGCTCTTTTCTGTTTCATATTTGTGTTGTTGATTATTGATATTAATCAAATATTTTCAAAAAATAAGCATAAATGCTTTGAAGTTAATTCTAATTTCAATATTAATTCCCGACTTTGTAAGAAATCAAAAAGATCTTCGGTGATTAAAATATGGATATTTATCCGAAAACGCCATCTAGGTATTAATGTGCTTGGGTAGAGCTTTGTTTATCATTACAAATATGACAGCCAAATCGGAGAAAAATCGAAAAAATAATAATATCAATTTGGACTTTGGACATCATTTATAAACAGAGTTCCTAAACAATTAGTTTTCTGACTCTAACATAATTGCGAAATGGATTATCTAATGATACTTGACTTTGAGGATTTTATTTTTAAATTTAACTTTGGGGGGACTTTGAATTATATTGGGAATCGGGACAAGGACGGGGATGGGGACGGGGTCACTCTCCTTGCGGAGGACTGACTTTGGTTTTTTATACTTAATTTTTTTGTTCTCGGTGTACGCAGCGAGAGAATTTAAAGAAGTATTTTCGTGACCGGCTAGGCCGGCGTAGAACTTCTCCCAGTGTGATACAATTAAATCCTTTATTAGAGAAATGTTTGTGTCTATGTGTAAAGTGGGAACCCTGATCTATTTGGGCGCATCCAACAAAAGTCGAATGGTTTTGTCTTGCAGGTCTTGTAGTTTTTTTTTATGTGAGAGTGAGCTGCGTTTCTCCAAATAGGTGCAGCGTATGTGAAGCCCGGTCTAATGGTCGTTTTGTTTAGAAGTAGTTTATTGTCTAGTATAATATCAATAATCTTCAGTAAAAAGTATAAGATCGATTAAAAATGTCGATTTCTAACAAGTTCCCAATGGCTGAATTGGTTGAAACGTTACTCCTGGATAAAATAGAGGATCCGAGTTTGTCTACTAGCTTTTTCTGTTTCATATTTGTTTTGTTGGTTTTTTTTTAAAAAGAAAGACAAACATTCCCGAATTACGAATAATTTGACAATATTTGAAAAACTCTTACTACCATCATACTAAGCAAAAGATGTTGCTTGTGCAATAATGGAGGACTTAAATATAGTAGAGGAATTAAACCCACGACACCCGGGTGGGAATTCGACGCGTTAGTCAACTCAGCTACCGACATTGATATTTTTTAATTATAGATAATTAATTATATTTTATTTTTTACACTAAATGTGTAGTTTACATATCTACTATTTTTTTTTTGCTTGAAAATAATTGTCGCTGTAGGTATAAGAAAATTGGACTATGTATCGGCTATATCATATTAGACTAAATCCAAGGTGTTTGAATAAAAATATCGTAAAGTGTATTATTTGTTGAATGAGACGAGTTTGGAAATAATTTTATTTCCGCTGTGAATAGACAATTCAATTGTTTGAATTAGGGAGTTAAATCACGGTGAAGCTCACTAACTTAATTTTCGATTCGTATAACCGAGTAAGATGACTCTATCGGCAAAGCATTCAATGTCTGCTATGGACAAACCACACCGACCCGAAGTAATTTCGTTTCGTCCGTGAGCCACGATACCATGGAGGGCCACCGATTTTTAAAAAGGATTGTAATTCAGTCATTTCTGTACCCGGAAGTATTCCTTATCGAATTAATTCCAATCTTACTAAAACCTTATACTCCCTAAATACGATTTCACTACAAAACGCCCTATAAATTTATAAGACTATGTTGTGAACAGTGCTATTTAGTGGAGCTCAAGCATAACGAAATGTGCACAACCTTGGAGTAACAATGTATGGATAGAGAGCTGATTGTTTTTACCCAACCTATACAAACTTGCGAAAAATCACTTTTTCCTGGTTTTTACGTCGTAAACCATGAGAGAGAAAAAGACAACAAAAATAACACACCGCTTTTATGTACTGTAAGGATGATCTTGGTCTTGAGCGTCTCCGGGGACTCCGCCCACATATTTTATTATGCGACATTATATGCTATATTTTTGATGATATCAATACTGTGAAAAAGTGGTAATTCGAATAAGCAAAAACATTATGTCGACATGTGCTATGAATGGATGTACAAATACCCTAGCCCTGATCCTAGCCACGCCCAGGTCTGCCGAGTCTGGCAAAAATCATCAAAAATTGACTACACTGCCTTGGATAGGTACCACTCTATGTACTCTATGTGCACAACTCTTTCTTTGTGGATATTTTGGATCAACGCAATTGCATACATATTTTAATCTTGCGACGTCATTTCTGTCATGAGCTGAGTGCTATACTGTAAAACGATACACAACACTATATTGTTTATTCAATATTCTAAGGTGAGATTAAGTCTTATATGCATAAATGTTATTCACCGGCTACAGTCCCTAGCCATTCGTTTCTACCTCTTGTTCTCGACCTTCTTATCATGTTACAATATTCCACCACGCAGTTAGTCTATATCTTTTTCGGATTACCTCTGAATCGCTTCCCCCGGGGCAACCACTTGGTCATGATTTTCGGTGCCCTGTCACCTTGTAATTTTTCCACATAACATAGAGATCCTTCTACATTATTTCCTTATGCCTAATTGAGTGGCAAAATAATATTTTTACAACAGTAGTACTTACTTAGGAGCTTACCGGGGCTTTACCAATGAAAATGTTGACATAACTCATTTCCCTCTCACTTTTTTTAAATTGACATGATGTACACTCGTGATTTATTTACTATGATCTGGAATTGGGATTTTTAAATTACACGTTTTATGGTAATATAAATAATATTATATTTTCTACCACGCATCTAAAATTACCTCACCGCCAATTAATTATCCATCTCTTCTAAGTCTGATCTTAACTCCAATTTTCGTAGTTTTTTTTTAATGTGACCATTTCAATATGTAGTATGAAAATATAAATTGAATACTGGAATTAATTAAGGCTCTAAGTACCAAAAAAATAGAAACTGTTTTTTTTTAAAGAATCGTATTTTATTTACATCATAAAATACGATTCTGTAAAAAAAAAAGTTTTTAATTTTTTGGCACTTAGAGCCTTAATTAATTCCAGTATTCAATTTATTTGACTTTGCTTCATCCATCGAAACGATGGCCAAGAACACTATTTAAATGTGAAAGCTATATGCAGTTAAAAAAGTACCTTTCTACAGATATATCCGGCAAAGGGCAACCTTATCCCCTCTAGCATCCGCATTTTCATCTTCACCGGGCACTAGGGGCATATAACATTATTTCCTTTTCCTCATTTTGAATAATCCAGAACTTGAAAATTGGTTACACACAGAGAAAATTAAACTATCAACAAGATTAATGAGAGGATTCAGTTTTATTGACGAATCTATGGAATTTCTTTTTTTACATGTCAATGCTTTTTTCTCTATCCAAAATGTAACTTTGAATTTTTATTGTCCTTCTCTCCTAAATAAACTCATATTTAATTTATATTTTCTAAAATTGGCTCATATGATTGAGCCGTTGATAAGAAATTAATCATAAGATCGATCTTGTCTTTTGCTATTTTGGCTTACCAACCACAGAGCTAAAATCGGTTTTATTTGTTTGAAGAAGTAAAAACCAACACGTGAGCTCTGGCGTCATGAAATTTGTTTACCTCAGCTCTGAGATTTCTAGATCAACGCAATTATTTTGAGCTTGCAACTTCATTTCAAGTTGCTTTGAAATATCTATTTAATTTTCTAAATTAAAACCAGATGCTCTATATTTAAATCTTATTCATACTTTGTGTTTGCTCAAAACGAAAACAAAATATTGAAAAAATATATATTGCAAGTCAGGCGAATCCGATAAAGACAAGAAGTATTTGAATAAAAAGTGTACCTACCACTCGTGGTGCAAACGTACAACTTTATATTATTTTATTTAATATATGTGTGGAATAATAAATACAAATTAATGCCAACTTACTTAAAGCTCTGCTATGAATATAAAAATAATCCACTAAGCGTATCATTAAAAGGTTTAATTTGTATTTCAAAGTAGTTAAATATTTAGGTAGCTTCTCTTTAAAAGTAACATGAGCTTATTATTTGCACGTGCGACTGCACGTTTGAATTAGTTTGTAAACGTGCCGCAATCCGCGATGGCGCTGCCGGCGAAAACACTTGTGATATTCTTTGAATCAGTTTTGATTGCCCGCCGGATCGGGCCTTGGGGAAGGTCAGCGCCGACCTTTTTGTTTTATCCCACACCTACTAACTACCAACTACCAACTACCAACCTAGCCAAATAAAATGCCGCCCGCGAACACCGGTTGCAGGAGGTACAGTGAGCACGCCGCCTAAAGAAAATACTGTCTGGAAAATCGGGCGGCTGACCGCAGCTTTACTGAGTCAATTTAAATAGTTATATTATTTAATTTTCCCCGAAAATTTAGGACCTATTTGATGCTAATAATAAATTCAAACTCAAAAAATTAAATCAGAGAATTATTTATTTATTTTTCGTCTTTTGAAGCAATATTTAAATATAATTATTTTGCTGTCGAAAATAGGTACATGAAAATAGGTACGCGCTCGGAGTCGTCTCATTCTACAGTATATTATTTACTAGTTGTTTTTGTGTGAAATCTTTGTAAAACGATTTGTGTACGTACGTAAAATAAATTATTTTATTTTTACTTGTATCTTCTCTTGATGATTATTACGATATTAAGATTTCACAGTCATCTTGGCGCCTAATTGAAAATCTTGAATCTCCATATTATCACTGGTAATTGGATGATATCGCTCATATCATAACATTAGTTTTTCTTACTTTAAGTATTTATTTTTACTAAGGATTTATTTGTATCGTTGTATTATTTATATGACGCTTTTATTTTTTTAATTACTCGAGTGTGTTTTTAAGGAAAGTAAAAATTGAACCTGAGTCTTAAAGATCCCGTATTGGAGAAGGGAAAAAACACAGATGGAGGTGAATTATAAAAATGACCCTTTATCTAGTGGTAAAATGTCACCGACTACAAATTGGACCCTTAGTTTTAATGACGCATAAATTAAAATAAACCTTTTTATTTATTTTTAAAATGACAACTGACAGTTTATGTTCACAATCTTAAGTTTAAACTTTTTTTTCCAAAAATGTATTTGAATATACAAAATAAACTCTTTTACAAAAAAAAATTAACTTCATGTCTAGCATTTTTGTTTTAAAGCAATATTTTCTATCACTATCATAAAAAATACCCTTGAAAAAAACATAGAAGAAAAAAACTTGCCGCGACGGAAAATTAAATTGAAAGTCGTTCGCAAACCTGAGATTTTTTTTACACCGCAGCTTTCGTGGAAACGTGGAAATAAACTCTTTTACAAAAAAAAATTAACTTCATGTCTAGCATTTTTGTTTTAAAGCAATATTTTCTATCACTATCATAAAAAATACCCTTGAAAAAAACATAGAAGAAAAAAACTTGCCGCGACGGAAAATTAAATTGAAAGTCGTTCGCAAACCTGAGATTTTTTTTACACCGCAGCTTTCGTGGAAACTTTCAGAACCGTCTTTTTTTCCAACATACCTAACATACATGTTATATAAATACATTACATGTATTTATTTATTAGGGGTCATTTAGACTGTAACATATTTAACGATCATCAGTACATACACAGTGATAGATACGCCCTGGCGAAAAAAAAACATTCAAAATTGTTAAATACCTTTCCAAACGTTCCTTAAAATGGCAAAAGCCGTGAATAGTGATCAGATCTGAATAGTCAGGTACTTTTCAACCTTCAGCTACCCCATATTCTTCCCTTCCTCGCTTCCTTAAGCCTCACAACATACTCACTCAGTCTAACTTGCTCTGAACAGTTGTGACTCTTGTACGGTATTCACATTTAAAAAATATATATTTATACATACCTATAAATCCATAAGTGAAAAAATAGAAGAGCGTAAAGGTAGTGTAGGTAAAAGATGATCACATAAAAAAAATATATTGCGTAAAGATTAAAAAATATACAGTAAATACTATTGTGTTATACGTATTAAGTACGATTCATACGAGACGTTCTATCTATTTCACACTTTCATATCAGAGCCAGACATCAACAAAAGAATCCGTGCATTGAATTCTCAGAATTAAGATAAAAGAAAGATCTGGAAAACATTTGTAATTTTTAAAATTTTATTTCATATTATCATTATTATTTTGTTTTTTTTTTACCTTCAATAAAAGTACCGGTGCTTATATTCTTCACAAAAACGATCATGGCATCAGATGAAAAAAATTAGGAGCACTAGAAATAAAAAAAAGCTATTTGAATCAGTAGTCATATTCTTAATAAACAGGTAAATTTGTCCAGTAATCCAATATTACGTATATTTCCTGTAATAAATACTCATAAAATTTATCCTTATTCTATAATCACCTTCTCAGTTGACGTTTTGTCTCTTTCAATTCACATTATCTGTCTCTTTATTTCTGTTCCTTTGTTGTAATTTAAATGTTATTCTATTATTTTCTCATTGTTCTGTTGTTTTATTTTATATATTGTTCTCCCTCTGTATGTACTCGTATATATAACCGCAAACTTAGTATTTTTGTTAAGTTTAATTTTTTACCCTGATGATGCTTAAGATAAGCGAAACCGGTCGGTAATAAAAATTATAAAATATTCGTGGTCTTATACAAAGCTATTTTTTCATTTCTTTAAATATTATTATTATTCAGTTCTACTAGTTTTAGTTTTTACTTTTAGTAACAGCTTTTTCAGCGTTTAGGGCTATTATCAAAGTTTGGTAGTGAAATGGCAAAAAAAACCTGCAACTTCACGAACTAAATACTAAATTTATTTAATTATTAGAGTAATAAATTTAATTCGTGAGTTCTACAAATTAAACAAAAAAAGTAGTAAATTATTTTAATATGTTTAAGTTAGCGTTTAAAGCTTAGCTTATAAATTAAAATAATAGATTTTTTTAAATAAAAACAAAAATTAACATTAAAGCTTTTATACCTATTATTTTTTTATTCATAATTGAAATAATATCAATAATCTTCAAGGTAAATATGAAACACAAAAAATATAACGGTCGCGACCGAGACACGAACTCAGAACCTCTACTTTATCCGAGGGTAACGCATTTGCCAATAATCCAGCCACCGAGAACTTATAAGAAATTTATACTGGCATTTCTAATCGACCTCATTTTTCATTTGAAAATAATTAAAATCATTTATTTCAATTTTTCTCAGTCGCGAACGTTATATTTCTTAATAATAAATGAATACTTTGTTTTAAAACCACATAATTTATTATGATGAAGGCCAACCGGTTTCGCTTCGATCAAGCTTCGTCAGGGCACATAAAATAATTATTTATATTATATAGTTATTATATGTGCCCTGAAGAAGCTTGATCCAAGCGAAACCGGTTGGCCTTCATCATAATAAATTTTGTGGCTTTAAAACAAAGTATTCTTTTATTATTAATATAATGTCCAACCACCATGTGATTGCTTCTTACGAAAAAAATATTTATTTGCAGTTTGTCACAGTCGCGACCGCTATATTTTTTTCTGTTTCACATTTACTTGAAGATTATTGATATTATTTTAATCTTTAATATTTATTTTGTTTTCAATGTGTGTTTTATTAAATTAATATTATTATTTTTTTTACTTTAGTTTAAAAAAGGAGATATTACTAGCGAAAACTTCAGTGGTTTATTCAACCAAGTATTCCCTAAATACCTCAACATGTATATGCAACTGTATATCTTTCCTAATAAAATAAAATAAACAATAATATTTGGAAATCGTTCAACGTTCACAAATTAATAACCAAGCTATTCAACTCGCATATTCAAAAGTACATTACAGCTTCAAAATAACGACAGTTTTCATTTCATATTATTGCCAAATTCAAATATCGCCATCACGGAGTAATATCGGCTCCAGTCCGCATTCGTGAGCAACTTTCCTCTCGGCGACTAGCGCAGAAGCCATCAGAAGCCGCCGGCCCTAGTGATTAATATTCAAACTTGTTGTGGGGCAATCATAAATCTTATCATCATAAAACCAAGTTGGATGCTGTGTGGGGAGGGGCAGGACTGGGGGGAGGGGTTGCTTTGCGGAAAGGCAAGATGGCCGCCAAGCGTCATGGATCCGGGATTTCTAGATATGGATTTGGATTTTAAGGGGGAAGTTGTTGTTTTCTTACAACGTGATTGTGTGAGATTCTGCTGTAGAATAAACGTTCTCTTTCGTTGGAAAGATCTGATTTTATTTCTACGGATTTATTTAATATCGTTTCTAAACGTTAAAACACGAACAATATATTTTACTTATATAGAGAGTAAGTTCCCGTTAATTAAAGAAATAAAATGTTTTCCACCCATACAAGTTTTCTGCATTAAATACTCAGCAGCTTCTATTATTATGCAAATCTGAAAACTTTGATAAATA
This sequence comes from Drusus annulatus, assembly GCA_022651775.1. Taxonomy (NCBI): domain Eukaryota; kingdom Metazoa; phylum Arthropoda; class Insecta; order Trichoptera; family Limnephilidae; genus Drusus; species Drusus annulatus. Next base: position 648,818 of record JAGWCC010000031.1, on the reverse strand, counting down.
AGCAATGGTTATGCATACATTGTTACTGTGAATATTAAATACTAGTTGTTACCTGGGAAAAATCCCGGGATGTAACTTAACTTGCCAAGAAAAACATGTTTTATTGCAAATGTAGAGTAATATCAACGAAAATACATCATAGGTAGGTACTTTATTAGATACGTAGGAATTTGAAAACATTTATTTATTTATTTGATAATTTCAGCTAACATCAGTTGCAATTTTTTAAAGATTTAACTCATATCGAACGTACGTTCGCTTATAGAAAGTAATATATCGTCGCTGGAAAGGCAAAAAAGCTTAAGCGATTTTGACTTTGGTCAAAATGTTGTTAAATAATATATGCAGTTTTTATCAGTTTTCATTTCTGTATCAAATGCTCTGACTCTCGTTTGATTCTAAAGACTTATGTGGCCCTTTAGCCATCTAAAATATATTTACCATTTGTGAGAAGGCTTGACTCAAACGACACAAGTTTGGGACTTTTTTAGCTTTTTGTCGCTTGGTGAGAGCATTGAGTTACCTGAGTTAACTTTTTTTTTCAAAATCCAACTAGGTACTGAAAACTCTAAAGTGTTCTGGTTTAAACTTCCCGAAATGTCGCTTCACTCGGCAGAAGCCAGAGGTTGTGATTTCAACCTCTTTTTGAAGTAGGTACATACGAACATTCTACCTGTATGGGTCATTCCATATTAATGACATTAAACAAATTAAACACATCCTTAAAATATTAAAACAATCAAACAACAATCTTCCTGCCCGGGGGTGGCTCAAGGCAGGGGTAGTCAGGCCGGGCCCGAAGCCCAGACCAGGGCCCGGCTATCTACCGCCAGCAAGTAACTAAGCTGATTAAATATATCTGTTGGTATAAAGTATTCATCGAGCTCCTCCCACGCCCAAGACCCTTTTCTGAAAGGATCCCAGCAGCGTACAGTTCTCCTAAACTTGCTTCTTACTGTAAACATCCAGTGGCGTAGCTACATAATCGTTTTTTCAATTAAAATTAATTATAATGTTTTTTTTTCAAATATATATCGCATAAGATTTTAATTACCCGGAGCCAGTGGGACTATTTCGTTCCCAATTGGGGCGATTGTTGAATAATTTTTAAACTCAAAGAAATGGGTGTGGAAGGAGATGTCGAAAAGAATATGAGATATTTTTTGGCTATTCAAATTTGATCACTAAACACAGCTAAAGCTATTTTAAGCAACGTTTCTATTTTAAATGGTGGTCTTCACCAGGGCGATACTGAGAGTATCTACCACTCCGAAACGTGCCGCAAATACATAACATATTATTTTGTAAATGTTTTTTTTTTTAATTATGTGCGCATGCTTAGATTCGAACCCCCGACCTCTGGATCCGTAGCCAAATGTCCTAACAGCTCTTCAATGGAGTTTGTCAATCTATTTTTAGTTTACTTTTTTCTACCTCTTCAACCTGCCGGTCTACACAAACACAGTGTTTAGAAAAGTGGTAAATGGTAAATAAACGACTGTTCTTAATAAAATCACTAAACGCACTGTTAACACGCAGCAAAATACTTAAGGTTAAGTCAACAGTTTGGCTACCACTTACCACTGTCCTTAACACTGTCTTCGTTTAAACCGGCCATTATAAGGCGCAAATGATGCCAATATATATAAATATATAAAGATTATATTTTTTTCACAATAATTCACAACTACTTTTATATAAAATACTATAAAGTACATATATATATATGGCTCGTTGTAGATGGATATATTCTCTCAGTTCCTTCCTGATGAAGGACTACAATTCAGAATCAAAACGTGACTTGAAAAAACTTTTACCGTGTTTCGTGACCAAATCTGGATTGCCAGCCAGGTACCTTCAAGTTAAGTTACTGCGGAATCAACAAAGAAAAGTATACCAATGAGATAATTTAATATTTCACAGTATTATCTAAGATGCACCGCCACGCGTGCCACTGTCTGTACCCAAGCCGTATACACGTTTATTAGTGTACGATATAATGTTTCGACAAACTAGCAATACAGTTCTAAAACTTATTCCATAAATTACCATAGTGTACACATTGTAGAATATTCTCTGGCAGAATTTACAATGCTCCACCCTGGGCCCAGGGGTAGTGGGTGGGGGCGGGAGGGGGTGGGGTGGGGTTTAGCAGCCGCCTGGGATGGGCAACTCTTAAACCACCCTCCCCAAGAACACCTTCAGATTCTGGAAACAGACGGTTTCTACGGGTACGTTAAGGTTTAAACATTTAACAAAATATGTACATATTTATTGAGTGCGTTAATATTAATTTAACGCAAAAATTTCATCCAAAAATGGATAGCGTAATTGCCCTAATTTGTAAAGCTAGGCTAGCCCTAGTATCTCAACTCACCTGAATAATATTTTTTCTTGCATTGGTCGGAAAATTCTCGATCGACAGCTATACAAAAAGTCCTAAACTTTTGCACAGCCCGCGAATATCAATAATTAGCGATACATTCTACTGAAATTTAATTTTAATCTTTTATAAGGTAATTCTGGCTATATTCTTGGGTACGTTGATAATTTATCTAGTAATTTTAGCTAGTTTTTTTGAGGGCCCTTGAGGTGATATTTTAAAAAATATTCACACATAAATTAGGCAAGTATTATAAAGATCAGTTAAAACACACCTACTTATTGGGTACAGTTTTGAGAAAAATAATAATATAAAGGTTACAAATATACAAACAAGTACGTAAACAAAGGATATGTTCTTACAAAATATTAACCTTCTTTTAATATCCACACATTCCATGAAACCTGATTTCACGGAATGAAATTTGTATCAATAGAAAAATCCTTTGTTTGATTTTCTTAATAAAACAATTAGAAGAGCAATGTTTAGATCAATCATCGCGATCTAGACACGTAAAAGTTTGTTTTTCATTGTGATACCATTCGCAGTTACTGATACTATGGCAACCCGGGATGTGGGGGATATAAGGAATAGTTGTAAAATTATTCTTGGCTTTTCCAGATCTGGTCATTAAACATAGCTAAAGCCACTTCAAGTAAATTTTCCGTACTGAATCTGTATCTCGCTTCTGAAACTTTTTCTTTTCCGAACTTTGGAAAGAAGTGAAAATACTAAGGTTTTATTTGAAGTTATAAATAAATATTAAGGAATATTGTAAACAATTTAATTTATTTATTATTATTTCTAATTTTGTAACTGTTAATTCATGGTGGAATTCCATTTTAATGATTAAATAAAAACAAATTTTTAACTTTATTTCACTTTTTTATTTTTTGACTGGACCGGTTTCAGCCTATAACGTGACGGTCCAGTCAAAAAATAAAAAGTGGAATAAAGTTAAAAATTTGTTTTTATTCAATCATTTTTTAATATTATTTTAAGCTTTCTTAGTTTGCGTAATGCTTTATCGTGACAGCTATTTCGGGATTCAAACTATTTGAGAATAAATTTAAAAAATTGTTTCAAGAATCTAAAAACTCACCGCAAAAAACTGAAATTAGACTTTTTTCGAATTTTGATTCCAACCTGTTGAATAGACAAAAATAGCCTTATGTTTAGATTCAATTTGTTGGCTTCAATGTAATTTTTCGAGAAATTTTGTTCGTTTTTATCATAGCGGTATTAGAACATTACGTAAGCAATATAACCCATTTCACCAGTTAACGAACAATATTAAAAGCATGTTGCAGGAAGCTTTGTCTTGTAAAGCACTGCACTTTATCTTAAGTGTAGCCTAAAAGCTCGATAAATTAAAAGCCTACTCATGAAATATTATTCTGCAGTGTCCTACACTTTGGCCAAGGACCAGCCCCTGGTCTACCTCTCACTTGAATTATTTACACCTCAGCGTATAATAAATTGAGTATTCATTAAAACACAAGTAACTAGCCGTTTACTTACCAAACACGGCACGTGTCGCGTTTGGTTTTCGTCGCAAAAAATATGTCAAACAGATTCTTCGTTGTTAAGCGTTGCGAGAACATCATAAAATTGAAACGTTCGGAATAATTGGTTTTATTTATTTTAGGAAAATTAGTTCTTAACATATATATTATAATAAATTATGCCAATTATAATTTTTTTCACAGATGACGATGAAATGATATAAGCAATGTTTGACAATATACAGTTATTTTTTGTATGTACCGATAGGTAGGTAACCTATAACCTATAACTGTAAAGATAAATCAGTAAAAGTGTGTTTTTGGGCGTATATCGAATTTTTAAATTATTCATTTCTTACGTGATAATTTTCAACTCAAAATCAAAATTATTTTTGATAGTCGAAAATAACATAAGCCTGCTGGGGGCTAGGAGCTGAAAGATCTTATCGTCACCGGTAAGGCAAAAGGGCTGAAGCGCCATTTTAGGAAGTTTACATGTGAGCACTTTAAAACTTTTTTTGTTTTACAATTAAATTCATACTTCTTCAGTACCTAGTTGGATTTTGAAAAAAAAGTTAACTCAATGCTTTTACTGAGTTACCTGAAGTGATAAAATACTTAAAAAATCCCAAACTTGTGTCGCTTGAGTCGAGGCTTCTCCCAAATAGTGCATATATTTTAGATGGTTGCAGGGCCACAAAAGTCTTCAGAATCAAACAACGGTCATTCGATGCAGAGAAGAAACCTGACCAAAACTGGATATTTAACTCATTTTTGATCAAAGTGCTTTTACTTTTCCAGCGATGTTATGTAAATTGACGATATCACTTTTTTGTCTAACCGGTATAGAATACAATTCTACTGATTTTCCGTCAACTTTCCCACATGACAGCATAGTTCTAGTAGGCCGGGCTGTTAGAACTTTTGTTGTTTATTTATTAAATATAGCTTGTAATTGTACAGTAATGCCTGGTTAGTTTATTTCTACCCAAGACACCATTAATCTTAGGTACCGGGCAGGACACAGCCAGACCTAGGGCCAAACCGCTATATTTGAACTTAGCACATTCGTATTCACTGTACGGCTGGCTACCAGGGAGGCATAAAACTAGAGGAGAGCTAGAACTAGGCGGGAACAGGCAACTTCTGTATGCTCGCTGCGGAACTTCCAAGGGTAAACAAAGTGGATGCGGTCTGTCCAGGGCGGACGTCACGCCTCGCGCCATAATACAACAAACTATTCGTCAAAGTCGCTGAACACTAATATTCGTGTAGCGTGCTTTCTGGCTGGCTTGAAAAGGAGATGACCAAATTACCACATTGCTGTCTTGAGATTACCCTTTTAGGAAGACTTTTATCTTTTTTAGTTCATAAATAGTAAATGGTCAACTTTGTATGAGGCCCTTTAGTGATTCAATCACCCCAAAGGCAATGTCCAAAAATTATTTTACTTACGTATTGCTTGATCATTCTATATAGGTACTATCTACTTATGATTATGGTGTAGGCAAATTTGTTTTATGTCAGTTTAATAATTTAATTATTTTGAATATTTTTAGAAGAAATATAAAGTTTTTGTTATTTATTTGCACCTTTTATCGTTATAATTACTTTGCGAAAATTAAAATACTACCCATTGCGCTGTAACTTACTACTTACTAATTTTATGGTTGTGCTATTGTTATTTTCATTCATTTTTGTTGTTGTTATTATGCCATGAACTATACTTTTTTTTTGCAATCTTCTATAATTTTAAATTTAACATATTATGATATGTTTTATACACGTATTATACTATTTTGTGGAATATACTATGATAATATAATTACGTTATATTTATAAACTTGCGTTTTACATACTAACTTTATTTTTTTACTCTTGTTTTATGTTATATTCTTCTTATTTATTGTGCTCCTTTATATAACTACAATGTAACATATGTAAAAGCTTTTAAGGCGTTAATGAATAATAATAATAATTAGAATCATTGTTTGATACCCTCGGTGTGTTTTTTTCTCAAAATCGTTTGACTGATCACATATGAATCTTTTTTTTTATTTTTTTTTTGTTTTTATTTACTATTCCTTTACATTTCAAATTTTATTCTTCGTTTTTGAATTTCATTCATTTAAAAGTTTTTTATTGTACACCTACACCTACAACAATGACGGAAAATTTATTTTTACTCGTAGTACCTTAACTATTATACATTCAAAAAATGAAATTATCAAATTTTATAATCACTACAAATCGTATTATTTGAATTAAATATCAGACCATGGTCGCATTAAATGAGGATATACTGAAATACCGTAAGGCTACGATATCTTCTGAAAACCTTCGAATAAACTTACTTCCTGGGCTAAAAAGCTCCTCCATTACCGTATTTTAGGCGCTATTAGTGAGATCATACATTAGATAGGTACTAAAGGTATTACTATTACCGTTATATGACCGCCTCCCCTGATAAATAAGTCATATATTATAACCCACGTTACGCTACTGGGCTCTAGGTAGCTGGAGGTGTCGTATCTATGGATACTGTGATGTGTGTATTTACCTATAATGCAGTCAACAACCAGCGTCGATATAACATATTTGTGTTCAATCGAATTATCCCTAAACTCCAATGTCAATGTCACGTCTTATATTTTAGAAAGAGCACTGCGAGGTTTTATCGCCCAACGAATTACAAACCGACACCATCACAAAGGGGTTAACAGCTACGACTCTGGGAATAAAGGTTGTGCAAACATTATTTAAAGTTCGTATACATTCTCTTACCCATCTCCTTCTCCTCTCTGTTCCTTTCAGATTAACGACCTACTCCGATTAGAGATCCCGGCTCCCAGCAGTTGGGATTCTTGTGAGTCATTCACTTCTAAAAAATGTAAGGCTCTCCAAAGTGTTAGTGTCATTAATACTGTCGGCATCGGTGCATAGTCAAGAGATACGCGAAACACGAAAAACACGTACCCAAAATTCGTAGGTAACTAGGTAGGTAAAGTTGCAGCATGAGACGTTTTCTGGTACTCGTTCTTCTTCTTAGAAACAACCTACCGACATTACATTTTCTGACCCTTAGAATTGGTCTCTTCAACACTAAGCACACTGCTTTCTCTCCTTAAAAGGCCTTCCGTAAAGCATCCCCAGATATGACACTGACATTGGTGGAAACCTCGGGGCCTCCAGTGAGGAGACAATTTAGAAAAATATTATAAAAAATCATCTTCTAGTAAACTGTTTATTTCTGCGAACCGATAAAGAGGTGTTTGATCCGCCATAACACAGGAACATCGTGGAGAGCGAAAAAATGCCAACAATAAAATTTTAACAAACTATTTGCATGTAAAAAAAATATATCTTACATTTTCTTAAGCCGTACATTTTTTAGATAACCAGCTAAGATCATGAGAACATCTCTGTTTCCAGCATCACACAGGGTTACAGGTTACGCGCAACTAGTTTGAATTGACCTCGGGTCACTGTGATATCTCCATAATACAGGTTTAAGGCTTTCTCAGTGTTACTTTCCAGAGGAATCACCCTTTTGGTAGAATTCATCTTTCGTAAAAGGGGTTAAAACCGGTTAAGTAAAAAAAAACGCTCAAATATTCTATATTCCTTATGTCAGTGCTAGCAAAGGAACCTACCTGGCATCTGCGTAATTTAACTAAAGATTTTTCTTAACAAATTATGCAGGTGCTTACTCCATAAAATAAGTTTTACCATATTTTTCTGTTCTATTTGTAATTTTTGTGCAGCAATAAACAGTGGAGACACACTATGTACCCATTCCCCACTTCGGAAAATAATACGCATTCAATAAATATAATTTTACATTATAAGGCACATCAAACCAGAGTACTTTCCAACCTTCCTCTTCCCCATCTCCTTCCCTCCCCACTACCTTCAGCCTCACATCATACCCCGATTGGGGATGCCATTATCTCACTGGCTCTAGACGGTTGGGAGCAGTCGGGACGCTTGTGCGGTAATCACTATAATATATATATATATAAACCAAATCATTATGATCCAGTCATAAATTCTATAAACATATTTTGAATTCTATTTCAAATAATTATTCATGGTAAATAAAAAAGAATAATGTGTTTATGAAATAGTATTAAAATCATTAATTATTACAACCTGATTATGATTTCTCATCTAAATTTTGAAATAAAATATAAATTATAATTTTGAAATAATTTTTTTTTTTTTAAGTTCATACAAAGCTATCTATGAATTTCATACAAAGCTGTGGTTTGACATTATATTACAACTAAAAAAATCATTTTGTTTTAAACCACAAATTTACTATGTTTTAACATCAAGCAGTTTCATTTAGATCAAGCTACATCAGGGCAATTACGTTTTTATTATTTCCCAGATGATGCTTGATCTAAGCGAAACCGGTTGGCGTTAAAACGTGATCAATTCTTGGTTTAAAACAAAGTGGTTATTTTAGAAACATTCAAAGTAATGTTTCTATCTACTGATACATTGAAGAAATACTAGTAGATACAAAGGTTTAAAAAATATCTCAGTTATGTCCTTAAAGTTTCGTTCTGATGATAGAAACGAAAAATTAAGTACAGTAGTTACACTGTTTTTTTTCTCTTCGCCGAGGGTAAAGGTCAACATAAGCATCTCAGTTCCCAACGTTATCGCATAGAGGATACTATCCCACGGGATGTCCAAATCTCGTACATTATACGGAAAGGGGAAAGATGCTGACGCTACTGGACCAACCGGTTACATATTCAAATAAGATGATTCTAATTATCTGAATTCCCTGTCCAAAAACGAGTATTTTTGAAAACGAATTTGTAAGAATTATAGATCAGTCTTTTTCGAGTGTTCGTCGCTGAAAGATTGTTTATAGATTTTACTGTACAGTTCATTTATATTTTCCTTTGGTAATTGTTGTGAAAATGTTGCCATTTGCATTGCACCATTCCCTTATATTAGTATGCGCTGTTATAAAAAAAGTGTCTTCATTTTTTTTTAACCCGGTGAGACTGTGAATAGAGTGGAATGATTTGTTCAAGCGGTTTTTTTATACGACTCTTTACAAATAATTTTTTTCGTACCTACCTAATTATGGTTTAATTCTGTGTCATCATAAATACGTGGGCAGAATAACATGTCGCGATGATGTTACAAAGACAAGGTATTATGAAAATGTAAGCTCAAACGTAATTTATAATTAACAAAACTTAACTTTCGTATTTTTTTAAAGATCACTAAAACATCGTTTAAAGAAATATATTATTCTTGAATCACCTTATGTGTTGACGTTTTGCCTCTTTCATTTCATGTTATCAGTATCTTTCTCTCTGTTCCTTTATTACAATTAAAATGTTATTCTATTGTTTTCTCATTGCTCTGTTATTTTATTTTATAATTTGTTCTTACTTTGCATGTATGAGTATATATATAACCGCATTGGTGGTATTTTTTATTTAGTTTAATTTTATACCCTGATGATAAGCGAAACTGGTCAGTCAAACAAATTAAAATAATATCCGTGGTACAAAGTTATTCTTTCATTTATTTAAAAGACTAATCATAAAAATAATTTTCGTTAATGAATATTAGGTTATTAGTTACCGATTATTAGTTTGGTTAAAATCAATACATAGTTTATACTAGGTACCTAGAAGTATTTTTTTAAATATTGCTAAAAGGACTTAATTATCTGAGAATAATTTTTTTGTTTAATCAATTAAAATTGGGTACCCGCATGCAGTTTACAAAATTTTATACCATTATCATTAAATATTTCCCTTTGTCAGTACGTACCATTGGGAACTTTTAAATTTGAAATCGACGGATAATAATAATAATACTAGAAAATAAAAACTGCTCCCGCGTGGTTTAGTCACAACACACACATCAAAAGGAACATACTGAGTTAATCGTGAAGGACCGTAATCGGAAAAAATTTTAAACTTTTGTATGTGTGAACAATTTTTCCATCGAACGTGGAAGAAGACGGCTTACGGTATTAATACAGATTTGAATAATGAAATGAGTGAAAATTATAAAACGAAAAAAAGAATCTTTTAAAATGCCTATCTACCTAACAAAGAACATAACAAAATTTATTTTATCAAACATTATTGTAGAATAATTTTATAAATAGAGTTGAAATGGGTGAATTAAAGCAACGAATATTTATTTGTAGTATTGAAATAAATAGCACAATTAGTTATTATTTTCGCGATCGGTAAAATACCTAGCGTATCACACATCAAGGCTGTATGGTACAGTTTAGCTCTCGGTAGGTACCTATCGGTCCAGGGATAAACATTATTATTTACAAATTCACCCTCCCCTTCCAATATAACCAAAGGGATGAAATACAGGGCAAGTTAGAGCGGGACATAGCACCGACTTACTTATAAATAACCGCTAAAGAGGGAAAGAGACGAAATTCGACCAAAGAAGCAGCCTCGTATCGGTTTTCGCGCGAAAGAGATGCAGGGTGCTACTGAACAAAAAGGGCATATCAATGATTTCATGCAAACTTTATCTTGCATACTAATGCTCTAAGTATTTTGTTTGGGGTCTCACGTTTGCAATCCTCTTTGTTGAGTATTGTTTTAGAGTGGACCTAGCTTAAGAGCTGTCATAATCTACAGGCGGCGTATCTTAGAGGACGGTTGCCATGGCAACGAGTTCTTATTTCTTCTCTTGGGTCGCCATGGAAACCCAGGGGGGGAGGCACCCTGCTCTATATTCGTGCAACTTTTAGGGGGTGGGGGCGCCGTTAAAGCCACCATTATTCTCTGATGATTACCCCATTTGGGAAAGCGCTGCATTCTGGGTGTATTATAAATTAAATTTTATTTCTATTTATAGCTAAAGATAGGTGAAAAGTATATAATAATGTTTTTTTATAAAACTAGATGCAACATGCAAATTTTATGTGCTTAAAACTTATTAAATAAGTAGGGTATGTACCAGGAATATGTGTATATTATTATATATCTTCTCTACACGTTTGAGAGATGTATGCATTTGGATGAAGCAAAGAGCACGCTCTAGGATGTAGGTGTGCGGGGTCAAGACTTTAAGATATTTAATTGGATAATTTATACAGCGCCATTGTTGTGAAAAAAATCCTCAGAGGAGCTTCACTAGTATTTACTATCAAATCTACAACTTATAACCAAAGACTCGGGTAATATCTAATAATAAATGACTACTTGCATTCTACGACTAACTTAATTTTAACAGCCCAAGCTTTATAATACTTGAATATTAATGTTTTTAAGTACCAACATGGTAACTATCTTTAATATAATTTCCTTTTGCAAATATGAATTCACACTGGATTTTCAGACCTTTAGCTTCTAGAATATATATTTTTTTAAATCTGTCTATGTACATATGCACTGTTATTCCCATATCCGAACCTTTTTTATCTCATGACTTATGAAAACGATCTTGATTTTAGATAGTTATAATTTGTCATTCATAATTTTCTCTTTATAAGTTAGTCTTATTAGCTTAATTAATTTAGTATGAATAATACGCACTTGAGGTAAAATACCTTAAAACTGCGCTGTGTAAGTTTACTGTTATTATTATTAAGTTTAACTCAGGTGAGTATATAAATAAAAACATACGTTCTAATCCACTTTTGGTAACTAAATAATACAATTATTTACCACAATAAGCAAACACTTTATTATTTTAATTTTTAAAAAGCATGATTAAAAGCTTGCGAATAAAAACACACGTTTCGCCTTTTTAATTCAAACTGTTTTTTAAAATTTTGGTATAATAAAAGTCAAAAACTAAAAAATTCGATTCAGCTGAATAAACTTTAAAACCATAAATTAAAAGTACAATTTTAAGTCCCGATGAAGATTCTGCTGAATCGAAACTAGATGACATGTACCAATATAAAAGTGGATTAAAACAACGTGTGTTTTTAATAAATTGATTCAATTATTGTATACATACCTAACACATTCATAATTATGATGAGAGTTTTCCCTTTGCTTTAAATAAAGGCTTTTTTTTGAACACACAGGATTGTTTTTTCTGTGTAGATAGAACACGTACCTATCTAGAATAAAAACGATGGATGCCTGTTGATGATCGTTAGATCATCTACTGTCTCTCGTATCCGGGTTGGGCCTATCTCTTAGATTGTGTTTCTTTGAGTGGCTGAATTTCCCGATTCTGAACCTTCATATCATGAGGCATCTTAGACATTGTAATACAGCCAGTGAGGTGATGTCTCCGGTTGTCTGTTAGTTTCCTTTTTTCACTTTTTTCCGCCTTCCTTTGTCTGCAACGCGTTTACTGCACTTTGTTTAATTGAGTACCATCACATTTCTGTAAATTTCTAAACTCCATTGGTAAAGACAACATTGCTCCGGTGACATAGCGGTGACCAGCCCTACGATAGAACTGGACTTCCCAACTTGCCAACATCCAATCGACCATTTAGAGTGGCCCAAAAAGTTAGAGAACTGCTGTGTTGGAAACAATTTAAAAATACATTTTATTAGATAATAAATGCGTTATTACATATTTTTTGTATTTATATTAGTGAAACTACACTACCGTGGAAAAAAACTTTAAGCTTAGTGTTAACACTCATTATTTTAATTGAATAACCCAATTTTGCCATATCGACTCCAACATGTATGTGACGATGTATGAATGTGGATGAAGCAAGGAGTGTGTGCCAAGACCGATTTGTTTAACGTTCCATCCTCTCTTATTACTCTTGCGGGATAACGGCGTGGTTAGTTAGTCGTTTTTTTTTCACAGTGAATACCGCACAAGAGTCTCAACTGCTTTCAACCGTCTAGAGCCAGTGGGACTATGGCATCCCCAATCGGGGTATGTTGTGAGGCTAAAGGTAGTGGGGAGGGGAAGGATATGAGGAAAGGGGAGGTTGGGAAGTACCAGGCTATTCAGATATAGTCATCAAACACGGCTAAAGTAATTTCAAGCAACGTTTCAATTCTGAATGGTGATCTTTCACCAGGGCGATATTTAGAATATCTACCACTCTGGAACGTGCCGCAAATATACTAAAATTTATTAATTTATATTAATTAGTTACAAAATTTAAAAAAAGTTTTAAAATTTTAAAGCTACACGTCAATGTATTTTCTAGGTCTATAAAGTATTCAAATATCGTCTGTTTAAAGAAATAATAATAACCAATAATAATTGTTTAGTAAAAAAATTATAAGAGTGAACGTACGAAATTACTAACATATGCTTAAATTTGGTATTCACTATATAAAAATACCACCCCACCCCATAAACTTTGCTTTATTTGGAACTATTGTGTTAATTCCATCAAAATATTCCGTTCTTAGAAATATATGAAATTCTAGTCCCTCGTATCAATTTCTAAGCCAACGCTCAACAAATGAATTTTACATACCTACGAAAATTCTTATCAATAATACCAATAAATAAGTTTTGAATAATATCTCAATAATATTCTATCTGATACCCTTCCGACGGTAATAAAATTAACATATTCCAGAGCCTTCAATGAATTCCCAGAATAAGGTTCTACCTACGCCTATCAAATATGATGCCTCCTCATCTGTAGGCTGGAAACAACCTTTAGATACTAGATATACAGTTACCAGTTACCCGGTGGGCTCTCTTGAGATAAGCACTGAGCTTGCCACATTCAAAGTTTCGCAGAAAGGTTATATAGTTTAATTATGGGTTTTGGGGGTTGTAAGAAGAGGGCCGGGGGGGTGTTGGGGGTTCGTGGAGGGGGTGATTAAACTTTGCCCGGGGCTGAGGTCTGAGGGTCGGGGTTTGGAGTATTGGCTATAGTTTAGACAGGGGGAGAAGGATGCTGGATGGCGGCTGCAAAATGGGCGAAATATGAAGATCAATATGATTTCCAAGAACTGAGGACTGTTGGGGTTTCTCTTAGTATTTAATGTCCCAACAAAATATAATATTAATTCCAAAATCTCAGCTTATCGAAAACATTTAAATAGATATTAAAACACATATTGAAATATTGAGGCTTTATTTGAATTTACTAACCTAACTCAATTTTTAAATACATGAGTCCAGATTCTCTACATACTCGTAGATTTTTTTGTAGTTTTGCTATATTGTCTTAGTACTTTTGGGGTATTGATACACATTTACTCATCATAGTTTTTTTTGTACTTTAATATCATGCAGAATTCTATTTATGATTTTTATGATTTTTATGATTTTTTTTATTATTGCTTGTACCTATTATGATTCTCATGGTATTGACTTGCATCTGCCTTGATGGGAAACGCTGAAAAACCTTCCGACACTGGTCAGTACGGAAAACAAATCGCCACAAGCTCAAAACTCAAAACTTAAAATTATTTACTAAATATTAAAATAATATTAGAAAATTATGAAAAACAGTTTGTTGCGACCGATATTTGAGCTCAGCACTTTTCGTTAACAGTCTGCTCTAACAAATGTGCTATAGCACCAACGTGTACGTACCACAAATAGCGTTTTGAAAATTTTTGTTTTACTCTCCGTGATAGGCAACCATCTTTATTGAACGCACTCTAAGTGTTTTAATTACAAAATTACCACTACAATTTTCTCTTATTTATACACGTGTTTTCAATTTAGGAAATTCACAAGAATTTTTGACATAATGACTACCAAAGAAATAACATTTTCATATTTTTTTGTGATTTTTAAGTGCTTTTGAAAAATAACTGGTTGGTGGCCAAATGGTCCAAAGAATCGGGTTCGTACACAGTCGTCGCGGCTTCAACCCTCTGCTAGCTGATTCCTCCATCAATAAATATTTTCCGCTGGGAATTTTTAAATGATGGGAGCCGTAGAATCAAAATATTATCAGATATTTTTTAAGCCAGCAATGTTGATATTTCTTTTTTAAATAGTTGTATTGGTACACACCTAATAATAATATTTGTTTATCGTTGTTTTCGTGAAAATCACCTCGAGGGCGCTAAGTGTAAGTTTTCGATATATATATTTTATTCAATACCCATAACTTTTGTTAAGGTATTCTTAAATAACCACATTTCAGTGCCAGCTCTAAATAATGCGTTTACTTGAAGCTTTGGATCCCATCTGATTAAAAATTCAATCCACTTTAACGATATGAGTCCATCGTAAAGAGAGTTGCCAGGTAATCACATTAATGGAGTGGCGACGGCACGCAACAACTATCCCCGGCCGCCATATTGCAAATCGTTAAGTTTATGTTAATAATAAAGAGACATCTATGTTCCTGATAATCAAGTTAAGTGACTCGGAAAAGCTGCGCTGATGTCGTAATAAGCTTCTTGCATGCATTTTTAATTTCTTCAAAAATATTCTTACGTAAGGATTTTTCTACTAAGGATACGGAAATCTCAAAAAAATAAAAAACATCATAATTTTTGTCAATAACTTAATTGAGTGAAAACCTATGTGATTTAAACTCGTGATTTCACTACGTAAAAATAAGTTTAGTTTCAAAAAAGAGAGACAAACATTCCCAAGTTACGAATAACCTAACTATAATTGATTTCCTCCTACTCGATGCGATGACGAACGACTTGGCCAGCAGAAGAGGGCACCCGCGACGCCTGAGAGAGGACCAGGCACTTTGAACCACTTGGTCACTTACGCGATTAGTTGTTGTAATACATAAAAAAGGTTAAAAAATAAATTAAAGATTTTAGCTAGCATACATTCATTGTTTTTACAAAGGTGTGAACAATTAAATTATAACTCCAGTAATTAACAGCGTAAAAACATCTGTTGACTGTGGGGACTCTTTTTATGAAATTTGTGTGATTTTTAAAACGTCAATAAAGAACATTTTCAACGCAGTTTATTCGAAATGCTTGAAATGTGATATTTTCTAAAAATTGTCGTTGCTCTAAACATGTTTTAGATAGAAAGCTTCCTAAACCGAAAAAAACTTTATGCAAGTGGCTCATCCGTTATTCACCATTGCGAATATTGACATTGGCATTTTAAACCGGCCATACAGTTTGCATAAACAGTGTTCGAAGACGCGATTGAAATGTGTACTTTTATTTAATTGTGTAGGTACCTACTGGTTCTCGCAAACATTGTACATGGAATATCGTGTATTGTCCTCTTGTTCATAGCTCTGTCGCACCTTTTTAAAAGTTATATGCGTTATTTATGAGATGATAGAGTATAAAAATAAACTAATTATTTAAATAAATTGATTAGGTGCTGGAACAATAATTTCCTTTGTGAGTACATACGACCGTACATGTGTGAACTTTTTAAATTCAGAACTGATTTTAGGTTATAAAGATTATTGTTTTTTTCATAATCTTTTTAAATCCCTACCTGCCTAATACAGAACTTCCCTTTAGTGTATTTTAGCAGACATTATTTTATATTTGAAATGGGCAGATTAAAGCAACTAATATTTTTTCTTGGCAAGTCAAGTTACATCTCGTGACTAGCATAATTATTTTCATATGGGTAAATACATTATTTTTATTTCTAATACCTGGCTACCCTTGAGTTTCAACACTCGAAAATGTTATATTTTGAAATAGTACAAGAAACATATTTGATCATTTTTTTAATATATTTTTTACTCTTCCACTAGGAAGATTTTCTCGTTCTAAGACATATGGCGTCTTGTCTTATTTAAAGTGTACGTGTGTTACTGAATATTTAATTAAAATATCATATAGTATATTTACGGTACGTTCCTGAGTGGTAGGTACTATCAGTATCGCCCTGGTGAAAGACTACCATTCAGAACCAAATCTTCGCGCGTTGTTCAAAATAACTTTTAGTGAGGTTTAGTGTTTAGTGAGGCGATCTGAATAGCCAAGTTCTTCTCAACATTACTCTTCCCCATATCGTTTCCCTCATCACTTCCTTAAGCTTCACAACAGAGCCCAATAGGAGATGCCACTATCCCGCTGGCTGCTGGCAATAAGAACTTTTCGGATGAACCTATTAACATAAGAAATATGCATATATATTATATTTTCCTAGAAACCAATCACTTTGTGGTTTGAAATATTTAATAAAAATGAAATAATAACTTTGTATACCACAGATTTTATTTTATTTTTTATAACCGACCAGTTTTGCTTAGCCTAAGCATCATCAGGGTACAAAATAAACCCCTAAGTGAAAGAAATATGTATGACCATATATAACCACACACTATGTATACTTTTGTTTAGTTTAATTTTGTACCCTGATGATGCTTGGGCTAAGCGAAACCGGTCGGTCATAAAATTTTTAACAAAATCTGTGGTCTTATACAAAGTTACCATTTCATTTTCATATATATATTATTGTAAAGTCAAAACACCGTAAGTACATTTTTACCTACCTACAAAAAAATTCTAATATCTGATCTTCAAAGATTCATTAAATTCATTGGAGTCCACTGCACATATCTCTGCAGCATCCTCATTCCCCAATACCTTGAGAGTGCTCCGGGGAACGCGATCCTGTTTCAGTACAACAAATAAATGGAATTACTTCAGGCTCGGTTGTGAACAAACACTCCGCACATCCCCTGGCAAACACGTGAGCTTTCTGCACTCCGTACAAGGGAAGATCGCAATCATTAAAAGGGACCCACTTAGAGAAAACACCTGATCATTCGTATTGATGACCGATCCGATTAAACTTTTGTCGTAACTGTTTTGATGAATGTTCGTTTGCTGGTTTTGTGATTTTGGTTTTGTCGATAGGACTAATTCCTCTCCAGAATGGGGTGGGTGGGGAATGGAGACAATTTTAGAAGCAAGGCTCAGAGACAAAACGATGATTCTAACGTCTAGGAGTTCTTAGTTCAGTTTGAATATAAATTTAGGTACCCTATTATATACGATAAATAAGTATCCTTTAGTTAGACACAAATTTTTAATTTTGTTTTTAAAGATTTTTTTTCTTTCGTCCTCCATACGAAACCAAAAGTTTATGTAAGAAAATGACATAACAATGTTGATAGTGATTCGAAAAGTGTTGGTGATCTGTAAAGTATTTAATACTGTAAGATGACATATGTACTTAACGTGTTCGCATTCATTTTCTATGAATGTATAGTTTAATATATTTTTTAATGAAGTCATATTATATAAAAGTTAAATTCACTGAACATTATATATTTTCGTAGAAAGTAATTACTTTGTGGGTTGACATATTTAAAGAAATGAAAAAATAACTTTGTATAAGATCACAGATATTACGTTATTTTTTATGACCGACCGGTTTCGTTTAGTCTAAGCTTCATCAGAGTGCACAATAAAACTAAACAAAAAATACAAAGTGTGCGGTTATATGTACATATAGAGGGAGAACAAAATATAAAATAACAGAATAGTGAGAAAAGAATACAAAAAAATAAATTATTACAAAGGCATAGAGAAAAGAGACAAACCTTCAGAACCGGTCGGTCATAAAAATTTTTAATAATATCCGTGGTCGTGTAGAAAGTTATTTTTTTCATTTCTGTGAACATCATATATGAATCATTTCGTGCTGTTTACTTTTTGATTTTTGGTTGTTACAATCAGGAAACTAATGAAACGCCAAAGATGCCGTATTATAAGACAAAATATACTTTGGGTATACTACACTTAATCCTTTATCTACATACTTTTGAAAAATCATTTAATAAAATTATCTAAAGCCATAAAACGAATACCAATTACAAATGACGACCATTTCCCAAAGGCTTTTAATTCCAATCATCACTTCATGTCGAGGCTACCCTTATTCTAAGCCAGGGAGCAACCCCTACGGGTCTGTAACTAGAATTTGAAGCTATCTTAGTTACGGTCGGGCATGTAGATAAGAGTCCCAAGTAACATTATGGACGAGGAGGCTACGTCTATAGACGCCCACCGCTCTACTGCTAGTTTCACGTGTACATAGTAGAATACCTTCCATCCGCACGTGCGAGTGGCAGTAAATTCTGTAGATTTACATTGTACAAGTTCTACTGTTCCCACATAGAAATCCTTTCGGTCAAATACCCAGGGCAAATGTACACTAAATATTCACTTATTTATTTGGTAAAACCATGAATTTTGGCCAACAGCTTGGCAGCAGGTTTCTTTGGACGCCTCATAGGATATTGGAATAATAACATATGTGGCGCAAGGAGAGTCTGGAGAGATACGTGTAAGGTTCTATTTAACTTAGATATTTGTCCCCACACCGTCTTACGGCAACATTAATGTTCCCGACATGCAATTTTAGCGATGGCATTCTACTTTTAAGAAAGCTCATCAACAAATCAATTTTTTCTTGCATTACATTTCTATGAATATACATGTACTTATATGATACCGCACAAAAGTTCCAACTTCCCGTAACCTGTCGAACGATGTTATCCCCATTTGAAAAATGTTGTTGGACTGAAAGAAGCAAGGGAGGAAAGGGTTATGGGTGAAGAGAAAGAGGATGATTGGTGAGCACCTAATTATTAAAATCTGGTCATTGAACACAGCTAAAGCCATTTTATTTATGTCTGAATAGTTATTTCTGATTGCGATTCTGAGAGAACATTCCACTATGAAAATAGTCGTGAATGTAATAATGTATCTATATTATTTCATATAAATTTCAAAATAACTTGAAATTTATATTTAGTATTTACAAATTCTTGACTGAGTCCAACCCCAATGTCCTCCCTCACTAGTAATAGTAATACTTTTCAATATACATTTTAAGGATATTTAAAATTATTATATGCGTCATTCTTTTATGATTATCTATTTTATAATTATTTGTTAGATGAAAAATTATTCATTTAGTGATTAATTAATACTTATTTTATATCACAGTTTTGCTTTCTGAATCTATAAAAAATAATAATACATATTGTATTTATGTCGTCGAGCAAATAAATGAATTTACTTAATTTCAACGGGAATGATATCTTGGCATTATACGCCACGGTCATGTTGATATATTCGTCAATTATATTAAAGCCATGAAATGTATTATCATTCCGTAGTTATTTCTGAATCTCCCGGTGCACAGGGTTTTCATAAACACTCGTAGGGACCTGTACGCCTGGACATATATTATAAAGACTTAATCCTTCGGGAACCCTTGCGTAGTATCGCCGGCTATTTAGTTTTAGCACTAGAAAATCTGCTAGATTGTCTGTCATTAAACTCTTGGTAGAAACACTCCTCCCCGGGTTTCTCCACTCTAACAATGTTTAACTTAATTTGTTTGAACTCTTCTCATTTATGTGTTTCCTTTCCCATTTAAATGGAGTTGGAACTTTGAAGCCAACTGTATGATTACTTTTTGCTTTTAGTGTCAGCGTTTTAATGAATGGAATCTAACTTTACAAATAATCTCTAACTTTGTGTTTTAAAATAAAGTTCGTTGTTTTATGTTGGTGATTTTTTTATAACCTCGTAAAATAACTCAATACATTTCACTATTTGATTAATCTCTTCATCTGATAGGCAACTTGAAAATATATGTAGGTACCTATAAATTAGAATATTATATTTATTTATTTTAACTTGGCAACCTAATTTCTCAACTGCAAGTAGGTATAAGTTTTAATTACCAGGAGTCAGTAAGACTATGGCACCCCCAATTTCGGTGAATGTCGTAAAGAAGGAAAAAAGGTGTTAGAGGAAATTTAAAAAGTGAAAGCTAATTTAATAATATTTTCGTAGAAAGCAATTATTTTGTGGTATGACATATCTAATGAAAATTAAATAATAACTTTGTATGCAATCACAGATTTTATTTTAATTTTTATGACCAACAGCTTTCACTTAGCTTAAGCATAATCAGGGTTCAAAAATTAAACTAAATTTAAAAAATATGTAGTGTGTAGTTACTCGTATATATACTCGTACATACAGAGAGAGAATACAATATAAAATTAAATAAGAGAAAAGTAAAAAAACAAAAGAATATTATTTAAATTATAACAAAAGAACAGAGAGAAAGAGACAGATAATATGAAATGAAAGAGGCAAAACGTTAACTGAGAAGGTGATAAAAGAATAAAGAGAAATTCAATGAGTTTTCGGGAAATATACCTAATTTTGGACTACTGGACAAATTCAACTGATAATTAAGAATATGACTTTTAATTTGAATAGCTTTTTTATTGCTAGTATACATCTAGCATACAAAGTTATTATTTCATTTTCATTCAATTTAATTATGATTCGTATATCTTACCAATGCAATACCAAGATTATCTTGCACTACGTAATCCATATAATTTCACAATGTCAAAATAACCAAAAAAAATAATGTTTTCCATTCATCGTTTTTTTTTAACAATTGTAACTATTATATACCTTTCATGGGTAGAGGTGGTTATGGCAATTATATTCTTCCGGTAACTATTTCATAAAATAATTTTCAATTTGAATGCCAATGATGATGAATATTACCTATCCAAACAAAAAACCTTAAAACATCACAATTTTAATGTACACTAAACATTATGAGAATTGGGAATAAATGAGAATTTGACATGAAACAAAGGGATAACATTTCCATCTTATGATATTTTCCTTCCTTTTCGTTTTCCTGAGAAACAAAACAAGGACCTTTCTGCTTCCCACCCTTTCGGGAATAATGCTTCCTGCACGGGAAGGAAGCATAAAGCAAGGAGACGGTCCAACTATTGTTCTAGTAATTATAATTATTGTCCTGCAGGATAACGGCGACGTCACTGTTCCTTGGCCTTTGTGCAGATTAAGTTATGGCCACCAACTCCACTGCTATTGTTGAATGAGGATATTATTTGATTATAATGGAATGTTGCCGCATTCAAATATAAGATTTGCTAATGATAAAAATCTTTTCGATTTTATAACTTTTTGCAAACGAAGGTTTTTGCATATGATAAGGTCGTATCACTGAAGAAATAAACCGATAGAAGTGTATTGTGGGTGAATCCATGTACCCAAGGTAAGCTCATTTTTTCCTTACTTCAGTTCAAATATATAAAACATTTTGAAAAATTGAATTTCTTTCTTGAACAGACAATCAATTTGATTAACCTGTATGGGGTATCAGAGTTTTAAAGTCTAGCCTTGTGAATTGGCGACACCTGTTTTCTTTGAAATCAGTATAAATCACGCCTCTAGGGATTATATAACTCGTTATTTTTCCATGTTTTATGATACAATAAATAACAATACACGAGTATTCAAACTTTGCCCGAGATTCCATTAATTACAATTATAATTTAAAGAATGGTTTTCAGTTGCTATCCTGTCATTTTAATCCACCGCATATTTCTTGTTTATTTTCCGCGAGAGGCATCTATTTTTATTTTGTTGTAAGAGAAGATTTTCTTCAAACTAACTCGACTGTCTTGGGTAAACTCCTTTACCTTATTTTACGGAAAAATCAATGACTTATGTGTAGTCTAGAATAGATATTTAAACAAAAAAGTTTAAAACAATATAATATTTACTTACACGGTTTTAAGTGCCTAATATATCTCATGTTATATATCTAGACACTATTTTATGAGTAATGGACAATCTAAGCCAAGTGAATGTACCGTATAATATAGGCATGTAGGTTAAGCGCACTGTTGCAACAACATGGAAGCCTTTGTCATAACACAACCTTCCTAAGTAAGTCCTTTCGCGTCATGTCAGTCCTAAGACGAGTTTCAAACACTAGCTTCATTGAGCTTACATACTGAATTCACTCCTATTTTGCTTTTTGATGAACTTCGTCATATTTGAAATAGATTTTACAAAGGTGCTTACTTATGAAATTACAACTTAAGGTCTAGTTGTTTGATTACCCCTCAAAATTAATAACGCGAAATTTTGACCAGTCGGTAGCTGAGTGGACAAACGCGTCGGATTCCCATCCGGGCGTTGTGGATTCAACTTCTCTGTTAGCTAAGTCCGCCATCATCAAATAAGCAACATCTTCCACTTATTATGATGGCAGTAGGAGTTTTTTTTTAATATTGTCAGGTTATTCGTTACCCGGGAAGGGTTTGTCTTTCATTCAATAATTAAAAAAAAGTGACGCTCATTGTCTATTTATGACGATGTTAAATGTGGAGTTTAAACACCTGGGAAAAAGTGAAAAGTTTTAATATTTCAAATAGAATTAGCCTCTTAAATCTGTATGCTTTCTTTTAAGTTGGAAAAAAAAAAAAATGAAAACTAAATAAATTGATGAACAAAATAATATTAATGGTTTTCAAATAATTATGGGATCCCTAAAAATTACAATATATAAAAAGGTTTTGGTAGCGCAATTTGGAGAGACGTTACTTCCGGAAAGAGAAGAGGCTCCGAGTTCAAGTCTCGGCCGCAACCTAATTTATTTCTTCTGTTTCATAATTTGTTTTTTTATTGTTATTTTTTCAATCGTCTCCTAACACAGTTTTTCCCCAATATCTAAAGAGGGCAAAAGTAAAACATAATTTTAATGTAAAGAAATCATAATAAACAAAAAAAATACAAGTAAAAGGTGTATAAAGATTGAACATGGCGAGTGTAAAAATTATTTTATTTAAAATTATGTGGGTTGTTTTGTACCTAACAGTCACTATTGCACGTACCCCAAGAGATAGTGACAGAACTCTATATATGTACATCTAAGCATATCTAATGTAGATGCAGCTTCATTGAATAGATCTATCGTTTTATATATTAGTGTGTGTTTTTTATGCGGAAGTTCTGACATTCGGTGTGTAAAACATCACATAGTGCCTCGAACGAATATAATTACTTGGGGGAAACACGTTGATATCCTTTAGTATGTAGGGGTTATAAATACCTCTAGAAATCAACTAGTAAAAATGTTTACCCAAAAACATCTTCCGGTAGGCTTGATGGTAGAAGGACACAAATAAAAATCTAAATCTTACTCGAATTGGTTTCAGCTATGTTTAATGAACCAGGCACTAACTTTCCTCTTTCCTATCTCCATTCCTTCCCTGCTTCCTCGATCCCTACAACATTTTACAAATTGGGGATGAGCATTGTCTCACTGCCTTCGGGCAGTTGGTGCTCTTGTGTGGGAAAAGAGATTTTAAAATTCACAGTTCATTAGGGGGTGTAAGGATACTTTTATAAAAGTGGTTTGTATGGAATCCAGGTTTAAAAAAACTGGTTGAAAGCTGATTGGGCGCTTTTCACGTTCCCTTACTATGAAAAGTGCAGCAAACTGCAGCCAGAATTGAATCAGTGTCTAATCAAGCAGTCTCCTTGTCGGTGCACGCTTGTTAGAAAGTTCCGGAGAATGGCGCACCCGGCAGTACCGACCTAGCTGGTAGATCTGGGTGGCTCTACTGGGCGGAATACAATTACGGGGTCCGCTAAACGGTCAAGTCTAAGCCGATTAATTGACGGCCCTGCATTTTACCTGGGACTCGGGTAAAATGCAGTCGGTATTTGTGCTAACAGGGGAGGACTTAAGATTGTACAGATGAAATAGTACTATTTCAGAGGAAAATATACTTCGGTGAGAGAGCACAATTCAAAACAGAAACGACAGAGTTTTTTTAACTCAGTAAAGCTGTGTATGCATGTAAATTTTCGTTCATTTTTTAATTTAGGAAAATTGCATGTCTTGCAAAAAAAAATTTTTTGTGGGTAAGAACTTTTTTCATGTATTTATCTTTCATCTTTTCTAGTGGTGAGAAGAGCCACTATGTTCTCCAATTCGCATGCTCCCTGGTTTTTTAGTAACCAGGTCTGAAAAAGCAGGTATGTCCAACCATTTCCATTCCCCTTCTTTATATTATTAAATTGTTTTATTGACTCACCTTCTCTGTTGCAACTTATCCAGTTCAACATTCATTGCCGTAGACTCAGAAACAATGAATTGCTGTTCCTCAATCATCACAATACTAATTATGGGTATAATTTTCCAATGTTCAGAATGTCAAGACTTGTTCAAGCCATGGTCTTGAAATTTTTGGTAGCAGTCTAAATTATTTTTGTCATTCTTTACGACTCTACCAAAACTTTGACTGGACCATGGCTTGAATGTTCCTCTTATGTTTATTTTGTCATCGCTTCATTTATTATTATGTATGTGCTATTCCTTCTCTGTTGCTCTTTTTTCCATTTCGTGTTTTATATGTCTTTTTTGTAATTGGACTTTAGTCCGTTAATTTATAAATAAATAAATATCTTCCAGTATCACAACATTCCTAAAAAACAGATATAATACAATTTCACTGACTCTGAGTAGTTAGAACTTTTAGAAAAACTATATTTTTAATGTAGGAGTATATTGTTTTCTCATTGTTCTGTTATTTTATTTTATATTTTGTTCTCTCTCTGTATGTATATATAAACGTATACTTTGTATTTTTTTTAATTTGTACCCTGATAATGCTAAACAAAACCGGTTGGTCAAAAAATTAACATAATATCCGTTGTCTTATACAAAGTTATTTTTTCATTTCTTTGTATAAAAGATTCGTCAATTTCACTATCGAAATCCTGATACCCAAACCAAACTGTCCAAAAATACATGGACATCGATATTCGTTTTGAATCATTTTGTCTGTTTTTTGATTAAAAAGTTTTGGTTTTAACACAAGTTTATTCCACATCTCACTTTTTGCCAAAAAAATTCTTTTTCAGGATGAACAATAATTTTTCTGAAATTCTTTAATATGATTTTCAAAACGTAATGCGTATGATTTTTATTTATATTACATAACAGGTATTCATTTCTCCTTCTAATTCACACCTGTCTCTTAGTCATTTTGCGACACGTATCTCCTTCGTGAAGGTAAAGCCAAAGTTTCAGTTCGGGAACTCCGCACTTGTTTCTCTTTAGTGGAAACTACAAGATAGTCCGCTAGTTCGTTTTATTCCCAAACTCACAGGACTTTAATGTGGATGTCTGATTAAAACTACCCTCTACAAAAATACGGGGTACTTTTTCTTACATGAAATTTGTTATTAAAGTTCTATCGAATGCCCTTTTACTTAACCCGTAGAGGAAACTGTAGTTTTTCTTATGTGCAAACGGTATTACAAATAGCACCAAGTAAAAAAGTTGATTTTCTTGTGTGCTCTGTGTGTTTAGTTGAAGTACTTTTGATAAAGTGTTTCTTGCTTGGAAACTTTCTTGATTTGTCAGGGATTCTCCTTAACTTGAACAATTTGAAACCGGGGTGAAAATACAAATCGGCACTGTGTAACGTTTTTCCCACAACATTGTTGTATCGAGACGGATTATTAGATGAACACAACACTAATTCGGATATTTTTTAGATCTGTCTTGACTGCCAAGCTCGTGAAGCAAGTTCAACGTGTATATAAATCAATATGTATTACAAAACATGAGATGTACATGACGTTCATTAACTCGCCTGAGAATTAAAATTATTTTCTCCAAACCCTACTAACAAAATAATTTTCTTTTTATTTGAAGAAATGAAAGAATCAAAATGTTTTTGTATCATTCTTGTACATTTAAATGTATATATTTTAATTCTGCATACTACATTAATAAAATGATGTTGCAAGCTAAAAAAAGTTGAGTTGTCCTCGAATTTCAAAGTTGGAAAAAGGTGTGCAATTTTAATGAACTCCTTAATGCACCGTTCGATAGTTTTTAAAAATTTAATAAGACTTTTATCGCCTCATTCTTACATGATCACTAGTGAGAGTGGGGAGGAGTGGGTGTTCGAATATTGTATCTAGGATGGTATTATTTTATAGTAATCCTCTCATAGTGATTATTTTTTGTTTCATCTTCTGAATTTTGAAGATGAAGCTCCGGAAAATTTCTATGTTTCATTCTCAAATGAATACCTAATAATATTTTGTCCGCATTTTGAGAATTACCCATGTCGCACTTTCAAATTATCTTTCGTCTGATTGGTCGCAGTCCCGAGGGTGCAAGCGAGACCCAGATGGAAGATATGTATGTAGATGTTGGTACTTGTTACAGATTCTATCTCACTCACACCCTCTCCAGAAATTTAACATCTTTCAGTACATTGATCCTTGGGGGCCAGACTTTTCAATATTGGTGTATGATCTTCAGTTCCATAAAAAAATAAGCTGCTACTGTTTTTAAAGCACTATACGAGTATATCGTAATATAGAGATTTTAAACGGTGCCAGAAAATATTTCTCCCTATTCCTGTGCATTTATGAAGGGATAATCTTTTCTACCCGGTGAGCGATAAGCGGGCTGCCTTTTATTACTGAACGCTTTTTTGTGTATATATTTATATGGAAATACATATTTTTTTTACTAGTAAAATTTTGAAGACTGAATTTTTTGTGCTTATAGCAATCTTTTATGTAAGATTTTTCACCAAAGCTAGGGTGAGAATAAGAAAAAAATTAGGCCGAGGTTGAAAATAAACGGATTCTAGTTGGATTCTAACTCGGAGTTAAATGTTTTGACTAAATCTATTACATGTTTTCGAAGTGGAGAAATGTTTGAATCTGTGTTAATTATGCTATTCCTGACAAACTAAGGACGTTTAGTGAATCGTCGACGCAATGCATTCTAAAATGTTATTTAAAAATACTATCAAGAAGTAACGAAAACATTTAAACAGCAAAATTATTTTTTCAAAAACAAAATAATTGTAATATAATATGTGCCTGTGGATAATGAAATTTCTTAATTTATTCATTACAAATATAATCATTGGGATTTTTCAAGTCACAAACTAAATCAAAACAATAATATAAAGGAGGATAATGTAAACGATATTAAAAACAAAAACAAAAACTCTTTGAAAAACTCGTCTCTTTCATGTAATTCCCGTTCGTCCCACCGGTCATCTTCTCCCCAACTTATCTCATCTGCAAATCCTTCCTCCCTCCTGTCCTACCCTTAAAGGGTTTCGCAAAGCCTTTTCAAATAAGATAGGTCCTTGTGAGAGGAACTTAAACCCTCAGGAGAAAGGGTGGCTCTGAACTCTGAATATTGTATGGCGCCGCTTAATAGGCGCTATTAAAATACACATTAGATTTTGCACTTTAATAACATTTGTTCCATATATTCAACAAAGGTAGTAAAGAGGATCACTGATGTGTTGGGCTGGCGACGTTCTGCGAGGAGTTCAGAGCCTGCGCCGTCGGGGAAATCGGCTTCGGCCACAAATCTTGACATTTCAAAATAACAAACTTTCCTTTTTTCTTTTGTAAATCAACTAAAGTGGCTATTTATCGTATTCAAAGCAAATTTACTTAAACAATGTTGTATTATAATGTATACTATATCCAACAAATCCTTTGAATATTGATGATTAGAAGCAGGTTACGTTTTTTTTTTTAAAATAAATATGGTGATGATTAATATCTATGTGAGTACAGTTTTACATAAATTGTTGACAAGACCAAATTTGTCACACACATATTAATTATTGTCACATTATTAAATAATCACATAACTATAGGGTCACATTATAAATGCACACGACAACAAACAAAAACTGTTTCGTAACTGGGATATGAACACGTAATGTAAAAAATATTAATAAGTTATGCGGTTTAATAAGTTACGAAGTTTTCAAAACTGAATAGATCTCATATTTTACCAAATGATTCATCAACCTGTAATGTGGCTTCACCTGGGCTTATTTATGCCTTGTCCTCTGACGCAAGCACAGGTCGAGTGGGAATACGTATATACTTACAGTATTAAGTTCGACCTAATCAAAAACCATCTTCTAAGCGATTTTCGTGGAAATTTCCGTCCATTAGTCATCACACGGAAAGTCTCAGTTACATGTATAATTAATTACAGGTAAGAGTACCTTCCAAAAGGTTGTGCGCATTATATTTCACAAAATTCATGACCGCCAATAAATTCCCACCCTGCCCCCCACCTCCCCCTGCCGCCAGCGCCCGGTGCCCACCTATCCGGCAGAGACCCTTTACCATTATCAAGGAAATGGCGGAATATGAAGAAGGGATGCTAAACTAATGTTCGGTGGAGAAAGGCTCGAATAAATTAACCCCATTATATTTTCAGTGCCGCTGAAGTTATTTTCTTTTTACAATAGTTTAATAAGTTTCCACTATTATTTTCAGGAAAAACTTTCAAATTTATATAAGAACAAATTTTTCTAGTCGCACAAGAATCCTGTTTTCTTCATTGGATATCAACACCATTTTTACTCAACCTTTTTTCTTATTAAGCAAATATAGCACTTAAATCAAGCAATATTGTGTCTTTTGCTAATAGCTAAGTTCCGTGGCTGACGGTAGAAATTAAGTATTTAGCTTAAAATATTAGCGTTCACCTTGAAAAGTTGTGCAAAGAATGACATCGTCTGAAAGTCGATTGAGCTACGGCATAGGTACCACTGGTAATGTTAAATTTAATTCACACTTTAAATATAATACAACAACATCTTTAGTTTAGTGTTATCGTTCCTCTTATTATTTGTGTAAACCTTAAAGTAACCCCGTGTCATATATAACTCAGAAACTCACTGTAGATGGCGTCCTCCTCTATCCGGCCCCTTATATAATAAACACCCTAACGATACAACGTGCCTCTATATCTCACCCTCAAACAACAACACAAACCAAAACAAAATTGTTCTTCGCAACCCCTTACATACGACCTGTTTTCGTTTGAACTCACCCACTCTTCACTTTCGCGACGCTCTCGCGATAGTTGCCAAAGTTAAGCCCGGAGGAAATGTCTGAATTCGTGTGGTGGTTATAAGTTCTGCCCTCAAATTTGAGATAAATGGGCGGTGAGGTGGGGAAAACTTTGCGCAGAACTAGGGGTGGTTCCGTGGTAATTTCTTATACAAAAGGCTCCGAGGGAAACACGTACAAAGATGATGTGTGGGTTCCGGCAAACGCTCAAACTGCTTTTCAAATTAAAACTTCGTGGCCATGCAAACCCCTGCGTGGGAACTGGGAGGAATGCAGAATCTTATTTTAAGATAAGACAAGTTATTTATTTAACCCGACATACATTAAATTACACATTGAATCATTCCAAATTAGTTAAATCCTTGCGCAGAACGACATATTTCATTCAAATTGTTTAAAAAAAAAAGATCATATCCAGTGGCGGCTCGTGAGTTTTAAGTGTGCTAGAGTGCTAAGATTGAAAAATACGAATTGATCTACCTCAAAGGTTAAATTTATAGCGTTTTTCAGTTTTTTTGTTTTTGTTTTAACTAACACAAAAAGAAGTAGAATCATTCACTGTAGGTACACAATCATTTTTACTAGGCAAAAAGGTTGTATCTGGAAAAAATACATATTCGACTTCTTTGAACGTTGTCTGAACAACTGTCTTTAAATCTTCACGTAAAAACTTAAACAAAAATAACAGCCTCTTACACGTCCCATTTTCATTTTTACAAGTAGGAAACTGACTTCTGACTTCTGAGATATATAAGTGCGTATTGATTACACTATTTGCTAACTACAAATGATTTTACTTTTGAAATCAAAAAAGCAAAAAATATAAGCAACATGTTTTCGTGTAACAGATTTCATTCCCCTTAAAATTATACTTTTCTCCCTTAAATTACCACCCTTACTATTTTATGTAAATTGTCAGTAATTCACAACACGTACTGGGCTCACAGCATCCAGTTTAAGTGGTCTAATCTTATTACGGACTTGTCGCATATTTTCCGCTTTTTCCCGGCAATTCAACTTTTTCTCCAAGTCGGTCTAGAGTCTAGACGAAAACACGTTTAACTCGAACACATCTCAAAGTAGGAGTTTTACAGTTCAAGTACCTCTGGACGTTGAAATGCTTCTCCCATTAAGTATACGGATCTTTAATAAAAAAGATTTTTCACTTAAATACTAAATATTAATAACTTTAAAACTCGGTCTGATAAAAATTAAGAATCGTTCGTTTCAGTAACTAGAAAATCTATATATGTTTCTCTAAAACTCGTGAATGTGAATATCATGATGTGATGACATTTAAACGGTTTCATCTGACTTGAATTTGTGTTTTCAGCTCGTAACGTCATTTCTAGCATAAACTATGGGATTTAAAATAATAAATTAACTCCCTAAAAATAAGACGCTATATTGTTTGCTTCAAAGTATTGAATTGTTCAAAAATAAAATTGGTTTTGAAGAATTAAGACGACATTATCAATATAGTGCTGTTCTAAGAAAAAAACATTTGAATACGGATTAAAATAAAGCGGATATTATTTTGCATGATAGGGTTAGTGTTAAAATAAACAAAATTTAAACTTTGACATGAAGCACTCACTTTGTGGAAAGACATAATTAAATTTTTAAATAAAAGCAACTTTGTTTTGACACCACTTTGTTAGATACATATACCAACCGGTTTTGGCTCTACCTGAACCTTCTTCAGGGCTGAACAAATATGTATTGTATGCAATACTTTATTTAAAATTTACATTAAACACTGCAATTCCGAATTTTACGTCTTACAAACGAAATTCAAAAATCATTCTTCAATAACAAACTTAATCATTTTTTTTTTAAATATATCAAATGGAATATTATTTATTTAAACCTATTTTTTTACTAACCTAACACGCTTAACTTCGTAGTCGATGTAGTCGCTAATTTGAATTACGGGAATTCAATTTTTTTGTGTTAAATTAGATTCACATGATTAAAACACTCCCGGATTACGAATAATCTGACAACTTTTAATACCATAATTTTAAGCGGAAAACATTGATTGTGCAATATGATGGAGTTAATTAGCATATGATTGAACCCACGATGAGTGGGTGGGTGCCCGACGCATTTACCCACTCGACTTCGATTACCCACCAGTTCGTTCGTTCGTTAGTTTATTTTTAGCAGTCTGCATTTATCCATGTCAAGCTGTACTTTTCATACAAAAGCAGAGATACCAACCTAGGTGAATGATACTATGTATTCAAATCCTAACAGTCTAGTGATACATATTTTAGAAAAACATCAAAGTAGCAAAAAACCTAACACCTCACCGTGCAATTTTGTTGCGCGCAATTTCGCTAAGTGAGAAAGCTTTCCATATTTTTATTGCTACGAAAGATACCCCACTATATCCCCTTCTTCTCCCCCCTCCCCTTCCCATCCTTTAACATTCCCTCCTTCCAGCATCCCTTCTGGCGACACTCTGCGTCATTTGATTAAATCTACTTCAAGTGCCGAGAATCCTTAGTGCTTTTGTTCGTACTATTGTTCTCTTAACAATACTCGTAGTTATCTGGAAACTTTATAGTTTGGTTGATAATGAATTCTCAGTACTGTTCTCCGCTATCAGATCTGGTGAATCGGTCAATCACTTCGCGTGTGCCATGATATTACATTTCCTATATAAATTTCAAATTTTACATACCTAAGTATGAGATAATTCTAAGTACCTACCTACCTATAATGGCCTCTCTGCCCACCCTTGTGATATTTAACTACTTGGTTAGTTAAATAATTATTTTGAATTGTAAAAATACTAACATCGCAGATTTTTTTAAATCAAAAACTATTTTTTATCACTAAATAATATTTTTATTAATTATTAAAAATATTATTTAGTGATAAAAAAAATGGTTTAAAAAACAAAATTCTGCGTTGTAAGTATTTTTACACTTCGAAATAATTTTTTAACTAAATAAGTAGTTAAATATCACAAGGGTGGGCAGAAGGATATACTGCTATACAACTTTGTCTTGGCACATACTCCTTGATTGATATTCATACCATATCAATAAGCTCTCTTGCGGAACAACATCGGCACTGAGCGGATCCGGACGTTGGTGTGAATCAGCCTTAATGAGGTTTAAGACAGGCTTAGTGAAATAGTTGATACTGCTTAAATATGAAAGAAAAAGCTGTGGTGTCAAGAAATTTGCACAACCTAACTGTTTTCAATTCATTATGTCATTTTCATTATGAACCATCAAGTTTAGAAATATTCTAGTTACAAAAAAATAAGACAAGCTATTGTTTGTGGCATATTTTAAAAATGTTTAGCAAAAAAAATATTTCTGTAAATAGTGTTGCAATTTGGGCAAAGCCGGGTTATTACCATAAGGTAATACATTAGAATAGATGAAATTCTTGCTTACAATATTTTCATTATGCTTTACATTTAAATAAGATGAATATATAAACAACTAAAGAAATTAAATATTGACTTTGTATAAGACCACGAATATTATTTTACTTTTTATGACCGGCTATATTGTTTTCTCATTGTTTTGTTATTTAATTTTTTTAATTTGTTTTCCCTCTGCATGTATCTACAATCGCACACTTTGTATTTTTTGTTTAACTTTAATTGTGTACAATGATGATGCTTAGGCAAAGCGGAACCGGTCGTTCATAAAAAATAAAATAATATTCGTTGTCTTTATACAAAGTTATTTATTCATTTCTTTAAATATGGCAAACCAGCTTTCTACGAAAATATATATTAATAACTGCATTGCAATAACATGATTGGTGTTTAGATTATAGCGGTTTTCTTCAAAATTCATTAAAAATCCAGTGTTTTCTATCAAGAAGTTGCCCCTTTCTTTCTCTTCCCCAAATATGAAACCCGATCGGTTCTAAGGCCATTAGTGGACGGAAGAGCTTCCGACAGATAAAGAGGAGAGTGTGTCCCGGCGCACAATTAATCACTGCTGTCACACTCTATAATGGCTGAAGTTTTGCGCGGCCCGGCCTTTGGCCCCCGGCCCCGGCCCACGGTCCCCGGCCCACGGCCCACGGCCCACAGCTTCCTAGGTTCTCACCACCACGCTTAAGGAACGTGGTCTTACTTCTGGAGATGTACATCTTTTAAGACTAAATCTGTTATCATTTTTTCTTTACACGAACAAAGAAAGATTAAAGTTGTTGAATGATATAAATTCATTGCATGTTTGTCCAGAATGGCAAAAACAATCTAAACTAATCACGCCCTGTGATTTTTGTTTAGAATTTATGAGTTACCGCAACTGTTTTCAGATCGCAACTTCATTTCCATCATGAGCCACAGAACTTTTTTTCTCATGGCATAGTATCATTGTATGATACATATATTTATATATTTATTTTTTTGCTGTACATTTTTTTTTCTAATGTTGTTATTTCCTTTTCCTTTATAATATGTTTCCTTTTAACTTAATGTTTCATAATAAAATCTTTTTTTTCGTAATCTTTTTCTTTTCAAAAATGTATGTAACAAAAAAACATTTTATTATAAGGTGTGCCGATACACGCCATTGTATGAGAGAGCTTTTTTTGCAAAAAAGATACAAAATTATGTGAAATTCAAGAACCCTAGAATAGAGTGGTTGGTTCCTTAGCAACTTTTGGCTGATAAAAGTAGTAAAATGAGAGCAGTTGTTTTCTGTCACGCCATTCAAATATTTATTTATGAATTACTTTTGTCCTATTTTTGTCATTGCTTCATTAAAATATTACGCATGTGCTATTCTTTCTTTGTTGGATCTTTTTTCCCATTTCGTGTTATGTGTTTTTTGTAATTGGATAATGATCCGTTAGTATAAAAATAAATAAATAATGATTTATTTTTTACATACCCAGCGAAGAACCGCCTCTTAAGTTGACGTATACGGTGTTGTATACATATTTTAACTGACATAAAGTATAAAACATACTTTTGTTTATTTCATATGTTTGATGGCAATATAATAGGCGAAACCTGAAAATGCCTGTAAGTTTTTATTGTTTTGTAATACATTAAAATTGAATGCATCACAATTTTTATAAAATAATTATATTTTTCATATATTTTCATATGCCTTTTCACAAGGGATTCAAAATGTTAACTAATCGAGCGTATCCGTCCAAGATTCGCTAGCACGTTCCTTAACTTCATTGAATGATAAATTCATTATGTTGGGGTGTGACTGACGAACGGGGAATGCGGTATGTATTTTCTTTGATAGGCTCAAAGTGTCAACACTTTAAGGGGGAATCGAATTGCAATTTAAATTTGCATTTTAAATAGATTGTGACGAAAATGAAACATTTAATGTATGCGTGTATTCTTTTGTAACATAGTGGTATATTCTTGGGATTTGCGAGTACTTTCGTCATCACGTGTCGTTTATGATGGAGAAAGCGATTGACACTCATTACCAGTAGAGAAACAAAATATTATTCCTATCTGTATAGATACTAACAAATTGTAAGTTCTCAGTAAGATATTTTCAAAAAAAAGCTTTTTATTCGCCATATTTGTTAATACAGATTCGGTTTGATATATTTCTAAATCAGGTTAGTTTAATTTGCTGTATGTGCTATTCAGATTACGTGTCGATAATTTAGTAATTTCGTCGCCGAAAAGGCAAAAGAACTGAAGCGCCATTTTGGAAAGTTGACACCTGAGCACTTTTAAGTTTTTTTTTTGTTTTACAATAAAATTCATAAGTCTTCAGTACCTAGTTGGATTTAAAAATAAAAAAAAGTTTGAACGATGCCAGAGCGGATATCCGACGCGTTTATCCACTCAGTCACTAACCAGTTAAACCATATATATTTTTTTTAAATGTACGCTGTGGCAATGAAAACAAAAAATATATATTTGCAACTGTTTTTTTAAAATATGTGTGATGTTTTTTTGCAATCTATTTCAGTGATATTGAAAATATTGCGTATTGTTTACGTTTGTATATTTTCAATAGTGAATAATCAGATCAATTCAGATATATATTTCTTATAAACAATCTCTAAAAATATTGACTCATCATGATATTACAGTAGTTAAAGGTTTGAACTAATAACAAGTATTTAATTGAAAATTTGTAATAGCTGAGCCAATAGAAATATATAATAGCTATAGGCCTACCAAAATATTCTAAGATGCACAAATATTTTCATTTATTATTTACCTACCATTATTGACTCTCTTAAATTGATAGGACCAATACTTTATGAATTGATCTTGGCAAAAAATTACAACATAAATTCGTGCAAATAAAGCCATTCTAAATAAAGCCAAGTTCGAACGGCTAATATTTCATTCGAATGACACACGAGTAACATCTCTCTCGAAATGAAAAGTGCCCACTATCCATCTGAGAATTTGGTGTTTAATATTCTATTCAAATGCTTCAACCCACGGAAACTTTGAATGTGCCTTAGCAGCGCCTCCTTCATATTGATCCTCCTGTCTCGAGAAACCTCCCCTCGCCCCCCTGCCCACTTCCAAGGCACCCCCTGGCAAGACCTACCCCCGTAACTACTCTTGCCTAAGCTACGCCCCTGCTGGCCTTTTCTTAACTGTCGAGGTGTTGGTTGACCCCCTCCTCCCCCGCAAAGGCAGAAAGGCCTACCCAGTGAAAATCCTTTCGCTCGAATTCAGGGGCGTATTCGCATGTCTGTCAAGTTTTTTTACAGAAGAAAGTGAAATATGTTAAAGTGTATAGGTAAAAGTTTAATACATGTTTGTTTTACTACGAAACTGACATCGTATATGCATAAATAAAATTAATGAATTGACATAATGTGATCCGTGAAATTTCATTTTCAAACTTATAACACCCTTAAATCAATGGCTAACTACCTATTTTGTATCAAGTTGTGGGTTAGTGCTAGATGCGCCTTTGTCGAATATGTGAATTGTTAAATATAGGCGATCGTTTATCGGTTTCTTGCTATAAATTATGCCGAAACATAAATTTAACATTCTACACGTTGGATAAACAATTTTATTCATCTTACCGGCTGATATTGGCATTTACAGCAATAAAAGGAGTATTTTCGGGAGGAGTACTTTCTGACACCTATCTCGCTATATTTATAACAGCTCTAACTACCTTGTCTCACAAAAATATGCTGTCTTCCACTCCATGGTACACCGCTCAGTAAATGTTTCTGTCTTATAATAATTTTATTTCTTAACATTCGATAATATGGTAAAACAAATAGTTGTAATTAACGGATATGAGCCAAATTCAATTGATAAAATTCTTAAATAACTTTAAAAATATATGAAATTAAACAATGGCAAAAATTTATAATTTTACAGTTTAATGCTCCAAAAATCGCACTTCTGATATTAAACTGGCTTTTTATTCAAGAAATACTATTTTTTTTGTGGAACACTTAAGATGAAGACCGTAAATTGATTCACTCCGGTATATATTTAAATTAATTCCTTGCCATAGACTCAGAAACAATGAACTGCTTTTCTTCAATCATCACTCTGCTAATTATGAGTATCATTCTTCACTGTCAGAATGTCGAGACTTGTTAACTCAAGCCGTGGTCTTGAAATTTCTGATAGCAGTCTAAATAATTTTTGTCATTCTTTACGACTCTGCAAAAACCTTGACTTGACCTTGGCTTTGACTTGAATGTTCTTTCTAATGTATATTTTTGTCTTATTTTTGTAATTGCTTCATTAAAATATTATGAATGTGCTGTTCTTTCTCTATTGCTCTTTTTTCGAATTTCATATTACGTATTTTTTTGTAATTGGATAATATTCCGTTGTCATATAAATAAATAAATATATAAACCTAATTCTAACAACTCTTTTACATTTTTTATCTGGAAAAAATAAGTCGTCATCTCGAAATTAGAATTAAAGTACAGTTAGAGGTTTTAATAATTTCTAATATTTTTTTCTGAATTCGCCAATCATATTATTTCAAATAATCACAGTTTTGATAAAATACAGGAATCAATATTTATCACATTAATAATAAAGGAAAACGTTCACTAACTTAGAAGCCTTATAAATAAAGAAATCCCTTTTAATAATTAGTATTTTATCAACAATCAAAAAACTATCTTCCACCCCTAACTTAAATATGTTCACTTTCGCCACCTCTTGTCTCTGTTTCTCCCTCCCACTCTTTACTAATCCCGAGTTACATAATACTGGTATATATGTGCTGTCAAGATTTTGTAACATAATTAAGTTAGTATATATTTTCCTCTGTTGAAGGAACGGTTGTTCCGAAACCGGTCGGCGTATAAAATAAAAAGGGGTTAATACAAAGTTTTATTATTCATTGTAATGTAATCTTTTAACGACTTTTTATTTACATAATCAACACGTTTCAGGACCGATGGTTTATTTTTCGGGTTACAATGTATTCTAAAACTAAATTCCAAGTAAAGACATATTCTTCATTAATTTTGAAATTATTGAATAAGTAACCTATAAATTATTAAAACGTTTACACACTTCAATTATCTATTTAGGAGAGACATACACTGAATAGATCATTGAAATTTTATTCTCATCTCAGACGGGTACTTAAAACTACTCCCGCAGTTATGTTTACATAAATCAACATAGATAAAATCCAGCAGTAATGTGATTAATTTTCATTATTTTTAAATATTTATTAAAGAATTCACATGTAAACTGTTTATACAAAGCAGTGAGATAAAATCAGAACAAATTTTAAGATTTTTTTTAACATTAAAGAAGAAACAGTTTATAATAATAATTACTCATACGTTTTTTTGTGAGCTATAAGAGCATTTTAAAAAAACCTTAAATACTAACATTTATTAATGTCAGTTACAATAAATTAAATAACAAGAATACAATCCTTGTTCAAAAACCAATTAGAAAAAATGGTAGTTTATTTTTTAAATAAATCAAAAATTGTATTGTTTGTCATTCATTTGGATAGATATTGACATATTTACTATTGTTGAAAACAAATTCAAAATTCACCCACTAATAACCACACAAATTCAAAGCCGTTCAAACGCTCCACCCCTTGCGCTTTAATCTAGCTCTAGTTTTTCACCCCTCTACAGCCCCCACCCTACCCGCCCTCCCACCCCTCCACACCCCAGAGCAAGAACAGCAAAGCTCTCGATAATTCAACTCAAAGATATCTCCCAAATTCCACCGCCTCTGCTAGAACGTAGGGCTGGGTACTCTGTGCTCTGCTACCAGTAGCTGAAATTGGATGTTGGACCAATCTATTGCAGGTGTTTCAAACATTGATTAGTTCTCATCTCTTGAACATCTCGAGATGGGAATATGACATTTTGTACAATAGTTTTGTTAATCATAAGTTCATATTAAGCTAATGAAAATTAAACAACAACTTTGCACAAGAAGACAGATTTTATTTTCATTTTTACGACCAACCGGTTTCGCTTAGCCTAAGCATCATCAGGGTACAAATTAAAGTAAACAAAAAATACATAGTGTGAGATTATATATACTCGTACATTCAGAAGGATAATACAATATACAAATAAAATAACAAGGATTAATATTTTAGCTGTATGATTATTTATAACTGAATGTAGTCAACTATATAAGGATCACAGTGTGAGTAATTTTAAGAACATGACCCCCTAAATGGGGTAAAAAATACATTTTTTAGTTTATATTCGTAGAGCGCACTTGAGGTGAAATATCACTAAACTGCGCTATATAAATGCAATGATATTATTTTTATTATTCTCGAACTTTTATTGCAATTAATAATAATTGCCTTGTCATAAAAGGAATTATAAATTTTACTCCTTCCAATGTGTTTTTTCATCACATTGTTGTTTGACATACATTATTATTAACTATAAGTAGTTTATAATAACATACATTATTATTAACTATAAGTATATTCTTTTCATATTTAGAACTGATGTTTATTGAAATTATTACATTTCTAGAAGAATCTTTTAAAATCCTTACCTACCTAATAAAGTACCTACCTAAGTAATGTATTTTAGCAGATATTATTCAATATTTGAAATTAAACTAATACTTTTTCTTTGGCAAGTCAAGTTACATCCCGTGATTTTTTACCGGTAACGGCATATTACTGGTTTTATTCAAATCAATGTTTTTATCTAGTCTGTTTATTTTATTTATGTCTTTTACTAAACTTTGTTACTAACTATTACCCATTCATTTCCTTTCTTGTGGACACTCGTATCTTTACTTCGTCACTGTCGTCAAATAAAATTATTTGTTTCCCAGTTAATTTCAACAGTCATTTTCGAAATATTTTGTTTCGTATAGAAATAGGTATATAAAATAAGCAACATGGCATCTTGTCTTATTTTTAGACAAAAAGTTTCAGAATTCATTGTTTTGTGAAAATATAATGATAAAATACTCTGTGAGCTGAACAAACGTAGTTACCAGCGCAATGCTGTTAGTGAGGGTAGGTTGATTCCAGGTAAACATCTAGAAATAACCTAACACTAGACCTCACTGTTGCCTGTATATTATATTTTGCTGCTTCAGTTATCAAATAAACAGATTTTCTACTTATACCTTGATAAGATATATTATAATTTATTCAATTTGTTTAAACAACTTTCTATTTTTTTATTGTGGAAATATACGTATTTGTATGTCTCATATGAAATATTAATATACTTTCGTAAAAAGCAATCACTTTGTGGTTTGACGTATTTAATGAATTCACAAAATAATAAGAAATATGTTATTTTCTTGTTTTCTCACTGTTCTTTTATTTTATTTTCTGTTTTATATTGTTTTCCTTTTGTATGTATATATCGCTGTGCTAGTTCAATACTATAACAAGTAAAAAAAGACTTATGGCTGTAATAAAAAAACACCAATAAGTTTTTGTAAAAAATGACTTGTTATAGTATTGAACTAACTCAGCGATATAACCGCACACTATGTATTTTTTGTTTAGTTTAATTTTGTACCCTGATGATGCTAAGGCTAAGCAAAACCGATCGGTCATAAAAATTAACATAATATATGTGGTCGTATACAAAGTTATTATTTTTTCTTTTCATGAAATATTAACAATTAATAAATATCAAATCATTAAAAATGTACTTTCACGTTAAAAGTTTCGGCAGCTATAATAAAGTAACAATGAATAAACCGGAAACTTAATAATTTAATATGCCAGGCGGTGGTTTAATAACCCAGATATTTGGTATTCTGGGTGGTGACCAATCCAATAATTAATATGCAATCCAGAATATACGGGCTACCACAACTTGTAGAACCGCTGGAGCACGGGCACAAGATAGCGGAGCGAGGTTTTGCAGACTCAGCCTTCGTTGTTTGCTTCAAACTAACCTTCTCAACCTTCATGAATATCAGAAATGTAATTTATTATACATAGTTGTAGTTTGCACACTTTAAGATACGTTTTTCTTTGATAAATGATAATTTGTGGTTGTATTAAGTGGAACACATAACAATACGAATATGATGAAGAAAATTATTTTTGAGTGATTATTATTAAGCTATTTTTTGTTTGTTTTTTTAATGGGCATTATAATATCGTCGCTGGAAAGGAAAAATGGCTTAAGCGACACTTTAGTCCGAAATGAGTTAAATACGCATTTTAATCAGTTATTTTTCCTGCATCGAAAGCTCCGACACTCGTTTGATTCTGAACACTTTTGTGGCCCTCCAGCCATCTAAAAATATTTACCATTTGGGAGAAGCCTTGACTCAAGCGACACCAAGTTTGAGACTTTTTTCAGCTTTTTATCGCTTCAGGTAACTTAGTAAGAGCGTTGAGGTACCTAAGTTACCTTTTTTTTTAAATCCAACCAGATATTGAAGACTTACGAATTTTATTGTAACACATAAAAATCTTTAAAGTGCTCTGGTGTAAGCTTCCCAAAATGGCGCTTCAGCTCTTTTGCCTTTCTGCCGACGATATGCTAGATATGTACGATCCTGTTGCAAAAGAAATCTCATGCAACCTTTTTTGTTTGTAACATTCGTTAAATATAACATAGATGAAAAAAAAACAAACAATGCTATTAGCATTACAAAGTATGTTTTCTAGTAAAATTTGAACTGGTAGCTTTCTGTTGTGAGATTATATTTAGGATGGTACTTATCTAATAATAATATTGACTGAAACGGGCATTACATATTGCTTAAATTTAAAGAAAAATCATTTTCTTTTAATCAACACATTTATATTAATCTACCGGTTTCGAAATACGGGAACCCTTGAACAGTATAATTGAACTTGACCATTCAATCAAAGTAGATAATGGTTTCATTATCAAATTGTATCAAGCCAAAAAGTAACTGCATTTAAGGAATCGGAATGTAGATAATGATATTTTAGATTGATAAAATCTGACCCTAACTATTTTCATTCTCCTCAAAACGATTTCAAAGTGTCAAAATCTTTTTTCAGGATTAACCTATGCGGTAAGGACCAGATGTAATTATTTTCCAAGCAATAAATTAGTTACTGCCCGAGATAGCGCCCACCATTTATAATCGGAACGTTGCTTGAAATGGCTTTAACCATGTTTAGTGACCACATCTGAATAGCCAGGTACTTCCGCACCTTCCTCTTCCTCACATGTCATTCCTCTCCCCACTATCTTCAGCCTCGCAATATACCCTAATTGGGGATGATATAGGCGGACTGTTGGGAATAAAGAGGGGTATTCACATTTTAAAAAAATAAAAGATTTGACAGAACTTCAATGCAAGAAACTCTATCTTTCAACTCCGAGCCATATTCGTCATAAAATGTATATCGAAAAGGCCGTTTCAATCGAAGTATCATATAATAATTGTATAGGGCCTTAACGGACAGAAACGCAACCAAAAAATAATAGGCTATCAGAATTCTTCAGATATGACCAATAAAACGTTACTTTAATGCGGAAAAACTGTTTTTACGAACCAGCAAGATATTTTGAATGGTGAGCATGGCGTCACAAAATATGCAAAACTTTTATTTGGTCGATTCAACTGTGTTCAACCTGCGACGTAATTTCCATCTTGATCTATTCAATTATGAAATATCAGTTGAACTGTTAAAAAAACAGATATCTTTGATGTTTTGATTGTTAAAATTTTTTCAGCTGTTTAATAAGATTTTTTTTTAAAGAGATAAAATCTTGGTTGAAACCAGGTAGAAGAATTATTGTCCTATCAGAGTAGTTTCAAATGACGGGTTTGAAACCCAACGGGGGCATTGGGACATACATATTTTTAGATAGTCGAACTTGGTTAACGTCTAAATAATATTGTCAACTCAATGCGTCCGGGTATGAGAAACAACACAATTCTCGAAACAGTCGAATAATGTCATAAAAAAGACAAAGAAAGCCGCCCGTCCGGCACGGTGGCGGACTTTCCGGAGATCACGTTAAGGAGGGTTTATAATCCCCGATAGTTGTCGCTCAAAGAAACATTTCTATCCAGTACTGTGCGTACAGTTTATTATTATTATAAGTGTAATCATAAATTAAATCATTTCGTAGTTAAGCATGATTTTCGTCATAAAAAAAATGTGTTGCTTTATAATATGCAAGCTTTTATACCCCGGTGTAAATATCAAAATTTGTAGGTAGGTACTTTTTTACCTGCCTACGGTTATAACGAGTAATGGCTATAAGGAGAAAATTTGGTTGGTCCCTTCGCGCTCGTTATAACCAAGTTTTACTGTATGTTTAAGTATAGTTTTTTTGTACTTACGTTCATACACTCATATTTTTATTGTGTAAGATATATTCACTATAACCCTTGGGAGACATCATTATTCAGAATCCAAACATATATAATGTATGAAATGTCTTTGGCTGTTTACTGACCAGGTTTATTTTTATGTGAATACAACACACTAGCACAACTGCCCGGGGACAGTGGAACTCTGCCATCCCAAATTGGAGTATGTTGTGAGGCTGAAAAAAAACTGATGGTTCCTAAGATTTACCCCTTCTCCGTTCCCTTCCCTACCAAACACAGCTGCACAGCAGTCCCCAAGTTCGGATTCTCGAAGTTTCATTGGCTCCGGGCAGTTGAGCGCACTTGAGGTGAAATATCACTAAACTGCGCTATATAAGTTCACTGTTATTATTATTATTGAAACAATGTGCTTTATTAAAAAATAAATTATCTGCGTTTAACAATATTTTTGGTATTATTTCGAAGAATTCAACAACTAATATGTCATCATAACTAAAAGCGGAATAACCTCGTTTAATAAAATTCACACCTCGTTTAATATCGGAACCGTGTTTTTGCTCGTTTGACTGAAAAGTTCTCCAATCGAGAGAACTTTAACATTGATTTTAAAAAATGGCTTAACATTGCAAAAGAATGAAGAAATCTAACAAAACAAAGAAAAGAACAATCTCAGCTAAAATTTGAATCAGTGTAGAACATTAAAACAATGACATGTGGTAAAACAGATCAAAAGTTTAACAATCTAACAAAATGAATAAAAAAACAATCACAGCAGAAATAATATCAACTACTGCTGAAAATTAAAGCATTCCAATTAGGTAAAACGGGTGATCAAAGCAAGAGTAAAAAAAAACTAGCAAAATAAAGAAAAGAACAATCCAAGCAAAAATAAAAATATCGACAACTGTAGTGTATTATTCGCTAGTGTGCAAATGTTCCCCACTTTCCAGGCGACAGAGTGGACAGTTCAGTCAGGGGTGTAATTCAACTATGATCATATAAGGAAATTGATTTTGCGGTTCCTCGAACAGGGGCGGAGTCTGCTTCTTTGAAGGCTTCGACGCGAGGGTGGAGCGAGGTACCCAGTGCTCGTGGGTGAAGCCTGTATGCAGGTGCTATGCATAATCCCATCATTGTGATGATTAGAATTCTACTAATTATCATACGTGCTGAAAAGCATGTTACTTTTGAGTTGAGAATTTCGGAAAAAATATGAAAATTTATATATTTTCTGAAAATGATATTCCTCTAAAATCATAAATTATCAACAATTTGCAGTTGTTTTTTTTAAACTGTGTAGTACTTTGATAGATACATGCTTATAATAAATGTATGAAAAATATTTGTTTTTTTTTTCTAAAATTTTAAAGACCGGTTACAATTGTTTGACTAAAACAGTTTTAAAAGAAAAAAAACAGTTTTATATTAAGGGTCAGCATTCTAGAATGACGCTAAACGTTTCTTTGTAGCATTCTAATACAAGCAATACTACAAATCATCTATCTGTAAATTTTAAATTGGTAGTTAGAAAAATGTCTGAGGTTTTCAGTAAATACGATTTCTTAACTAAAATTCTTTAAGTTATAAAAAAACATACTAAAATGTCGGTAAAATGTGCAGTTTGAAAACCAGCAAAGGTATTTTTTATGTTTTACCTGAAATTCCAGTTTGCTTTTCATAGGTAATTTAAAAGATTACAGTTTG
The DNA here is from genome assembly GCA_022651775.1 of Drusus annulatus. Classification (NCBI taxonomy): domain Eukaryota; kingdom Metazoa; phylum Arthropoda; class Insecta; order Trichoptera; family Limnephilidae; genus Drusus; species Drusus annulatus. The sequence goes on along the minus strand of JAGWCC010000031.1, from coordinate 603,881 downwards.
AGGATTGTGTTCACTGGAAATTTTAGACATTTTTCTAACAAGCTGTATATAATCAACAGTTAAACAATTTGAAGTTTTTCTTGTACTAGAAAGCCAAAAAGTGTGTATTTGTGGATTCTAACCCTAGGTGCTGAACTTAGGTGCCCAATTAAAATTTCAAAAAGTGTCACGTAGTGTCACCTTATTATATACTCATGTGAGAATACGGTGCATAGATATAACATAATTAATGACACACAATATGTATATAGATACTAAACTTTGAATAATGCATTGTGAAAAGGCTCTGAACCATACAAAGCCAAAAAAGAGGCAGTTTTTCTAACTGATATCATTGATATTTTACTGTAAATATTTATGGCTGCGTTTAGAAGTCTACAAAAGATTCCAGTGGAATTACTCATTATCTGTATATTTCCGCCACGTGTCCAATAATATGTACAGTGTAAATTATTTACACCATGAGGCCTCCAGTGCAAAAGTTCCTAACCTGTGGGTCGCAAACTTATTATCACGATCTTGAGAAAAGCAAGTTTTATGAAAATGCCTTCAGCAAGTTTAGTCAATATAATGCCTTGATTTTTAAATACAATGATATTTGTGGCAGAGCGGCAAACTTATTGCAACTTTAAATTATTTTTTCTAAAAGAACTTATAAAAATGAAATATCATATTTTAAGCCTCGTCCCAGAGCGTGAGTTACTCTCACTACGGTGAGAGGCCAACTTTCAGCAGGTAAAATGTAAGTTATATTTAGCGACTAGATCTGGATATCGGGGTAGTTCATATATAACTTAACATTTCACTTCATCTGCTCCTTCCCCAACTACAATAGACAATATTTTTCAAATTTAAAAAAAAAGTCAAGAAAATTTATGTTGGTGTATTACATGTTTAATTTTTGTAACCCAATATTTTTTTTATTTTTTTTTTTAATGTCATTAAATTTTTTTTTTTTTTTAATAATCATGTCTGAATTCATATTTAATATTTTATATTAAAACATACAATGATGTGATCTAACTCAAGATGTATATAATTATAGTATTCACTTGGCATAAGATTAATATGAATCAACGTTAACGTGTTTATTCAGGTTTAATCCTTGGTTTGAACAAAGCGCTAACTACGCCCTTTAACAAGCTTTGAAAAAAAGCGACAAATATGATGAAATGATTTGTTTCTTGATTTTAGATATTTCAGCGCTATACAGTTTGGCAGCGCTGCCCCACACTCTAGTAACCAATACAGCACTTGTACACTGTACAGTGTTTAGTTATACAAGTATCTCGGGTACGTCATTGTGCCGTGCAGCGGGTCAACCTCTCACCAGAGGGGAGGTCTCTCGGAGGAACTCTTTTGATGTTTAATCGTCCTAACACGACACAAGCTGTGACCCACGGGTAGGTGTAGGCAGGCAAATGCATAGCCGGTATTAACACGATGTTGAAAGATCCCTTTCAAATTAAAAATAAAACAGTGTATTCTGATTTTATTTTTTCAATAAAAAGCAAAATTCAATCAAACTGACTGATCATGCTAAACATAGAAATAAGTATTTTCGCAGAAAGCAATCACTTTGTGGTTTGACATATTTAATGAAGATGAAATATAACTTAAATTGTTACTAACTTAAATCATTATTTAAACATCTTAGATGTTTAAATATCCAAGGTTTTTCAGTATTTGCCAATCATCTTATTAAAAAAGATCTTACCTTCAATAAAAGCACCGACGTTGATATTCTTCTCAAAAATGGTCATGGAAACGGATTTAATACTTCAGAAGCACCAGGAATAAAGAAAGTTATTAAAATTAGTAGTTATAGTCTTAATAATATAATCAGTTAAATTTGTCCAGTAGTCCAATTTTCTTCTTACTCTTTCAATTCATATTATCTGTCTCTTTATTATTTTGTTTTTTCATTGTTTTCTTATTTTATTTTATATTGTGTTCTCCCTCTGTATGTATATATAACCGCACACTTTGTATTTTTTGCTCAGTTTAATTTTGCACCCTGATGATGCTTAGGTTAAGCCAAACTAGTCGGTCATAAAAATTAAAATAAAACAGTGTATTCTGATTTGGTTTTTTCAGTAAAATTCATAATTCAATCAAACTAAATGATCATGTTAACATAAACTTAGAAATAAGTTTTAATGGTTATGACGTATAACAGCATTGTGTACTTAATAAATTAAACCTTTTTTATTGTGAAAGGTCATAAATTCGCTTCCAAACCACCAGATTTAACTGATAAGTATATGATACCTACCTTTTTTAATTCCTAGTCACTCAGGTATTATGTGTACAGGTCATCAGCTTACTTTTTCAGTTTTGAGGAGTTATAAATTCTTCGAATCATTTCTAAACATGTTAAGCTTCAGAAAATACATACTAAGCCAACGTACAATGCTACATTTTCAAAGGGAAAAAAATTGAGTAGGTTCTCTCGTATTTAATTTCAATGCAACGATCAGAGTTCAACGCGAGGCCAAAAGTTTTATAACCCGAAAATAAAGTGAATCGCAACCAAAAGTTGACCTCGCCGTGACCTTATTGAAACGTGACCTTGGCCGGTGGGCAGAATACACTCTTGCTGACCCCTGCACCTTTTGGATTCCTGTTACCATGGGGCGGCCAGGGGACTGGACAGCCCCCACACATAACACAGTATTAAAACCAGTTTTGAAAATGCCCCTTGCCCCCTACCCCCTTCGAGTAACACATTAAAGCTAGGGCTTACTAGTTACTAGGTCAATACGGAACAAAAAGGGGTATTTATATGATTTTAGAAAACCATGTTAATGGTCCTTCACACTGGCAACCGAATTCTTGTAAAAGTTTTACAAAATCCATATAAACTTACTTTCTTATAAGGTACATCCTAACATTTCCCGGATACTTCAGAAAGCCAACTGAACTAAGATGTTCATTATAATGTATTTAAAAATATATTAATTAGAAATTTAAAAAAAACGATAATTGAAAAAAAAGTTGGGTGGTGTATTTTCATTTTCAATTATTTTTTTAAATTTAGTTTAGATCTTTGATTGGGTCTTAGATTTCGTTATTCTGTTAAATGAATTTTGTCAATCAATAATAACTGCCATTAAAATGTCCTTATTTGCTTCCACTTTAAATATATATTTCAAAGGGATTGGTCAATAAAACCTTCCTCCATGTTTATAGAAAGGGGTCAAATGGAAAACAGTCATCTTTTGCCCACTGCAAGATCAAAATACATATTTATTTTTAATCTATTAAACAAACAGTTTTTGTACCTCAGAATGTCCCTTATCCTATTCCATATGAGTTAGACTGCTGCCAACAAAAAACGTCTAAGTAAATATTTAAAATAAACACAACTTAGGTTTAGTACGTTACAGAATATTTAAACATTATCCGTAAATAATATAACGGAACCCACCGATTTTGATCGGTAATTTGGTATTTGAAGCCCTTTTTGGCGAAAATTGTTCAAACCCTGATAAAAATAGTTATCGATTATATAAAAAACCGATACCTGGATTTACTACTGTTATCACCTCATTGACACAAATCGTAGATACTCAATATAATGCATTACTTATTCAGCTGAAATGAAACCCTGAAGTACACGCGCGCACTGAAATATTTTCCAAATGAAAATCTTAATACCTAAATAGATGTAACATTCGCAAGTGACATATAAATGCACATATCATCTTCTGTCATATAATTATATTATTTAATGTGTGGTAAATGCGTTTGTGTTACTTTGAAATATGTTTTTTTTTTTTCATTTAAGTATAAAATTCTTTGATTATATTGTTCCTCTCTGAATTAATAAGAGTATTTACCGAAAAAATTAAGAGATTGACAGTTAAGATTCATGTATTAAACACTGCAGTAAACCGGAATTCAGGCTTATTTTTTATGAACTACTATATTGTAAGATGCAGTCTAGAGGTAGAAAAAAACGCCATTTTACTGTAAAATAATCTAGATAATCCAGATGCAGGGATGTCAACTCATTAACGGCCAGCGGCTGAAGTAGGTATTTGATTACCCGGGAACCCGCAGAACCCCAACCCCCGGGAACTTAAGACATAGCAAACATAGACCACCGGACGCTCCACTCGACATGACTTACGAGTAAACCGGATCGACTTGCCCCTGCACATAAAAATACCGTCTAATTTATCCCGTATTTGATAAACACGGGCAACCCTGCTTCAAGTCATTCCGAATGCAAATGTTTTTTTAAGTAGAAAGATCAATATTTCTACGGCTGGGTAAATTGTGATGTGTTTTGGTGATTATGAGTTTAAAGTTGGTGCAATCCTTTTGGTACAAAAATTTGATAATATCAAGAAGTTTTCAATCTTTCAAAGGATTTTCTGAAATACCAACGAACGCTATTTAATCACCCTGTTTCAATATATTAATGTTAGATAAATGTTGTTTTTGAAACATACTTATGTTTACTACTCGTTCTTTTTCGTGTGAGCAAATAATTTACACTTTGTATCACTTTAGAATGTACCTTTATCTGTAAAAACCCACTTGGCAGATTAGAATTTTTTTTTAAATATAACAAAATAAGCATAGGTACTCAAATTTAAAACAAGTTTTAGAATAGGCAACTATAAATACCTCTCTATAATTCATTTTTAACAGTAATAAGGAAGACGAACAATAATTTTTTTTAACAAAACAAATAAAAATCGGGCTTAGATAAAATAAAGAAGACAAAATTATTGATTTGTCATGTATTCGAAAACAAACTCTTTTGAATCCAAACCTAGTCCTCGGCATGTATTAATTATAATAAATGTGCATTTCATAGCGCATTTATTGATATTTCACCACAAGTGCGCTTTACTATAATATTATTGAAAATAATTTATGATTTTGTTACCTCGTGCAGGGATTATATTCTTTAAATTACTCCCACAGTGCTCTTTACATAGTTTATAAAATAAAATTACACAATTCCATCTTTCAACTAAAACATTAATCCTTTTTCAATCATGCAACACATATTTAAGATTTATGTTATGTCTTTCTAAAACATATAACAGGTAAACAAGTAACATATATACCTACGCAGTCCTAGCCCTGAGGCGAACGGCGCCTACCGCAGGTAAAAAAATGTTCGAACAGAAGATTGGCACCAACTCGTATCAAGTATAAGACGAGAGGAGCGGGTTTTTATTAATTTGTCCATAAATGGTATGGTTTTTCATTTTATAGCATATATTGAAAACACTGTGATTAGGTACTATCAACGCGTTGGCGATTCACCGCCTGGAGCGGACTGCTCCAATTGCGCCTGCACAGGACCTACCCTGTGTATGCACGTAAAAGTCATCATATTTAAATGTTATTCCACTCATTTCAAATATAGAATAATGTCTGCTAAAATATATTTAAGTTAAGTACTTCATTAGGTAGGTAAGGATTTGAAAAGATTATTTTTAAAGTTTGATAATTTCATCACCAGCTCAAAATTTTAAAACTTCTCACTTATACGCACTTATTTATAAATAAAGGTTTTATATTATTGTGTTTTTTTTTCCCTGACTAACATCATGATTTCGATTTAAAAAAATATAATAACAAAAATATATGTTTTTTAATAATGAGTAACAACAATGCCGAACATCGTTTCATAAAATAAGTCAAATAAATTAAGTACGGGGTATTGTGTGATATCGAACTAAAGTTCCAACTACCTGGGGCCAGTTGCACCATAGAATCCTTTATTTGATGAATTTTGTGATGCTGTTGGAAGCATATAAATATATTTTTACTTACAATGAAAAAAATAAGAATTTTACATTGGTATTGTATTTCTGTAATTTGTAACAAGAAATCTTCATCTCCATGATATCCGCCGACCCACACTTTGAGATGCAGCGCTCAAGCCGAAATGACCACACTTCCGATGATAAGGACGATCCCAGGAGTAAGAGCGGAGAGTAGATTCCAGCGGCACTAGTACCTGCCGCCATCCGCTACCTCCGCTGGCGGCGCCACCTCTGCTGGCGGTGACACCTGTCACCCACTAGGCGCGCGAATCCTCGAATCTCCTAATGGAGTCCCGTAGATTGAGAACATCTGGTGTTCAATTAATCTCGACCACCGGCGCAGAATGCTCGGGATTACTTGGCTGGAAAAATTTATTTGCGGAGGGAATTGGATGAATTGGACGGCCTATCATCTTACCTGTACTATCCACAATTTAAAAAAAAAAAACAGAAAATCTACAATCACAATTTACAGCTGCATTATTGCTCTACATTTTTATTACTGTTCAACAATTATTTTCTTGTGTTACGACAGAGAACAAAACAAGTTTTAAATTCTCCAAAATAGAGCAATGTGAATTATACTTAGGCAAAATAGAAACTCAAAAGTAGCCAAAATGTCAGAGAAACTAAATTGGCTAGCAGTGAAACAGATTAAACACGTTGATATTTTTAGATAAAAAAAAAACAATTTACTACCAAAATGTGTTTCTGAAAAAAATATTTACAACGTAGATATTCACAAACAAAATACAAGAACAAGCAAAGAAATCAAACTATCAAAAAAGAATAAAACCAATTCACAAAACATCTTATTTTATAAAGGGATGAAATGTTATAATGTGCTGCCGGAAACCATCAAAAGTGTACCAATTAATTAATTTAAAATAGCCTGTAAGAACCATTAAAAATACATAAGTAATATCAAGTAGAATATAAGTTATTATTATTAAGTCAAAAAGTATATGATTTATAATTAGATACTTTGTAAACTTTGGTGTACAAGTAACTAAACTAAAACTGACTGGTATGTGAGCAGTATGTATATAAAAATAAATGATTTATTTAAGAAGGCAAACATTCCCATGTTACGAATAACCTGACAATATTTGGTGGGATCCCGACGCTTTGAACCACTTGGCTGCTAACCGCTCACTAATAAGATGCGTGATTGCATCAATTAAGAAACCGAGGACGTCCCAGGAAGACGTGACATAAGTGAATCGAATTTTTGAGAAGGGGCATGTCAATAGTCTGAATAACATAAAAGTTAATGTTGAAACGATATATCGTCCCTGAAAAGGAAAAAGGGCTTAAGCGACACTTTGGTACAAAGTTAATTAAATATGCAGCTTTTGTTAGTTTTTTTGCATCCAATACTCTGACTTTTGTTTGATTCTGAAGACTTTTGTGGCTCTTCAGCCATCCAAAATATATTTACCATTTGGGAGAAGGCCTGACTCAAGCGACACAAGTTTTGGAGCTTTTTTAGCTTTTTGTCGCTTCAAGTAACTCAGTGAGAGCCTTGAGTTACCTGAGTGTGAAAATCTTAACACTTAGAATTTATTGTAAAACTAATGAAACTTCAAAGTGCTCTGGTGTAAACTTCTCAGTATGGCGCTTCAGCCCTTTTGCCATTCCAGCGACGATATTAATAATAATTATAATGTGGACGAAGCAATAAGTGTGTGGCAGAACAAAGTTATGCAGCATTAAATCCTATCAGCCTACCCCTGTGGAGAAATAGCTCGATGGTTAGTTTGCTACTTTTAGTTACTTTTGTATGTAAAAACATTATTTCAAAATTAAATATTGTTTCACATTGTTTTACTGGAACACTTTCTTTTTCTTTGTTATTTCAATGCGAGCTTTTGGCTCCACGGTCATTAAAAAAGCTCAATACCACGTCGCTTCAGCTTGTTTGATCAGAGTTAAATTACCACCTTACTTCCCTCTCATTCTTGAACCTATAATTGGTTTACCGAAGCGCAAGGGATCCCCTCTCCCCTCTTCCCAGCTTGCCGGGGGATGTGAAAGTAAATACGGGGTTCTTTCTTCACCCCTTAATGACATTGTCAACGATTTTAATCTTATTACACCGCCATCTTACAGTACAACGTACACACCCCTTATAAGCGAATTGCTTGCAAGAGTAAATAAATAATAATGTGAACTATCCGACATTCAACACTATTTTTTATTCATGAACATTTTTTAAAAAATGAGACAAACTACACTGTCTCTTGTTTATAAAACTGGTATGTTTTCCTGCTTGCATGGAGCAGCAACAATTCTCAAAGCCTTTTTTAAACAGGTAAGGTTAGGCGTCATTAAGTTTTCTCAGTTCTTTCTCTCTGGAATTCCTACGTCAACTCAAATACTTTCAGCGCTCAAATAGATTTCCATTTTGATTTATGAAATCTTGAAACATCAATTTTCCCATTCAATTGGAAAGACTTTCCAAGATTAATGAGTTCACATCCAGTTGGCAAAGCTGAGATGTAAAAAAATCGATTCTTCAATGCCATATTACATTTTAAATCGATGATGAATAGATGCAAGAAGGATTATTTTGACTAAGCAGTATGTTTTTATTATAGAGAGTTAAGCGTAGACTAAACATGCTTAATTTAGTCGATGTGAACTGTCGTTTGTTCGTTGGCAATCTGCAGTCGGGCTCGGGAACGATTTCAAATGACTGACATTGTTGGCAAACCCGATGTTCCGTACAAGGGCTCCAGGTGCAGCACCCAAAGTAAAGTAAAATCTGTTTGGAAATTAGATAAAATTTTATTTCACCTCACGGTTTAGTCTGTTTTCTGGGTTTCCCTCTATTTTCCATACAACATTACGAAACTCGATTGTGCAAGATTCAAAATGCACTGATACAAGACAAATGGTGCCCAGATTGCAATGGGTATGTTTTTGCTGTCGAGATTACTAGATGCAGATGATAACCTTAATTTATGCGAAAAATTTGCAATATTTTCGGTTCTTTATAAACTGACTATTAGTCATTATAATATTTAGGGTATGCTGCACAATTGTATCTTAGTATAGGCCATCTCTGTTTAGAGTACCACAGAGAAATGTCCGAGTGCCACAAGTAACTCTCAAACAAGCACAATATTTTTGTAAAAGTCAGTTACCATTAATAAATTACACGCGTGAACCTCTTTTACATACTACAATGTTCATTTCTAACATGTTCCTATAACAAAATAACTTACGGTACACAATAGTAACCTCCCTAATCTTTGCTCGATAAATGAAACGTATCAAGTTCCAAAGCTGTCATTAAAATATCCGAGTCATGAAATTCAGAAAGGAGTGGAAGTAGGAAGAAGGCAGTAGTGAGGGAGGCTTACAGCTTTCGGGGAGGTATTGATCGTTGGGACAGGTAGTACTGGCAGCGGGCTAAGGGCTAGGGGCCACGGGCTCTAGGCCCTACGCCCTACACCCTATACCCACGCCCTACACCCCTTCACACAGCTTCCACGGGGGGCAGAAGGAGAAGGTACAAGAAAGATGAAGAGAGTGAAAGGAAGATGAGGTCGCTCGACCCTTCTTACGCCAGTGGAAAGGGGGTAACGCCAGGGTAATGACATTTGTGCACAATAAATGCATTTTAATATTTTTCCAAGATAAAAATATTTAATATGAATGTATTGAAAATGAAATGATAACTTGTATAAGACCCCAGATTTTATTTTAATTTTTATGACCGAATGAAAAATCTTTTTGAAAAAGACCATACCTTCAATAAAAGGACCAGTGCTCATATTCATTATAAAAATGATCACGGCAACAGACTAAATAATTTAGAAGCGATATAACATCCTGCAAACACGAAATCTGTACGAAAATTATAACGGCAAAGCTCGAGAAAGTTTTTACTGCGATAAAAACAGATTTTCTGTCTTCATTATTATTTTCCTATCAACTTTTCTTAAAAGTTCAAATACTGATAATATCATATCGTATGAAATTTGATTTGGAATAGCTTGTAGATTTTTTTTTTCTTGAGATATATTTTAACTGTATGTGGTTATCTTGTTGATTTGACTACCTTAAAGTTCACCAGGAAACAGGTTATAATGTAAACAACAAGCAATGTGAATTCATTTTTTTTAAATCTAATAATAATAATAGCATTTTATTTCAGCGGAACAGAGCGATGTGTGCAATACTCTGTCTCCCATATAAATAATAATACATACGAGTTTAATGAAAAACAATGAAAGAGATAACATAAACTAAAATTAAAATAATAAAAGTTAAAAAATTAAGAAAATAACATAAAATGATGATAATAATATAAAAGCACATAAATAAATAATAATTCAAAAGAGAAAAGAACTTTTACGGCAGATTGAGGAAAATTCTCCACCTGTGATGTAGGGGCGCACTGTGCTGTTGGGCGGCAGCCTGGACGAGAGTGTTCTCGGATTCACGGTAGGGCTGTCTCGTTCCGGCCACTCTGTAACGCATCAGAGCAGCGAACCCGTGCACCCTTCCCTCTCCAAACATCTATAAGGCGCTGCATCGCCAAGGAAGGCCGAAAAGCACCCTGTACGCATGGTTGTACTGCACTCGGAGCGTTCTTATGACTGCTTGTGTATATCTAATGGTAGGAAGAGATTTTAACACACGATTTATCACAGGTAAAAGAGAAAGGAACAACAGCCTAGATAGATAGATACCTACCTAATGCGACACTATAAAGTTGCGATTTTTGAAAATAAACAACAAGAAAAAGTATTTATCTTTACAGGCTACACGTAAACGGTTTTATACAAAAGAGGAATAAGAATGTTACGTTATTTTGAGAATATTTCTTCAATGACGTTTATTGACGTAGTTATATTACTGTATGTAGATATAGTTACACCATGAACGTTTATAAACGGTAATATGTTACGTTATTTTGAATCGATCGCTTCATTGACGTCCATTTACGTGGGTATCTATTTACTTTTATCAATCCCTTTATTAATAATGATTCCCATCCCTGACTTTCCCCTCCCCCCGTCATGCTCCCGCCAATCGGTAAGTTCGTCTTACGGAAACCGGAGAAAGGGTTTCCATAGCGACGGGGGTTAAACTAGCAACTTTTAAGGAACCGTCAAGGGGAGGTCTGGGGTTCCTAATTATATTCCACGGTCTCGTGGGGGGGAACCTTACCCCATTTGCCAATTTCACAAACTCCCCCCTTTCTTTGTTTGTTGCAGCGAGCTCGTGATAAAACTGTAATATTATCACCCCAGCGTTTTTATGTTAAACAGTTACATTGTTTAATTATGAAAATACCGTTTTGAAAACTTTGAAATTCTATTTAGTAGAGAGACAACACTTTTAAAGGTTTTATGCTCTCAGAATATGAAACTAACTAACCGTTTCTCCGCAGAGATACAGGCAGAGAGGATGCACCACCACACAATTTTTTGTATTTTACACACTCCTTGCTTCATTCACATTCATGCATACTTTTCTGTCTTCTCACTTAAGTCTTTGATTCTATGCATGCCTGAACCAAATAAGTGTGCCTTTATCATTTTTAATCCTATAATAAAATATTAAATAGCTGTGGGATTTAAAAGGTTTGATATTATGTATTTGTATCTTTCTTTTTATTTGCCTCACTTTCTTCACCGTTCACTTCTTTCGGAGGTTGAACAACATCATTGACTGCTGAATTCTTATCACCGCAATAGAGACGTTGCACTGGGCCATAATTCTCTCCTAGGTTCATAGATTTTCGGCTTGCCGAAGTTGCTGTGTTTTGTTTTTTTCTCGCTTATAATATATATTTTTTATGACGTACTACCCACGAGTATCACAAACTTATATGCCCCCATTGACATTATCACTAAATTCATTAGCATGTGGGTAAAAAAAAATCAGTTCTGTAGATTTTTCCGTATGAATCAATTTATTAAAATAACATCAACAAACATACGCTGTTATTCAACACCAATTTTATAATTTGGGGTTAGAAAAAAAAAGTATAAGATACTTGACAATGACAGTTGTATGTAGGTATAAAGAATATATTTTTTATATTGCTGTTATGTTAATATTATGAATTTCCTAATTTAACCGAGCCAACCTTTTTTATTGATAATAAAGTATATATTTAAATTAAAAAATAACTTTTTATTTGACCATAGATTTTATTTCAATTTTTATGACCGACTGGTTTCACTTATCACCAGGGTACAAAATTAACCTAAACCAAAAATACATAGTGTGTGGTTATAAATACTCGTATATATAGAGGGAGAACACAATGTAAAATAAAATAAGAGAACAATAATAAAACAAAAGAATAACATTTAAATTATAACAAAGGAACAAAGAGACAGATAATATGATATTAAAAAGGCAAAACGTCAACTGAGAAGGTGATAAAAGAATAATGAGAAAAAAAAAATTACTTAATTATTATATTTCTGTGATGTTAATATTATGAATTGACTATTTTAACCAAGAGGACTTTTATTATTGACAGTTTAATTAATTTCCTTAAATTAAGAACCAACAAAAACCCATGAAAATTAAAACAAAAATCCATGTGTTCGGTGATATTCGTCAGACAATAATATTAATATTTTATATAGTGATAGTAGTAGAAGTTATTTTAAATGTTGCCAGTTTATTCGCGACCCGCGAATGTATGTCTTTTCTTTGAATAAAAATAAAATAAAATCAAAGACATGTTATTTTTCCATTCATACGAGTATTCTAAATGCTGAGAAAAATCCCGCAGAGAAAAACCCATTTTATATTCATCATTGTTTATGACGGACTATTATGTCCAGAAATACCACGTTTAAGAAAGTTTCTAGGAAACAAAACCTCTTTGTAAGGGAGAAAAATTGGGCTTATATAACTATTGTTATGAATATTTTGTATAAAAGTTTTTGGAAATCTAGAACAGCGCTTCAAATACCTACTTGAAATACTTCATGCAAGATTCCATTGATTTTGTATTTAATGTTAGCCCGCTAGTTATACAAACCATTCGTTTTGCAGCCTGACTTTGTTGCATCTCGTATCATTCGTCGTACGATAGCCGGCCGGTGGGACTTATACTCTGTGCCCAACATCACGATGAATTTTTAAATTTGTTTTGACGAATTATTTTTTATGTCTTATGATTTTTAACACGTTGACTTCATCTTCTAGTAAGGAAAGGGTTATTGTATTTTTTGCAATTTAATAGAAAGTGTACGGTGGAAAAAATATAAGCAAATGACACATATAATATATTTCAGCAGACACCTTGAATCAGACCACTTCGTTGTGTGATATAATTTAAAAGTAGGTATATAGATAAAATATTTTATATTATTATTGTGTATTGCTAAGTTAATATCTATATATTTTTTTTAATTAGTATTTTGAGTCATTTATACTGGAATTTCACTGTGGAGTGGGTGACCTCATGCATAAGAAAATAATTTCAATTTTTTTTTTTTATATTTTCCTTGTAGAATTAATATATGTTTAGTTTTTTTTTTTTACAATTAAATAATAACTTTGTAAAAGCACCGGTGCTCAAATTTTCCATAAAAACGTTCATGGCATCAGATTAAATAATTTAGAAGCTCTAGAAATAAAGAAAGCCATTAAAATAATTGTCATATCCTTAATAATCAATAAAATTTGTTCAGTAGTCCAATAATAAGTATATTTAACGTAAACTTATAAAATTTCTTTTAATTTTTATCACGTTCTCAGTTGACGTTTTACCTATTTCATTTCATATTGTCTGTCTCTTTCCCTCTGTTCCTTTGTTATAATTTAAATGTTATTCTTTCGTTTTCTTACTGTTCTCTTTTTTGTATTTTATATTGTGTTCTCCCTCTGTATGTATGAGTATATATAACCACACACATTTTTGTTTGGCTTAATTTTATACCCTGATGATGCTAAGGCTAAGCGAAACCGGTCGATCATCAAAATTAAAAACAAAACTGTAGTCTTATACAAAGTTATTATTTCATTTTCATTAAATGTTTAATTTGTTTTTGACAGAAAAGTGTATTTTGTAGACTCCCGGAAGGAGGAAAATAGAAATAATTGATTGAGATTTTTCTGACTTTATTTTTTAACATACTGAATGTATGCATATTAACATTTTTCGGTTATTAACGATAATTTACTGCATTGGCGAGTATTTGATGGCTCTTCAAAACAAACAACTTTACTGATGACATGAAGTTCGTGCACATAGCAATCGAAAGGCGTGCGTTTAAATAAACATTTTATTTCCTTTATTTGCGGCTAGTGAAGTTTGAATGTATTATCCATAATAAAATAAATGTCTAAGGGAAATTGGCTATATTTTAAATTTAAAGGAATATGGGTGTTTAAATCTAAAAGTATATAATCGTCATAATCAATTACAGGGTTTAATACTTGTTTACTGAATAATCACGGAATGTAACTCGAGTTGTAAAGAAAAATATTAGCTCCTTAATTCATCTATTTCAAATATAGAATAATGTCTGCTAAAATACATTGAACGTAGGTACTTGGGTAGGTAGGAATTGTTTTTTTTTTAATTTGATAATTTAACTTCAGTTTTATATTTTTTAAAGTTTACACTCGTGCGGTCGTAAGTACTCCCAATATAAATTATTTATAAAATTAATTTTGCGTTTGAAAACAATAAAAAATATTTAAAATGGGTCTCCGCTAACACCCAAAAGAGCAGAGTGTACTGCCATCTGTTGGAAAATTTGTTTTATTTTGGTATTGCTACTGCATCATAGATGTCACACGTATTAATTTATTGTAAAAATTTAGTTAACGTTTTGGTTCTTTGTAACCTAAGCAATTTATTTCTGATTTCACAAGAATAAATAATTCAACTATTTATTTCAATACGTTTATCTAAACCCCATTTAAAAAATACATATTTATTAGAATCTGTAGACATTCCCTAAATAATATACATAATATAGGTACCTACTTATTATAATACATAAAATACGTATTTTTACTACGATATTTTTATAACATTATGAAAATTCTTTAAAATGTTTTATTAGATCTAGAATCTATATCATAATTAATAAAAAATAATTTTTAATACAAATTAATTTTCAATATTTTTTAAAATAATCTATCATATACATTTTTTAAATAATCTATTATTTTATTATTATTTTTAATCGGAAACAAAGGCAGGCCATCTAAAAGCTCGGACACAGAAACATTTTTTTAAACACACAAGTCGTTTAACTCGTTCAAATATAACTAGTAATTACTATAGTTCTGTTAAATACTACTAATCAATTATTATATTTCTTCGCCTTTATAATTTTATTTTGTTAGTTTTCTCTAGTTACAGTTTGAACCTACATAAATAAATTAGCAAATGGCAAAAGATTTTTTTTTACTGTCAATCATTTAAATATTTTCCGTTCTATATAAAACGCTTCAATATCTTTAAGCGTTTATTAAGATTAGGTTGTTATTTAGAGTTTTTTTTTTAAATGATCCCCAGTTATGTTACTAAATTTATCTGTTTATGTTTGAAGAGATTTGAGGAAGAATGAAACCCGTTTATCCAGATATCCCCCTTTTTATTTCGAATAAAATAGCAAACTGACTGACGACGCAGAATCCTTCTTAAATAAAAACAGCACAAAAAACAGTTTGCTGGAAATGAAAATACTTAATTGTAAAACGAAATATCATTTTCTGAAGCTTTCAAAACTCTCAAACGGTGAACTCTGACGTCATTTCAAAAACGTTTTCTGTATAAGATTTTAGGCGTTATTTAAAAAAATACTTTTTACTGCAAGTAAATAATCCAAACACTATATTATTTCATATTCGTAAAAAGCATTTACTTTGTGGCTTGCCATATTTATAAATAGAACACATACACTTTGTTTGTAACCACTTTATTATTTAATATTATGTCTACCGGTTTCGGAAGTACCCTTCCATCATCAGGACAATATTAAAATTAACCTTTATCCGCCCTGGTGAGCACTAAATTTTCTTCATCTAAAATTGTACGAATGTTTTTAATGTGTATATTCTCCATATTAGTGACCTTTGTAATTTTTGTTATTTGATGTTTAATGATTTCCGCACTTTTATATTGAAATGTTTTAGGTTGATTGGTTAACGCACTTTCAATATCTACTGCCACATTTTCAATAGCGTTGTGAATATTGTTATTATTATAATTTAAGTTATATTTTAAACCTTTAGATAATAACATCATCTCTTCAGGCAGAAACAAACGTGGAGATAAATTCTGCACACGATCAAAAAATGTATGTTTTGGAGTATCTGAAGAATGTATATTGGTATTCATTTTACAAAGATTTTGAAGTTAGACATAATATTAAATAATAAAGTGGTTATAAACAAAGTGTATGTGTTCTATTTTACTGTATTATTTGTTTCAGTAAGAAAAGGAAATTGTAATATATTGAGAGACAAATGAATTGTTTGGCCTTTAATTGTAGTTTTAAAGAATACATGTTACAAATTAATATAGGTACTTATAGGTACAATAAATAAAAAAATTGGACGAAGCAGGTTAGTAAAGCTGATTGATAATAATAGAGACTAATTTAGAAAATACTTTCTCAACTCAATGGATGGTGGAATTATTCATAGTAAATCCTGAAAACGTGCATTTAAAAACTGAGTAGCTCTTATTGCAGTCTCACACTAAATCCGGTTATTCGGATCTATCAATGGACCGGACACAGCATCCAAACACATAAATAAAACTATCCCCGGACAATATTAATATCCTGCATTCTGAATAAAATTCTAGTTTTCGGCCTACAACACGTTTATACGCTTCAAACCAAATCACTGCACAATGCCGAAACCCGTTTTCACCCCATCGAAACCCCAAACAAACGAGGAATTTGAACATTTTTAAGCTAGATTTTTACAATAAATGACGCGATTCGATTCCAGCGGATATGCTGCCTTTCAAAAAGACGGAACATCTGCAATGGTCCATGGCAGCCCTCAGCATCTGAATCAAAACCGGATTTCATGTATTTCTAGGATAAACTGTTCATGATATCCCAGTTTACCGATATCAGCCTTTCGGAGTGGTGATTAGACTTCATATAAAGGCCCAACCTTAACTATTTTCGGAAAGTGAACAAAAAACAATAATTACTATACCCATTAACATAATCAATAATATGTAAATTCAATCGTTCTTACCTATCTATAGCAAATGTAACTGTTATCAGTTTTAACCGCGGTGAATATAAGAAGCATAAATTAGGATCGTTAATATAATAATAATGATATCTGTACATCATACACATCTATTTAACTCAGTGCACTGTCTACGATAGAAACACAAAACTATTCTTCCGATGTTTTAAATCACCTAATACGGCTTTATTGTTGTTGTTAAAAGTGCTTGTTTAAAAATATATATAATTTATCTATGAATGTTGATAAACACCTACTAGACGCATGTCTCATTGGTACGTATTCACTTCTCTAAAGCAATTTAACGCAATGATTGAACACTATAATATCCAACGTTCGTTTGTCTGTCGATATTCAACTTTGTATCCCTAACAACTCATCCATGTCAATATCTCTTCCCGTAGAACCATAAATAATTATGTTACTTAAAATACATGGTAAAAATACTTTTTTTATGTTTATACAAACATTAAAATCTGTATAATGCATTGTAATACTAAATAATTTCAAAGTACCTAACAGTTGTATAATAATAGAATCAATATTAATTCTTAAATCGTGTATCAAAGCCTTGTCCAGGTTTGGGCTTTACAGTATATTTCTAATTTACATTTACTATGTTTGTCCTATAAAGTATTTATCTAAACGGGATCCCAGTAACGAAAACATTACATCAATCATTTTATTTATGATTGATCAAAGAAACTTCACTAAAACCATATAAAGCGGGTACAAGTAAAACTCTGAACACCTAGGTACAATGAACATCTGAAATACGTCAATCTTAAAAGGCTAACCACAGGCGTAAAATAACAGATGTATCGCGCTAATACAGTATCAAACAATCCCATTGAATTAAAACTAATTTCTAAAATAAATCTTTATATGAAAACCAGACTACTAAGAAAATATGAAACATTTAGATTAAAAATATTCCTTAGCAATGTGGTTTTGTTTCTACCCCTCTCTCGCATGTGTCGATTGTATTATATAACGGAAATGGTATACACATTACATTATAAAATATTCTGCAACTCATTTATAAAGTACCCATACACTACACACATCTCTTAAATGGAATATTAACTTAATATAATTATTAAATGCATGTTTTTGTACCTGTTTTTACGCTTGTTTAAATTATTTTTCTTTGAAATATTTACCATACTTATAGTTTAGACTTACTTTTATAATATATTGATTTATATATTTTTCTCTCTCAATGCTGCTTTGTCACTTATTTCCTATTAGCATCATTGTGATGATTTATTTTTAATTCAACGCACGATGTGAATATTTTGTAATTGGATTGATAACTTAAACTCCATTTTTTCATTCCTTTAAATGTTTTTATTGATATGTTAAAAAATTTCAATTTTTATTGATCTGTGAAAGATTCCAAAATAATTAAATTTATTCAAGCCATACTAATAAATAATCTTAAAACTCCCGAAAACACTGAACCTCTTCTTAAAAGAACATTTATTTACTACGATATATTCATTTGAAACGTGCTTATTTTAAAGTATTCGCCTTCCCTTCGACAACTACTAAAACAATGGCCAAGAACACTCGTTAATACAGAAATACATTTTGAAAATAATAAAAACAATCAATCAATCAAGTATACAACATTCCGATAATTCGTCACACTCTGAAATGCTATCACAACTGCAGTATTTTAGGATTATTTTAATAATATTTTGTCTTTTTTTTCTTATATTCCACAAATAAACAACGGAAATTATAGAGTTGTAATTCAAAGTTGATGATTATCTCATTTCCTCACTCATGGGAAGGGAGAAGGGAAAAAACCATATCTTGTGAATCAAGCATATTTTACTATGTTATTGACTAAATACTTTTTGTCATAAGAAGCAACGACTTTGTGGTTTGACATTATATTAAAATAAAATAACACTTTGTTTTAAATCACGAATTTATTATGATGAACACAAACCAGTTTTGCTTAGATTTAGCTTTGTCAGGGCACATATAATAACTGTTATTATATGTGCCCTGACGAAGCTTGATCTTAGCGAAACCGGGTGGCATTCAATATAATATATTCGTGGTTTAAAACAAAGTGTTATGTTATTTGAAAATTTTTTTTGCATCCACTTTTTTTAATGAAATCCAGCACTTTGTAGAAACGGTATTTGAAAAGTTTTTTCCTCTTATTTTTGTTATAATATTACTGTACACAATCTTGTTATAAAAGATGGTCAGACGCCCAAACAAAATCCACACTATGTAAAGTACCTACAAAACAGTGAGCTTCTACTTATTCAAATACTGTCAAGTGACAATGTAAGAACGAAATCTACGAATAAACATTAAATAATGAGTGCTTCCTTTGGAAGCGATATACCCCCTGCGTAGGAAGTAGGAGCTGCTCGCTCGCAGCTTAGGCGGAGCTTTCAACGTAATATCGCTATAACGAATGAGAAAACGGTCAAGTATTTTCCGGTGGATTAAGCCCCGTTCACATTGAGACGGGCGCGCTTTCGTTCATGCTCAAGTTACTTCAATGCCAGTTAACCCACAGATTTATGTGCTCAAGACAATGTGGCGACTGCCGAATTTCCGTGGCAGCAACTACCCAACGTGCCAAAGATTACAAAGCCATCAACAAAATATAATTAAAGACAAATAAACAAACGTCCGTACCGAAATACCCAGTTGTCAGTTTTAATTTATTTTAAGAATATTATAACGGTTCTTAATAATTACATAAAATATTAAACCTTAAATTGTAGTACAGCGATGAGGATAGTAGATATTCGGGTGGGTTTGCAACACAAATGACAAATAACGAAAATCACTGACTATGATAGGACGTAGTACCAACAACACGAGTAGTTACTGTACGGCTTAGCGCAAGTTTCCACACTTTTCTCTTATTCAACAAAAATGATGAAACGATTTGAAGTCGTGTTTTGTATTTTGAAACGAAAAATCGATTTTTAGGAACTCTGTAAAGCTTTTTTTTTAAATGACGTTTTGAGCTGAAAATAGTTGAGTTGAACAAAAAATTCGTGCGACGAAAAGCTGCGCAAATTTCATGACAGCTTGGAAAACTTTACTGCTTTGTGTAATTAGATTATTCTTTATAATTTTGATGTAAATGGCACTGAGCGATCGTTTTGAAATATCGGCTAAATCTAACTGAATGTTGGCACGATTAGATACTTTTAAAGTATTTTCTTGAATGAGCGCACGCTCAGTTTTGATTGGTAAAAGTGGTCAAACTGGTACATAAATCCTCCTCTTAAAGTTTCCTTACAACATTGACCTGATAATTAGAAACCCTCTCGCTCTACTTAATCTAAAATAAATCTATCAAAATATATAACTTGATTTACCGCCTTAAAGTTTGTACCCAGAACCTAATAATAATATTCATAACTTTTGTACCTAACCAATTAGTACTGAGTTTTTGGATTGAATTATTTAATACGAGATTATTCTTAGTTAATTATCCAGAAATAGAAAACTAATTACCATCAATTTGAATTCCTGGATAATCTGAGATTCGACTATTTACCTTGTGCAAAATAGGCGAAATGATGGAAATGTTTTTTTTTTTATGTTAGTATTTGTCATTACAGGAATAACGATGAATACCTTCCATACTCTCCTGAATTATTTAGATAATATTCAATGGCTGAGATTCATGGTCACTAAACACCGTTTTTTTACCTTTTTTATTTTATTCAAATCTCCATCTTTTTCATTCCGAAAAAAGAGCTATAGACTTCTTAGAAAAATCTAATTGTCAGTTGGTCGACTTTGCCCAAATTACCACGAGATAACACTACATATACCTAAGATTTCTAACTTTAAAACTGTCAGTTCGTGGGGAATTCCATTTTGATATCAATTTATGATTAAAACCTTGTTTACTTATCCCCACGTATTTTGGAAATAATAATAGTAAATAAGTAAAAATCATAAATTCATAATCAAACATACATATTGAAAACAGTCAAAGCTTTTTGCCTTCACGAATACATAGCTAAAATAAAGCTAGGTTAAACACAAAAGCACCGTAACATTTTCTGTTTTCAAAATCATTTCGGATGATGAGTGATTCCCGAAATAACCAATTATATTTTAATTTTTTCATAATTCATTTCTAAAATATATGCATGTAGCGTAAGTACCTACCTAGTATTATTAATTCAGTTGATATCCATACACCGAAGGTGGGCGAGTAGGTACTGTAGGCAGATACTTAATGAAGCGGAAAATGTCATGCATTTGAAATACTTCAAGAACAGCTACTTCTTTAGTCTGACATTTAAATAAACGATGAGTTCCTCCCTAAAGTAAGTAGGTACATCTGAACAAGAAGGGGAGAGATTTAGCTCATGGAAAGAGTGTTGACAACCAACTCGATCATTATTTTTTTATACAATATACACTACATAGTTGATTTCCAAATAAAAATATTTATTCACATTATGAATATAGAATAAGGTCTGCTAAAATAGAATAAAGATAGGTAATTTATTAGGTAGGTAGGGATTTCAAAAGATTAGTATCTGTTCGAATTTAAAAAGTTCACACTGTTACAAGCGTACGTATACACGAAAGAAACTATTTATAGTTAATAACAATGTCTCTTCAATGTACATAGTTATTTTTATGATTTAACTTACAATAAATTTAAAAAAACTCTCTAGATTATAAACAACGTTAAGATCTGTTACATATCTATTTAATGATTTTATAGAATACTTGCACACATAATATATTCTTTTTTTAATTATGAAGTACCTACCTAAATTAAAGCACAAGTTAGCTGCTACGAATATTACACACTTCCGCAAACAACGCTTAGGTCATTAATTCAGTACTGAAAGCTTCTATAAGGGGTATATCTTTTGAGCTTATTGAAAAATTTAAGCCTTCAATTTTTTGTCTTGCTCTTACACTTAAAACTGAAAAGAAAATCTTTCAAATGGAGTATTTTAAATTAAATACGTATAAACCTATTTTAATTAATAAAATGTATTTATGAAAAAAAATAACGTTAAATTTTTTTAAAACTTAATACTTACTCGAATAGGAAAATAAAAGCTCAACAACTATCTGTACAAACGTGATTGTTGATCCAACCTCCGAATTTTAACGGGTTTAGAATCAGACAATCAAAGTTTTTTTTCTAAAATAAATATTATGTCTATTTTTTTATATTCATTTTCACTAATAACAGTTTGTAATGTTTACGAAATTATTTCAATAAATAATTTTTATTTTAAAAATTGCCACATTGTGCTAATCAATTCTCCGATTAAAGGGGGAATTTTTATGGTTTTGATTTGACTGAATCGATTTTCGGTATATTTCTAGAGAGTAATAATTTGTCTTATGCTTGTGAATAAATTGTTTCATATCTTTGAATAAACGTGAAATAACTCACTCTACCAAAAGCTAAAACTAACACAGTTTTGTAAAATTCAGAGATGTTCCATTTTTTAATTCAGCCATCGTTATGCTCGTTAAGATGAGATGCATCCCACACCAGACCAGTATGAATAGCAAAACAACCCTTATTGGAACACATTACAATATAGCCACAATGGTACAACCTCGTCCCTTACTACTCTAGCGCCCTGTAGGGCTCTTTTCCTTCTGCGGAGACATGTCTCTTCCCAGCAGACCGCACGAGCCTTTTATTGGACTTGGGATTTATTAGTTTTAAGTAGCCCGTGTATAAATCGGCCGGGCTGGCCGCAAGTAGCCAATGAATCTGTCTCGATCGACCAAAAACAATATTGCAATTGACAGACGAATGCGAGAAATGGAACCGCATGCGGCTGGCCCACGTGACTGAAGATGTTCGGACTTGTATTATTTGCTTTGTGTGGGCACTCGTGTTATTCCACGGGCAGCACCGGGCGCCGTGGGCGGGGGTCTGTTTGATTTCTATGTGTGGTATTATCGAATTCACTTCAGGGACTCGTCAAACATTGGTTAATAACCGGATCGCGAAAAACAATAGCTTCCCACATAGTAGATACACACCAACACGTAAATATGTATGTGAACGTCTTTGTCATCTCGATCTTCGGGAAATAAACCCTAGAAATAAATTGGTAAAGGGCATTCCCGAAAATAATAGGTAGTCTTCGAAATCGAAAAAATTCATTTTATTTGGTACACGTTATATTCAATCGCGTAAAAACACATTAATCCTTTATTTATAGGTAGGTAGAAGGTAAAATATTTTTTTAGAAAAACATATGAAGAAAATAAGAACTAAGAAATTAACTTTAAATTTATATGGATTTTGTTGTTACAAATTCATAAGGATTAATTCAAATGTGTTATGTTCTTTCAAGTCAAATGCATAAACCACTACACATTGCATATTACAAATAATGTAATTTTTTTTCACAAATATAGTTGGTACAAAAAGTCATACCAGAAAGGATTTTTTATTCCCGATGGTAAACACGGTTTCAAAAGACATATACGAGTATACAAGAAAACCTCCCCAGAAATAAACACTTAATCTTGCAAATCGCCATATATAGGTACAATAATAACTTAAGGTTTAATTGACTTGGGGAGAGGGGAGTCCGAAAATCTATTCAAGAATATAATTTAAAACTATATTACAAACAATTTAATTACAACAGCAACAGAATAGACACGTCGCGTAGCTGGTGCATTTTGGTTCTTCGACTTAAAAAAAAGAAAAACAATCCTCACTTGTGTCCATGAAATTAATTACCAATATTCCTCCTATCTATAAATGAAAGGGTTTTTTAAAAAAAGGAAATGTCGAAAACTTCCATAAGAGGAACTTACGATATAATACTAAATTTTATAATACCGTTTTTTTTTTTCACTTTCACTTTACTTTTTATGGTGATTACATCTCCACGCCTCACTTTTTATGCTAATCTTTGACATTTACTTTACTTTTTATTTTAATGTTACCGTTATTAACATTGTATTATGTCGATTTGTTTTCCTTTGCTATATATATTTTTATTGTATGTATATAAGTATGCAAGCGAATTACATAATTTAAAATATTCTAATATAACATATGATTTACTATTTTTGTACAACAACGATGGCTATTAATTGACTTTTAAAATAAAATCTCACTCTATAATTCATTTGGCCGTATGATATCAAATTTACATTATCATTATATGCCATGCATAAATTTAAAAAAAAACACACACACAACCACTTGACTAAAAGTTCAATGCGTCGATAGAGTATTAAAACTATACTCATAACAGAGATAACTATTACTTTAAATAGCGTTTAAATCAGAATCTTTGCCAACAATTTATCAAGCTATTTTATCGGTCTTAATTAATCAACCCTGAACATGTCATTGAACGGGAAAGACATAGAATGGACAATAAAACAGAAACCTGAATCGCAACAATTAGGTTGAACAAGACATTACAATCGGCCAATCACGGCCAATAAATGTATTCAGGGAGAATACCCGTCCCTTCATACCCTGAGCCGGCAACCCCCGACCCAAAGGGCGCGTCTTTGTGAACTTGTCCATTCAAGCGACGAAAGGCACGTGGTCGAAATGTACCTAATCGTGGAGTACTAGAATACTACAACACCAAGATAATATTCGTAGGTTTTTTGCCAAAATCTGACAAACTAATAACGAAAAGGTGTATAACATAATAATAAAACTATTAAAGGCTTTTTATATGCATTCGGGTGTATTTTGGTATAAAACAATAAACATTGACTAGATGTACAACCCTTCTTATGTCATTCCCAGATTTGTTTTTTTTTTAAACCAAAGAACAGACTATTGTTTTACACTCCACCCACTCTAAGTAATGATGATATTTAATACATAATAAAATCCATATTTCAAACTTTACTGCCGTCGTGTCGCATTAATAATGATTTTAGACAGAAAAAACATTTAAAATACGTAAATAATACCTCTTCGATAGTACGGTTTTTTTTTCGTTATGATATATATATGTATTAATTGGATTAATACTTCCGTTAAAATACCGAATGAGAATCCACAAATGTGGTGTCTATGTGTGAAAAATAGATTTTATCAAAAAATTCTGATTCACACATAAAAAATAAAAATTTACCAGCTGGTGATAATTTTACAAAAACAGGTACTAAACCCTGTTCCGCATTTTATTGTTAGACCGCACCAGTTTCAACCTGTCACGGATATCTTCAGACTGATACATACATAAAATTCAATTTAGTATATTTATACATTTGGTGGAGATACATTGAAATTTAAAACATTTAAACATTAGATGCTGCATTGAATATGTAATATACATGCAAGGGAATAGAACTAAAAACGTTTTTTTCTGAACAAAGCGTTTCTATAAAAACAATATAATAAAAATGTCCTAATACCTAATAATGAGTATCACATGAAATAATTAACAAGTAATTTAAATGGCTCATTTAAAATACTGTTGTTGTTGTACGACGATTTTTTTAATTCTAAACAAAGCATTGTTATTATTTTAATATCGTTTGATCAATAAGTTCCTTTTTGCTTATCACTTAAATATCCCCTTCTGTTTATTCAAAGAGCCTAGTCAAGTCAATTTCCATTTCTTCGACCTGTAGATTAATCTCACGAAACCAATGCAGTAGAAAATTAATTCCTCTCCCCAGCCTGGGGTAAATTCATAATTTGCATCACCAAACAAAAAACTTAAAACCATCAGCTATTTAAACAAAAAAACTTAAATGTAAAATTCTTCAGCCCTAAAAAAATCTAAATTTTGCAATATTATACCGAGCAATTTATTTTTATTACTGCATCCATAGATTTGTAAGGGTGGCGACCCCAATATCTGTAATGGGTGAGAAGGGGATGGTTCACCCCAGTTTTTCAGCGGTGGGAGGGAGAGGGGGAACTCGAGACGTTCTGCGCCGAACCTACCCCTCCCACTTAACTCCCTCCGCACCCCAGACGACCCACCATTCGCTAAGACTGGGGTGACTCAATGATGCGTGTTGGTATGTTATGCTCTGCGTATAGACGGTACCACGTGTACAGTACAGCAGCGGAAACAAATTTTCAACCCAAACAGAAGAATTATACGAAACAGTAAACAATTAACTATAAATGATTTCCATAAATGATTCCTGTAAACAATTAACTATAAATGATTCCTTTTTTTGAGTACGTACGTCGTACATACATATGTAAGAGTGTAAAATTTTCAAAATTTGAAACTCTTGAAGAAAATGATCTTATTTAAAGTAAATATCTTTTAAAATCCAGAGAAGTGATCAAGTAGATACCATTTAACTGACAGATCTTTAGTTTTGGATCGCTATGTCAGATAGTATTGCAAGTCGAATTACACTTTGTGATTTCTCACTGGTAACAACTATTACCTTAGTAAAAATATGTCATATTATTAATTATTACCACTCGTATTAATGTCCTCATTTTTCAAATGCATTTTTTTAAGCACATTAGAATTAGCTGATAAAAATTGTAAACAACCTATAAATCGATGGAAAGAATCGGGTATTAGTATTTATGAGTGGGTATGCTCACTATTACAGATACAATCTTACATGAATGTTATTAATGTAAGACGCAATTCTTATTTTCAGTAGAGGTAAACCATTTTATTAAATAGGACTAATTATTGTAATTTAAATCAAATAATTTTGAGATTATGGTTTTAGGGTGCGCTCTTTTTTGATTGTATGGTTATTTGGGAGATCCGGCAAAGGTTTATCCTGTTTTAATGCCTAATTTAAAAGTAACTAAATTGATATAAACCCTTAATACCAAGCTTCAAAAAATGTTCACGTATTACCAACAGCATCAACACTCGGCAGATGTGCAATGAATTTTCTGGAATGTTGTATATATTACCAATTTAATTAAAACACAACACAAAAGGTAGCTTCTAATATCATGGAATGAAATTATATTACGTTATATTCAACAAAACTATAAAATAGGAATAATCAATAAATAATATTTACTTTCTTAGAACATGACGAATCGTTGTTTTATTTAAAAAATATAGGTACATTATTATTGTGATGAATTCGAACGGCCATTCAAATAAATGCCAAGTTTAATTCTAGGAATTTCACCAACAACGTATTATGGTATTGTTTCAATTTTGATGTATTATTCAAGCTGGGTCTCTATTTAGATGAAACTTATTTTCGTTTTTGTTTTTGTTTTTACTACGCGTGTACTTTATAGATTGGCCTCCTGAACTTCGGGTCTTTTGCCTTCATCCACTACTTTACTGTCTAATTTTGTGCTACTAAATATATATGGTATATTAGTTTATTTTTTTGCATTGCTAACCTATCAATTTACATTAACGTAATGTATTCAAGACACAATTTACGTTATATTGGAATATAAACTAAATTATTTTCTTTTTAAATAAAAAATATTTTTGTTTTAAGCCACTTTATTTATACACATATAACAATTCGACCGGTTTCGGTTAAACTTAACCTTCTTCTACAAAGTGATTGCTTCCTTCGATAAATTATTTTCTATTATAATCCTTCCATTTTAATCAATCCGGAATAATGACAATAGATTCTTTAGGAATCTGCATGTAATTGCGTGAGGTGAATTAACGATATTGTGATAAGTATTTTATTTTGAAGGATAATCTGTTTTTTTTTATACAAATGTACATCAAGAATGACGCTAAATGTTACTTTGTAGATTCTAATACAAGCAACACCACAAATAATGTATCTGCAAATTTTCTATAGGTAGTTAGAAAATATCTGAGATTTCCAGTGAATACAATTTTTTATTGTAATCCTTTAAATTCTACGAAAAACTTATTAAAATATTAGTAAAAGGTGCAGTTCGAAAACCAGCAAAGGCATTTTTGAACATTTTACCTAAAATTCCATTATTTCATGAAGAATTACTTAAAGTTTAATACTTGTATTCACTTAAAACCTTAGAGTTTTTTCTAACTACCCGTATGAAATTTTTAGAAAAATAGTATGTAGTTTTTTGTGTACTAGAAAGCCAAATAATACGTTTTTTCGGGCGCTTACCTTTAATATGATTTAATCGGTAGGTAGGTGCGTACAACAATATACGTATTTATGGCAATTAACAATATGGCAGTCTGCAAGAAGTAAAATATCAAATAGTAAAATAACATAAACCTTTCACTTTTCTTTTTTCCACAAGCATTGGTCAGAACCAGTTTTTGCACACCAATTGGTGAAAATCGATAGGCGGAAGGAAAATGGAGAATCCGCAAATTGGAAGTACCTCGCTATTCAGAACTGGTATAAAACTTGACTGACGCCATTGCTAATTTTAATTTAGGAAGGTGGTCTCTCTCCATGACGCTACAAAGAGAATTTCCATCTATAGGAAAGTGTTATTTTACTCATTTGAAAATTTCCAGGCTTTATGTCCGCGACATATAGGCTTAGATTTAAAGCATTTACCTCTCTGTTAGATATATCAGCAAGGGTACACGAAGGTATGAAAGATTGTACGTTTTGAGACAGCATGAAACGACAAAAAGCCATTGAGGAGGTAATCATTTTCAATCAAAATTAGTTTTCCAGTTGGTATCACTCGAGTCCGTCTTAAATGTGTAATCTATCTGGTTTAATATAAATGTAATTGCTTCCCCAATATCGACAGCCCCCTCCTCATCGACCCTAGACACCCTTAGACCTACTGGCGCTCTTTTCGCTGGCGACCCAAGTTCAACGTCTCGTTGTCATTGAAGCAGTTAATCAAATAATATGCTTGAAATTAAAAATAACTTTAAAGCATTACTGCTTAAGTTTTTTTTTAAATATTTAAATAAAATCAATAACTTAAAACACAAATATGAAACAGAAAAAAATAGAAAATAAAAAGACAATGGTCACAACCGAGAAAATAAATATTTAAATAATACGGTCCTTTAAATCGAATACGTTCTGGTAGACGTACTTTTTTCATAGGCTGTTTCCCTTGTTTAAATTTTATAAATGTTTTAAATATTTATAAAACCCGCCCCAACTTTTTAAATAAAGTACGTTAAAGTCAGCTGTTATACGTCTAATTTTATCTATGTTGAGAAAATCTATTTAATTTTTTTAAAGTTTCTTCATTATCATTGCATGCTTTTCTTATTTTATGTAAAAAAAATAGTAAGAACGTTGTATGAACAATATTGTAGAAATAGACATATACGCTTTATTTAGATTTGACTTAATAATGGATAGAAATTTAATAATACGTTATACAGTATCAAAACATGATTTAGGCAATGGGCCGATATCTTTTCAAATACCGTATATATACCCACAATATTTTTATGATGCAGATATACCTGAACACTAACTAACTCATTGATTTTCGTATCTCATAATTATCTAAAAAGTTTTGCTAGAAAAGGTAAACCTTTTCCTAGTTGGAGAGTCAAAAAATTCTTCATAAAATAAGAAAAATGTTTTGAATTTCTACACTAGATAAATATAAACTTTGCCGACTTATAATGACTTCAGCAGGTAGGTACTAATAATTTGGGCTTTGCATAAATTTGTACACCAAGTTCAATTGAAAACTTTAAAGTGGCCCATATCGAGTGCGGTTCACCGGCGAGGCCATTGGGCGCTGGGTGCTGGCAGTGGGCAGTGGGCAGTGGGCAGTAGGCAGCGGGCCCCCTGTTGGAACTTCTAAGACAAGTTCAAGGAATATCTCCTCTCCAATACCACCCTCCAATCTCCCTCCTGCTGTATCGTCCCAAACACGAAGAGAATTATTTAAAGGGTGACTTTGAATATTAATATCAAGCGATTTTGTAAAAACTGCTTCCAATTAAGGTAATTTTGTAGCCCCGTCAAATTTATACCAAATGTTTAAAAAAAAAGCATATTTATGTTATATAAAATCGTTTTTGTTTTATTTTAAAAGTTTTATGCTTAAATATGATACTAATTTTTGAAAAATATTCAAATAATATGAAATGGAATATGAAATGGAACAGGAAAAAAATAGGTGGTACAGGACCCCAAAATAAAAATGGATATATTTATCCCAAAGAATGTTTACATTAAACAATTGATTTCAAAACGATAAATATGTCGTAGAGAAATATTCTCAAGTTGGACAAGAGGTGGCGTGTGATGTGGTACAATTGGGAATATTAATAATATAGCACATTTTTGTTTTTTTTTCTTCCCAAAATTCCTTTACTTAATCTACGTACTAAGTAGACACTGTTGGTAAACAATACCAAATATGCTCATACTAAATTTATTGGAATAATATTTAAATAGCTATTAAATTAATAACTAATTAAATTGTGATTTTTTGTTTTATCCTATTGTTTTCTAATTGTTCTGTTATTTTATTTTATATTTTATTCTCCCACTGTATATACCTATATAACCGCACACTTTGTATTTTTCGTTTAGTTTAATTTTGTACCCTGATGATGCTTAGGCTAAGCGAAACTAGTCTGTCATTTTTTTTTAATCTGTAGTCTTATACAAAGTTATTATTTAATTTTCATGAAATATGTCAAACCATAAAGTGATTACTTTCTACGAAAATATTTATTATAATAGCTAGAACTGAAATAAAATATCGTACATTTGTAATCTTTTGAATTGAGATTTGTGTGTTGAGATATTTTCAAGATTACTCAGCATTTGTAATAGTTTTTACTCCCACCAGTACTTTGAAGGACAACTCGATTAAACGAGGGTAAAATGAAAATCTACGAAACCTTTCGTACAACTAACTAAGATTATTATTTAAGTTTCATCAAGCTGTGTACACTGTATACCGCACCTATACAATGTTCTGCTCTTCAGTTAGACGTTGCGATGTTGGCTTTGTTTCTTATATCTCCCGGATAGTAGGGATTATTTCAAAGCTGCGGGCGAGCTTTAGCCAAGTCCCAAGTCCCAAGTACGGGAGGAAATGTCCCGAACTAAGTTTGGGTGACATTTAGCTGTAATAATTATGCTCTATTGATAGACTTCTTAGGTCGGGTATCTTCGCTGATGACTGGGCTACGAAGAGACGGGATACAGAAAGAGCATGCTGTATTTTGTGTGGATAAAGGGATTAGATTTTGAATAACGGTGGATTTTGGAAAACAAAAATAAGTTTAATACAATCGTATTTGTAATGAACTTTGATAACTTGTGACAGAATCATATTGAAAATAGTTTATTACCGAGAAAGTGATTATGTACCTGTAAAAACGACAAACTTTATTCGCAAGGATTTCTGTTTCAATAAAATTCATTTGCTGTTTCACGTAGGAATCCACATGAAAAAATTGTTATTATAGGTAAAGCTATACGTAAAAAATACTAATAAAATATTTATTATACCAATGACTTAATATATAGAAAAACTTAACATTTTGAATCAGCCAAGAAAGTGAAGGAAAAATACAGGATTTTCAACAGAAGTCAGCAGAATGTTCTAATTTGATGGTGATGGTGATAATACAGCAACTAAAGGAATTTATTACTATCTTAGAGTTGTGAGAGAAGCGAGAGTTTGTACTTATGGATTAATTTAACAAATTGTGTATAAAAAAAAACGAAAAGCAGATAGAGCACTTTATATTAGTGAGAAAAAAATAGATTAAAATTTCCCATACAAAAAATACTTAATAATCTTCTAAATTCACATGCTAAGTAATTATCTATTTTCTAAAAGTGACTTAAACCAAAATCTTTCAAACACTACTTTTAATTGTTCTTGTTCAACATGTGTAATAATGTAGGTGCTTACTTAAAATAAATGTTTTTAATGCAAATACCGGCAGCTACCCCAAAACAATTTACTCGTGTATTAAAACATTTTAAGAAGGTGTCCCATTGTAATTTTGAAAAAGTTGTACATAAGAAACACCCTACAACCTATAACCTAATATAAGTCTCTAAATAACCGACAGACAACCTTCGACGAAATTTTCAATCATTCCATCTCGATATGTTTGGCATCCATTTTGTCGATGCACCCTATTTTGCATCAATCTCGGTAGGTTCCATCCGAATATTTAGCAAGTGCCTACCCAGTCCTAGCAGCACCCAGTAGGTACCTACCCTTATATCAGAGCTAGAGGGGTGGGACGAAGGGATGCTTCTCGATTATGATTTGATGCGAGGGTCACGTCGCATTGAGGGCAATGTCACCCCAAGTATTGATGCGTGGAAAGCTGAGATTTGTTTGGGTTGATGCTTATTGATTCATCTGATGCTTACGTTCCTAATTTAAATTTAATTGATTGAAACATTTTATCGTCTATTAAAAACGATTGGCCTCATCTTAAAAAACTTTCATCAAAATTAAAATGCCATCTTTAAGTTTACAATGAGAGTGTTTTTTTTTTAAATATAAAGACAATAAATGTGCATAGTGATTTTTTTTATAAGAAATAATCTAAAATGTATCAAATAGGTACATAAAAAACACATTTATACGTAAATCGACAAAAAAAATAACTCATAAAAAACAGTTGAACTGTGGTATTTTCATTAGATCAAAATAAACAAATACATCGTTTAACTTTTTTTTTTATTTAAACGGTTTTCTTCTCACACTTTTTACCTATTTATTTTTTTTCCACGCCAACACTCAATGATAACTTTTCAGTGATACAATATTAACGGTTTCTTTATAATGTATATTTTTTTTACTAGCTGAACTTTGTCCTGGTGGTTAACCTCCTACACCGCTCTATAGTAAATAAATGTCGCAGTTTTTTTTTATTAAACTCAAATTTAAAAAAATATATTGTAACCATTTCTTTAGGAAGTCCAAAGTAATTTATATTTGTTGGTTTTAGTTGCATTTATTTTATTTTAGTTATTTGTACATTAAAGTTATCAAAATAACTAATTATAACACATTTACTTTTTAACAATATTAAATATAAATAATAATATATATGTACTAGTTGTTATCCATGAACGTAACTTGACTTGGCCAGAAATAATATGAATTGCTTTTATCCACCCATTTCAAATACAAAATAATTTCTGCCAAAATACATTATAAGTAGGTAGGCACTTTATAAGGTAGGTGGTGATTTGAAACGATCATTTATTAAATTTGATAATTTCAATTGACATTAGTTCCAAATTTTAAAAGTTAACGGTTTCACGTACTCACAAAGGAAATTATTTATACTAGTTAGTTGGTGTCTCGTCTATTGGGGGAATAGGAAACAGTTGGTAAGAAAAAATCGTTGACGTTTTATTTGAATATATTTTCCATAGTAAAAAACAATTTTTCTAAAGAAATATGAAATTTTATTTTCAAAACAAACTCCCAATCTTTTGAACGGGACCATTTTTTTAATACAGCGAAAAGTAACTTCTTCGTAGTAAAATAAATGAATGCTGAATTAAAGGGGATGAAATATCTGATACGTAGAAGAATTTATCTTCCCTTAGTTTTAGGGTGGGTAGTTAAAGTAATAGGGGTAAGACGCTGGGACGAGGCAGCGAGTCTACTTCATATTCATCTACTATTAGCGCCTTCTCGATATGCCGCCATGAATCTTAAATAAAGGGTGCCACTGCCTGGCGGGGCAAACGCTGGGCAAGGGAGACACCGCTAGGGGTGTAGCGGGCTGGGCGGTAATGTACCCTGTAGGCTGTGTGGGGTGGTAGGGGTACTGGTCACTTAGAGTTTTTACGTCATTGCCAGTCTAAGATCTCTATGGATACTAAATTTATCATTTACCTGCCAACAATATTCTAAGTTATTATTATTTTATTTTTTCCCAATTTTTAATCTTTTTTCATGCATTTTCAACTGACGAGAAGAGTGGGTACTACTAAATATGGAGTTTTTCCGTCGTAACCTCCCTTTCTGGTCGATGCATCGCTTAGTCTACTCTGACCTACATTTTTTTCTCGATTTTTGGGAAGGCAGGGAATTTTTACGTACATAACTATGTAAAATAATTTATTGCTCATTACTATCTTTTTTGTAAAATTACTAACCTTTGGAAAATAATTTTCAAGGAATGTTCAAAAAAAGAGCGAGTAAGCAAAATTTTATATCATCTTTATTTAAGTGACGCTCAGTCCGAGGAGGTTTTGAATAAGAGGAAGATTAATTATGCATTAAGTACTATTTAAAATTTTATAATCTTTGAGCTATTTTTAAATTTTATAGTAAATTAATGTCCTTAACGGAAGAGTTAATTTTTTAATTTATTTTAAGATTTTTTTTTAATTTATGTGAATACTGCACGAGTGCCAGCTGTCCGGAGCTGTCCGAAGCCAGTGAGACTATGGAATCCCCAATGGCAAGAGGCTGAAGGTAGTGGAGAAGAAAAAAGATGGAGCAGAGGAAAGTTAAGAAGTAACTTGCTTTTCTGATATAGTCACCAAATGCGGCTAAAGCCATTTCAAGCAACGCAACGTTCCGATTCTGAATGGTGGCCTTTCACATGGGCAATACTTAGAGTATTCTACCACTCTGAAACGTGCCGCAAATATAGTATATACTATTTTATATTAATAGATGTAAAATAAGACATACTCATAAAATAAATTTTATTTGTGCTCACCAGGATTTTAACCAGTAACCTCTAAATTCGTAGTCGAGAACCTTAACCGTTCGACCCGCGGAGGTTGTCTAAAAGTTTAATTTTGTTTTCGGATAGTAATACATTGTACCATCTTGGTACGCATCATGAAGGGGGTTGAAGATCATCCCAATACCAAAGATAATTAATATTTTGTTTTGAATCTCTTATATTAATTACTAAGTTAAACAAATAGGCTTTCATCCAATCTAATAAAGTCAATAATCGTTTCAAGCATCTTAACCTCTATATATTTTACTGTTATAATTATAACGTAGGCTTACTTTTAATTCAACTCGTATCAAAACCGTGTAATCCACAAAGCTAACTACCTTAATATATTCCACATTTTATGTATTTGTGGTTGTAACAATTGTGAATAAATTTTCTTGATTATAATATTTAGAATTTTTCGTTCTTGACAGTTTATTCCACATATCTTAACCTTTATACAGCAAGTCACATTAATAAATGTGTATTTTAAATACTACATTTTGTTCTCTTACATAAAAAATACACATAATGGCTAAGTATGTTTCAGCTAAAGTTGACTTCAGCCTTAAATATTTTTTTTGTTTTTTTTTAATATTTGATAACATTTTAATACTTGGATATCCTGCATAACAGTGATATCAAATCTGAATAAAATCATGCAATATGATATATTTTCAGCCACTTAAAAAAAAAACTGTTATTCCTATATTCGAAAAATCAGTTTATTAAACGCCGCTGTCTAAAATAACTTATAATTTCTTAATTGCTAATGAATGTGCATCGCGCCCAAGGAAGGAGAAGATATTTCACGTTGTTTGTCGCTGTTCATCGATTAATTAACAAAAGGTAAATACGCGCAACCGCTAAAGCTGAGGTTAACTACTGGGACCGTAGCCAGGAAGGGCAGGAAGTAGACGAGGGGTGAGGAAGGGGGCAGAGCTAAGGAAGCAGTGTAAGGCAATCTAGCTTAGAAGCCTTCACAAAGTCTTCAGGACCGGATTATGGGCGAGAGCGGCACTAAAGCTAATGGTAAGAAAGGGTTTCTGCGAATACATGCGAGTATCTCATTGTACTTGGAACATGGAATTTATTGCCTATTGTGAGGTGGATATTAGTTGATACTGACACTTTTCATATTTATATTATGCTCTGGTTTCATCGTATTGATTTATATAATATAAGTACAATTATAAATACGCAATTGATATTTTCGTAGAAAGCAATTACTTTGTGGTTTGAAATATGTAATGAAACGAAAAATAGCATTGTATATTTTAAACGTTATTCTTTCGTTTTCTCACTGTTCTTTTATTTTATTTTATGTTGCGTTCTCCCTCTGTATGTATATACTCGTATTACCGAACACTTTGTATTTTTTCTTTAGTTAAAGTTTGTATCCTGATGATGCTTAGGCTAAGCGAAACCGGTCGGTCATAAAATTAAAATAAAATCTGTGGTCTTATACAAAGTTATTATATCATTTCATTACATAAAATATACTTTTTTTCTATTGCTGTCCGATTAACCGTCTAATTGGTTTATTTGTAACTACTGGTTTGATTGAAAAAAAAACATTTATGTAGTAGCCTCAGAGCAATAATATACAAGAGGGAGCGCTGCTGTAGTCTGTTTTGATGAGGTTTGCTGGACTCGGCTAGACCTGGGCTTGGCTAGGATTAGGGCTGGGGTGTTTATACATCTATGCATAGCACGTGTCGACATAATGTTTTTGTTTATTCGTATAACCACATTTTCACAGTATTGTTATAAACAAAAATATAGCATATAACCCAAAAAACCGTTGAGTTATGTCAATTTATGTCACATATCAAAACTTGTGGGAGAAGTCAACGGAGACGCGGGACACGAAGGTCATTCTTAAAATAATTTAAAGCGGTGTGATAATTTGGGAAATTTTGTTGTCTCTTTCTTTCTCATGGTGTACGACGTACAAACCCGGAGAAAGTGATTTATCCAAAATTTGTATAGGTTGTGTAAAAAGAATTAGCTCTCTCTCCATATATTGTTACTCCAATGTAGTAGCAATGTATAAGTACATAGCAAGTTTTACTTCAATATCAGTAGGTTATTCGTAGTTTTTTTTTTTTAAGACAAACATTCCCTGATTACGAATAACCTGACAATATTTGAAAACTCTTACTGCCATCATAATAAGCGAAAGATGTTGCTTGTGCAATGATGGATGACTTAGCTAGCAAAGGAATTGAACTCACATCGCCCGAGTGGGAATCCGACGCGTTTGTCCACTCAGCTTCTAACCGGTCAGCTAGTACGTAGGTTTGTACTATATATTTCAGTAACGTGCGTGGCTCTTTGACCAAGGCTAAGGTGTAACTTTTCAGTGGCTAATTCCGTGTCGGTTTTAAAAAGCAAACCAATCAACCTTATTAAATTTGTTGAAATCGTATCACTTTATAAATATTGTCAGAAAAGCGAAAGGAATCAAATAACATACTCAAATCAAATCATATGAAACAAACTTAGAAAAACTCATTTTCATAACACGACGGAATTTGACGGCCTGCGTGGTCGAGTGGTAAGACGCTCGACTACGACTCCAAAGGTCGCGGGTTCAAACCCGGCGTGCGTAGTAAATTTTATTGAATTAATATGCATCAAAACATATTTAATTCATGTAAAATAAGTAAAAAAAATATGTAAAGTACAAAAAGGTCGTGGGTTCAAACCCAGCGTGCGTAATAAATTTTATTGAATTAATATGTATCATAACATATTTAATTCATGTAAAATAATATAAAGTGTATTTGCGGCACGTTCCAGAGTGGTAGATAATCTTAAGTATCGCCCTGGTGAAAGACCACCATTCAGAAATGAAACATTGCTTGAAATGGCTTTAGCCGTGTTTGGTGACCAGATCTGAATAGATAAGTACCTTCCTCTTTTCTATCTGTTTCCGCTCTATACTTCCTTTTACCTCACAACATACCCCAATTGGGGATGCCATGGTCCCACTGGCTCTAGACGGTTGGTAGCAGTGGGGACTCTTGTGCGGAATTCACCTTAAAAATGTAAAAAATCACTTGTGTTGCCATATAAAACAATACGATTTTTTAATATATTAACAATGATCTCGTATTAATATATCATAATATGTAATGTTATAAAACTTATATATATTGCACATATTGAAATATCATTTTTTACTTTTCTCGAGAGAAAGAATAAATTACTTCCTGCCGAAGGGTTTCTAACGGCTACAACGTACTAATAAGGTTGTTTTTTTTGTATTTAAGTCGTCTAATGAGTGTAAAATTTTGAATTGTCATCTCTGTAGACAAAGTCTACCCATTGTAACATATTTGAGAAATTTATTCAGTATTTAAAAATACTTAAGCTTCTTACGATGCTGTCAGTATCAGTATTTTTTTTAATAATTCAATTGAATTACACTCAATATTATTATTTAGTTCTGCTACTTTTTGTTTACAATGGCGTTAAACGCCAAAACAGCTGTCACGAAAAATAGCAGAATTAAATAATAATAATATTAAATTTAATTCAATTAAATGATTTTTTTTTAAATATATGGAGTTCTACAAATTAAGCACAAAAACTTTAAATAGTATCAGTATTTTGATTGGTATAGAATATGTTTCGTGTTTCTTTTATTAACATTCGTTTTTCTCGTAAGGTGTGCACAATTTTTCATCTCCATCGACTGCACGCTACTGGCTTTACTAAACATCTGTCATCGTACACATCATAATGTTTTTAAATTACTTACACAAATGGGCATTTATATAATGTTTGTTCGATCGTTAAGATCAAGAGATGTTATTACTAAATCGTGGCACTTTATAAAACTGGACGATTATGTATTATTCTTTTTGATTATTTAGTTTTCCTTTCTAACCATTAATAATTCCACTTCATCGCAAGTAGTGAAGTAGCGTAAAGTCAGTAATCTTCCCCTAATAAGACACGGCGTGGGATTATCCGTTATTCATCCCTGACCCCTACCTCCCCTGCCTGTTCGTCTTGCCTCCCTCCCCACCCCAGCAGCAATTGAAGGAGTCCCCACCCCTATTCTCAGATATCCATACCTCAAAGTTATTATGACAAGGGGTACTGTTTGTTCCCCGTTATAACTATCTGCTGAACTCAAAAACCTGGCTGCTGGCTAGTCAAGTTTCTCCTGGCCGAAGTAGATGGGAGATTTCTCTCAAGGATTGTACAAGACTAGGGGTATATACCTTGACTTAGAATGTTCTTAGACATAGACAATGGCTTCTCAAATATTACCATTTAAAACACTTCATTATTTAATCATTATGCCAAAGAGATTTTTTAAAATTAAATACATAAGTATTTAACACCAGCAAAAATTAAAAGGCATTAGTACAAAGTACTCTAGGTATAAGTACAGCGCTCTTGAGGTGATTTTTCACAAAAACGGCGCTATATAAATTATCCAAATATTATTATTCATCATCGCCATCACAGCGATAAATCCCAGAATGGGATCTGGCCTCTTTCACAAATGCTCTCCACTGGCTGTGGTCCCTCGTCACTCCTATCCAGTCCTCAGTCCTTCCCTCCTCCTCGAATCCTCATTCATAGTCTATCCACTTCTTCCTCGCTGCCTCCGAGTCGATTTTTCGACTCCTAGGCCCTAAACAGGACGATGAATTTGATTATCTATCTAAGATAGAATATTTGGTCAATTTCACCTAAAGTAAGATGAAACTCACTTTCGGGAACATAGAATCACCCACAATATACTTATATCAGATTATCTCTTCAGTGATTAACACAGTTAACTTTTTTAAGGTATTTGTTTTGTTAACTACGTTTTTTTGGTAATTTTCGAGTTTTCCGAGAAGAAAATTTTAGTTTTTATTTCTGATTTATATATTTTCATACTCACGTTTATACGTTACTAAACGTATTTTCGTAACTCGAAGAATGCAAATTATATTTACACAAGATATCCCAAACTTGGTGTACAAATTACACAATCTTAAACTAAAAGGTCCTCCATCCATAATGAATGTATTATTATGAATCGATAGTTGAATTATTGTTGGGAGAGTTTAAGAATCCGTCTTGGGCTTTAGGCGATGTTTGTTCAATCCGGGGTACTTCCTTGCTTATAATACAGCCCCCACAGCCGAAACAGCTATCTCCTGCGGCCACAACAATAAACAGCCCCAGGTAGGGGTGGAGGAATGGAGGAGTGGGATGGGGGAATCAATCTAACCGCAGAATAATAATTATTCTCAAGAATTCCAATACGAATTCTTTGAGAAACAAATAATAATATTGAAACTTTGGCTGGTAGTTAATGTGTATTTTGTTTTTCTTTACAAAGATTTTTCGCAATACCTTCCAAACAAATATATCTGTGTGCGAAAGGAAAAGTTTAAAAAATCATGTTCTGAGTTATGTATGGAGAATTATTCCTTTGATACATGTCTAGCAAGTAAAAAGTATGTGAGTCGGAAAATTAAGTAATTTGCGATTATTTTTTGAAAAAGGACATTTGACATGATCACATACAAAAAACTAAATTCCAAAATTTTGTTTTGGCTCTCCTGAAAACCTGCGTTTTTTACTCATTCCGTTCTTCCTTACGCACGCAGATATACAGGTATACTGTATCGTTTTTGTCTGTTTGTAAAAAGCAATCCATCACCTTGTGGTTTGATATAACTTTTTAATAAAACACTTGTTTTTATATAGCAACCAAATCAATTATTGTATTTAAATTTATACCACTCTCCTCTTTTAATGAAATATTTTTTAATTGATACAGGTATTTTATTGCCTAGTGAAAAAACACATGTATATAACCGCACAAACACCACATGTCTTTTATAAATACATTATTAACAAAGACTTTACCCTTTTTCTGTTAAACTAATTATTGTTCATTCGTACTCTACCCCTATTTTAATTAATTCATTCGAATGTAATATGTTAAAGATTCCAGTTACCCGTATCAGAGCAAATATTAACTAGTGATGCGAATAATGTACATAAACGTCAAGGTAAAAAACAAAACAAAAATCCCCCGGATTGTCGGTAACAAAATTTGAAATCTCTACAAAAACATTATTTTAAAATATTTCGACATCGTTCTTTAGTCTTGGATTTTTATCAAATTAACAAATACGTGTGTTTTCAAGTATAGGGGCCAATGGCAGTGTTCAGATAACCTTCAAATTAAAAAAGTCTTTACAAATCCCTACCTACCTAATAAAGTACCTACCTACAATATATTTTAGCAGACATTATTCTTTATTTGAAATGGGCGGAATAAAGCAACTAAGATTATTTATTGGCAAGTCAAGTTACGTCCTGTGATTTTTCACGAGTAACAACTAGTATAATATTTTTATTTTTTATCTGCTTTAATGTTTATTTTGTCATCGCTTCATTTATTATTATGTATGCGCTATTCCTCTTATTATCGCTATACTCTGTTGCTCTTTTTTCCATTTCGTGTTTTATGTCTTTTTTGAAATTGGACTTTAGTCCGTTAATTTATAAATAAATAATTATATTTCTACCACGTGATATTTTTCAAACGAAACTTTGACACTGAATATTTAATGTTTAAAATATACATGGACTTAATCACTATTTCATGATTAAAATAAATAAACAAAGTTTTTTAAATAATTCATTTTGGTGATTTATAGTATATTTTGAAAAATTCTTATCTCTCTCTCAGCATGATCACAGATTATGAACTTTATTAATATTGTAAATCAGTTGGCTTTGTCTCAACCCTCCCCAGAGGTCACCCCTCATTTGACCGAGGGGTGGGAGTTGGGGGGGAAATATTAGGGGTGAAACACTTCGCAAATATGATAAGGTCTTAGAAGTTGTCGTTAAGGAGCCAGCCAAAGAGATAACTTTAGATACAGCCTCCCCCACCCCCCGGATCGCCTTCTCAGTGAGACGTGCCTGTGTCCGTTTCAAGGGGATGATGGGAAACATGAAGACCTGCAATCATTACAATTCATTAGTTCCAAAACTTGGATACAGAACATGAAATTCCAACAAAAAGGTGTATTTCAACTTAGCAACGTTTTCGATTTTCTGGATTTTTAGAAACAAAGACAAATGTATGTTTTTTTAAGAAAAGTTAGTATTTCCAAAAACACTTTTCATGCTTCAATCACAACAGTCAGATTTCATTCTGGAAAATCGTTATAAATAAAGATATGGTCTTTCTGTTAACATATATTCATGAAAGCTTGCATTTACGTATCACCTACATAACAATAAAGATGGTGGATATTCCTATCCCAGTTAAAAGGAACCGGTTCCAAGCCGGTCACTGGAACCGTCAACCGTCGATATTATTTCTCCGAGGAACCGGTTTCAAATTTTCGCAAATAAAAATATCGATATGCTTTGTCCGTTATTTTCGTGTTCAAATCTCTACCGACTAGTACTTTTTTTGGCGAGTAACTTTTGTCGATTTGCTATCACTTTTCGAAAAAATCTTTTTCGTGGAACTTTTCTGGCACTAGGAACCGGTTCCCAAAGGTCTGGATAAATAACCGGTTCTTCGCCGATCACCGGTAGCTGGATTCGCAGGTATACTTAATTCTGATATTGACCATCTCTACATGATAATAATAT
This sequence comes from Drusus annulatus, assembly GCA_022651775.1. Lineage (NCBI taxonomy): Eukaryota > Metazoa > Arthropoda > Insecta > Trichoptera > Limnephilidae > Drusus > Drusus annulatus. Next base: position 561,652 of record JAGWCC010000031.1, on the reverse strand, counting down.
ATGTAGGTACCCACATCTTAATATTAATAAAAAAAAATGAAACTTTGTGATGGAACATTAAATGAAGCAGTGTGGTTTTGAGTATATTCATATGTACACGCCAGTTTCGGCGCATGCGTGTCAAGGCACATATGAACCGCCGAAACCGGTTGGTTTATTTGTAATACAGACAAAATGATGAATCCAAAGTTATAGTATTTCAATCAGTATATTTTTTCATGATTAAAAAAACATATCTCACTAGAGAGATTGATGTTTTACTTTGAACGTAATGATCACATAACTCGCTTGCATACATTCCTTCCATAGGTTCGTTCCCCCAAATGTAATCAGGAATCGAAATTAATTTCATATCATCCCTTCCTCACCTCTCCCCGCCCCTATCATGCCCGTGTTTCCTGTCTACAAATACTGGCACGTACCTAACGAGCTTTATCTATGGAAGGTAGTATGTTGGCTGGTAGCTGTCGGTTCTTGGTCGTGAAAGTGCACAGCGACTGAGGAAATTCACTTACACGGGTAATGGCGGTGTCTTAGGGCTTCTGACGACGAAGTCTGAAGATATTGGCAGCTTCCCGAATGAACTTGTTAATTGAGTTCCGTCTCAATTTATTTAACGCAGTTATAATGGTACTTACATTGGAGGTACATGCCAGAGATAGTGGGGTATTTCTTACATCGCGTACATCTCTCCGGCATATTAACAGACACTATTCTATTTTAAGTCAAGTTACATCCCGTAATATTTTACGGGTAGCAAATAGTATATAATTATAAAATTATGCTTCTCTTATGATTATTTATACTATGTGACTGTTATTTGATATATTTGTAAAATCTGTTTTGGACAGTTTTCTTCGCTATACAGGATTTTGCGGAATATGTTAGCAATTTACTATTTGGAAAATTAAGATAATAAAAATAATTCTGTTTTAGAAAAATCCACCAACGGGGCAGATATAAACGGCCTACCACCGTCTTACCACTCGACCACGCAGGCTTTTGACGACCTGCATTATCGAGTGAAAAGACGTTCGATTACGAATCCAGAGGTCGCGGGTTCAAACCCGGCGTGCGCAAATAAATCGCATTTAATTAATATGTGTCATAAAACATTTGATTCATATAAAAAAATGCAATGTAGATTTGCGGCACGTTTCAGAAGGGTAAATACTCTATGTATCGCCCTGGTAAAAGACCAATATTTAGAATTGAAACTTTGCTTGACATGGCTTCAGTCATGTGATGTGATCAGATCTGAATAGCTAGGTACTTCCCAACCTTCCTCTTCCCTGTCTCATTCCCCTCCCCACTACAATTGCGAATACCATAGTTTCACTGGCCTCGACGCTTGGGAGCAGTTTGGACTTTTGTGCGGTATTTATTTCAAATAATGAAAATAAACGGTTACTTTGAAAAATGCTCCATCCCATTTTAATTCAACAACTTTTTTTTCAATTCCACTATCTCTTCTTCCAAAATGCATTGAATAACCACAAAATAAGTAGATATTTGCTAGGAAGAAGCTAGAGAAATTCCACTCTGTAAATGATTTAAGTTTCGTTCGCCATATAATATCGCGTTGGGTATGTTATTTATGTAAGCATCGAGTACCTTTATTTACGACACACAAACTGCCCTAAGCCCAACAGCCGAGAAAATCGCCCGTAAGTTTCTGTTTATAAATTCCCTCCAACGGCTTGCAATAAATTTCCAAGTAGGCAACTATTAAAGCTCTGTACTTAGGAATTTTCAACAGCAGCCCCGAACATTCGTAGTCACACCTAAATGAGCAATAACTCAAAACATGGACCAAGACCAGTACCGGCCCGAACAACTTACCGCTTGCTTGGACCGTCGCACAGTGGCTCAGCGAAGACATTTAATAACCCATAGTCACCCACGGTTAACCACGAAATGGAATAAAAGTATTAAATTGCGCACACCCTGCTCTTTCATCTACTTTGATTTAGTTTGACCACCATTAGGCGTTCACTACAAATTGACGTGAAGACTTTATTATAGTGAGATATTTTGTAAAAGTATATCCCAACCGTCTGGGGCAGTTGGACTATGGCATTTTAATTGGGATATGTTGTGGGTTGAAAGTAGTGGAGAGGGGAAGGAGATGAGGGTGGTGGAAAAGTGTCTAGTAGCTATTCAGATCTAGTTACCAAACACGACTAAAGCCATTTCAAACAAAGTTTCGTTTCAAATCTGGCGATACTGAGAGTATCTACCACTCTGGGTCGAAAAAAGAAATACAGATATCCTCAACATAACCATATCTCTTATACAATACATATTTGATATGAAAAGTTAAAGATTTACCTTCAAAATAATAGACAAAAATAAAAGAAAGTATTACTTTGGTTATGTGTTTTACCAATAAAACACTATTGTGGAGATCCTATATTTATTTACGTAGTTGTATTACATATTATATGAAAAACATAGCTGCAGGTAAATATCTCTAATTTATTCACCATTAAAATACATACCTAGTCATAATAAATCACAATTCCTTAAAATAAATATACTACGTATATGTTATATTATTCGTATATATTTTTGGTTGATATTTTATTTCTCGAGTTCCTCAAAGGAAAGGAGTTTTTTTATCTATGAGTACAATAACTAGTAATTTAGTAATTTTATAAAGGTACATAATTGCTTGTTTAAGGGCTCTTTAAAAAGGCAACATTATATTGGAGGTACAATACAACAACTCGTATTGGATGCTTTTCGGGGTGTCCTGGTACAGCACCTAAAAAAATTGCAGAAGGGCGAGTTCCTGGTTTCAGCAGATCCCTAAAAAGAAAACGCATCGCTCATTACGGAACTAGAGTGGCCTTGAGCAAAAACACTATTGTGATGTCAGCATTGAATCTTATGCAAGGTCCTATTTACAAACAACGCAGCCAATTCTAGCAATAATATACTCCGTTATTTTTTTTAAATTCACTAAGAAAAACTTTGAAAACATGGTATTTTTACTGCATCTATTATTTTTTTACTGTAATATAATAAAAATAATTTTATTTTTAATAATTATACTCTTTTTTGGAATTCATGGGATTGCATCACCCTTCCGGAGATCTGGAATAAATATTTAAAAAATATGTAAAAAAATATACATAATCATAAGTCTTATCAATTTTTCAACATGGTATTCATGGTATATATCTGGCTCTTAATTTGACAGTCTACCCACTGTGTATCGGCCGGAGCAACTTGGCCGCTGGCTTGGGCCGCCGGTCCGCCTACCCGCACTCCCCGCCTCCGCTAACTTTCAGTTTAGCCTAACTTTAGTATTGAAGAATATAACACTATGTTTCTATTAGCATTTAATCGATGTTTTGAAAGATGCTCTATAAAAGCTTTTGTAGAATGTAAGCTTTGTTTATAGTTTTACAAAAACATCAATAATTTTATAACTAAGTACGCCGAAGATCGCTTATAACAAATTAGTAGAGCATTAGTTTCTTATTTAACTTATTTAAAATGACACGATGTTTCTATGAGCATAAAATCGATGTATTACATTTATAATTTCTTTTAGAAAAACTTTTATGACTACTAGAGCTTCTATTAAAAATCACGATGTATCTGTTGTATTCTTGGAAAGTGGAAGCCATAATTATTACGACGTACGTAACGTAAAGGTTCACGTTTTTTACCTTTAATCAGAAGGTGGCAAGCTGAATTGCATCGTAGCGTAAATAATTATGAATGCGCAAGTAAGAACGTGTCACATGTCCTTTTTACAAAAATAATAGCACATTATTTTATTTTTCAACACATCTTATTTTTCCTTGATAATAATAATAATAATATATGGATAATTTGGATAGCGCCGTTTTTGTTGAAAATCATCTCAAGGGCGCTGTACAAATCTTAATTTCTACTTAATATTAATTCCTAGTTTACATAAATATACAGCAACATACTTACCTGGCAGGTCACTTCTGGCAGGACACAATCACAATATCATAATAACTTAAAATTTAGCTGATTCTTACATATATTTTCATTTTTATTTATTTTTTATTTAACTTTTTTTTATTTTTTAGGGCATGAGAGCAAATTTAAAATATAGTATGTCATTTTATTTTTTTTAATTTTTCGTAGTGAGGAACAGATAATGATAAAAATTTTCTGATAAATTTAAGGAATGAGAGTCTGAAAAGTTTTTCTTGGTTTGAACAGAAATTCTATTGGGCTTGTTACATATCTACGATAGATATGTATATGTATGTAACGAACAAGTCTCCATACTTGACTCAAACCTTGTGTTTTTTTTACCCATACCGTTTTTCGTTGCGCACACAGAATTACCTTTTGTTTTCATTTTATACCCCTATGAAGGCTGTCGTTCTGGGTGGGTTCAGTTTACAGCTATCGTAAGCAACATTAATTATAAAACCAATATTAACTTATTTTTTCTTATTTCAATCAAACAAAATTGTTGAGTAAATTTTTCAGTAATTTTCCACCCGTCGTGATTAAGATATCCGTATGTTGTGGTAAACTATCTGTATGTATAAGGCAGTAATAACTCTAGAGTAGTGAACAGTCTGCTCTGGTGTTATGAAAATTGCCCAGACATTTAAAGTTATTCAACATCAACGGAGTATTTTTAGCTCGCAAAGGCATTACCAACATGAATAATACAGTTTTAAAATATCCATATAACTGTTGAATGAAGAGACATGACGCCTGTGTTATATCGGACAGTAGCAGTATTCAAATTCTTTAAAAAAAACTTGGATTTCGTTAGCATTTTCTATAAATACCCGCATGTTACGTCTGAATATTTTACTATTGTATAAAAGAGATATATTATACAATCTGCAATGTACAAAACATATATATAAACCAATAAAACTAAACCATGACAATATTTTATCCGAATCATTAGCATACACACCTTACTTTTATGAAAGCTGTTAACATACTATACTATGCTTTAATTCAAAACTGTATATGCAACTTTCGAAACATGCGTGTATGTATCACTCTGTTTCTGTGCAGAAGCATAAGGCTATAGAAGAGTTGTATACAATTTAAGATATACAAGTAAATATTTAATAAATCGTTATGTCTTTACTCAAACGTTTAACAAACAAAAACATCAGTAAACCACAGATTAGTGTTTTGAAAAATTATAAGAAAATGTATAATTTGTTAATAAAACTGATCGTTATTATGCATTGGCTATGTTTCCAACTTTCGACTATCTACATATTGTTTTATAAACTTTTTGTTATAGAGTCAAAACATACCCCCATGATGCACTAACCCTTAGCCAACCCCGAGTAATCCCTCAAAATTTGTTTCCATAAATTATTTGCGTCTGGCGATAATTTCCCACACGGTTTGTAGGGTCTTAGAAACCTGGCTAATACGTGTCTTATGGAAGGCCAATGCCAAGTATTGGACTAGCAAAATATACAAACTTGTTAGTAGAATATGTTTATTTATTTCAACGGTACACTAGAACTTTTTAACATGTATAAAGAAATACTTTAACACAAATAATACAATGAGACTGAAATAATAACTTTGTATTAGACTAAAGATTTTATTTTCATTTTTATGACCGACCGGTTTCGCTGAGCCTAAGCATCATCAGGGTACACAATTAAACTAAACAAAACATACAAAATGTGCGGTTATATATACATACAGAGGGAGAACACAACATAAAATAAAATAAGAAAACAGTGAGAAAACAATAGAATAACATTTGAATTATGGACAGAGAGAAAGAGACAGATAATATGAAACGGAAGAACCAAAAAGTTATTTCTTTATACGAAAATATAATTTAAAAAAAAACAACAACAACAACAAAAATATTTTAAATAGTACTTACGTACAGCAAATAATACAAAAGTATGTGATAAAAATAAAAGAAGTTATATCGAAAGCAAAAATGTCCCAACAACAATCTTTCATATTTATTAAGTGACAAATTAAAGATGTCTACAGACGCGGCATAATTATTTCCCTGCGTTAGTAATCTAAGCAATGCCGAGTACATATATATTATGCTAGTTAGTTCCACAATTACTGCACTGAAAAATATCCTGATTTCTAGTATTGCGTATTCGAAAATTTATCATTGAAATATCAAATCACTCTTAGAATTGGAAAAAGAAGAACTTCCCCAAAAAATCGTTTACAAGCACTTAAAAGATTTGTATTTATATCAGCGCAATTTTGTGTTAAATGTTTTTTATTGTGATTATTGAAGGTTAATTTTGGAGAATTTATAATACTTCATTCCCAATAATGCTATATTGATATATGTACGAGTAGATAAAACAGTCCATTTCAATTAATGACTCCCCTATCCACTAAAGAATGTATAATTTATTTTGAACATTATAATGTAGGCCTTTCTTCCTTTTTTAAATTTACCTGTATTACCTAACCGACCTCACCAGAGTTATAGGTCTCACCACGAGAGTTGGTGCCGGCCAATACTCACACTGATGCATAGCTTACGTACAGCGTGTCGAATTGAATGAATAGGACACGCATTTACAATATCAACAAAAACACTCGCTGTCCCTTTTCCACTAGTGAAAATAAGTAGGCGTAAACAAGACAAAGGGCTCTTTCTTTATGACACATCTTAAATACATCGCCACTGGAGCGTATACCGATACACAATAAACCCAACGCTATGCATGTATTGTTTGTTTCAACTCTCGTTGCGCCAGCTATACATCACTCTTTCTTAGATAAAGTTGTTTATTTAACAATTGAAAAATATGGATCAAACAATATGGCGAGTTGTTTATTTTTTGACCGTTTTATATACGGCCATGTATATTTCAAAACTAGGTATATAGATTGCAATAGAAATAACGTTGCAACCTGAAAATAGTTGCGTTGATCCAGAAATTCTAGGTAGGAAAAGTGGTGTATATTTCAGATCACCGTTTGAGAGTTTTCTACTTTATTTGTAAGATTTACACCTCGTTCCAAATTGCAAAATGCTGTCAGTATCAACCTAGTAAGAGACCACTGTTCAGAAACGAGAAGTTGCTTGAAACGACTTAAGGCATGTTTTGTGATTAGATCGGAACTACCAGGTATTCTCTTATTCTCCTCCCTCATTCCCTTCATCCTCGAGATTCCCCAATTGGCGCCAGAGCTGTTCGAAAGTTTTGACGGTCTCAAAAACAAACAAACGAATTTTCCGTTTATAGTGATAAAAGTGTGTAACCTTTTTGCTAAACTCCCAACTTACCGCTAAGCGACAGTCCCGTCACAAGAAGGGTGACCCAAGAGTTTCGCAGGGAGCACAGAGTAGAGTCTCCGTCTCTCTAATCTTATTACATTACAAGGACAAGAACTCCAGCCGCTCCTTTCACGGGGAAGGTTTCTTGCGAGCGCCCGGGAGCCCCCACCCCGCTCCTCTCCCACCCACTCGCCAATCCCCCAGCGACCAATGGGCAATGGCAGGTGCTAGCCAACTAGGTAAGCTCCGTTCGCTTTATTGCGAAACTTCCTAAGATCTTGATCGTGGGAACGGTAAAAGGGATCCTAAGAATTTTAAAACATTTAACGTTCATCGGAGCTTTTCCTACTTACTGGGCTTATCTTAGTGTCAGGAAAACGGTTAATTAAAAATGATACACAGCTGATAGCTCCGTTATAAACGAATATCGGAAATGGTGGTTACAACGGAACTCTGAGCGGAGGGACTACATCTACAAGCCCTGAGCGAGATGCCGTCAATAGCAACTTTAACATTGGCGCAATTCGAAGTGTAAAAAAAAAATTATGACAACTTCGTTATTTTTTAATGTTGCCTCATGGTGAGATAACATAGTGAAAAACAAGACGGTACCTACCGCTGGGGCGGCCGCCAGTGCCTTTGCCTTTTGGTAATGGCCATCATGGTCTACTATCGTATTAGTCCACTCATTTGACTATGAGTATTATAATTTTTAAGTTTATTTATCCAGTGTTGTTGTGTGGGTATGCAATACACAACCCGCCGTATCAAATAAATGTAATTACATGAGGTAGGTATACAATATTAAGGTTGGTGTGTTTCAAATTTTCGTCGCATTTGACATCGTCACAATTCAATAATTAGCGCCATTTTGTTTTTGACATTTGTCCGGTCCCCGTTAAACGATGATTTTCGGTCCGTTTAAGCATTTGAACAAATTATGATCAACTGAAAAGCACGAGGATCATTTTTTTATGCTTTTCATGTGATCACACTTTCTTCAAAAGGTCTTAGAATCGATGTTTAACGGGGACCAAGAATCAAAAAATCGCTAATTGTTTTATTGTGACAATGTCAAATGTGACAAAAGTTTGAAACACCTCGACCTAAGATACAAGAATCAACATTTAGATAAAAATAATTAGAAATGTATGTTATAAGAAAAATAGTATGAACATTGCATAAAAATATTTATGTCAAATACATAAAAAATAAATACATATTTGTTTAATAATTTTACATTTGATATTTAACATTTAACGTTTTATTACCCCTGCTGAGGAAAAGATCAAGTTATTGCTGAAATATTCCACCCTTTGATCTGATATTAAGCTTATCTGAAGTGAATTCATGAACATTCATTGGACATTGGTAAATCTTAATTAGAATATGTCCAATGAAACATTTCAATAACATCCGTCGGGCCAGGAGGTGAGAGGTGGGAGGTAGGAGCAATCGGTTACTACAGCGGGTGCCATTTCGGAGTTGAAAGAGCAAAATTTTAATTATATTAACCCATACTTACTTCTCAGGTAGGTATGCAGTAGATACCTACTACAGTTTGACAATGAGATGTAGTATTTTTATAACAAAAAAAATAACATAAGAATCTTAATATGGTTACACCAATTTTGGAATAAAATATTGCACATTTATATGTATTTAACATTTTGACATTTCACAAGAAAAACAGCTTAACTCAATTATCAATGCTTTTTTTTTTTTTTTTTTGGTTTGACATCGAATGAATGGTTTCTTTGATATAATGTACCTACATTTCAAATATAAACACTCTATAATTATTACCTTAGAATATGAAGTAAAATCATCTCCTTTCCGAAAGTACCACCATTTTTTAACACCGTGTACACATATATAGAAAAATATTAACTTAAAGTGTTTTTTTTTTTATTATTACACCTTTTTACCTTTGCACCATCTTGGTGTTGCCATTTGAATAAATTTAACCTAACCTAACTGGTTGGCATCAAAAACAGCGATGGTAATCAATCTAAATATTCATTTAAGATTTTCAAAGGGAGAACCATTTAAGATATAATGTAGGTAGGTATCTACATATTACTGGGGTAGAGAAATGAGGTCTGTGTGTATAGCAAAAGGCTACGTACGTTAATCTCAAATTGATAAACTATAAATCAATGTTAACATCGTAGTTGCTCCTGCAAAACACAAATAGGATACATAAAATGTGCTTGGAAGAGCAACTCTGCGATGGGAGCTGCGAAAGTTTCTTCGACTAACGGCGTCTCGGCAGCGGAGAAAGATTCGTTCGGCCGCACATAAATAACCCTATTATCATAAAAAGACACTTAAATGTATGAATTTGTTAACAAACTCTGGAAATACAGACGTTCGCGTAATAAACTACCCTCTCGTTATTCACTTTAACAAATTATTCATGTTTTCAATATACGAGTATATATGTACTGCACATCTTGTTTTCATGTTCTGCGTATCTATCTAAACACTACTAACCTAATGTACTGGAAATCTATTTTGTGAACGTATATACTCGTTCACCGAGAAGAAATCAATTTATTTAACAGAACACAGCGTTTTTTTTAAATGGGGAGACCTCGCATAACTGGTGAATTTGGTTTCTTAGAACAGGCAACCTAGCTAGGAACTAATATCGACCGAACAAAACACATTTTTAAATATTCACAATTATTATTATAAATTAACTTACCATTATGTAATAAATAAGAATACAGCGAATTTATTTGCATTGACCCAAGTTATATAGTACGTATAATAAGTATTCTTAAAAATAAATAAGAATACAACGAATTCCTTTGCATTCGTATAAGTTCTATAGTACGTATAATAAGTATTCTTAAAAATAAATAAGAATACAACGAATTCCTTTGCATTCGTATAAGTTCTATAGTACGTATAATAAGTATTCTTAAAAATAAATAAGAATACAACGAATTCCTTTGCATTCGCCTAAGTTCTATACGTATAATAAGGATTCTTAAAAAAAAATTGAAAACTCACACTGACGTTAAGGACAGATTTGACGTGTTTACTGGCCCACTGTCAGGTGGCGACTAAACCAAAAAGACGTAACTCAAAAGGCGAGATGAAAAAAAACTATGCTTATCGTACGGCTGATAGAAGGGCCACAAGGTCGTGTTTGCTGTAACACGTCTAGAAGGGTATTCTGAAGGTGCAAATTTAAATCAATTCTGATTAACATATTTCCAAAATTTTAAAAGAACCCCTGGTAAATTAATTAATTTATCAAAATTAAAAGTGAAACCTGGTCCTAACCGCTAATTTTATTGCTGAAAATCGATTTGGAAAATTCGGAAAACTTCTACGGTGAGAATGTGAATGGTAAAGGTCTATTTTTATTCAAATAAAATGTAAATTACTCACATCACGACTGTATTCTGAGAAAATGTTTGATTTATTGTTACAAATTCATCAGAAAAAATTCAAACGTGAACTTGGGCAATCCCCCGTTTTTGGGGTGTTACGTCGCCTTAAGAGAAAAAGAACGTTTTGCATGCATTTGGAAAACAAATTCAGTTTTTTTTTTCCAAATTTCATCACTTACCTCATATCCAAGTAAATATTACGGGATGACTGTACTTTACCATATGAATCCGGCTTTGCCCGAGCCACAACAATTTATTTTTATTTTTTATTGGAGTACTTATTATTCATGTCTGGTGTTCGAGTGTTTTACTCGATTGACACTAAACAGATTTCTTCAAGTTTGCAAAGCCTGCATGAGAAATTAGACTTGAGGTAATTCTTAATTATTACTTACCCGATTCTTTTTCCACAATGCAGCCTCTTTGATTTCAGGATAATTTCTAAAAAGACATTAAAAAAAAATGAATTTTTGGAAAACCGATTCAAAACACTAAAAACTTTTTAACGTTTATAAAATGGCTATTCAGTTTTTTAACTTTAGACAGTCAAAGAGGTCTCATAAAAAAATACTGTAATTTAAAATAAATAAAGTTCTTGTGGGTGTAAATACATATTAGCTTTTCTGCGGACCAACTTACGGGCAAACACTAAGTCTGCTTTGTATCGGCGAAGTAATTTCCCCGATAAACTTTAGCGGGCAACTTTGCTGTACAAGTTACGGAATCGCTACGGATCGAGACTACGCTGCACTTCCTTGAAGTAACCCGCTACCCGCTACCCCCTACTTGCCTGCATTATATTGTGGAGCATTATAAACACGAAAATAGAGCTGCTTATTTTGTGCGAGTAGCGGCGGTCTTCATCCTCAACTAACTTTGTGAGAGAAAATAAAATAGTTTGAATCAGTGCAAGTATTTCAGGCTAATCTAACAAAACGAAGATATTGTAGAACTAAGGAACTATAATTAATAAACGTAGCAGGTAATTGTCAAATGATAGTCTTTAAGGTTAGGTAGATCACGTTTATTTACGAATAAAAACACGCTGGCGTAAGTAATCACAAAACAAGAGTTGTTTTCCGTCACAAAAGTTAAACCGAAGTGTCAGCGGGCAAATTCCTCCTTTCCCGCTATAAACATCTTTCCAGCGGGAAATGCCTTCCTCTGTTAGGCTGTTAGGTGCGCCCCGTTGCTGGCCATGTAAATACGTATTATAATACACCTAAATAGGCGTTATAATATATACATATATATATATATATATATATATATATATATATATATATATATATATATATATATATATATATATATATATATATATATATATATATTCTTTGTTTTAAAACCACAAAATTTATTATGATGACATTATTGCTTTACTAGCTGTACTTGCTGATATAATTTTTTCAATAAAATTTTAAAACAAAGTATTATTTTATTATATAATGTCCAATTACCTTGTGATTGCTTCTTGCGAATATATATATTTATATATACATAAATATATATATATATATATATATTCTGTTATCGTAAGAAAGTGTCACGTGTATGCAATTTTAGTTATTATTAGATTAGTGTTTCCATTCCGTTTTCGACACCAAATACGTCCAATTCTTGGTGACTTCTCATTCAGATATTGGGTGCTTAAAACGCGATATTTTATTGTTTAAGACGGCCTCTATGGTCGAATGGTAAGACGCTCGACTACGAATCCAAAGGTCGCGGGTTCAAACCCGGCGTGTTCAAATAAATTTTATTTAATTAATATGTGTCATAACATTAATTGATATAAAATCTCTAATATATAAAATATACTCTAAGTATCGCCCTGGTGAAAGACCACCATTCAGAATTGAAACGTTGCAAAGCTTGAAGAGAATTTATATTTAAAGTTAAAAATCAATTTTAAATGCCAGACCATCGTTTTTAAAATTCAATAGATAAAATCATTTTATTGATCAATACAAACAACCTATTTTGATTTTTAAGAGTATTCATAACTTTTGCTTCTTAAAATAATAGAATAAATATGATATTCCTCGAAATAGAAAGCAGTTATATAAATGAAACCAACATTATAACAGTTGTATTTCAGTTGCTAATTGATTCTCTCTAACCATCCTGGGGGAGCACTTATGAATTGAAATTAACTAAGATATCCGTTTGGGAAATTCAGGTCCTGAAAACACCACCCCTCAAACAGTGAGATTCGGAATTAATTAATTGAATCAAGTTTAGTATTTGTTACAATAAACTAAATAATGGAAGCTTTTCATCGTATTTCCACCATTAAAAATAACCCGAACATTATTAATTTTAGTATTGTGTTTTCACCAAAACTAACCCTATAAAAAATCTGATACAGTACAATTTTTATTCATAACACTGTAAAGTCTAGATATTTTCTCCAGAAAACACTAATTCTAAAAGTACAAAGTCAAGTACCGATACAGATTTATTTAAAGTCAAATTATCAAGTAATAATAATTCTAAAGCATGACAGAAAATACCTGACTACCAATTTCAAGAAGAGTAGCATGGAAAGGCTTCGGGTTCAGTACAACAACGCCTACCGCATTATGTTCAGTCTTCCCAGGCACTGCAGTGCTTCCGGTATGTTCACCGAGGGGCGAGTTCTCGGATTTGCAGCCCTTATGAGAACCAGGGTAGAAGGAATGAGGAAAAAAGATCAACAACTCGAAATGACCTGATCAGATCAGATCAGATCTCGAATTAGAATTCGAGTTAACATAAAGCATAGAGTAAGATATTGCCCCCATCAATCTTAATGCTGCCTGGATGGACTCTCTCTTGATGGCCTTCTGTAGAAATGAGACCTAATATCCTCTATTAACAATTTTTATATTTATTATTTTTATTTTTTCTATTTTTTCCCATGAAGTTATGTTTTTTTTTTCTTTATTATTGTGTATATATATATGGATTACAACTATATTTTATGTTTTATTATCAATTATGGAATATATTGCATTGCACTACTCCTTCATACTTTCTGGAATAAAACTTTAAAATTATATATCGATGGGTGTGACACAACACTTCTAGATTAATATTATAATATAATTTAAGTTCAATTGTTATTCGGTATATCTTCCGTGAATTTATAAATGAAAGATGGCGAACAGGCCGGGCCCACATCCCTCTCCGGCCTGTCTGAGCGTGTAGTTAGCGACACACATAAATCAGCAAAAGAGCGCCTACACGTAACTTAATATATATTTGTATTTCCCATAGATCTTCCTGCGGAGGGAGTTTCATCCGAAACCAAAACTACCCCTCCTTAAAGAAATATCGGCGCCCCGACCTCTTACGACCATTTCGTGTACTAATCTACGGAAACTCGACACGACAGTGGCGGATTATATTATAATTGGAAATTTCGTTACGTAACTATGTTTTCTGTTTTTTTTTTTTTAAACTACGGCTGAATTTTGAATGTGGAGATTAGAATATAATACAAGGGTAGTGAACAAGATTTGCTAAAAGGACGTTTGAAGGTTTAGATATGTAGATTGAATGGACGGGGAAAATATTCTCAGGATATACCTATATGATTTGTTGCAACTCATCCAGTTCAACATTCTTTGCTGTAGACTTAGAAACAAAGAATTGCTGTTCCTCAATCATCACTCTACCAAATAAAGGTATCATTCTCCTCTGTCCAGAATGTCGAGCCACGGCCTTGAAATTTTTGACGTTTGACTTTAATGTTGTTTCAAATATATATATTTTTGTCATTGCTTCATTAAAATATTATATTTGTGCTTTTCTTTCTCTGTTGCTCTTTTTTCCTATTTCGTGTTTTTTGTAATTGGACAATGGTCCGCTAGTATATATTATAAATAAATGATGCACAAGTGAATGGAAGTCGACGGCCAGTTAAGTCAAGTTGATAATACTTGAGTCGGATCATATCAAGATTCGGTATAACATAGGAGTTGTTCTATCTTTCCATTTTCTGGGGCTACTCCTTGATTGTATGTGTTCTGAAATGGAAGTAAGAAAACTGGATCCGACTCAACCACCTTGAATAATCATGTTTGCCATTCCATTATAAAACCAGATATGATCCTGCCACTGAGAACTCTGTTTGAAACATTTTGTTTGACTCGTCGTGTATGAGAAAGAGGGAGAGGTTACAGCGCTACGTCTTTGCATATTTTCCAGTTGCTGCAAACCTTGAAAAAAATATACAAATCTCATAGAATATTATCAGGAAGCTTTTTTTAAGTAACGCCACTGATTTAAAAGTCGGGGCCGGATACATTTCACCCCACTCGCCCCCGATCGGCCATTTTACCCCCCGGCTTCTCGGCTCGCCATTTTTTTCAACGACCCCTAATAATATAAGTCCCCTCGCTGTCGATTTGCATAGAAATGTCTCAAGTTTGCGCCGGGCTTGCGACTCGCGGCTCGCTGCGAAAGGGGGGCAAGTAATCGTATTTGTATTCATGAAGTAAGAATCGGGGCGGGCTGCCTCCGCCGCCGCTGGCAGGAAGCTGTTCCCAGAAACAAATAGCCCCGCATTTCCAGAAAGTTGTGGAAAACTTTAAGAAAATTATAGCGAACAACGCTGGAAACGAATCAACCCCGGGGGAGGTGGGAGGTGGGCACTGGCGCCTATCAGCTTTATTCCTCCGGAAAACTCATGAGAATGTATTATATGTATCGGTAAGTAGAAAGGTTACCTATGGACAAATTTGCGATAAATCACTATCTCCGGGTTTTTACGTCGTATACCATGAGATAAAAAGATACAAGAAAAGTCGTCACATAATATTGCAGAACTTCTAAGTATGTAAGGATGTTCTCCGTCAGCGCTAACTTCACATCATAGAGTCGCATAACTTACGTCAACGAATTTGAGGTTATTTCCTATATTTGTGTTGATCAAAAAAACTTGCAGGATTAATACAAATATATTTAACATGATGGTAAAACATTATGTGCGTGAATGTTCAAATAAAACCGAACAAAGATTATAAAACATCACTTTTCAAAGGTATTTTTAAAAAATATATATTTTTGACCGAACTTTAGAATTTTCACATTTTTAATGATATAAAGACATAACATCAACAAAAAGCTTCCATCATTATTTAGGCAAACTTTCTGTTATTAGCGTTTGTGTGATATTTTGACTTTTTAAATCATTTTAATGGTGTATTGATATTGTTTTGTTTAATGTGTTCAAATATGTTTATTAAAATGTCCGAACTCCATATGAGCGGTAACTAATAGACTATCAAACATCCTATAATATATATTTGTCTCTTTCTATCGAGTCAGTATAAAGTCAACCGTCCTGACTACACTGTTTCGCAATGGTACTTTTCTATGACATCCAAGCACATAACTAATATTGCATTATAGATATCGTCGCTGGAAAGGCAAAAGGGCTTAAGCGACACTTTAGTCAAAAATTAGTTAAATATGCAGTTTTGATCAGTTTTTTTGCCGTCGAATGCTCTGACTCTCGTTTGATTTTCAAGACTTTTGTGGCCCTTCAGCCATCTAAAATAAATTTAGCATTTGGGAGAAGGTTTGATTCAAGCGACACAAGTTTTTAGCTTTTTGTCGCTTCAGGTAACTCAGTGAGAGCATTGAGTTAACTTTTTTTTCAAAATCCATCCAGACCAATCAAAATCCAACCAGGTACTGAAGACTTATGAATTTTATTGTAAAACACAAAAAACTTTAATGTGCTCTGGTGTAAACTTCTCAAAATGGCGCTTCATCCCTTTTGCCTTTCCGGCCATGATATAATTAGTTAAAGCATTATTTACATACGAAAATTATAAAGATTACTGACCCGGAGCCAGGGAGGCATCACCAATTGGGGTATGTTTAGAGGCTGAAGGGTGTGGAGAGGAAAAGGAAATGGAGAAGAGGAAGGTGGATAAGTACCTGGCTATTCAAAACTGATCACTAAACACGGCTAGGGCCATTTCAAGCAACGCTTAGATTCTGAATGGCGGCCTTTCACCAGGGCGATACTGATAGTATCTACTACTCTGGAACGTATCGCAAACATATAAAATATATTATTTTATATTACTTTAATATGAAATAACACATGTCAATTGAATAGGTACACTCTATTTGCGAACGCCGAAATTCGAACCCGTGACCTCCGGATTCGGTGTCGAGAATCTTAATCACTCGATCACGGCACTCGTCAAATTTGAGGTGATATTATTGTCTGAGGGCTACTTTTTCTTCTTGCGCTTTCGCTTACCAGCGGTGGACCACCATCGGGGCAATTTTCACCCTGCAGCCCCGAAATGCACCCCTACCAATTGTGTTTCAAAGGCATGGCGGGGTGCGAGATATTGGAGTTTTCTTCTTTTGCTATATTTATACTTTCGCAATATTTGGGCAATCTATTCTGTGAGACGGTCAAATGGACCACTCGATGGAGATACATGCGTTAGTCGTCACTTACCTATTTTTACCACCTGGCGTAATATAAAAGAACTACTTTGCATGGATTACCGAACCATTCCATTGACTTCATTCTTCTCATTCCTACTGATATAATACAATACTTGATTATTTAGAAAACCAGTTCTCTCGACAGATGCAGGAGGCAGGATACAGGATACAGCAGCCCTTTCATTTCAAAACCTATATATAGGTGGGTACTAGGTACAATTGATAAACAAGGGTGTTGGCACCCTTTCCAAAGAAACAATTTTTCATACTTACATAATGTTACATTTTTTTTGGAGAAAAAACAGATATAGACACAAGATAACAAATATACAATATCAACATAAAACATAAAGAATTCGCCTGTATCCAAACTATTTCTCACATATTAAGCTCTTATGAGCAGCAATCGATGAAGCAAGGTAGATTGCGTAATAAAATTAATTTGATATACATGGCCTGTTCAAAAGAAAAGGTGAATTTTGAATTTTCGCGGTGTGTGTACATTCGATTATCGATTTTTTTTATTTTGTTATGTTGGTACACATATTTTTATCATATGTTAGCATTATCAGCCATTTTGGATTAGTGGTTTGTTTTTGACAACTGGAAAGGTTAGTCACGTTTTTGTGTGTTCTTCGATTTTTTACTTTTGAAAAAAATCGATCAAAGAATAAAATCCATGATTTGTTTTTCCACAACTCCAGGACGCTCATCGTCATTAACATCTTCTCGGCCTTCTGAAAAGTGTTTATAAGTGGTGCAAGCGATGTGATGGTAAGTGTTGTTTAAATACAGGGGAGACAACTGACGATATTATGATGATTTGCTAAAATAGTTATAATTTTTGTCGTATGTGTCACCCTCATCGCATTTTGTAAACAATTTCGGGAAAAGTGCTCGTAGACCCGAACTTACAAACGAACACTCCCGAACAAATATTGACCGACTTCGTGTTTCACTGATTTTTCCCTGTAATTTCCCTTGATATTCCTTATTTTGTCGAAAATATATACACATTTTTAAATATTTTATTAACTGATATAATAATATTTGGATAATTTGTATAGCGCCGTTTAGAACAGGTGGGCATATTATATGATTCAAAGAGTTTGATTGGGGAGGAAGCTTGTGCTGTTTTTTTTTATGGAATTGACAATAAAATCTATGTTGATATTTAATTTAAAATATATGTATTTCAATAAAGTTAACAAAGTTATATAAAAATCTGCTACTCTCAATATCAAATGAAGATTAGACGCATGGTGGTTTATTTCACCTATAAAATAATACTACCGAAAAAACAATATGCATTTAGGAATGATTAGATTTTTCCCCAGATACGGGATTTTTTCCCCAAGTAAATAATACTGCGACACGTGCACATGTGTGTCACCGCCCGGGCTTTTGAAAGAAAGTTTGTAGGTATGGCTGGCACAAAATGTTAATAAAAACGTCTATGGAAGGTTTTTTACAATAAGTGGATATAGAAAACAACAGTGTAATACAATATTATGAAAAAACATAACTTATTGCTTACAATAAACCACATTATTATATTTAATATTCTTCCAAATTTGATATGGCAACGATGATTAAACAAATTTAATAATACAACAATATTGTCTGCCTCCTCTTTGAATGAGTGGAGATTTATGTATTTATTGTGTTGTAGTTAGTTGACAGCCTCTGTTGTCGAGAGGTAAAGATTACAAATAAAGAGTTGCGGGTTCAAATCCGCCAAAATCAGCCGACGCCAAGTTTTGGGATGCCATTTGTTTGATTGCCATATTTATCAAAACTACTGGAAGAAAAAAAAAGTTAACTGATTTTCATTTAAAAATTAAACAACAACATTGTAACACTTTTTAATACCTATTGCTGACCGGGTTTTATTTTAAAATTGTTACGTCACAAAGTTACCGCTTCATATGAAAAAAATAGAATCGCTTACAATTTTTTCACATATTCTATCCAAAAACATACATTTACATACATCAGGATTGTAGTATTTGCATTTGACCACAGAAGAAGAACATTTTAAAGTCGATTGACTATTAATTGAACAGCTCTTTTATAAGGAGTTATAAAGTAACATTTTTTTATATCTTTATATACTTGCTGGTTATAAAACATACATACGAGTATATCTAATGTGTATTTTAGTAAAACTTTTTTTGGGGTGCTGTTGTGGATACAGGCGACTTTTAAAATGCACGAAAAACATTTTAAAAAAAAACTGAAAAACCCTTACTACAGTATCAAGGAAAAACTGGAAAAAATGTACACACTTTTTTAATAAAATTTGTCATTTACAGAAATTTTTCAATTTTTTTACTAAAAGTAAGAAACGAATCAAAAAAAATGTCAGAATCTTTTAAATCTTGATAAAATAATATAATATACTTTTTTTAAGTTTTCAAATTTTATATTAAATATTTTACAATCCCATTATTAAGTAAAAAAAATGCACATTGAGGTACTCTCACAGTGTAGATATGTGCAAAAAAGACAATGAATTTTGAACTAGACTGGGAATTAAATAATACGCGTCACCGGACTCAATTCATAAATCGATAGCGTCTTTCAAACCTCACAGAATTCTATGCTGTTTTTTTATGTGAATACCACACAAGAGTCCCAACTGTCAAGTTAGTGGGACTATGGCATCCTCAATTGGACGTAACTATGCAGAAACCATCAAACCCCAAAAAAATGAAACTGAGAAAAAGGAGTTAGACACAAATAGTTATCATTAATGTTTAGAGATAGTTAAAGTCATGAAAAGGCATTACTTTCCCTGTCAAATTAATTATGGTTGATCTACATCTCAAGCATGAAAAAAAGCTCAAACCATAAAAATCTCAAAGCTTAAAATGTTCAAAGCTTAAAAAGCTTAAAGCTTAAAAAGCTAAAAGCACAAAGCTTAAAAAGCTCAAAGCTTAAAAAGCTCAAAGCTTAAAAAGCTCAAAGCTTTACAAGCTCAAAGCACAAACCTTAAAATCTCAAAGCTTAAAAAGCTCAAAACTTAAAAAGCTCATAACGCAAAACTTAAAAAGCTCGAAGCTTAAAAAGGTCAAAACACAAAACAGAAAAAGCTCAAAAATTAAAAAGCTTAAAAAGCTCAAAGATTAAAAAGCTCAAAGCTTTACAAGCTCAAAGCACAAACCTTAAAATCTCAAAGCTTAAAAAGTTCAAAGCTTAAAAAGCTCAAAGCTTAAAAAGCTCAAAGCTTAAAAAGCTCAAAGCTTAAAAAGCTCGAGGCTTCAAAAGGTCAAAACACAAAACAGAAAAAGCTCAAAAAATAAAAAGCTCAAAGATTAAAAAGCTTAAAGCTTAAAAAGCTCAAAGCTTTAAAAGCTTAATGTTCAAAGTTTAAAGGCTGAAAAATCAAAGCTCAACATTTCACTGTGCAAAATGGTATGGTAGTGAAGTATTCCGCCTATATTACAAGCAGTGTGCGGATGTTTGGCTTTGCGTAATGTATCTAGAATGAGGAAATCAAAAAATGGGCGAACTGGATGTTACAAAAATACCTAAAATTCGACCAAGTACCAAGACCGCACATATCGCCTCGAACCTTCCTCGAACAGTACTAGGACATGGCTAATAAATTGTAGGGATGGTTGATATCGGAAATTGGCGAGGAACCGGTTATTTATCCAGTTATTTTTGGAACCGGTTCCTGGTGCCAGAAATGTTCAGCGAAGATTTTTGTATTATAAAGAAAGAATTCCTGTAATTATTTATTTATTTCATGGAGGGGGGGATTACTAGCGATATTCTGAGAACTGGAACTGGTTACTCGCGGGGGGGTTGCTAACGATATTCTGAGAACGAAAAGAACTGGAACCGGTTCCTCCTTGAGAAATTTCATTATTTCACGGGGAGGGGTTGCTAGCGATATTCTGGGAATGAAAAGCATTGAAACTCTGGAATCGGTTCCTCGTGAAAAGGACCTTTCCGCTAGAGATGGTTGATATTCTTGTAGGGTTAAAAAGAACCGGTTCCAAGCCGGTCACTGGAACCGTCGATATTGTTTCTTTGAGGAAGCGGTTCCTTTTTTAGGTAAATAATAACCGATATCATTTCTCCGAAGAACCGGTTCCTTCTTTTGGCAAAAAAAATGGTGAATACCCATTAAATGCTTTTTGGCGGAAAGATCCTTTTCACGAGGAACAGGTCCAGTTCTTTTCGTTTTCAGGAAATCGCGAGCATCTCACACCCCATGAAAAAAAAATTGCGAGGAACCGGTTCCAGTTTTTTTTTCGCTTTCAGAATTTTTATAACTTTTCGTTTATGTAAGTAATTTTTTTTTATTTTGAACAAAGGATTTACAGAATAATAATTGTAACACTGTTTTTTTTATTTTGTTTGGCCAACTTTGCACAATTTTTTCTGCTTCTAATCTTTGATCTTTGTGACATTTGGATATCATGAAAAAGATAAATAACATAATTTTCATAATGTTATTTATATTTTAACAAACCTGTTTTTTATTATTATTATCAAGGTACAAGCAATAATATAAACAGGTTTGTTAACACCTAAATATGTCAGTCTGTTCTAGGTGGACGACACGTGTGTTGGTAAGATTACAAAAGGAAATTCAACAAGTTATTGTGAAATTGATTTATTTATTCCCTTATTTTACATGAAGCATCCAAAACATAACAGATAATAATATGGTTCAATTGCCTGGACAATCATGCTACATGATATTTCAATAAAATAAAAATATTAATTTTAATGAATAAATATACAAAGTATGTGCAAGGATTTACATATTTGTTTTACGTGTTAAAATATCGCAAAATACGTTGAAACATTAAAATAGTGAGACTATTGTAATTTTACAACACAGACTGCGTGTAAATTACTATTTAAAGAAGCTCAAGTAGCATATTATGTTTGCTGTATTTGTTCAAAGTAATAACAACTTATTAATAATAACAACTTATTCAAAATGACAAATAAATCGCAAATTAATGAAAGGCTCTAGAGTAAATTTTGGATTAAGATAATTTGATAGTTAACTACCCAAAAGTCTCGCTTTTTTAGTACAAGGACTTCCAGGATAATACTTAGTCAGGTAATCTCTAATTTCGCAAATGATAATGCACTATATGACCTGATGAATATAAATAGTGAGAAAAATGCGAAACATAATGAGTAACAAGTTAGTAATATGATAAATATAATAATAATGTAATCATCGTGTGAATTGACAAATTATCGCCTTTGTTCACAAAAGAAAAATATCATACTAAAATAATAATTATAGAGAAACAATGAGACAATCACAAGACATGAAAAATAAACAAATAAATATTCAAAAATAAGTAACATGGATTGACGGTTTCTACGAAACTTTCAAATGCTACATTTGAAACATGTTATGTATTTACAATAAGATCATTATTTAATCCGGTCGAGTAAAGAAATGTGATTAAATGAAATCAATATGCCGCCTTCGGTACCGGCCGTATTGCAGGTGCGATGAATACACCGGTATACTATAAGTTCTAGTAAATAGCCAAGGAACTCGTAGGTAAGTTGAGTTCTACAGGAGTCTACAACCCAGCGAGTATGATCCTAGGGTCTTCCACAGCCTCCTTGATCTTCCTCAGGAAGATGACGGCCTCGCGACCATCAATTAATCTGTGGTCGTATGTCAAGGCTACGTACATCATTGGCCTAATCACCACCTGGAGAGACAAAGATACAAATGTATTAGAAATATGTACATAATTTTTAAATATTACTATCTGCACTTCACAGAAAGATGAAATTTCAATTTAAAGTCAAATTAACCCTTTCACGGCTTTAACCCTTTACCCGCTAAATAAATATACCTAAGAATTTGTTATTTTGCAAGTATTTTTGAAATAAAACAAGATTTTTAATCATTTTTTAAATTATTTTATTTTAGGATTATCATAGCCTTATGATTTCTCGCTAATGTGTGATATCTTTCAAAACACTGGCCCACATGGAGAACAGGTTTTTTATTACAAGTCATACAAATAAAATTGGTTTCCTTTCTTCCACCCTGTACCTTCTGATTTGGACACACCATGAAATCTTTATGTTTTCCTTCTGGATTTAAATAGATGAAAGACTGTCTTCCATATAAACCTTGTCCGCAGTTAACACCTGGAGTTTTAGCCTGCGCCTTGCTGCTCTTGCCTTTCTACCCGTAGCTTCCGAGGATGATTTGGACAATGTGCTAAGCATAGAGACAATTTGTTTATAAGACAAAGCCAGTGCAAGAGTTTTTTGTTTCCTAAATGAGATCTTTCTTCCTTTGTCAAGTACAGGTTATTTTATTTACACTAGTAATTCTTTTTTTATTTGTCATTATTGTGCCAATAAAATAACACTTGTTGTTTAGTGGACAAGTTCAAATTTAAGTTGTAAATTTATAACAATTTCACTTTATTTATTGAATATGATATTGAACTAGGTGTTTACAAGTAAAGGTCGCAAAGACTACTGTTGTGTGATGGGTCTCCCACTGATTGGGCCGAATGTAACTCATTTACATGCAACTATGCATTATTGGAATGAAAGAGATAAGAGACCCTTTGTATGCGAGGAAATATTCAGGTGAAATCTGGGAAAGCCGTTAGATGTATTATATAACAGCCGTCATGGCAAACTCACCTGTCCATTCTTGGCGACGGGCCTCTCGAAGGTGCCGTGCATACCGAGGATGGCGGACTGCGGGGGGGTTGATGATGGGGGTGCCCATGAGCGAACCAAACACGCCGCCGTTGCTGATGGTGAAGGTGCCACCATCCATGTCCTCGATGGCCAGTTGTCCTGAAAAAACAATTTAAAAAAATGATTATGAATCGATTTTTATTTTTACAGCTTGATATTGCTTGAATAGTCCTGCGTAAATTGAAATTAAAAGATTTTAGGATGAGCAATTTAAAAACGTAAATAAAAAGGAATGGGAGTTTACAGTGTAAAAAACACAACTTCACAGAAAAAACACGTGAAAACTAAACGCGATTTAACAGTTGAAGCGGTCCCACGAATTACGTCCTATCAATCAAATCGGTAAAAGTAAGGTTTCAGTGGAATTACGTTCTAACAGTGCTCACGGACAGTTTAAACTGAAAAAAATCTGGAATATAGTTCAGATTTTATTTAAGTGTAAAAAATGTGGCTTAAACAATAACTTTGTAATCATCCGAATGTAAGATGTAGACTACTGAACAGATAATCCCTAGAAGTGTGACCTATACTAATCAGAAAACTAATGTCACAAAACTACATTAGACTTTTTGACTCCTAAGCCCCAGACAGTTTCAACAGAAGTGAGAAAAAATTGAGTTTACTTTAAGCACACGCCCACAACACACATCTACCGGTTTATCTCTTCAGCGATGTAGATGCATTAAGCATATTTAATTAAGTTCAGCGCAGTAAACAAAAGCCGCTTAAGGTAAGTGCGATAAAGGAAGAGCAGTAAACGGTACCGGCGTAAAGTAGAATGCTCCGAAGGGAAAGACTGTAAAGCAGAGTGTCGTAAAGTGAGGCTATATAGCTGGGTGTATATAGGAGCACCACATAACATAAATATAAATAAATGATTACGACAATGCAAGACTCGAACAGTAAGAAACCTACCATTTTTAGCTTTTTCTCCGAGCTGTGCAATGCCGACTTCGATATCAGCATAGTTCATCTCTTGTACGCTATGGAGCACGGGCACGACGAGACCTTTGGGAGTTGCTACGGCCACCGAGATGTCCACATAATCTCTGCAAAAATAATACACTATTATATCTTACATTCCAAGAAAAATAAAGGAATGTTGGCTGCAATTTAAGCAAGCAAGAAAGAAAGGCAAATCAAAGAATGCAACTCGAAAGACTGCTTGCAAAAGACAAAGGCAGCTGAAATAGCGCAAGATAGAGATGCCTGAAAGCGCCTTATCAAAGCGATGGATCCCCGACTTCAATAGAAATGTTGAAGAATGTAACCAAATTACGACTAAAGCATAGATTCGTAGAGATGTTTCAATAAATAAGGCCTTAGAACCGTAAAGTTATTTGATTTAATAATTAATGATTCATTCTATATTACTGAAATAAACTTCTGTCAGATAAGAAAGATAAAAAACATCACTCAAAAATAATAACTGACATGTTTTTGTTGATACTGTATGACATCAGATAGCATTATCAATTCAATATATGTAACAAAGTAGGTAGTTAGGTGGGTGCACATAACACATTATTACAGTGATAAATGTGATTTTTTTTTATTAATATTATGTTATTGATTGATAAGCAACTAATCAGCTGATATTATATTTCTAGACCACTAATTAAATTATTCAAAAAGAAAACTAGAACGAACAGTGAAATGAATACACACATTGGCTCTAAAGTGCAAGAAATCGTGTGTGCATTATTATGTGAATACATAAAAAAAATAAAAAAAATTATTATGTGAATACATAATAATCTTTATGCTTGATTTATTTTACTGTACAGGACGATCATAACTTGAACTTATATATTTCCACTGTATTTTTCAACTTATGTAAATATGTAGGTGGTATTTAAAAAAAAAACTATTTTCAAAACTTTAAATAAATAAAAATTTGCACAAATAAGGGTAGTTTAATTCAATTCAAATTAACTATTATTATTCATGGTGCCTTTCATCACAATCAAACTGAAAGCAACTTCAACTCTAAACAATTGCTATCTAAAATATGTAAAAATAATTTTATATTATCATGTTATTTTATTTATTATCTTTGTATTTTTCTAGGTATCATATGGAATATATGGGATTGCACCACCCTCCCTGAGATCTGGAATAAATACATTAAAAAAATATATAATAATTAAATTACATATTATAATTACCACCATCCAGCATCGAAACATTGCTTGAAATGACATAAGCCGTGTTTAATGACCATTTCTGAGCAGCCAGATACTTCTCAACCGCCCTCTTTCGCACCTCCTTCCCCTCCCCACTTTCTCCAGCCTCACCCCCAAAATTGGAGATGAACAACCCCAAATTGGGGATGCCACAGTCCCACTAGCGTCGGGCAATTGAGACTCTTTTGCGGTTGTAGGTAACAGCAGTCCGCGAGTCCGTTGTTAATCTTTTATAAATAATGGCAGAGTGATTGATTACCTGTAGACAATATCATTGCCATCGATGACAGCGTTGACAACGGGCTGATCTTGCAGGGCATAGGCGGCGGCCTTCACAAACGGAGACATGAAGCCCAGCTTGAGGCCAAACTTCTTCTGGAAGGCCGGTAAGTTGGCCTTTCTGAAGCTGATGATTTCACTGAAATGGTTTTATTAAACCTATTAATACATTATTTTACCCTGTTACATTGAAATCAAATTTAAATTTCAAAATGATGATAAAATCTATAAGTAAATGCCAGTTATTTTTTTTTAAATTAACACCTTAGAGTAACAATATAAAGAGACCGTACTAATTTGTGACAAATCGTTGACAAACTCGCAAAATATAGCTCTCTCTTTATGCTCGGTTCTATACGCATATGAGAAAAAGAGACAAACAATTGTTGAAACCAATACACGATTTGGGGCGTGCTAAATACCATGTCCGCGATATTTGATCTGTACGAGCTTCATTCACGTTTGGAGTGTCAGGCGAACGGACTGTCAAAAGTGCGTAAATAGTTAAAAACTTGAGTTATTTTTTGTCCGATATCTAGCAAAACATCATGGCCATATGTGCTATACTTGGTTGCTTCAATCGAAGTACAAAAGGACCAAAAACAAACAGTTTTCACACGTATGTACTAGCGTTGTGACCGCTTTGAAAGAACTGCTTCAAAGAACTACTTCTTTTGGCAACAGTTCGTACTTCATTCATTGTTCATTGAACAAATACTTCAATTGAAGTCGTTAGTTCATTTTAGCGTTCATTCATTTTAATAACTTCATTTCATTGAACAAATACTTCAATTGAAGGTGGCAGTTCAATTTAGCCTCCATTCATTTCATGAACTTCATTTCACTGAACCAACACTTCAATTGAAGGTGGTAGTTCATTTTAGCCTTCATTCATTTCATTAACTTCATTCCATTGAAAGAAGTACTTTTGAAGCAGCACCGATTTGAAGGCGATTCCGACCTGCAATTCCGTTTTTAGTAAATTTTGTTGATTTGCTAGCACTTTTTGGGGGAGGATTTTTTTGTCGATTTGCTAGTACTTTTCGATTTCAAATCTCTACCGACTAGTGCTTTTTTTTTCGGAGGGTAAATGCTGTCGATTTGCTAGCACTTTTTGGGGAGGATTTTTTGTTGATTTGCTAGTACTTTTCGATTTCAAATCTCTACCGACTAGTGCTTTTTTTTCGGAGGGTAAATTTTGTTGATTTGCTAGCACTTTTTGTCGATTTGCTAGTACTTTTCGATTTCAAATCTCTACCGACTAGTGCTTTTTTTTCGGAGAGGAATTTTTGTTGATTTGCTAGCACTTTTCGATTTGGGATCTCTGCCGACTAGTACTATTTTTTGACGAGTTCGACTACAATTGAAGTGTTCACCGCGACAGGTTCATTTCAAAGAACTAGCAGTTCCTGAAGCGTTCACAAAACTTTGAAGTTTTTCCCAACGCTAAACAGGCGGATAAATCCAAATCTTATTTTTTCGCGAGTTCGACTTCAATTGAAGGGTTCACTTCGAAGGGTTCATTTTAAAGAACTAACAATTCGTGAAGCATTCACAAAACATTGAAGTTTTTCCCAACGCTAGTATGTACCATAAAAATCGTCTTTTTTAGTCAGATCTCAAATATTTAACATTCTAACCTACAAAACAACTAGTAACTTACACCAATATGTAAGTAATCTTTGGACTATTCGTTCCAATATAATAAACTTCCGTTTGAAATGAGTTTTAGTGGATTCGTAATATTTTTAACTTAGAGATATTTACTAGCTGTCACATAAGAAACCATTACAAGGGGGAATACCCATATTGTACGGCTTCTGAAAGTATCCCGGTCTCTTTCTTTCTCATGATACTAACGCTAAATTGTTGGCAAACAGATAAAGACAGAATAGTGTTTATCTCTTAGTTATATTTATAATTTCGGTTACGTCCCCAGATTCAGGGCTATGCCAAAATTGGAATATTATTATTTATTTAATTATTTTTAGATTTCCAAAGGATGAAAAAGACGAGAAAAATCTAATTTCTTTTCTTTGATTTAACAAATATGTTAATATGAATTCATACGTTTCATCTGGATTTTTATACCCTTAGCTTCTAGTTAATTGTTTTTTTTTAAATCTATTAATGTGCACATGCACTATTGTACCCATTTCTGAACCTGTTCTCTGATGATTTATGATAACGATATGCATCTAGATAGTTTTAATTTTGTATACATACTATATATTATTTTCTCCTTGTTAGTTAGAATTATTAGCTTAATTAATTAAGTATGAAGCGCACTTGACGTGAAATATCACAAAACTGTGCTATATAAGTTCACTGTTATTATTATCTGCATTCGAAATTTCCTTACAAAATAACGCGGGACGGAAAACATCCCTACAATACTTAAAAGCGGTGTCATGTTTTGTGAATTTTTTGTGTCTCTTTCTCTCTCATGGTGTACGACGTAAAAACGCAGAGAAAGTGATTTATCGCAAATTTATATAGGTAAAAAAAAATTGATCTCTCTCCATATATTCTTACTCCAAGGTTAAGAAAATGATTTAACATCTGTTATCACCGTACATTTTTTTTATTTTACTTTTGTTTGTAAACTATTTTGTTGATGGAACTGAAGTTCATTTTATAATATGTATTATAAAATGTTCTGTACTAATAATTTAATTCGTTTATATTTTTATCTATAAATAAGATTTTAATAATCTTATTGATTAATGTATATTTGAATAAACAAAAAAATATACAACATTCATTCTTTTTAATGATTTACAACTACCTACTCACAACAAAATACCTAATTTACTTAATTTGTGACAACCCTGTTAGTGATTTTACTCCGAGTTTAGGCCACACCCTTTGGTCATTGCTTGGTCAAAAAGTGCGGACAAAATTTCGCAAAGTTAGGTCTCTAGGTTACTCTAAGATTAACACATAATATTTTATAGATGTGTATATAATAAATAGGATCCGGTTTTCCGAGCCTTAAAAGAAATATATTATTAAAGGATTGAATCATTATAACAAGTACCGTATCATTAGTTCTGTATTAAATAATAATAATTAAGGAACTGCTTTTTCTACTGCAAATCCGGATTTAATGTGCATAATGATTTACAGAATTCTTTAAGTCTGTTATATATTTTTTTAAAGATTAAGTAGTTATTCTATGAGAGTTATGTGAACATGCTAATCAAATGACTCATTTACTCTAAAAATGCATGACATCATTTCACAGAAGTAATTCCAAATAAATTGTATGTGCCAAACTTCCGTTCAGAATAGACAAATATATGGTAAAAAATAAATAAAAATTTATTGAGTGACGTTTTGAACATTAGCCAATTTCTGAAAGACGCCATGCTCTTTCATAACAACAAATAAATGTTAGGTCATCGATAATGTCACAAAAGCAATGCAGTAAAATATGGAAGTTTCTTTCAGAAAATTCAGAGATAAGCAGCAAAAGCAGATAAGCGAATGTAAGACAAAATATGATATTTTGATAAAAGGGTCAGTGTATTACTATCATTTAATGTCAAGAGAATGTAAGCCTTGAAAATGGTAGGTATCTACCTCATATCAATTTCGTTGAATGTTGTCAACATGGCATTGGTGTTCTGTGCTTCCTTCAACCTTTGGGCAATTCGCAGCCTCATGCGATTCATCTTCACTCTCTGTTCAGTCCTTGTTCCTGTGATTTCCTTGCTGTAGTCCGCGGGAGGGATCTGGTACAAACAAAATACATATTAATGTTTCATTCATATCTACAGTGGAGCAGGGGCCAGTGAATCAAGTGGCATCCAACAAGTGGATTTTCAACTACTCAAATACACCATTTAAGGTGTGAAAGACTTACAGGTCCCGCCCATGGGGAATCTAACAACTATCACCCCCACCATACGATAGAAGAACTTACATGTCAATTTATCTAATAAATATTTTAAGCCTGAATGGCTAAATGAATTTGGTAGAAAAACAAAGGCTTAGAAAAATTAACTTAGAAAAATAAATATAAGATTAATAAATAATAGAGAAAGCGCTATTTGCAGTAGCTTAGCAGGAACAAATTTTCATTGTATGAAAATAATATTGTACAATAGTTTTTTTTTTAAACAAGTTGTGACTTATTCAAAGATTGGTCGGAATCAATACTAACTTGTGAAGTAAGGCAATTAGAAAGCATTGATGTGGAACAAACCTTGACGGAAGCAGAGTCGATGGCCTGAGCATGTCGAATAGCAGCCACTGGGATTGAAGACACCGGTGCTGACTGTGGGGGCTACAAATTAAGCAAATCAATTAAAAATAATCTTACTAATAACATAGAATACAAACAAGCCACCGGGGAACAACGATAAAATTATGTTGCATGTCAAAGGTACATCGAGACTTTTTTTCAAATAGGTATATTTATAGACGACAAGATTTTTTCAAAAAACAAATAGTTATCTCATACCTAAAAGAGAAATCTGCTTAATTTCAAAGCAAAACAAATTGTTGATACGATTTATTATAGGATAACTTACCACCTAAAAATAGATATTTAGGGACCAAATGAAGAAACTGGATTATCAAGTGACAGTTTTGCTGGATCATTTTGTTAAAACTATGGAAAAAGTTATGAATGAAAACACTTCTAATGGTGCTAAAATAGACTACATAAAAAAATCTAAATTACAAGTTATGATCTCAGTTTAACCAAGTTTGGGAGAAAATTCAACTCCCATATTATTATTTATGATCAAAGTATGCTAAGCAAAAATTGACACCAAACCAAAACTTCCTTTTATCATATACTTATCTAATACAAAAAAATAACCCTTTAGTGCAAGGGTGGCCAACCCGCGTCTCGCTGGGTGTCTACTTGTGGCCCGCGGAGCATATGCCCACATTTTTTTATTTTATTCTACATAAAACTACCAAAAGAACATTCTATCGTGAGTAGTTCGTATCATATTCCATATATGGAAGTATCTCAGTACATTGATTCAACTATCGTAATAATTTTTTCTATGGTATATTCGTGTTAACAATCACAACGTTAAGACGATTTTAAAAAGCGCGCACGCCAATTTTGCGTCATAGCCGTGAGCGTGAATGAATATTTGGACAAGGAGAAATATCCTGCATTTTACAAACATGCTCTATCGATGATTTCGCTATTTGGAAACACTTACACGTGTGAACAGCTTTTTAGTCGAATGAAGCATATTAAATCTCATATAAAAACTGTTTGCGTGTAGCAACAACATCAATCGTTATCAACATTGATGCACTTAGTTCTGACAAACAAAATCAGACATCTCACTAAAATTTATTATATTTTGTTTATTTTTTATAATTATTTTTTGTATTGCCTAACTCTTATCTAATAAATATGTTTGATTCTCATTTTGTTATATCGTAAAACGTATTCAAGAGCACAATAATAAATTGACAATGTATGTTGAAGATCCCTGAATAATGTAATGGCAACACTGATAACGGTGTTGTAACTTCTTCTTTATTATAAACGACACATGTAATAGAAAGAAAGGGTTACAACGTGGCTCTCAGCAGTAGGATCATATAAAAAAATAAAGGCAATCATTCCCGGGCTACAAGTAACCTGACAATATTTGAAACCCTTGTACTTTCACCATTATAAGTGGAAAATGTTGCTTGTGTAATGATCAAGGATTTAGCTATGTATATACATGTGCAAAGTTACCCTAGCTGCTGAGGGAGGTGGTGGAGGGGCGGCCTGGGGGGCCACAGAGGCGGCGGCTGCAGGAGCAGCGGCAGCTGGCGGTGGTGCGGGGGCGGAGGCTTCTGGGGCTGCAGCCTTGGCAGCCACTGCGCCCACCTTCATTCTGAACAGCTTTTGTCCCGCCTTCACCGTGTCACCGCTCTGGACGTAGAACTCCTCTATGGTTCCGGATGCTGGGGCCATGACCGGCATAGCGGTCTTGTCAGTTTCGATTTCGCAGACAACCTCATCCTCGTGGATAGTATCGCCTGCTTTACGGTCGATCCTGCCAAAAAAATGAATTAATTAATGTAATATTTATTGGCGGTCCATCAGTAGAGCGAAATCAATATATTTAGCTTTTTATCGCTTTTACAACATATTGGCTTTAAATTTATTGTGTTGTAAAATAAAAAATAAATTTAAATATTGCTTTATTATTTAGGAAAAATAAACAATTATTTTCCGAAACGTTTTAAATTCAAAACACCGATGATATTCTTCAATATAGTTTAACCAATAGCAAAAAAGGGTGCGTAGATAGTTATCCTTTGGTTCTAAGGTGCATAAAGAGGTGGTGCCTTTAAAATATCACTGGCATTTGTGTCCACATCAGCTTCCGCAAGACACTCAATATGTTTTAAGGAGAAAAAATCTACTTCTATCTTATTTACATGGTGAAATATTGTATCCTTCGTGACATGTGCAAATCTTATAAACAAAATCACAGTAAAATATTTACTATAGGAGCAAATGTGTGTAACAATCTCCCAATTTCACTATGGACAAGATTGAGGAACCTTTGTTTGTTAGTGATCAAACTACAACATAACATAACAATATGTAGGGATTATATTGGCTAAAAATATTCACATCCTAATTCGGCAATTAAATACAGTTTTGCCGTTTGATGACAGCAAAACTGGCTCAGGATAATCTTTACAATGATTTCTTTTTATTTTAAATCGAATCTAGGTACTGCTTTTATTAACATATTACTATTCAAATTAAAACTTACTTGACATCGCCTTCTGACACCGAATCGGGGAAAGTGGGGGCAAGAACATCTCGAACGTCAAACAGAATTCCTGAAGCATGGAAGCTTCTTCTTTCATTATGTGCGAATCTAAAAGAAATGCCAATTATGATTTCAACTATAAGCTCGTAAAATCAGAAAATGTATCGCGAATTCAAATATTATACCAACATTCTTGATTGATTCTCTTTAGAAGTGGAGTTCCCTAGGGATGATCTCTTGTTCCAGACGGCTACGCAGAAGCTGCGCCCGTGCTGGTCCACATTCCTAAGGACTGCTGAAGGATGCCAAGGTTTCGCGAGCTAGATTTTAATTAAATAAAACATGTGATCCATTGACTATCACCATAATATAACCATATGCAAAATCATTACATAATGACAGCTCAATAGCGGCGTTACTTTCACTTACCCCTGATGATAATCTGAGGAAACGAGCTGAGCCCGATAAAAATGAGGTCGCCATTTCGGAAAATTTTGTAAAGTTATTATTCTGCTATATTTTGCGCAATTCTTAAAATGATCCATACGACAACATTTTGGTACAAGAATTGACATTTTCCCCTAAACTTGGAAATACGCGGTCGGGAAATGAATTTACATACGTATAACCTAATTATCAATATCAGCTTTAAAAATCTATTTAAGAATTTTGTA
The DNA here is from genome assembly GCA_022651775.1 of Drusus annulatus. NCBI lineage: Eukaryota > Metazoa > Arthropoda > Insecta > Trichoptera > Limnephilidae > Drusus > Drusus annulatus. The sequence goes on along the minus strand of JAGWCC010000031.1, from coordinate 527,908 downwards.
AAATAAAACATGTAAGCATTTAATCGCGTAATTTCAAACACAAAAAATGTATTTTTTGAGAAATACTTTAAAAAAGGCAGACGAATAAATTTATTTTTATTTTATGGTTTTTATGTTTTAATTTTATAAAACTTTTCTCTCCAGTTTAAAGGTTTTGAAAATATAAAAAAAATATTGTGAATTCAATAGAAGGATTTTCCTTAGAATTTGTGACTGAAATATGATTCACTAAGCGCCCTGTAGATTATCCAATTTGGTTGGGTAATCAGATCCTTTTTCTACTGATATAAAATTAGATCCTGTATTGACCAGTACAAAGGGGAGGGGCGTGACTCTGGGTTGGACCTTGAAGTAACAATATATGGAGAGAGAGCTGACGCTTTTTACCCAACCTATACAAATTTGGAATAAATTACTTTCTCCGGGTTTTTATCCGCATGTTCGTGAAGATATTTAAATATATGTAGCAAATAAAATAATGAAAGCATAGTTCGCAAAGACTTTTTAGAAAGATTTTAATTGCTTGTGGAACACTTCCTGGAATATTTACAATAACATTAATACCCAGTGTAAAACACTTAAGATGATTTTGGAGAAGACAAATATTTTTTAAAAGGTGGAGCAACAGTAATGTTAAGGGGTGCTCTAAAAACTAAATACAAGGATCACCCATAAGAAGCCCAACAAAGCAATAAAATAAACAAATATTTGTTGATTGTAAAATTCATTTAAAAAACGAAAACACAACTTAATAGCATATTAATATATCGGGAATATTAGTATTAAGTAGGCAAAGTTAGATATGAAAGAATACAATTCTTAAATGTATACATGTAAAAGAGAATTATTCCTTGCAATATTTTCAATTTTTTTGTATCGTACAATAATTGAAATATTACACGCTTTACTACGTTCGGAGCCAGTTGAACTATATCATCCCTAATTGGGTTATATAGTGAAGCTGATGGGAGTGAGAAAGGGAAAAAGTGAGAAAAAATAAGGTTGGGAAGTACTTAGCTATTCAAATCTGGTCACTACACACAGCTAAAGCAAATTCAAGTTTCGATTTTAAATGTTGGTCTTTCACCAGGTCGATGTTGGTCTTTGGTGGGATATTTACAATTTAATTAATACCACAATTTATTTCGTTCACTTAGCTTTTTTTGTTGGTAATAGTTTTTGCTTAAAAAAATGGCCAACAATAGTGTTACCACGATGCCGACTTGTTTTACATTTCAACGAAGTCGGTGGTATTGCGTATGTTTGCCAGAGCACTTATAAACAACGAATTAATACAAATCGACATACTTAACTCTGTAGTCGAGGCTTCACCACTAAATGTATAAAAAACTTTTTTTTAAATTAGTTCGTTCGTTAGTTCATATTTCGGGTGTCTGTAAAGAATAAAATAAATCAAACTGTACGTTTCATTCAATTTCTTAGTACTATCGTAAAGCCCGATTATATTAGGTAGTCTGTGGGGCTTTTTAGAATCAAGTTTTATTGAGATCGAGACGAGAGAGCCCGGAGAGGAGCAAGGGAAACCACAGAAACCAGAGCTAAACTTTCCATTCTAGAATTATTTTTTGTCTTAATTCTTAATGTCAGAATTCAGAAAACTTGTGTTTTGGTTTCTATGCAAAGTTTCGGCGGTGCGGTGCAAAAATTCTGTACAAAATATAACGGACAGTTAAACACAACTACGCACAAATGGACGAACTAAATGATTTTTTCGATCTTTCGAAAAAACCGACCAAGAAAGTGGAATTGAGAGGACCGCAAACTGGTGGCGCTATAGTCATCAACGAGGATGAACTTGAGGAGTTGTTTTCAAAAGATAGACAACCTTACGCAGGTTCTTCAAAAGGAACGGACTATGCCCATCACTACAAACAATTGGATCTTGAAAAATCTTTGCAGGTTTGTCAATGCCTTTATTCGTGAGAAAGCGCTTGTCTCAATAATATTGACACAATTTGAAAATTTTACTGTTTACATTTTTGTATTTTTACCGGTAACTCGAGCTTCTTCTCTAAACTTTTACTTTACTTTATTTTTGATGAAATTATAAAAGAAGAAAAATGTTTGCCATTTGTACAAATGTTTCCAGCAGATATATAATCAATTTTTGAAAACTTAAACATCCATTCTGTTCACCAAGGAAAAACACTATAAACAAACCAAGCAATTTGAGACAAGCGTAACACTTTATTAATTGTATAAGGCTAGAATTATTTTAATTAATAAGTTTTAATCCTTCAGACCCTTGATACAGCTGGAGGCAAAGCAAACTTCTCCTATATGTCTTATAAAAGCTTGTTCAAACATATAAATTCTTTTGTTTGTTATTAAAGTTATTAGACTGGCTATTAGCCTAGTGGACAAATGCTTTGGGTTCCCACCCAGGTGTTCTGGGTTCAATCCTCTGTTAGCTAAGTCTTCCATCATTGCACATGCAACATTTTCCGCCTATAATGATGGAAGGAGGAGGAATTTAAATATTATCAGTTTATTCGTAACCCAGGAATGTTTGCCTTTAGCAACAATGTAGCAACTAATGTTAATTTTAATTCCTTAGCAACTAGCTATGCCTGAAGAAGACAAAGGCAAAGAGATGTTGGACGACCTGACATCTCTTGGAGATGTGAATCGTGTGAATGACCTGGTAGAAGACTCGCTATACTACAATAAATACTCCGTCCAGTCCAATACCAAAGTGAAACTTCCTATTAATCATATGAAAGAAAAGGTATGTGCTAATTTGCAATTTTTTTGCATAATCCACAGCGCCCTTGAGGCGATTTATGACACAAACGGTGCCATAAAAATCATCCAAATATTATTATTCTTACTATTTCCGACAGATTCAAAATTTTACGAAAAATATATAATACTGATAACTGTGAAAAATCACGGGATGTAACTTGACTCGCCAAGGTGTAAACTGAGAATTTTCCTTTAGGCATAAAAAAACTGAGGAAACCTTGCAATACACAGACATTATTAAATAATATTTTTTTCTTGTAATCTAGCAAAATATCTAGATTTGAAAAACTGTTATTTTTATTTTAAAAAATTACTCCATGCATACATTAGTTCTATTTTTTAAAATGGCCTGCAAAAGTAAGCCATATGGGCGCACGTTTTAAATACAGAATAAAAATAATTATCTTCTAAAATACATTACAAGTAGGTACCTAATCGCATGTCTGGATTTGAAAAGATTCTTTTTATAATTTTCTTTTGATTTTGAAAATGTGACACTCCTACGTATGCACAAGGAAAAGATCACATTTTGCCAGAGAAGAAGTATTAAGTTTTGGAAGATTAACACATTATTTTCATAAATTTATCAAACTTTTCTTTAGTCATGCACAGCTTTGCAACCTCGGTGGACTGCATGGCCCAGCTTACTGGTGTCTGTGATTACAGATTAAACCAAATGTGTTGTTAATGGCACTGTGTGTAGTTTAGAGTCAATCATCTTTCGAGTCTCAGAAGATCGTCACCATCTCAATTTATCCAACAACTGCTGCAAGTTGTAATACATATACCTTTTTTTAATAATACCAATATTTTTCCACTATTTTTTATTAAGACCGGACCGGTTTCTCAATTAGCGTCCATTCCAAACATAAATAGTATATATACCATAGATTGAATTCAAATTTTACCAGTCTGAAGATGCCCGTTACAAGGTGAAACCAGTCCGATCTTAATAAAAAACAGTGGAATAAAGATAAAAATTTGGTATTATTACATCATTAAAATGGAATGCCACGATGAGTTGAAAGTTTCAAAATTAGAAATAATATGTATACTTCTTTACAAACTGTTCAATAAGAAAGAAAGAAGGATTGCTAAACATTCTTCTCTTACTTCCTGTAATATTTGATGATTTGGGTTCAATGTTGTGCTGCCATTTGGACAGACTATAATAATTTTCATTTATGTTTTGTTCAGATTCTGAGCACAATAGACCAAAGCCCCGTGACTATAATCGAAGGGCCAACTGGCTGCGGCAAGACTACCCAGGTACCCCACTGGATCCTCAAGGAGTGCTTCGACAAGAGACAGTACTGTAACATTGTGGTCACACAGCCGAGGCGAATTGCCGCCATCTCTGTTGCCAAGAGAGTGTGCGAAGAAAATAACTATGAGATGAGCAGCATCGTCGGCTACCAGGTATACTTTTGAATGTTTGAAATTATAAGAAAAGCTATTTGTTCTTTTGGTGCTCTATCCTGTTGGACGTTGGCTATCACCGGGGCAATCTTCACTCTGCAAGCTGCTGCCCGGAACAACTCTGCGGAACTGCACTTGTGCCCGTCACTTACATTACGAAGCCATAAAGTACAGTATCTTCCGTCAATCTTCCCTTGGATTGTCAATTAGCTAATCTTATATTTATCATTCTTCTCTTTCTTTTCTCTTCTTCGTTTTCTTCTTTTTATAAGTTGAACAATTTCACAATTCTTGGTCATTGGACAAAAAACTTCGAAATTGCTTACCCTATTATTTATTAACATATTATTTATTACCATATTATTTATATCCATTTATTTCAAAGGCTTCTGTCGGTTTTATTCCGGGATACACGAGGTTGTGCATGCGCAATGCAATGTAATCCGTATTGGCATTATGGCATTCTCGATTTAGTGTTCAGGTTTCCATGGAGTACAGTAGAGTAAAGAAAAAATAACAAAAAAAACACTTAAGGCTTAGGTCTCGGTTATGAAAGAGTTTTTTCATCTTAATAGACGTGCCTCCTGGCCAGTGGCGTCACGTGACTTTCTAGTGTACCAGATTGAAAATACGACGTTATTGATGTTGTTGTAGCCGAAAATGTTTTTTTTTTCAAAAAAAAAATTGATTTTCAGAATTGATCAGTTTTGGTAGTTTACTGCACTGTTTGCAGAAAAATTTACATAGAAAAAATTTTTTTCAAAAAAAGTTTTCCACTACAACAATGTCAATAATGTAGTTTTTTTCAATCTTAGAATTCTAGCACACTATAAAGTCACGAGCCGCCAATGCTCCTCTCCATCTTTGTTTGTGATGAACACTTTTTTTCAACTCGAGTTCCTTAGTATTCATATTGATTTTAAAATAAAAGTATGATAATCTTACAGCAGATTTGATGACATTGCAATCTGTTCATAATAAGAATATTTTTATGCTTACCTTCATTGAAATGATGTTTGCTACTCTTGTTTCATCTCCGAAAATTCCCCATTATTGTGGATGTCACTGGCTCTTAACTGTTGGGACTTTTGCATGGTCTTCGCATGAAGAAATAAAACATTTTAACAAAACAATATATATTTAATTTCGTAGGTTGGACTTGATTCGAAGATATCAAAGGATACGCGACTGCAATATGTGACAACTGGAGTGCTTCTACAAAAATTAGGTAGTTTTTTCTTTGTAAAATATTTATGTATCGCTCTATATAACATTGGAACCAATTCATTAAACAATAACAGCGTGTCGTTATTGTCACGCTAACCTCTTTTAACTGATGAACGTTCAGGGAATTAAACCTGGCCATTTGAGTTCTTTAGTATGAAACTGGGTTGATTATGTTTCAGTTAGCTCGCGAAATATGGACAACCTCACTCATGTGATCCTCGATGAAGTTCACGAGAGAGACCAAGACATGGACTTCTTATTTATAGTTGTCAAGAAACTAAGAACTGCAAACATTAAGGTAACAAACACCATTAATAATAAAAACAATTAAATATAGCAGCTAACTGCATTCAATAACCTCTTGAACACAAAGCAGCTCCAAAACATATTCTGTTCTGCCATGTGGTATCCTGAACAGATCATGGCGTCTATTACAGCTGTAGTTTTCGGACGCATATAAGCATTCAAGTATTCGCAAGCATTGCAGGATAGACCTGCCTAATTCGATGGTATAAATTGTAGTAGAGGTGCTTGAAAGGATATAATATTTTGGTTCAAATTAAAAATGTTATGTATTCCATGTAAATGCATCTTTTAAAAATATTCCTCATATTTTTCTTTCAGATTGTTTTGATGTCAGCGACATTTGATTTGGACATTTTCGCTAATTACTTTAGATTTTCGTCTTATGATGGGCTACAAACACCTCCCATACTAAAAATTGACAGTCCTCGGATGTATGAAATAAAAATATTCTACTTGAATACTCTCTCCATCCTTGGCAAAGTGAGTATTGCATTATTTGCATTGATTCATATTATGATTGTAAAATGAAATAACGGATAATGTAAATCTATGAGCTGAACTAAACGATTTTTGGATTTATGTTCTGTTATATTTAGAGTTTTTTAATTTTACAATGTTTTTATTCCAGCTGCCGGAAATAGAATACAGCGAGCCGGGAATATCAAAAGATATGAACATCTTTACTCTTAAGATAGTAAATGCATTTGAGTTCATCGACTCTAATGAAGAAAAGAACTCAGACGGAACTAGCACCAATTATATGCCCTCTGTTCTTATTTTCCTTCCTGGCATATTTGAGATTGAAGAACTGTACAAAATACTCACTAATCAGAAATTGCGGTGGGCTCAATTTATTATTTTCTTTTACAGTACACAATGGGCCATATTAGATATTATAATAATTTACAAATCATTCATTTAACTTGTTGCAATTTGATGTTTTCGCTATGAAGTGTGAAAATTATCACAAATTACACTGCATGTATAAACACTAAAAAGATCATTTTTTGTGTGTTAATATTATTATTTGCCTTGATCTTGAATTCAGATATGTGTGTTAATTCTAAAGTTATAGTAATGATTTAAAAAACTTCCGTAAGCACAGCTACAGGCCCATTGTGCTATCCCATGTTTCAACTTATTTATTTGACAGTAGCTCAGTCCCAACGTACAGTTAACTTCACCAGGGTTGTCATTGTGTGATATTTAAAGTAACGATGACAATTTTAATGATTTTTAGATTTATTTTTTGAGATATATTTTTTTATCAAAATTGATTTTGCAGTAATGAAGTCAGCCCCGAATGGTGCCACTGTAAGTGGTGGATAGTGCCACTGCACTCCACCATCACCTCCGAGGAGCAGCAGCAAGTGTTCAAGCCCACCCCACCGGGCCACAGAAAGATCATATTGGCCACTAACATTGCCGAGAGCTCCATCACCGTGCCTGACATCAAATACGGTAACACTTCTCCTTCACAAGCCTTCTAGTTTTGGATATAGGCCTCTCTCAACATTCTCCAGTTTTATTGATACTTGGCCGCTCTCACGCATTCAATACTGGCAGCTTATTTTAAGTAATTTCGTCTGTGAGTGAACTCTGCTTCTCTTTCCCAACCTGTAAAAGGAGGTCAATGACTCTGGTGCAATTTGATGGGAGCACCCTCCCCAATTTAATGTAGCATTTAGATGCTTGAAGTAAGTATCTCAGACCAGCTCAAGTGTTGTGGCTCCATAGAAGCCCCAATGAATCTGGCTTCCAAGTTTCTGACAGGGCGTCTTGTGTAGGACTAGCAGATTCTTCAATAGTGACCAGCTGGTAATCCTTTAAAAGTCCCAAGTATGTCCGACAGTTGAATTTGAGAGCCTCCTCTGGACTTCACGAGAATGATGGATTATTTCTCTGACTCATTTTTATGTATGTCAGCTCAAATGCGGAAGGAACTACCGTCATCTGTCTTTCCTCCTCATCGGGATTTGTTAATGCGAACCTCTTTAAAGCCCGCATTCACAATCTCTTTTTTATTGTCTTGCGAGGAGATACCCAACTTTGTGTTGGCCATTTTGGGCAGCGCTCATTTTTAATAAGCTGGCGTCTTAACTCAAAACCTACTTAGCCTAATCTTTCAATTTCAGTGATCGACTTCTGCCTGACCAAGGTGCTGATGTCCAATCCGGAGACCAACTTCTCCACGCTTCGGATGACCTGGGCCTCTCAAGCCAACCTGAAGCAAAGGGCGGGGCGGGCAGGTCGGGTGAGAGAAGGCCGGGTCTACAGAATGGTCTTGCAAGACTTTTACGTTAGTACACATTTCATCAGATGAAGATACCCAAGAAAATCAACATAAATTCACCTTAAAAGATGTATCAACGGATGAAATCATAAAAAAAATAGACTCTCTAAAAGAAAGGACGTCACCCGGACAGGATAAAATTCCCAGTAAACTACTATAGTCATTAAGATACCAGATAGCTATACCACTTAAATATTTATTTCTAGAATCTTAAGGCAGTCACACATAAAATTTTGTTAAAATCCCAGCCTATAAAACTGCTTACGGACAAAAAAGTACAATGCCATTTAGCAATCCAATTCTCTGCCCAGCACCATTAGAAACATACAAATCAAAAGCTCCTTTAAAAGCAATATTACTCACCTTAAATACCAAGTTAAATTTATTTCTTATTATGTAGATACTATATTCTCAAAATTGTCATGTACTTTATATTATTTCTTTCTTATTATGTAGTTACTATATTTTCGAAATTGTCATGTACTTATATTCTTTTTATTATGTAGGTACTATATTTTGTAGAAATTAACATGTACTATGTAGCTAAAAAACCACATTTGCAAATTGTCATCCCAACACAGGCGTATGCCTAGTGGGATGGGCAATATACCAACCAATAAAAAAAAAAAATGTTCAAATAAAATGGAAAATAAATAAATCTTTTAAACCCCTGCAGTTTGAAGCTCTTAGTTTTATGGTCCAATCATTTAAATTTAAGGTAGAGATATTCAGCTTGCTTGTTTGATAACTTCAGAATAGGCTGGATGACAATTGCATTCCGGAGATGCAGAGATGCCCTCTGGATAACCTGGTGCTGAAGTCCAAGGTGCTAAACATGGGCCCCCCGGTGTCCATCCTGGCCCTGGCCATGGACCCTCCTGACCTCTCCAATATTACCAGAACTATCCTGAGTCTTCAGCAGGTAAACTATTAACCTAACGTAACCTTTCAACGTGAGAAGAGCAATCACCGCATTTCAATGATACATATAGGTATAACTAAAAAAACCTCTCTGCCAAAGCAGTTAAAACTCTTAAACGGTGAGCTCTAGCATCATGAAATTCGCACAACTTTTTGTTAGGATTTCTAGATCAACCAAACTCTTTTCAGCTCAACGACATGATGAGATATTTTACTTTTTAAATATCAATTTACCTCTCATACGAGTATATAAGAGACACTACATTGTTTGTTCTATAAAGAAAAAAGAGTGTTAAAACTACTAGTAACTTCTAGTTATTGCAAATATGATTGTTCAAAATTATTTATTCTACTCTGAATGGAGCGACTGAATGTTACGTTTTTTTTTTACTTAGTAAAATTGTAAATATTTAATGCTCACACCCAACACATTTTTTTAAACATTCAATTTAAGCAAAAAAAAAAATTGTGAAGATGCTTTTTTCATAAAAGGTGACCGAGTAGTTTATTATATACATACCTTATTGTTTGTTTATGAATTTCAGGTTGGGGCACTTCTGAAAACAGTATCTGGAGTAATGTCTCTGGATGATGGAGACATAACTTATCTGGGCAGAATAATGTCTAAATTACCTCTTGATGTAAGATTCTCTAAACTGATTATGCTTGGATACATATTTGGCCTTCTGGATGATTGCATCATAATGGGTAAGTCAAAAGCCTTGATATACTTGTGGTGCAACTCGATACTGTCAAATCACTCCTCTGCCACGTGATCGCTTACACTGACGTGGAATCACAGAAATAGTTAAGCTTTAAATTTCTGCTCCCGGTTTTACGTCAGTTTTACATATTGACTGTCTGAAATTACTGCCGAAACCCAAAACAAGATGAAAAACAGATGCAGGTCAGGAGACACATCGGTACGGACCGTGCTTTCAATTTATGCGGGACTATTCAAGCAATGTCATGATTTTTTAAAAGCAATATTGACTATGTGGAAAAATGACATTATTTCGAATTTTTACTTCATAAATCGGAATTTAATAGATCAAGTACTAGTAAGCACCGCGATTTCAATTTACGTGAAAATATTCAAACATTGTCATAAAAATAAATAACGACTGTCATGTTTTTATTATAAATTTTGGTAGTATTTTGTTTGAGCTATATTGACTTTGGCAGAATAAGTTTTATTCAGTTAATTTTACGAAATCATTGGTGAGTGTATGAAGAAGAAAAGGAACCTTTGATTTTTAGCACAAAATGACAGAAAAAAAATGGTTTTGAGGTTTCGATATTTTTAAATGAATTAAGTTTTACAGTATAATATTCATATTAATGGTTTATTTTGAGTAGGTACTTGATAATTAAATTTTACCATACATTTTTTATTTCTTACATTTTCCTTTCGTTTTGTTACTATGTTACATAATATTGTGTAACTCTGTAAAGAGAATCTCTAGTTTACATCATAATATGTAGATGCTTTATATTATCATTTTGTATTTTTTTAACGCCTAGATATTTCATATTTCAGCTTGCGGAATGAGTGTGAAGAACATATTCAGTATGCCTTTCAAAAACCGCCTGGCAGCATTTAACAGCAAATTGGCATGGGCGAATGGATCTACGAGTGACTGCTTGGCACTTCTTGGTGTTTACAATGTACGGTTAATCATTTCATCATCGTAAACAAATCATTCCCAAAAAACAGTTCAGCATAATCCGTAATACCGTCTGTAGAGAATTCTTAAATTCGTTTCTAGAAATTCCCAGAAAAGATTCTAAAACAATAATTTTACTGTAAGTGATCCATGTTGCAGACTCGCAATCATTTTCTGACTCGCTTTCCGATATTGAAAATCCCCTGAGGCGTTTAATTATATCACTGCTGTTACTTTCTTTGCTCAAACTAACACTAGATATGCTTCTGAACCTCTCACTATCACTTGGAACATCCCAAAAATCAGTTGCATATTCATCACACATTTCACTTCTTAAAGGAATATTTTGTGAGCCTGCCATTTTTACTTTTTGACAGTTTATTAGAAGTCATGAAAAAATAAACAGCTGTAAAACAAAAGATATCCAATATTTCCCGCCAAAACTTATGTCACACCTACCTATGACCTTAATAATCACAGAAATGCACCAAAATAGATTGATAACTTGTTAAAAATGACAAAAACCATTTATACCTCTGTTCAAAAACGTAGATTTATAGATCTGCAGGTCCAGTCCAATAACTGTTACTGAAAAACCTTTTTATTTTGTTGTAGATTTATACCCACCTACGCAACATAAATTATTTCAGCAGTTACCAAGGCGGAGAAAGGGCCTGGGCAAAATCTTCGTTCCTCCAAATGAACGCTCTCCGTGAGTTGGTCTCCTTGGTCACGGAGTTGAAACAGAGACTAGCCCGGGAAACTATTGTTACCCGTAATATCCAAGAAACTTTGTGGAATGATATCGACCGGCCGTTTATTCTGAAGGTGGGAATATTTACCGTGTATTTGGATGATTGATTAGACGGATACATTGTGATATAAATCTTGAAAAATTTGTGCATTTATTTGAGACAATTTTTATTTCTAAATATTAATACTTAATAAATCAAGTTTTAAGGGTAGAAGTAGAACATGATGTTTTTCCAAAATAATCTCTTATCAATAATTGTTTCTGACATGTCAAACCTCTTAACCTTTTCACCATGATCCTGATCTATTGTGTGCCTTGCACTTTTTATGACATTCATACATTTTCTATGAAAATTAATGCATATATATGTGCGTGTAACGCTAAGACATAGTTTATTCGCGCACACATGTGCGCGTAGTGGTGTCTAGTAGTTAAATTTTTTTTAAATTTGTGATGAAAGTTCTTAGATAATATTTTTAATATACAATTTTATATCCCTGAAATTGAAAATCATCATTTAATATAAAAAATATGATGTAGTTACTGCTAGCTGGCGCCTTCTACCCCTTCTACTTTACGATGACGCGGTGGGGGGAAGACAAGGAGCGTGAGGCCACACGAACCCTTTGCGGTCGGGACCCGCGTAACACTGTCTACTTCACCGGCATGGACTACTTCCAGCCAAGCATCATCTACTCGGAGCGGATCAAGGAGCTACTATCCCCTTCTTGCCCTATCGAAGACATGGCTGTTTCATTTGACAGTAACAGCAGGTTTGTTATCCACTGTCACTGTGTGAAATCTCTGCATTTTTCATGTTTGTTCATATGTTTTACCCACTGAACAGAATGATAATCCCTAAAAGTGTGATCTAAACTGACTTGAAAGAAAATGGATATCGCCAAATTACGTAAGACCTTTCGGCTCCCACGTCCCAGACAGGCCAATGAAATCGATTATCTGTTTCAAGAAAGTGTTTCGATATTTGAAAATTAATGAATAATTTCACATTGACACGCCCACAACACATTTCTCGGTTTACTTTTCAGTGGAAAAATATGCATTATATTTTAAAATATTATTTTGCTTGTTTCAGCAAAGTATTCGTCACATTTGCCAACAGGCAATCATTGAAAGCAAATAAAAGTAAAGACAAGGTAAAAAAAATATATTTAAATATTGAATAATAATACATAAGCATTGATTCTTCAAAGTTAATTCCAATTTTAATATTTGTTCTTGACTGGAAGAAGTCAAAAGATCTTCTGTATTTAAAAAAATGGATATTTATCCTAGACACCATCTACATATTCAATGTGTGTTCGGGGAGAACTTTGAATATCATCAAAAGATGGCAGCCCAAAATCGGAAGAAATTCAAATATTAATAATTTTCAATAGAAGTATAAGATCGTTTAAAAATGCCGCTTTCTAATGAGGTCTTAATGGCTTAATTGGCGGAGTGTTACTCCCGGATAGAGTAGAGGTTCCAAGTTCTAGTCTCGGTCATGACCATTGTTTTTTTTAGTTTCTGGCTTTTTACTGTTTCATATTTGTGTTTTAGATTATTAATATTATTTAAATATTTCTTTACTATACAGATTTCTACCCTGTCCCTGTAGTAAATGTATAGATAATATAATATATATGTAAGCAAAATTTAATTTTTTTAAATGTATAATTTTTCAGATATCTCAGATTCCGGGACAAGTTATACTACCTGTATATGCAGCTATCAAAAGTCGCCAGATAAAGATTCCAACAACTATAGCTGTCATGACGTAAGTAAATAAATCTGGCAATATTATGGGACATCATTTAATAATAAACCTTATCGTTGTAACAAAAAAATATTTTTATGTGAATCATTTTTCATTTCGGTCAGTAAGGAATGCTAAAATGCATGTAACGGAAACACGTAACACTAATAATAATATTTGTATAGCGCCATTTTTGTGAAAAATCACCTCAAGAGCGCTGTACAAATCTTAATTTCTACTTAATATTAATTCTTAGTTCATATAAATATACAGCAACATACTTACCTGGCAGGTCACTTCTGGCAGGACACAATCACCATATCATAATAATTTAGAACTTAGCTGATTCTTACAAATATATATACATATATATATATATTTTTTTTTTATTATTATTTTATTTATATTTTTTTAGGGCATGAGAGCAAATACAAAATATGGTATATCGGGAGGTATTTTTTAATTTTTCGTAGTGCGGAACAGATAATGGTGAAAATCTTCTAATGAATTTAAGGAATGAGAGTCTGAAAAGTTTTCTTGGTTTGAACAGAAATTCTATTGGGTTTTTTTTTTTTTATGGTTTTAAAGTTTATTTTGTAGAACTCCATTTTAATTTTTAGGTTTTTTTAATTTTATTTAAACAATAATTATTATTATTTTAATTTTTTTAAAAAACAATTTTTAGTTAACAATAATAATAACATTAAACATGATATAAATAGTCCGTCTGTATGTGGCTTCTCCACAGTTTGATAATGCCCTCAGAAGGCGAAACAGCTGTCACGCGTAAAAATAATTACATCGCAGAGCTTTTAACTAAAAATTGTTTTTAAAAAAAAATTAAAATAATAATAATTATTGTTCAAATAAAATTAAAAAACCTAAAAATTCTATTGGGCTTGTTACATCTTGATTATGGATATGATTTTCTGAAAAAATGGGTTTTTAGTTTGGCTCTGAACTCTGTCGAGTCTTTTATTACTCTCAGATCATGTGGTAGTCCATTCCAGGCTTTAGGACCTGACACTCCGAAGGCGCGCTCTCCGAACTTAGTGTCTGGTGTGCGCTTTGGTTCCTTCAACTTTCCAATAGCCGATGACATTGCCGATCTAAGGGTTGACTGTCGCGAATTAGAATCTTCAGGAATACACAATTCCGATAAATAATCCGGAGCCATTCCGTTAATTGATTTGAAATCGCTTTTATATATATATATTCAACCGTACTACCTACACACCTTATTTTGGCATTTGTTTGAAGTTCTTTTTTTATTTCAATCTGTCGTAATATGCAATTCATTCATGAATTGTAATTTCCAATCTGCGTACTAGATATTATACAAGGCTATTAAAACGTTACTAAACCATTTGTTTTAGAGTTGACAAGTCTATGGAGTATGCGGTAAAGCTTGGCTTATACAGATCTAAAGGCCAAGGAGAGTGGGAAAAGGTTCCAACTGAAAATAATATTCAAGAATTTATGCAGCCGCGTATTCCAGATATCGATGAAAACTATATTCACGTAAATATATGCCATGTAAGTCTTTCTTTTTTTTAATACATGCTAGTAGTTACTATCTTTTTTATTATTGATCGTAAGTCGTAACACATTAGTGTTTCTATTATATTTTGTATACATTATAGGTGATAGACTGCAGTCATTTCTGGTGCAACTACTCCGACCAGACTACGCAGGATCAGCTGCAGTGGCTGCGTCGCTATCTGCAGCAGCCCCTGCCCCCCCTTACCTCCGCCCCTGCGGTGGGGCAGATATGTGCCGCCCCCCTCTCCGCCTGTGAAGGGGCTCCCTATTTCTTTTACCGGGCCCGAATTGACAAAATCTACCCTGATAATTCAGTCTGGGTAATTTGACCTCTAGTCTATCTTTCTTAATTGTGCCTTGTCTCCTTTTCATCCACTGAACAGATATTCCCTAGAAGTGTGATCTATACCTACCGATTAAAAAAAAACTGATGTCTTCAGTTTGAGTAAGGGTTTTTGACTCCTAGATCCAGATAGGTCAATGAAATTGATTATCTGCTCTGGAAAGAATTTCTATATTTGAAAATTTGTGGTCAATTTCAACTGATATGAGATAAAATTGACCTTACTTCAAATAAAATTAAACCCTTTTTTCTTATACTTTATCAATAACTGTTTTAAAGTAATGATTTTTACATAAAATTTTCCAAATTCTGTTGTGTTAATCTAGGTGTTCTTCATCGACATTGGTATCAGTTGTCTCATCCCATTGAATACATTGAAAGCTCTGGATCCTAAATGCGACCTGCTCACTAAAATAAAGGCGTTGGCATTTAAGTGTGTTCTGACTGAAACAGCGCCGTCCATAGTCAAAGACCAAAGAGCCATATGGACCGGAGCGGCTCAAAGAAGATTCGCTCAATTGACAAAAAACAAAAGACTACTTGGAAAGGTTAGTTGCACTCATTGTAATATTTGTAGCTAAGTTTGCAAACAGTTAATAATAAAACCCACATGTAAGGTACATCACTAAAATTCAAGTTTTTTTTGTTTCAGTCCCCTTGAAAAACAAAACATTATGCTCTTTGTCTGGCTGATTTTGTTTTCTACTTATTTTGACCCTTTTTACTCCAAATAAGATTAGGACCATTTTTGTGAAATATCACCTCAAAGCATAAGCAACCATATTTCTATTGAATTTGTCAACTTATGTAGAATAGAGAAGTTGAGTGAAAAATATTATGACTTTAAAAAAATATGTGCATGTAGATCGAAAAACACAGATTCTGAATATATATGTATATTTCCATATTATTATTCCCAGAATTAATAAACCCTTCTTGAAAATTAGTTAAAACGCCATAAAATAGAAACGCTTCATATTAGTCGAACGTCAAATGTACCGTTTTCGTACGATGCGATGCCGCGAAGTAAATGGCGGTGAACCATTTTTTACGTAAAATTTCATTTCTTGGAATGATTGTAAATTGCAGTAATGCTTGTATTTTTACACATTAGTACGATGCAATAGCAAGACGTATTATCTCCTGACATTTTATAAGGTTTTGTTAAATTAAAAGCGGTAAAATTGAAGAAAAAACACAAAATAACAAATATGCAACTGACAGCTGGATAACGACAATGTGCGATGTCAAATATAAGTACCGTGTGGTGCCCCTTCTGAAGGTACAAAACGCGTCACGCACCCACCCCGCTCCTTACCTCTGAGATATAGCCGTTTTTGCGGCGTGTACAAAATTCAAACTTTGAGAATTAATTTAACTATAAAAACTAACTTTAAAAAAAAAATAAAAAATACCTATATTTAAGTTTGAAGGTGGGATATTGATAAAAAAATATAAAAAAAATGGACTCAACTTCCTTATTGTCTCAAGTCTGAAGAATAGATATTTTTGACTGAACATCTATCTCGAATAACAATTATCTACAGATCGACATACTTCATGTTGCAGTTGGTGGCATCACTAGTGTAGATTTTGTGGATATAAAAAAATCTATGCATTTAAAAAATAGTTTGTTAATTTGTTAGTTCCTCTTTTGACCGCCTGCAAAGATAAGTGAGTCTAGCTTTATAGTGCTGCACTCTTAATAATAGATAGTATGGCACCTACGCCGTCTCTGAGAACTGCCACTTTACAAAAACTTTTTCCTCCCTTGTAATATTTATTATAATTCTGCATTCAGGTGGCAATGTACCGGTTTTTTTTTCCTCCAATTTTCGAATTGAAAAACCTTGTAAATGACTGTATTTTCACCAAGATGGCGGCCATTATGTCAATTCAATCTATTGACTTCAATAAGTAAGCTATTTTGTTATTGTTTTTTTTAATTTTCAGGTGTACTCAGTGGCCATGGGTGTCGTGTCACTCGAGTTATTAAGTGACAATGTGAGCGTAAACAAAACTTTGGTAAAGGAAGGATATGCCCAAGAAGTGGAAGAGAGCTACATTTCCAGGGTATGTTAATTAAAAAAACAATTGAAACAAATTTATAATTTTTTATGAAATATTTGGCTGTGATTTATTGCACTGCTCGGACTGAGGCGCTACTTCATAGTTAATGTTTCTGGAAGTTGTAAACCATTCAATAAGGACATTAAACTAATGAAACACTATAACTTTGTGTACAGTCTGACAAATAAATGTAGAGAATAATTAAGGGGGCCGCAACTGTGAAAATTGCTTTAAACGGCAACATCAAGATGATTCAAAGGTAAAAGGATGTAATCTTAAACAAAATAGTATGGTCCAAGTGCATTTTTTTCGTATTACAGTTTTTTTTTTTTTACCATTTCCCATGTTCAAATCGGTCTCCGTTTATTAAAAAGCAGCCAATAATTTTAATTTTCACGCGAAATTTTACAGTGTCGACAAATTACTGATATGTTTTATATTTAAATAGGTCGTGTCATTTCCTTTATTGTGTCAATGCTGAATGTTTGTGCTAGGGACCCTGGTGCAGATAAAATAAGTGTTGGTTGTACCATTTCAGCTTAACAGAGACATTAGAGATACAGCTGAAAACCTTCAACCGATTCAAAAGAACGCTTTAAACAAACAGCAGAGGAAGGAATACAGCTCCACCCTGGCTATGTCTATAAAGCCACCGGATGTCAAAGACTGCAAAAGAGAGATTACCTTGAAAGGACCGTTCAGGTAAATCATGCAGAAAATATTTATGGAGGGTTCAATTACTACCCGACTTCGCCCATGTTTCAACACCTTTTTTTCTTTTAACACCTTCAACTTTACTTTCAACACCTTTTTTTTGTTTCAACACCTTTATTTTCTGTTTGAACAGTTGAAAAATATAGAACTATGATAGTATGATATCTTGCCTTATTGTTTAACCCTTAGGAGACAGGCAATATTTCGAAAACATCTCAAAGCCGAATATAAAATTGAAAATTGTATTTGAAAGAATAGAAGCTTCCCCCAAAACTTGCCAACATAGCAGAGTTCAAACGGGTCTTAAAAACCAAATTGTTTAAAAATCCTTAATACAAAATGTAACTTATTAAAATTTAATTTCTTTGAAAACGTCCTTAATTTGCTTCTTTTCAGTTTTCTCCTTACTTGTATCCTTACAACTAAATGTCTTTACTGTCTACTGATAACCATATACTCATTGTCATAAAATATGTATTGTTATTTTGTAACTTGTTATATGTACACTGTTTGCATCTTTAGAATCGTTTACTTATAATACTTGAATATTAATGTTTTAAAGTACCAACATGTCAACTGTCCTCAATCTAATTTCCTTTTCTTTGATTTAAAAATGAATTCATACGTTTCATCTGGATTTTTACACCCTTAGCTTCTAGTAAATTGTTTTATTAAATCTGTTAATGTACACACACACTGTTATATCCATATCTAAACCCTTTTCTTTCATGATTTATGATGACGATCATAGTTTTAAAGCGCACTTGCGGTGAAATATCACAAAACTGCGCTATATAAGTTCACTGTTATCTGATAGTATTAATACGCTGCCGCCTTCTGTACATGATTCGTTAGATCGCCGTGTGGGGTGCTAATGTATCCAAAAACAATATTGGTAATTTTCGCTCATACGTAAAAAAGTTTGAAATTTAATTCCGATTAAGCAACTTTACGATTTACTCACTATGTCCCTTTTGACGTGTGTATCAAGACTAAACTAGTTATTATTATTAATACAGATGCTTATACAATGTTAACATTTTTACTTTGGAATTTTCATGGGTAGTAACGAAATGTGTTTCAATTAAATTAAAAGTTCTAAAACCTAGCCCTCCACACTGAAAATTGCAGTACACCTCGAGGTAGTCATAATTTCATTGGACTACTATTGTAGTTGGTTCATGATGGAAATTATTTTGTAATTTGAAAATAGTTAACCTAGAAATTTAAGACAGCAAAAAAGTGTGCAAATTTCGTGATGCCAAAACTCACTTTTTTTCTGGTTTAAAAAACAGATTTCGGCCATATAAAGAAATGATGGTCACTTTCCAATATCAAGAGTTAGAATTTTTTTCTGCAGGATTGCAAAGAAAAATAAAACGTACCTAAGTATGTGGATGTTTTTGTCATTTATAATTTTGAAACTGTTAATTCGTGGTGGAACTCCATTTTAATGATTTCATAATACCAAATATTTAACTTTATTCTGTCGATGTTTTTGTCGTCAATCTTAATCTGAAAATTTGTAAAAATTTCTTGTGTTATTTTCAGTCCTCTTGAAACCAATCTGCTAAACTTGATGTACGCAGGAAAAGACAAGGTGGCACACATTGAATGGAATTCTGTCAATTCTGTTCTTCTAACTACAGATCCTCAAGACCTCAATGACAGGTACGTAGGAATTAATTCCTATACGCAACAACCGGTGGATCAAAGATAAAATTTTAATAATGTCAGATGTTTAGTTTTTTTTTAAGATGCTCTCTATTATGTAGTCAACCTTAACCTCTAAAGTTTTGAATAGTTATTTTTTCTCACTTTGCTAGTGTATGCACTGTCAGATTCAGTATGAAATCAAAAATTATTGCACTTAAACTTACTAATGTGAATACGGACATACATTCCACAAGTCTTTGTTTCATTAGAAAAATATATACTATACCAACATGATTTACAATTCGAAATTTGTGCGTAAAATTATATCGAGCGAAAATTTGAATTTACCCAGGAACACATTGTATTATTAAGAATTTATTTTGAAAACCTGAATTTGAAGGCCGGCAGGTTGGTTACTCGATTTTTGGTGAATTGTTTTTTTTTCAGAAAGTTTTGAATTACGTGGGAATTTGTCAATTCAATATTTGGTTTTTTAGGTACCGTGGATTTCGAATGAATGGGGTTCTATTCTACTATAATACCCACTCAGAAGTTTCGACGTTGGAACATGTAAATTGATATAATCTTAATTGAATTTCCCCAGTGGATGCTAAATCCACGGTCTGTATAAAATATTACCGTTGAATGTGTAATTCGACTGAAGACACTGAAAACATCTCCACAAAATGTATATTTCATTTATGTAGTATTGGTGTCACATGAGGGACTCTATTGGTACCGACTCCTATCAGAGGTCAGAAAGACATTCTTCGCCCTGCAGGTGCAACCCGAAACAGCTCTGTAGAACTGCACTCATTCAGATAGTTTCATAAAATAATAATAATAATAAATGGATAACTTTTATAGCGCCGTTTTTGTGGAAAATCACCTCAAGGGCGCTTTACAAATTAATTTATCTAACCTATAATTTATCACTTAAGCTTATAACTAATAACTTACAGTTAAGATTTATTACTATATATAAAGGATATAAAAAGTGACTAGAAACAGTTTTTTTTCTGGTCCCTTGAAAAACAAGAGTTTCTCTTTTTTTTTTTTTTTACAAGAATACCGCACAAGAGTCTCAACTGCTCCCAACCGTCTAGAGCCAGTGAGACTATGGCATCCCCAATAGGGGTATGTTGTGAGGCTGAAGGTAGTAGGGAGAAGAAGGAGATGAGGAAGGGGAAGGTTGGGAATTACCTGACTATTCAGATCTGGTCACAAAACACGGCTAAAGCCATTTCAAGCAACGTTTCAATTCTGAATAGTGGTCTTTCACCAGGGCGATACTTAGAGTATCTACCACTCTGGAACGTGCCGCAAATACACTATATTTTATATTATATCAATTAAATGTGTTATGACACATATTAATTAAATAAAATTTATTTGCGCACGCCGGGTTCGAACTTGCGACCTCTGGATTCGTAGTCGGCCGTCTTACCACTCGACCATGCAGGCGTTCTCTTTACCTGCTTACTTGATTTTGAAGCATTATTTGAGTTATTATCTTTTGTACAGGCTGCTTGTAGCCGCGTCCATTGACCAGTCTTCTAACGGGAGCAACCTGACCCTCCGCCACACGACCATGCTGCCCAACATCCGTGGCCTGCCGACCCTCGTGGCTCTGATGTTCAGCCCGAGGGCAGAGCTGAAGCCCGACAGTACGCTGTGCCACTACGCAGCCATCCTGTGCGGGCTAGGCCATGTGAACGGCAGCCCGCTCTACCCCGAGCAGGACATCTTGGTGCCCATCGACTTTGAACTCGATAGGGTGGATTTGCAAAATGTAAGTAGCCGAATCTGTATTTCAATGTTATACCACTTCTTGCTAAATTATTTTTAATGTGATGTGTTTTCCAACCTTTTGAAGACCTCATTGTTTTTATTATTTCTAAAAACAACACAAAATCATACAATTTTAAAAATGTTACATAACATTTTATTCAGGAAGTACAACAGAGTACAAAGTATGTAGTTATAAACAAGAGAGAGAAAAAGAAGTGATCTAAACAAGATAGACATAGTCCTAAAATTTGACGAATTAATATGGTGCCTAAATAATAACTTGCTATTTAAAGGCAGTTTCATTAATGCAAAATATGTCAATATCCGAAACAATTCGATTCAACACCAAATTCCCAAACTTCAGTCGTTCATAGTATATATACCGGTGAAGTCAAGTATGACACGCTCTAGTGAAAGACTAAATGAAACATTGAGCTCAATCTGATTAATTTTACTCCAGCCAATAATTCTATCAATATCTGACAGTAGTCGATTGCAGTCTTCTAAATTTTGTATTTCAGTGAATACTTTTAGGTCATATGCGAAAAAAAGAGACCTGGAATGCAGAATAACCTGTGAGATATCATTTATAAATATAGAGACGAGGTGTGTCGAGATGATTTATCATCATCACGGCGCTACATCCCTGGGTGGGACTTGCCTTCCTCTTTCACTCGCTGCGGTCCTTCGCCATCTGTCTCCAGTCCTTCCTGACCTGCCCCAATCCTCTAAGACGCAAGTCTTTGTTGTAAAGATGATTGGACATTTAAAAAAATAATTTACCATTTTAATTGTTTTTATAAACCAGTTCACCAACTTTGCTGAGATACCAAAACTCGTGTTTTGGTCAGTTCATAATATGGAAAGAACAATACAACATTTTGTCTTAGTTTTTAACAGTTAAATGGATATGTCAAAGCTCCATAACCCAATTACATGAATAATTGACGTTGTGAGCTGAAAATTATTGCGTTGACCTTGAAATTCACATGTATTTAACTTTTTTTTTCCTAGATCAATAAGCTACGTTACCACATGGATCTTGTGTTGTTTACGGAACTAGGTCAAGAATCCCCCATGAATCAGCCGGACGTTGGCACCACTACCAGGGAAATTAAATCGCTCTTCGAAATGTAAGAAAAGCAAATTATGTTATTGATTTATCCATCATAGTAATAATTGCCATCTAACCATATCAGCTAATGTAACCTAATCTAGTGATCAGGGCGACGGTTAATACTGATAATGCTGGTGGTAATTGTTATAATGAGTATACTGGTTATGATAATGCTGATCATGTAATAATGCATCAATGCAGCCTGATGACGCGCAACCGGCGCTGGCGCGAGCCCTCCTCGGTGTCCCGGCCGTGGCAGTGGGCGGCCAACTACGACGTGGATGAGGCGGAGGCCACCAACTTCATCGGGCAGCGCGCCATCTACCCGCCGCACAATGCACTGGAGCTGCGCAACGTCTCGCCCCAGGAGCTCATGAAGATGGCGATAGAGAACCAGAAAGTGCACAACGCCTGCAAGGGGTATGTTACTCTTCTATTCATATAAATATCACACAGTAAAAGTATTTAAACAATCAAATGTATAAGACAAAAACACTATCAACAACTTAATTAAAGTCTGTGCACATGCAAGCGTCAAAAATGCAGTGTGGTGACAGAATTCTTTGTTACCAAGGACACCTATAGTTTTGATTATTTTTTTCACATATTACATACATATTTCTATGGACGCAAAATTTGCGTGATTAAAAAAAAATTATATGATGCCAATACACGTTATCCTAAATATAAACACAAATATGCACCTACACATGATCATGTTTCTTTGCTGTCCTGTTTTGAATGTATTCCTTATTTCCAGAATACTGCTGAGCGGGCCCTCCAACCAGAGGGTGGAGTGTGCTCTGTGCCACACGGATGAACTCACCCTGTCCGCCATGAGGCTCCATCTCAGCTCCCGACTTCACAAGGAGCGGGAGTCAGACCTGCCTCATCTGAATTCAGAAGAGAACTAGTTGCATCTTGCAACGCTTTATTTTTTTTACTAAACTTCTTTAAAAAAAAATTTTTTTTTCAAATATGTGCTATAAATATTGTTTAGTTTTTCTGTTTTTTAAAGCAAATTGATATTTAAAGGGTAAGCTGAAAGAAAGATCGGAGATAAGACTTCACTGTTGTTTCATTTATTATGAAGTTCAAACATAGATATATGTACTTATTTTTTAACCCATGTTTTTTTTTGTTTCTGCACTGTATTCTACCCCAATCAATTTATATAGCTGTACACTTGAGTCATTACTGATGCACAGATTTATAAGAAAATACATATTATGCATATATAGCAAAAGAGAATCGTTGTCTATTGAAACTCTTTTTCGATTTAGGTTTTCACAATTATCTTTCTTTCTTTCGGATTATCCCTCATTTATAAGATAAGAATAACTTTTTTTAATGTGAAATTGTGACATTATTTTCGTAAACATTCCATTGAATTTGCCAATTCATATTTTGATGTGCCCTTCATAAAGTGCAATCGATTATTCTACAGAATAATAAAAACTGTAATTTTTTTGTTCACCAATTTTACGTTTTTCACCTTTCTTATTTTAAGTCAATATCTTTAGAGGCTAACCTCATTTATGAACATATTAGGATGTTAGTACATTATCTCTAAATGACTTTTTAATGATGTTAAATTTACCAAATAAAGACTTTTTTCTGTGGAAAAAATTACAAATGATTAACATACTTTGTTGTGATAACCAAAATAAGATAAATGTGTCATGTTGTATGTTCTAATACATTCTTGAATGGTTTTATGACAAGGTTACTTTGTTTTACCGTGTATACTTATCATATTATATATTGAAATGTTTATGGTTATTCATTAATAAAGTTTATTATCAATAAATATCACTGATTTCTCATATTCCATCAAATTGATAATGAACCTTCACAACTAAAGACCCTTGAATTATGATAATTGAATTATAATCGCCTGTGAAATAAAATAATTTATCAGACGCTAATACAAAGTGTTTCTTCGGTCACCGTCTATTTGACAGGGTTACATCGGGTAAATGATTAATAAAAAACCTAAATTGACTGGTTACATTTTATTTTCATTTTTCGAATACCAAAAACCGGAAAGAAAATTTTATTTTTTAGTGTACTTGTTATGTACCTTTTCTAATTTCCTTACCTCTTTTTTTTTTGCTTTTTTCGTTAGTGTTTATGTTGTTTTTTTTAAAGACACTCAATGTGTATAACGAAAACTTCACTGGTTTATGCAAAACTAAAAATTAAATTATAAACTATTTTTTTTTACTAATCTACATTGTAGATATTTGATTTAAATTCATGTTTAAAAACATTAAAATGTAGGGGTAACATAGGAAATACATATATTTTTTAAATAAACACATTGATAGATTATAAATTAGAGAGATTATAGATGACCTTGTGTTTAAAATTATTCAAGTATCTTAAATTATAATTTGTATGCAGTATGAATAATTCTTAACGTTGTTATTACGGTCTACCTTCAATTTTTTTTATAAATGTGTAGCGGAATTGATATAATGTTGCAGTTTTATGTATGCATCTTTACGAACCTGGTAAATTGGAATATTGACTAGAAAAATATAAACAGAATTTATAATAAAAAATTACTTACGTTTTTAATAAACTATGAATTCTTAGGAATTATGGACATTGGAAGGCCCCATCCCTTTACCATGAATATTTTTCTGTTAAAATGGTTTGAGCAAACGCGGTTTGCTTCTGATGCTATCCAGTTATAATCACAATTAAGGTAAATATGGTATTATAAATACATACATAATTAAAAGGAAATCGCTTTGAAAATTTATATACTCGTATGCGTCCCTGCTCTGTCAAGCCAAAACACATCACGCACACCAACCGAAATGTCACTACTAGACATGGTCGATATTCCTGTCCCGCTTAAAAGGAACCGGCGATATCATTAGTCCGAGAAACCGGTTGCTTGTGAAAGTGAATATCCAGTTTTTTGTTGTTGCTTTTTATTGGACAGATAAGAAATTAGGAAACCGCTAGCAACCCCCCTCCCCCCCCCATGAAGTAAATAAAAATTGGCGGCAAGGAACCAGTTACAAAAAGAACCGGTAAATAACCGGTTCCTCGCCAGTCGCTGGTAACTGAAACCGCAGGTATACCCAATTTCCGATATCACCATTCCTAGTCACTACGTGTGGATGTGGATATTTTTTATATACAGAATTCCTAAACATGAGTTTACTGACTCTATCATATTCATAGGGGATTATCTATGGATACTTTACTTTTGAGTTTATTTTTATGAGGGGTTGTATGAAAACTTATATACGAGGTAAATTTTGAATTTTCGCGGGCTGTGTACATTCGATTATCGAATTATTTTTTTGTTATATTGGTACACATATGTTTATCATATGTTAGCATTATCAGCCATTTTGGATTAGTGGTTTGTTTTTGACAACTGGAAAGGTTAGTCACGTTTTTGTGTGCTTCGATTTTTTACTTTTGAAAAAATGGATCAAAGAATAAAATCCATGATTTGTTTTTCCACAACTCCAGGACGCTCATCGTCATTAACATCTTTTCGGCCTTCTTTAAAACGCTTGTAAAAAATGGATCAAAGAATATGTATTAAATTTTGCGTTAAAAATGGAATAAAGTACTCCCTCTCGAACTTTTCCGATCTCACCTATCAAATCGCTTTTCGGCAGTACAACTGGGAGGGAGACAAGTGATTTCGGCATGCGGAGTGCCTCAGGGGTCAATTCTTGGGCCTTTGCTCTTTCTCATCTATGTTAATGACATGACGAAATGGAGTATTAGAGGAACGCTACAGCTTTATGCGGACGGTACAGTGATTTTTAATAATAAACGAAACCTAGTGGAGCTTGAAGCAGAAATTAATAAAGATATATCCCACCTCGCAAGCTGGTTGAGAATTAATAAATTAACCCTTAACGTTAAAAAGACACATTACTAATATTAAAAATACAGTCTCAACATCAAAACCTTGAAAAGAAATCGAGCACAAGATATTTGGGCCTTATAATAGATTCACAGCTCTCGTGGGATCTCCACACAAACTGTATAAAGGAGAAAATTACCACCATAACTGGTGTTCTCCATAGGCTGCAAGGATTACTTCCCACTGCATTAGTCATTTCGGTTTATTATGCCATGATTCACTCACACCTATCTTATCTCTGCTGTATCTTGGGCTTTACCTCCAAGAAAATGATCACTGACCTCCAGGTGGTCCAGAACCGAGCTCTCAGAAATGTCCTTGGTCTTTCATGGGACACTCATCTCAGGGACATTTATTCAAATACCGGTAACCTTCCAATCAAGATTTTCCCCAAACATGAAATCACAAGCACCATTTTACAAGTTACTCAGCAAAAACGCACACTAACATCAAACCCCTTTGCAATCAAAAAAATTCACATTCCACTTACACACACCACAAAGTATGGGATAAAAGCTTTGGAATATATTGCCTACACATTATATAACTCTCTTCCAGATAAATATAAAAACAGTCAACTTAATAAAAAATATCAAAATAAAGCTTTAAAAGAATATTTTAAAAATTAATTTAAAGATGAAAACACCTAATCTCCAAAACAAGTTACAAGTTACTCAGCAAAAACGCACACTAACATCAAACCCCTTTGCAATCAAAAAAATTCACATTCCACTTACACACACCACAAAGTATGGGATAAAATCTTTGGAATATATTGCCTACACATTATATAACTCTCTTCCAGATAAATATAAAAACAGTCAACTTAATAAAAAATATCAAAATAAAGCTTTAAAAGAATATTTTAAAAATTAATTTAAAGATGAAAACACCTAATCTCCAAAGTTTTCTTTTCCCGGTAGAGTAAAAACATTCTCATTTACTGCACTTCAAGGTTTTTTTTAAATTATTTTTAAATATATATTAATACTGATTACCAATTTATTTATTTTTATATACTGTATTTCTTATTATGTTATATTGTTTGATTTATTATGATTTATGTTAGTTTGATTACTCTGTATTTAGGTATTTAGTTGTAACTCATGTAGTCCTTTAATTTCCCTTGTCCCAGAGTTAGTTTTTATAACTCATCGGGATTGCTATGTACGTATGTTAGCAAGATATTTAATAATAAAAAAATAATAATAAAGCGCTGTGGCTTCTTCGATGAGGGTTTGAAGATCGCAGTCACTACTCACTACACTCTAGCGTTGGGAAAAACTTCAATGTTTTGTGAATGCTTCACGAATTGTTAGTTCTTTAAAATGAACCCTTCGAAGTGAACCCTTCAATTGAAGTCGAACTCGCGAAAAAAGAGATTTGTATTTATTCGCTTGTTTGTTCAGTTCTTTTTGGAACCGGTTCCTCGCCGAAAAAGCACGTACTTGTCGGTAGAGTTTAGAA
This sequence comes from Drusus annulatus, assembly GCA_022651775.1. Taxonomy (NCBI): domain Eukaryota; kingdom Metazoa; phylum Arthropoda; class Insecta; order Trichoptera; family Limnephilidae; genus Drusus; species Drusus annulatus. Next base: position 500,192 of record JAGWCC010000031.1, on the reverse strand, counting down.
AGTAAAAAGAACTGGAACCGGTTCCTTTCCAAATTACATAGTACTAGTCGGTAGCGATTTGAAAACGAAAAGCACTGGAACTGGTTCTCGCCAACAAAATCACGTACTAGTCGGTAGCTCTTTAAAACTGGAAAGCACTGGAACCGGTTCCTTTTCAAATTGTTCAAATTGAACTGGAACTGGTTCCTCACCGAAAAGCACATGCTAGTCGGTAGAGCAAAACGAAAGGAACTGGAACTGGTTCCTTATCAATGTCGATGCCTTCAAAACGGTGCTGCTTCAATGAATGAAGGCTAAAATGAACTGCCACCTTCAATTGAAGTATTTGTTCAATGAAATGAAGTTATTAAAATGAATGAACGCTAAAATGAACCACCGACTTCAATTGAAGTATTTGTTCAATGAACAATGAATGAAGTACGAACTGTTGCCAAAAGAAGTAGTTCTTTGAAATGAAGTCATTGAACAAATACTTCAATTGAAGTCGGTAGTTCATTTTAGCGTTCATTCAATTCAATGACTTCATTTCATTGTACAAATATTTCAATTGAAGGTGGTAGTTCTACCGGCTAGTACGTGATTTTGTTGGCGGGGAACCAGTTCCAGTTATTTTCGTTTTCAAATCTCTACCGACTAGCACGTGCTTTTTGAACAAATAAGTGGATAAATTCAAATCTCTTTTTTGCGAGTTCGACTTCAATTGAATTGTTCACTTCGAAGGGTTTATTGTAAAGAACTAACAATTCGTGAAGCATTCACAAAACATTGAAGTTTTTCCCAACGCTATTGTGTTGACAGTAGGGCTGTTGATATCTGAAATGGAGTGTCATTGCGATTCCAGTTACCGGAGACTGGCGAGGAACCGGTTATTCATCCAGTTATTTTTGGAACCGGTTCCTGATGCCAGAAAAGTTCCACGAAGAAGATTTTTATATCAAGAAGTCACGTTTATCCAAAAGGGATCCCTGTGGTTATTTTTTTCATGAGGGGGGGGGTTGCTAGCGATATTTTGGGAACGCAAAGCACTGGAGCAGTGGAACCGGTTCCTCATTTCTCAACAAATACTGGTTTTCAGGGAATTTCTTGTCAAAAAGTACCGCAACTCCGGTTCCTTCGAGAAATAATATAGACGGTTCCCTTGACCGGCTTAGAACCGACTCCTTTTAACCGAACAGGAATATCAACTATCTTTAACTATTACATCGATAATCACGTTTCAGTCGCGTGACCATTAACCATTTATGAATTATTATAATAAATAATTTAAGAGCAAAACTAAAAAGATTTGTAATGATGATGATAAAAAAAGTTGACGTATTGTGACCAATGACGTTAATATAATATGTAACTTAATTGATTATGACAACCATTGATGACACATTTGAGCATTTTAAAGTATAATAATGTGCGAACACAGCCCGGCGTGAACACAAAGATGCGTTAATATCGTGTTGACATATTAACATTAACTCACGCACATAAATTAGTGTTTAGTCACATTAATGATTGTGATATCTCATAAAATTTTAGTTGGCGGAAATTTAATTATTCTTCATTTGCTAGTTTTTTCGATAAGCTGGCTCCAATAATTGATGTGTGTCGTAATGACATATATTTTTACTGAAGTATACTATACTATATAGATTAAATCCGAAGTAAATCCTAACTAAAATATTTTTAACAGCGTATTTTTTTTGTTTGAAAAATTAACTCGATGAAGTTATTTGTTATATTGGTGAAACTTGATGGAAGACAATTTTTTTTCATGTAAACCATCAAAAATAAAAAAGCAATGCTTAGTTAGATCTTTTGACTACGATAAAATGCGTTTATTAATTAGTGTTTTCAAAAAAGAAAACGCAGCAATTTTCGGGTAATTTTTCAAATAGTTACGCCGTGTCTAGATAAACTTGGTCGATATGGTATCAAACGAAATAGTTGAAGGCAAAAAAAAACAAATCACGTGCTGTGTAGAATTATAATAATGGCAGCACTGAAATATTTTAAATAAAGGAATCCCCTTTTGGTCGTATAGATTCTCTGGATTCATATCGTATTATTTTGACATCTAAAATTAGATCTTAGATTGGCGGCTGTGACGCTGTTTAGTGAGTACGCCATCTTGTGTATTTCACGTCTCATTTGAGTTATTGTTTTTACCGTTGGAAATTGAATAATATCCGTTAAAACCATCAACACAATCTTATCAGACTATCTATATCTGTCAAATTTACTGATTAGTGATTAAGTGGTAAATCATTTTCGCAGTTAGGTATCGTTGCCATAACTCGCCGATCACAGGTTTTAATTTTGCTATTCGCTTGTTTTGAAGCGTTTTGTGTTCTATAAGTTTTCCATGAACTAGCATGGGCTTGACAGCGTCTAGTCTGTGTTGCTGCCGCGAGAATGAGGACGAAGGAAGGGAAATCCAGTCGCGGTAAGTTAGATAAATATTTATTATTGTTATTTATTTCTTCGTTTCTGCGATTTCCGTTTTAGACTATCAGCTGCAAGTATAACATAATATTATGATCTTAGAAGTAATTTTTGTTTGTATTGAGAGCATTTTTGTAGTTCAAATGGTGATCAGAGACTAATATTTTACTTATTTAACAGGTTGGTGTACAGTATTTTCTTCCTTATTAACTCAATTATCAGTCTTGATTTGACGTAGTTATGCAGAGAGTGTCCAACCCACAATTTGCCAAAATCGAGTTTTACATGTTTTCCTATAGATAAATACGAGATCCATATCAGATCTGCTGAAAACATCCATGTTCCAAATGCAATAGATTTTTGGTAATTAAATATTTTACTAACGCACATTGCAGCTACTTGATTTAAATTGAAGTTTAAAAACATTAGAAAATGTAGGATAGCATAAGACATACATTTATTTTAATAAACACATTGATAGATTATAAATGACCTATTTATAATAATGCTCATAAATAAAAAAATAAAAAACACTTCTCAAATGTTGATTACGCATATTAATGTTTTTTTTATCGTCATATTTTCAAACGTCTTTTTGGGGTTGGGACGCTTTCTGCATAACTACGTCCAATTATAAAGCAGAAATCCCTCAAAAAAACCAAACGTAAATGCTGCTATTTTCAGTTCGCAACGACTTTTGCATCGTGCGCTATGACCTTTTTCAATATCCATTCAACTGTCAAAAATAAGGAGCAGAATTTGTACATTATAGTCAAATTTTTCAAAATCATCGCCCGGTTTAATTGATTTAAGCGCCCATTAAGGTGCAGTGTGCAGTCTTTGTGCCTGTGTTAGATGTACAGAAAAAACAAGTACCCTTTTAGATCAGTAGTGTCAGCCTTCATTATTATTTATCTATAATAATTATAAAAAAGTTAAATATTATAATACAACTAGGTATATGAATATACCTATTATAATATATTAAGGAACATGTTAAATATTTCTATTATAAAAGTTTGAACCGATTTGAAAATACAAAGTTATTTACTCATTGTCTGCTGAAAATATTTAAGTAGTCTGAATTTATTTGTTAAAATGGATGAGCTGAATATATCAGTTATAAGCTTAGTTATAAGTATGTCCATTATAATAATTAATAATTTTGACGTTGATGTGTTTGTGTTGTGTTTTAAAAAGGAGATCGTTGGCTTCAAACCTTCCATGGAATGACATATCTACTCCAGCAAGTGGACGGATTTCTAACTCTTCCTCCAGGCTCTCCAATACGACTGTTACGAGCTCCAATGCTCCAGCAAGGTTCTTAACATTTATTTCTTCGATACATAATTTTATTTATTAAAGTCAAGGGGAGAGTAAAGCTTTCTTTATCAAAACATTTAATACTTCTAACATTGGCACATTATTTTTGAAGAGCTTTGTGGGTTGTCACCGAACCGCCACGGAGGGTGCCTTCCGGTCGACGTGGAGATTTCTCAGCAGCAGACCATCGACCTGCACCTGGTCCAGCGGCAGATCCTCAGCCTACACATGGTTTAGCGGCAATTATGAATGGAGCCAGGTAAATAAACTTCTCATAGGTATGATTTAAGATTATCACGACCAAAAGTATTGTTGATTGATTTTTGGGGTAATAAACTGTGTTGCGCTTCAGAACCTTGGACCTTTTGAGGTCTGCAAAAACCAGTTCGCAAGATCTTTGCAAGCATGAGCTATGGTGCTTTTTTTTGTTAATATCGTAGATAAGTGGTCTCAAAGAGAATCCTCCAGAGAAAGAATCGTTTTTAGGCCAAACTTGTATCAACGCCTTTCCAAATAATCCACAAAATTTAATTGATGTGGTTTAACTATTTATTGAGAAAAAAATATTTATGGAGCTATTTAGAGAAATGAGGAAGTCTGTAAAATGGAAGTAACGTGTAACAAGTGTAACGAAGTTGAAAGAGTTTTTGTGGTTGATTCTACTTATGGGTCAAGTCTGGAAAGAAAACAGAGATGATTATTGGTCAGTAGATCCGATCGTCGAAACTCTGATCTTTTGAAGAATCATGTTGTGAAAGATTTAGGCAGATATGGCATGCATTGCATTTTTCCAACAACAAATAAAACGTAGACAGCACTTATCACCTTACGAAAATTAAACCAATAATGACATACCTCATATCCAAGTTTATAAATGTTTACAGTTCTAAAAGAGAGCTTCCTATTGACAAAAGTATAATACCTGTGTGTGTCTGTCTCGACGCAGGAATTTCCTAGTGAGGCAGACACAGCAATCCCATAAACTTTGTATTTATCAAGATGAATAATAAAAAAACCATGGCAAGGAAGACTATCCTTTAATGTTTATAATGCTTCCAAATTTATAATATATTGAATTCTTGTACTGTTTAAGTGAAGCCACGTCGGGTTATATTTATAATAAAAAACTATACTATGGACAAGGGAGACGATTATTAGATACCATAACTTTACTTTTGAATCCGTATTAAAATTTGTGGCATCACGTTTATATGGATAATTATTACAATAGTGTTCAAACCTTGGCAGTCAAAAAGAGAAGAAGTTTATATATTGAGAAAGACAACAAAATGGACAAAACAAGTCGTCATGTTTTTACTAAACTCTGCTCTGTTTAACACTTTTTTTTGTTGTTTACAATTTATATAAAGACAAACATTACCGGGTTACGAATAACCTGACAATATTTGAAAAACTCCTACTGCCATCATAAGAAGCGGAAGATGTTGCTTGTGCAATGATGGAGGACTTAGCCAGCAGAGGAATTGAACGCACGACGCCCGGGTAAGAATCCGACGCGTTTGTCCACTCAGCTACCGACCGGTCTAACTTTGCGAACACAACTAGTAAATATTCTCAATTTAAGCTAATATGTTTCTCCTTTTTTTATTACAGACCACTAAAAGAAATAAACTATGAAAATGAAGCAAGAGTCAGACCAATGTCTAACAGGTAATTCAAAATTTATTTTTTATTTTAATATAACATGGAATGGCTAGATGTGAATTTAAAAAAAAACCCCAATTAATTTTATGTGCCATTTTGATAACTTCAATACACTTCTAGGTATTACTATCAGAGATCGTTAACACATAAAATGCCGCAATGCATAATCTGTACCTCCACTGGTGCTATCTATGTAATTATCATTAATCAATGCATGCATTAACTTAAAAGAATAAATTAACTATTCTAAATTTTATTTTTCATGTCAATTCTTTGAAATGTGGCCCTTTGCTTATTTCATCGATCTATCCGTTATACCAGTCATTCCCAAAGTGGTCTATATCGGTCGATTCCGACCTGCAAGGGGTCCACGTCAATGAAAAAAAAAATTGGGGGTGCATGAGACGTAAATGGGGGTCCACGGGAGTGGATTCCATTTAGGCAGGCCGTCACCAAAATGTTGGCTTCCCGCAAATGTAATAATCCACCTCACAGATAGTACCTATGTAGGTACTTTCGTAATACTATCTTATAATGGACTTTAATTCCCTAATTATATTAATAATAATAATTTTTGTGGAAGATATTTTGCTAGTACTTTTCGATTTCAAATCTCTACCGACTAGTGCTTTTTTTTCGGAGGGTATTTGCTAGTACTTTTCGATTTCAAATCTCTACCGACTAGTGCTTTTTTTCGGAGAGGAATTTTTGTTGATTTGCTAGCACTTTTCGATTTGGGATCTCTGCCGACTAGTACTATTTTTTGACGAGTTCGACTACAATTGAAGTGTTCACCGCAAAGGGTTCATTTCAAAGAACTAGCAGTTCCTGAAGCGTTCACAAAACTTTGAAGTTTTTCCCAACGCTAAAAAAAATCAATACTAGGAAAGCAGGGGTCTATACAAAACAGAAAAAATCGACAAGTGGTCTACGGGACAAAAAAGTTTGGGAACCTCTGCGTTATACAGTCACCCTGTGTCGCAATATGCATTAACCTTTAAACTGTTCATGTATATTTCAACATGCTTTATTTTCAAAGGAAATACATATATGCTTGTTACAAACTATCAATTTATAAGATGGCAGTTTTTAACAAAGCACTTTTGACTTTAAAAACAAAAAATTGCACAACTATTTCACTTTAAGGTTTTCTGCAGCATTACAAATAATTAAATAATATAATTTCCTTGTGCGTACAATGATTCCTATGTGTGAGAAATTTTCAAAATTTGAACTGATACCATATTATGTGTTAAGAAAATTATCAAATTATAAAAATCTTTAAAGAATCTTCAAACCTAGATAAGCAATAAAGTACCTATAATATATATTATTATACCAGACAATTATTTTTATTCTATATTTGAAATGTGTATGCATATGGCTTACTTTTACAGGCCATTTTTAAAAGTGGTGGATTAAATCAACCAATATTTTTGGTAAATAAAATTTAATTTATAAATATGGCAAGCCACAAAGTAAATGCTTTTTACGAATATGTAATATTTTTGGATTCTGTATAAATTAAATTTTTCATCTTGGCAAGTCAAGTTACTTCCCATGCACGGGCGACAACTAGTATAAAATAATAATTAGTAAAAAAGCAAGGGGTGCTGAAGAAAAGTATCTTTGGAAATCTAAATAATATAAAATTAACACTTGATTGTACTTTTCAGACGGAGAAGTTTCATATCGGGAGAAAGCCAGTATATTGGGAAGATTTTAGAACCTAGTCTGTTGGGCCATCCTACTCTCTCTGTGCACTTGTCCCGCATCTACCAGGACCATCTAGGTTTCTACAATCCTAATGTTCACAGTGAAATACTTCAAGAGGGAAGCCCAGATTTTAACCTCATACATAATAAATTCATGTGCACCACACAATCCCATTATAGGGTTTATCAAATAGAACAGATAAACAACATGTTCCTCAAGCTATTTTATTTGCTTAAAAAGGAAGAGTACGAAATTCTATACGGAAAGAACAATGTCCAAGAGCAGATCTTGTTCCATGGCTCCAGTTACGAAAAAATATCTAGAATCTGCGTTCAAAATTTCAATTGGCGTTTACATGCAAGGCAATGCCTTTTTGGTAAAGGTGTCAATTTTTCAGATTTATCTAACTATGCAAGTAATTACTGTGATAAAACTGAATTGCGTGTTATGATAGCAGCCAAAGTGCTCCGGTGTCACTCCTGCAACGGAACCAACAACATGGTGATGCCTCCATATTTAGATGCCAATAAGAAAATTCGATATGACACCAGTCAAAAACCTGATGGAAATGTCATAGTGAAGTACAATGACGATGAATTCTATCCCGAATATGTCATTTACTTCACAGGAGAAACTAAAAAGAAACATAAAAATTGAGTTTATTTGTAGAATCTTTTTAAAATTTTAATGCAATTTGATATGATCAAGGCACCAGCAGAAGTTATTTTTGCTTAGATTTATGCAACTGGAGAGAAGTCCACGAAAAAATATTAAAAAACAGATTTCCATTTGTAATACGTAGATGTATAGTGCATTCCACACGTTACAACAACATTCCATATTCATTTTGAATTATTATTCTAAGGGCAGTGGCAGATTAATAAGATTCTACCGTATTCGTAAGGTTTGAAAATCAAATATATGTATGTGTCTATACATAGATCTCGCTTAGATCCTTAAATATTTTGGAAGTTATTAATACTACCCTTCGGACCTACAGCATAGCTCTGTTGTCACCTCTCTCTCAGTAACATACGTCGTTTATGAGAAAGAGGTAGGGGTTACAACTGAGCAATCAGCGGTATGCTTCGGAATTTTGCAAGAATTCATTTTTATTGCTATTTAAGCTTAATTTTATCATAGTTGTGCCACACGATAAAATCATATGAAATATATATATATATATTGCAAGGTATATAAAGAAGGTTTTATGTATTAATATTGTGAATTAAGTTTCTTTAAAAAAAAAGGTTTGTCACCTTTTGTTTTGTAATTAAGGTTTTTTTTATACAACAGTAAGAATAAGTGTTTGTTGGGATTTCTTACCTACTAAAAGTATTGTGTATGAAGGGAGAAGTTATAAAGGCTGCATTAATTTGTAAGAAACAATTCCATGTAAAAAAACTATATTTTTGATAATAAAACATTGTGTATTTTTAAAATGTGTCAAGTTCTTCTTTTTTTCACAAGCCTGGTAATTTTGCCTATTCTTGTTATTAGCCCATTTCATCCACGGGAGGCTTCTGTTTCCAGTATGCTAGTCATCTGTTATCTTAACCACTCAGTCACAGATGTCATCAATAAGTTTATTTATGATCCAAAAATTCCATGCCATTCTGTTAACTGCTAAATAAATATACCTAAACAGTCGTCCCTACGCGACACCATTTTTGGTTGAATGTTATTTTTAAAACGACCCTTTTATGAAAACAAAATCACTACATGAATTATGAACTATCCTAAAATCATCCTCCAGCACCAAAGATCAATAAAAATTCACTTGAGATAAACCCAAATTAAGATAATGCCATAATTGTGTTAATGTGGTGCGTAACAATCGCGGTAAATTTCAGGCCATCCATATGAACGCTATATAGGATTCACATCAAACACGCGCGCGAGATTCAAAACTCCGACTGAAGGCTATCCCCGGGCTCTCGGTTTTATCTTATAAGATAAACAATGAAGTAGTTGATAAAGATTGAGGCATACATGTACTCAGGAAACAAAGTCGAAACTTGAAAATGACTAGTCAGCCGCCGCGTGGTGCGAACTCGCCGCGGTGAAAGAGTTAAAAAGGTTAGGGGAGTATAATATCCAGATTGGCTGTACTTAAACAAATCTAATAACAGACCATTAGAAGTAGCATTGGGAAAAACTTCAATGTTTTGTGAATGCTTCACGAATTGTTAGTTAGTTATCCGCTTGTTTGTTCAGTTCTTTTTGGAACCGGTTCCTCGCCGAAAAAGCACGTACTAGTCGGTAGAGTTTAGAAAGTAAAAAGAACTGGAACCGGTTCCTTGCCAAATTACATAGTACTAGTCGGTGGAGTTTTGAAAACCATAAGAACTGGAACTGATTCCTCGCCGAAGAAAAGCGCGTACTAGTCGGTAGCGATTTGAAAACGAAAAGCACTGGAACTGGTTCCTCGCCAACAAAATCACATACTAGTCAGTAGCTCTTTGAAATTAGAAGTATTAGCAGATTATTTGGATGGAGAGGGTTTAAGTGATCTTTACCTATGAAATGTCTCGCCCTCTAGCAAATATTCTCATCCTTCTGTTGTTACCACAAATAGAACCAGTAATCAAAACAATATATTTAAAAAAATCATATTTTTATTTCAGTAAAAACAATGTTTTCATTTTTCTTGCGGTGCCAAAACTCTTGTGAAACGGTTTATATAGAAGAATGTTCTCAGGTACTTTTGATATTCTTTTATAAATAATGATTTTCCAGTTTGTATATTTCATTTTACTTAAACTTGGAATGCAAACAACCATTTTCACATGAAAACTCCCAGTTTCATTAATATTTGAAAAATAAACTTTTGCAGCACCATATCGACAATAAAAAATGCAAATCAACATCTCGGATCAGTTGAACAATATATTTATAGAGAAAAGAGACTTAACAAAATATATTATTAAAGAAGGCTACCACCCTGATGTTCAAAAATCTCTTAAAAAATAAGTATGTCATCACGTGTCGGCTAGCGGCGACACTGCGCAGACCGACTATTTAAATTATCTTAAGACTATCGTTATTTGATCACATAGTACCTGTACATCATTGTTTATTCGGAATGAAATATCTCGTAATGGTATTGGGTTTGTCTTTTCTGGGGGTGGTTCGTGGGGTCAGGCTCCAGGAGGCTCGCAGCTCCTCCTGCATCTCCGGGGGCAACTCCCCAAACACTTGGGGGTCTACTTCAGAGGGCTGGGGGGGTGCAGAGAGGCGTAGGCGGGACAAGCGCAGGTCCCCTACCCCGCGCTCGCACCCCAGACCTGCCCGGCGCACCTTCTTCGGGGACGGCTCCACTTCCCCCTCCCCGCTGTCACCCATTAGCTCTTCCCCTGTTCCCCCTCCCGTAGAACACTCCATGGAACCCGGGCTCCACTCCGCCTCATTCTCCAGGTTCATCACTGACTGCACCGATACATCATTCATCAGGTAGCCTGTCATGCTGCCCCGGCCCGCAGCCACCTCCTGGAATTTGGTGAAGGCGAGGCCGATGAGGGTCAGGTGGAAGGGCTTGGTCAGGTCCACCATCTTGCGGAACAGACGCATGACCAGGTCCAGCAGCTTGTCCTGGGACTCAGGGGAGGCGGGGCGCAGCAGTGAGGGGGGCAGGTTGACATGGCGGGAGGCGCGCGCGGGGGTGCGGTGTGGGGTGTGATGGCGGAGAGTGACCCGCAGCCCTCCAGGCCGCCGCTGATCCGCACCCACCAGCGCCAGCAGTCGCCGCAGCAATACTAAGAACTTGTCTCGCACCTCACTCTCCACACTGAGAACTCGGAAACTGTCCTCTAGTCCAACGGAACCTGGTTTGCCACTGGGCTTCACCTCAGATCGATCCACTCCAAGGCTAAGGTTCTTGAGTTTAGCAGCGATATCAGTGCTAAAAGTATCCCTCAGCAGACGAGGCTCGCAGGCCTGTAGTTGAGGAATAGTGTGCAGGCCTAGAGCGGCCAGAGCCTCGGCAGTCTTGGCCCCTATGCCGGGGATGGTTCGCACAGATCCCAGCTCCGCCAGAAGCGGGCCGGCGCGTGCGGACGGCACCATGGTCTGCTGGTCTGGCTTGTGCAGGGGGGTAGCTAGCTTGGCCAGCAGCTTATTGTGAGCCACCCCCGCGCAGCTTGTGATGCAGAGGCGATCTCGCAGCTGTGCGCGCATCTCGGCAGCAACCTTCGTCGCCGCCGCCAACCTCTGGGCACAGCCACACTGACATTCTTCCTCCCCCTCGACCATCTCCCCGCCGTACACATGACCCACTGGCTCCTGCTCGGGTTCCTCCTCCAAACGAGAGCTGACGATACTAGTGACGTCGACGAAGTTCTCGTCCATGCCGAGCTTTTCCACGGGGCAGCCATATGACTGCAGCACGGAGAATATATCGCTGGAAGTCTTCCTGTAGTGCTGCAGGTCTTCGCCCCTGACTAGCACCAGTCCGGGACAGAGCTTCAGCCCTTCTGCGACGGCCATGCACTTCTGTATACCGAAGGACCTGGCTATGTAGTTGCTCGTGACGATGATATTCTTCTGCTGTATACCCAAGGGTCGCGACCTCAATTCCGGATTTCTGACCATCTCCACCTGAGCGTAAAAGCAGTCGATGTCAATGTGAACTATGGAACGATCGTGACTATCTGTTGTGTCATTGCCAAAAACTCGGGTCTCTTTTCTGGCATTCCTGAAAGAAGAACAATGAAAAGTAAAACGGTATTCTACGCAAGTGAATTGAACTTCAACGAACTTATGAAGCGTCATAATAATTTACCGATTTTCCATTTTGAAGACATCGAATCGGGCGATACAATTTCTTAGAAACTAACGAATTATTGGCAATATCTGTCGATTCAAAAATAAAATACATTTGCAGACCGACGGCTGCTAACATCACGCCATGCTTAATTTAACCACAGACAAAACTAGACGTCATAGATTGTGTATTTTATTTCATGATAAAGTACCTACTTCATGCTCAATATTCGAAGTTTTAAGTCATTTTCACCTGAAAAATAAACAATAATTCTGCAAAAATATTGTTGTGCATATTTTATTACAACATACACCTGAAATTCTTATTAAAACAGCAGTTTTGTAAATATTTGAATTCACGGATGAACTAATAATACTCCTACGTAACAAACGTCAGAAACAACATGTACGATTCTTAGTGAGCAAGTGTAAACAGAGACAGAGATAGTCAAGGACGGTCTCGAAACTATTTTCTGCGCCTTATGTGTTGATATTCTTCTGTAAATTCTAGCGATGGGAAAAGCTTCACAGATTTGTGAATGCTTCACGAATTGATACTTCTTCAAAATGAACCCTTCACGATGAACCCTTCAATTGAAGTAACATATTAATCACAGAATTCCCCGTCGGGGGGGGTTGCTAGCGATAAATGTACCAAATAATAGTCACGTTTTTTTCTCAATAGTTTTATTCGGGACAGCTCTCCCAACCACATAACCCACTCCTCCATTATTGTATAACAAAAATTATACCGTGTAGAAAAACTACTTCTTTCTTTCTTCTATGTGTGTATTAATGAATTGTCTATTACTAGTTTCTTGTCTATTGTTTCTCGATGACAGCTGCCCATATGTTTGAGTTGTTGTTGGTTGGCGGTATCATGCCTTAAAAGGAATGATGTACAATAAGTATGCATAGCCTTACAGAGAATTTGCAAAAAGCAAATGTAGTAATTGCGAAATTTCCAGTTTCTGTAAGAGCGATGTGAACGTTTTTCAGGGCTTGAAGTACAATTTGAATATTTCTTACTGTACACAGTTTGACAGTTTGCTTAGTAATAGGGTGAATATTGCGCAAATGACGATTCATATTACAGGCATTGCCTCCCTTTATGGATATAACTTTAGAACAAAAGTTGCATTTGGCCTGGTAAACCCCAACTTCCTTAAAATAAGCCCATATTTCACTTTCTCGTTGAACGGCCATCCATAATTTTAGGTAGAGATTATATAGTCCTATAGACAAAACAAGCACAGAAATCATAAGAAACTGTCACGGGTACATGCGAGGGAACGGATAACTAAAAAGATACTTCATTGCTTCATTCATTCTTCGAACTAAAATCGAAGGAAGAAGGGAATGAACAATTGAACTGTGGATGATGCAATATTTCAGTCTTTCGAACGAATGAAAAATTGAAGTTCGAAGTAGATGCCATAGATTGTTCAATCGGAAGTACCAACTTAACCAACTTCAATTGAAGTATTTGTTCAATGAAAAATGAATGAAGTTGGGACTGCTGTCAAAAGAAGTACTTCTTTGAAACAGTTCTTTCAAAACTGTCACAACGCTAGTAAATTCTGTACAAAAACAAACCCTGACAACAATGTTCGTGAAACGTGCTCGTTCCTGTCGCGTTTCTTTGTGATTATTAGATTTTTTTGCGGCGTAATTTGTATTTGTAATAAATGTTATAAAATGCCGTGGTACGTTCCCTGGTCTGAGAACATTAAAAAACGGGCGTGCAGATATCTGTTGCAGAGATATTTGGGACAGTTTCTGGAAGAAAAGTTGACGTTAGATCAGCTGAGTGTGGACTTATACAATGGCACGGGGACTGTCAGTAACCTCAGCCTTGACTGCGAGGTATATTAACACGCCGTTTCTCATCATTGTTCATTTCTCCTTTTGCACCTCATAATAACTTAATTTGTCAATGTATTCCTTTATCACCGTCATTTAAAATAAAAGCCTGACATTGCATTATTTACTACTAACGACACCCACTATTATTGTCAATATTATTGTTTATCCTTGATTCAGTGACAAAAAACTTTTTTTGCACACAACAAAGGTCAAATCTAATGCATGTTATCAAAAAATTGTGTGATGTCTATAAATTTTGTAAGAAAATACATTATTGAAACAAGTTATCAATTTTCCACCAAAGAAATATTCATATACTCTCAAATTCAAAAATAAATTTTCGGATATATTTTTCATATATATGTATTATATCTTAATAAATATGTTATAAATGTATGACATTAAAAAAAATCTACATCTACAGGGTGGGATTTGGATCCACAAATGCTTTCCGCTGTCTCCAACCTCTCACCACTCGCCTACAGTCCTTCCCGTCCTGCTCCAATCTTTCACGCACTCTACCCACCTCTCCCTCGGCCTGACTCTGGGTCTCTTCCCCTGGGGCACCCACACAATCATTATTTTTAGTATCCTGCCATGTGGCATTCTTTCAACATGTCTAGCCTGTCAGTCTTTGGGATCTACAGCATCTTACAATTAATTGTCTGAGGCTCGGGTAGATTTCTATCAATATTTTTTACTGTTATCCAACACTGTTAGTAAATAAATAAGTTCCTTATTGATCTGATAAATAAATAAACTGATGATTCTTTATTTGATTTTAATGATGCAGGCCCTGAATGAGCTGGGGGAGGCACAGGGCTGGCCCCTGGAGTTTGTGGATGGTTTTGTGCAGCAGGTGGATGTGTCCATCCCGTGGGCCACCCTACTCAAAGATGACTCCTTCGTGCAGATCAGCGGGCTAGCTATCACGGTCCAGCCGAAGCAACGGGCTCAGCCTGGTATGTAAATGATGCAAATTTGTTTGTTTGATAAGCTATTTCACACATATATTAAAAAAAGAGTATGTGTGAAACGATGTATGAATATGAATGAAGCAAGGAGCGTGTTCCAAGACAGGGTTGCGTTGAGCATGATGGTTAGTTAATTGTATTAAAAAAAACTATTTCATCCCATTCATTCAAGTCACCAATCCCGAAACACAGTTTTGAGGTTGTATCGAAATTTTAATGTTTGGGAAAAACTCTTATTTGTATGGTTTAAAATGTTATCAACTAGTGTAAAATTACAGGATGTAACTTTCCAAGATGAAAACTGAGATATTTTTATTCTACGGAATCAAAAATATTTTTTCTTTTAATCCACCTTATTTACATTAGTTCCATTTTAAAAATGGCCTCCAAAAGTAAGTCATACGGAGGCACATTTAAAATATAGAATTAAAATTGTCTTGATTTGAAAAGATTCCTATTATAATTTGGTATTTTTTTTTTGTACATACGCACGAGGAAATAATATTGATTAATTTTTCAGAACATCAAAATGTACCTACCTAAATAAACTAAAAGTTATACATATATGTATACTAGTGTAAACTTACAAAAACATACGCATTTCATATTACCTTCATATTTTAAAATTATAATATATAAAAAAATGTGTTTTGGGGTTGATGACTTTTGCCTGAACGGGGACGATAATAATACTTGGCTAATTTATATAGCGCAGTATTTGTGAAATATCACCTCAAGGGCGATATACTGTATTTGAACCTTGTTCTTTAGTCTAAAATACTTCCACACTGAGAGACCATCAAACCTTCTTCCCTATTTCCTTCCCCTCTCAACTTTAGCCTCACAACATTCCCCAAACTGGGGATTCAGTAGTCCTACTGCCTCCGGGCAGTTGAGAATCTTGTTGTAATAATTTTCAAGTTAGAAAAAGAGTTGATAGAACATATGCGCAAATTTCACAAACTCCATCAATTTATTCTCTACCTTCATAAACTACACATATTCAATGAATATCAGGTGTACAGTGTTGCCATGACAGATGATGTTTTTTTCCAGCGGCATCTATGCTGGAGTCCATGTGGTCTTCCATGACCTCGTCCATGCAGCTGGCAGCAGAGTGCCTGCAGCAGGGGGAGGCGGAGGGGGAGGGCCCTGCGCCACCCCAACCCGTAGAAGGCATAGAGCTCTTTGCACAAACCATAGACTCGAGTAGGTTTTTTTTCTATAGTACTCACTGCTGAATTTTTGTAAAACCTGATATCTGAAAAACTCCTACTATTATCATTATGAGCCAATGTTGCTTGTGCAATGATGGAAGACTTAGTAGCAGAGGAATTGAACCCACAACTTCTGGGATGGAACCTGATGCATTTGTCCACACAGTTAATAACCGGTCTATCATTTGCGTCACATATGTCAAAAGAATATTCTTTGACACATTTTACGCATCTCTTTATACATCAGTACTGTGGGCCAATGTACTGCATCCCAATATCACTAACTGAAGACTACTTATAATAACACTTAAGGCCAACTCTTGGGGCTCCCGAGGTACTGCAGCGTTACGGAAATGTTTCTGGAGGCACTCTTTCAGTGCACCCCTCCGCCACTGCATGGGAAGCCTATGGCGCATTTATGCTTTCTATTGCACTACCCCTGCATGCCTTTTGAAATCGATTACTAAGTAATTCTAGTTTTGTTCAACAGTCTTTATCACTTCTTTCAGTTTTATGCCGGGTGAAAGTTAGATTCTCCAACACTACGATTCGGATGGAGCATGTTCCAAAAGATAGTCACACAGGAGTTGCTCTGGAGATTCACATAAAAAAGTAAGTACAATCAATAATTGATATTTCAACATAAACCACTTCTTGTTATGTACATATTTAACTTACAAATTTTTATTTACCCCCACAAAAAAAATAATATAAATTTTATAGTGTGAATATAATAAATATTATTTTACTAAATCTTGTTTCTTTCAGTATTGATTACCTGGATGAGGCTGGATCAGACCCTCCCACCGAACTCCTTGACTCTGATAAAAATAAGACGTACATCATCTCAACTTTCACCACTAAAAAGATAGCATTTGAAGGCGTTACTTTCCACACTGACGAATTTCCCTCTAAGGCAAGGACTTTCTCCCGGTCTATATTGATAGAATCTTCACCACACGCTTCCTCTGAAACAGTGAAAAATAAAGAAGAACACGGTGATAATGTTCAGAGAATTTCAGGAGAAGGCAGCTTATATGAATCTTACAATACTATGTATACTAGTGCTGAAGATAAGTCAAGATGGGACAGTCGGCATGGCGGGATGTTCACTAGTGCCGAAGAAAAGTCAAAGTGGGGCAGTCCTCCAGGCGGAATCTTTAGCAGTACAGACGATCAATCAAAGTGGAGCAGTCAATCTCCCGGGATGTTCATTAGTTCAGAAGAAAAATCTAAGTGGGGAACTCCCACTTCAGAAGATAAATCAATGTGGGCAACTCACACTCCGGAAGATAAATCCAAGTGGGACAGTCAATCTACCGGAAAGTGGGGAAGTCCCGGCGGGATGTTCACCAGTTCAGATGATAAAGCAAACTGGGGCAGTGCTGGTCAGTTCACAAATTCGGAAGATAAATCGAGGTCTGAAATAGAAGCCGGTCTGAGCAACCTTTCGCTGGCTTCGGAGCCGATATTATTTGCTCGACTTGCCGGCAGACAAGAAATGAGGATCCGGATGAAGCAGTCTTCGGAGGCTGCTGGTCCCAAGGTGGACTTCCAGCTAACCCTGGGCTCTATGACCCTGTTCCTTAGTCCCAGGCAGTTCCACATTCTGATGGAGCTGGCAGAGGGTTTGGCCTCCCCACACCTAGAAGATAACAGGTAATGAATATTATTATATTATGTAGTATGATAATCTCTGAAAATATCTCATGTCTTATTCTATAAAGCTGGGTATATTTTTAAATGATATGACCTTAAGGCCTTACAAGATCTCGTCTGTCGGTACTGTCTACAAACTGGGGAACTATATTACCACCTGATTGGGCTATAGGAAATGATATGTTAAAGCAGGTCTTGCAGAGGTCTAGATAAAATGAGGAAGGAAAGACGGATGCCGGTAACTTCACATATGTGCTGTTTTACATGAGAACAAGTCCGGAACATGACTTCAATCGGACTCACCCTAGTGTATTGTTCTTGCACTGCATCTCTCTATTATTTATACCTTTACCAGTAATTTATTCCATACACCAATAATAAGGAACTCCAGTCCATTTTTTTATTATCAATATTCACTTTCTAACTTAAATATGTAACACTATTTTTTTTCTTCGTTTTTATATAAGTTAGAATTTTTCAAAGCCCGCCAAAACGCTTTAAATTTGGTAGGTCGGGGCGTGACATCACAATATTCTAAACTTTGACATGACACTACGCCTAAATAATTTAGAAGCACTCGAAATTAAAAAATCTCTAAAAATAAATAAAAATAATTTACTTAATAAGAAACTAGATTTATCCAGCAGTCCGATTTTAAATTTGTTCCCCTTCCACCCCCCTACCCTGCTCCTACCACCTCTCCCTTACTTAACCCCCACCTAAGTTGATGTGCCCATGTTTTTTTCCCCAAGTATTATAATTCTGTTTTGATTCAATACATATTTGTTCAGCCCTGAAGAAGGTTCAGGTAGAGCCGAAACCGGTTGGTTTATGTATATATGTATCCAATAAAGTGGTGTTAAAACTAATTTACTTTTATTTAAAAAAAAAAAATTACAATATTCTAAGTTGTTTTGTTTGAACTGTCAGTACTGGCTTTTGTATGGAAAATATGACACATGTTTTTATCCTTGAACTTAATCGCTTTTAATTTAATTAATTAAGAAACATTGTAAAGTGTCAAGTATTTATTGTTATTGTATTGTTCCAATGTGCGAAAATTCAACCACAACTACACCTGATAAACAATTTATCCGTGTTCCAAAAGATGCATTACCACGGAAAAAAGTAGTGTCACACCATGAAACAGTGTAATAAGAAAAATGTTCCTCAATCATCTAAAACTACAAAATTTTGTAGGGGGACCATTTTGATAAAATCACATCCGAGGTTTTCATGTCTGTAATAATTATTAGCTTTAAACATTGAGTCAATGGCTTCAAAATGATGTATCATATCATTAAAAACAAAACAACAATCAGAATCGGCGTTTCCTTATCTAATTTATTAATTAATATATATTTTTTACGCCAAAATATTTTTCATTGTTGTTCCTTATTCATGATTTAATCCGCAGCAATGTCCCATTACGCCACCCAGGACTAGAGTGCAAGCCTATGCGGCCCATGGACTACGAGCGGGTGGAAGCGCAACTGATGGGCGGGCTGGCTGCAGCCGGAGGGGCCCGGGGTCTGGGGCACCACCACGGCTGGAGCACTACCAACATGGGTGAGCTCCATAATTTATCCAAATATTACTGAAGAATCCTATAAAAATCGAATTTTCTGTACAGTAGAATCCTTCTAATTCAAACCCCGATTAAACTCTCCTCATTGACGCAAATTTCAGTGCTACCTCCATAATAACTATTAAAATTTATTATTATATGTGTACAAAACAATGTTGGTGTATTCAAATTTATAATTAAATTGTAATACTATCGGCTTGATAAATTCACTCAAATGTAATAGCAAACCAAACAATTCAATAGCTGTCAACTACTGTTTCCTTAATAATTGTGATTTTTAGCCACAGATAATAATTTATTTATTTTTTCCTTGTCCTCGAACTACTCAAAATTCTTTGACATCATTCCAGAAGACAGCGACGACGAAGAAGAAGAGCACTTCTTGCCACTACGCCGCCGCGAGGACTCAGTCAGCGGAGGGGGAGGAGGAGGCGGGGGTCAGGGGTGGGACAGCATGGCCTCCTCCTTCAGCAGCAGTGTTGGTTCCAACGCCAGCAGTCTGGGATCCATGGCCACCAATACCAACACCAACAGGACCAGGAAAAGAGGTGAACAAGTCACCATTTTATATCAGCATCATTTGATACCGCCTTTAAGTAGTATTTGACTCTGATACCTACTTTTCTACATATAGTCGGAGAGTGGGATGATGGCTACGTTATGATATTGAGATTCTTTAGTTGTTTAAAAGCATCCGGTGTTACTTTGTGCAGCCTCGATGGGCCGCTGGTGAACTGGTAGAGTGGATATAACAATGTGCTCCATGGTTTAAACCTGTACACATTCACAAAATGAGTCTTTTAAAATTAGTGCTTCATTTACAAACAGTAGCTGTGACTGCACCGGATGCGTTTTAATATTGTCCACGCTTTCCCCCTTTCAAGCATTTTGAGATTTTCAGTGCATCAACAATTATTAGTTAGATTAGTATTTTTTTCTCAATTTGGCTGGATAAGTGATAGGGTTAGAACCTCTTTAGTCTTGTATTTCCATGGTTAAGTCTCGGCTCTGGTAAGTCTTTTTCTCAGAAGATTGGGGAATGTGTCGGACGCGAATGCCCCGACAGCGGCGCTAATGTAGGAAATAAGTTAGATCTAAGATTTCTCAATACAAATTGTAAATTCTATAATTTTATGTATGTTTCTCTCGGCTCGCTCGGCCGCAAATGAGACAAGAGGTTGGCCTTGAGGCTAAAATCCCCTAGACCCAGGCTGCGAATAACGCAAACGCGGCCGGCCTAGAGCGGATCCTCACGACCGAGCCGCGCAAGTCTCAAGCGCCGGACCGAGGCGAGAGAAATCAATCTGTCTGACCTTATAACGGGAGCCAGGTCAATCACACGACCCAATAAATTATACCGTCGTAAAGGCCTGACTCCCAGCTACAAAAACAATGTAATTTCATATATGTAAATGTTAGGCTAAGTTAGTAATTAAGATTTTTAGTCCAAAAAACGGGCACCTTTTTTTGTACTTGTGTTTAAAAAATGTATTTCTTAACTTAATAAAAATGATGGAAGAGTGTGGAGAAGTTGAGGTTAAAGGTGATGCTTAGGAGAAGGGGATAGATTAATTAAATCTATCCCACAAAATTACCAGCGACCGGAAAAGAGCGAGAAAGGGGAAACAAAATTCCCCCATACAAATCTCCCAAATCCGTGGTCGCGCCCTGGGCGCAATATAAATTGCGCAAAAAACCAGAAAGGAAGGCAGATCACCAGCATCCTCCGCCAGCATCATCTACCTACCTTGACTTCTCTCCGCTTGACATCGCCTACAACTTGACTCCTGCCTTTTCTTCTGACCAACGCCTGCCCCCTGGACGCCTGACTACAACTTTCTCCGGACCACGCCGCAGCATCTTCATTTGAGAGCAGAACCAGCCCCTACAAGTCAACCCTAGTCGACTCCCTTACAACGAGACGACCACTTGGAGCACTTCGCAGATCGGGACTAGCCCCCCCCTATTACAGTTTACTTTGTGTACCTGATCACGTCTAGGGTACATAAGTTGGTCCTTAACGAGCCGGATCCATCTGTGAAGCAGCGCCAAGGATGGCGCCTTCCTACGCTCTGGGAAGAGCACGTCAGACGGAACGTCAACGCCTGGCCAGGATGATCTCACAACACCCGGGGCGGCCGGCATAGCGCCCCGGACTCCAGGATCCTTCGAGACATCTCGGAGACATGGAGAACCCCGCCGGTAGCTCTGAAGCACCGATACCTGCCAGCAGCACAGCAGCCCGCGCCGCACGAGCCCGGGCCGCCGCACAAGCTGCTGAAAGGACATCAAGGACCGCAGCCTTACAAACTGAAGTCCAATCCTCCGATGACGAGGCCTCTTCTCAAAGCGAGGCCTCTACTGAGGAACACAGTCCGACAATTGCGGCGAGAGCTGCGGTCGGAGAGAACGGCGCATGAAGCGCATGAAGGAGGAAGAGGCTCAGCGGACAGCAGATCTGATCTCGGCGCTGAGACTCCCCTTTACACACCCGCAGCCAGCGGCCCACCGCCACAAGACGGAGAGCCCATAGTGACGGACACAGCTGGGGGACCCGGAGCAATTCACAGCTCCAGAAACACACATGGCCGTGACGGATTGCGCCCATCACGCAAGCGGCGATCAATCGTACTCCACTGCAAAATGCGAGCAACTATTCCTTCAACGAAGAAACGGCTCGCCAAACAAGGGACTGGGTGAATAGCGGGACGGACCGCTTTCACAAATTGCCGCCGCACTGGCGGAGGTCTTCCGCAATTCACAGGCCGGCGGTACTCCGGCCCTGAGCGGACGATGACCACAGGATGGCGTCCCCTAATTGCGCGGCAATCGAGCGCTAAAGATTTGCCGGCTCTATTCGGGGACGCGGTAGAATGGCCAGCCTGGAAGGCTCAATTCTATCAATCGACAGTGACGTGCGGAATGACGGAGCCAGAAAACCTGATGCGCTTACAAAGGGCGCTCAAAGGAAAGGCCCGGGAGGCGGTCAGCCCTCTCCTCATGGACCCGATGCAGGTCCCAGAGATCATGGACGTCTTGGAGCATAGATTCGGAAGCTCACTCCATCGCCACGGTGATGATGGAGAAAGTAGAGGCGGCTTCGGGCGTGCTCAGCCGAAGATGCCTCAACCGAGGCCCTTGTTGACTTTTCCGGGACGGTGCAAAATGTTGTTGCATCGCTCGAAACCTACACAGTGACTACCTGACGAACCCGGCGCTACTGAATGACATCGCCACCAAGATGCCGCTCGCCCTGAAGAGTTTGTGGCTTCATCACGTGGCGGAGCAAACACAGGCCGCCTCAGTGCAACAACTGGCAGCCTTTTTTGAAACGACTGACGAACGCGCGATACCACGAGCCGGCCTTGCCGAGCCCGCCCGAGCACCAAGGCCGAACATTCCCGAACGAGCGCCGAGACCGCGCCGTGAAAATGTGTACTTCGCCAACGGGGACGATGCAAAATGCCCGCGTGCAAGGACTCGCACACAGCTGTCGAAGTGCCCCAAATTTGCCGCGGGAACCTCTTTCCGTCCGGTGGGAGTTAGTGAAAAACGAAAAATTGTGTCGCAAGTGCTTGGATGGGACACATCAATTAAAAATGTGCAAAGTGAAAGTGAGTTGCGGGGTTGGAACGTGCCGGCTTCCACACCACCGCTTGTTACATGATTTCGCGTATCCCGTGGCCCCGGGCCACAGACAGTCGCGAATACATGGGAGCGCGTGGATCAAGTGATGTTAAAGGTCGTTCCGGTGACCTTAAGTGGCCCCAAAGGGCAAGTTCAAGTGCACGCGCTGCTTTCGATGAGGGGTCAACCGTGAGCTCTCATCGACGCCGAAAATCGCTGACGCAATCGGGGGCCACGGGGCCTACTTGCGGTCTACGCATACCGCGGCGCGAACGGGATGTGCTCGTCGGACGAAACATCCCGGCAAGTGACAATGGATATCAGTGGGGACGGAAAACCTTCGCGGTGAAGGCTAAAACAGTCGCGGGCGCTAAACTTGCCCGACAAGTGATTAGTGGCAGCCGGCCGGTGAAGCCGCGCGGCTATTACTGGGGCAAGACAATGCCAGCCTAATTGTCTCCCGCGAGGTGCGAGAAGAGCACGATAAACGCCTACGTGTCCCGCCGCGGCTGGGATGGATCACGCACGGCGGAGCCCACCCCACCACATGACTACGCTGAGCCTGCAAGGAGAAGCGGACAGCGGAAGCAGAAGCAGCGTATAACCGCGCTCATCAAGAAAAAATATTCGCCGTCGACTCGCTGGGAGTGACGGCGACCGCTCCCATAAAGTGCGATTACGATCCGGGCGGATCGAATAATGGAAGCAACCACCCGAAGCTGCGCGGCGAGCAGAGGTGGGAGACTGGGCTTCTCTGGCGAGAAGACGTTTCAAGCCTGCCAGATAACAGGCAATGCGCAATGAACCGGCTAATGTCTCTAGAACGCAAGCTAGCGAGACGGCCCGCTCGCAGTGGCCTACAAAGCGAAAATAGAATCGCTAGTATCCCGCGGATATGCGAGAGAGCTATCCGCGGTCGAAACCGCAAAACCGGCAAACCGAAAGTGGTACCTACCGCGCCGGCGGTGCAAAACCCAAACAAACCTGGAAAAATACGGGTAGTTTTTCGATGCTGCGAAGTCGCTGCCGAGGTACGTCACTAAACGACAACCTCTTAACTGGGCCCGACCTGCTGTCATCACTTCTCGGAAATCTATTACGCTTCCGGGAAGGGCAGGTCGCAATAACGGCCGATATAGCAGAGATGTTCCTACAAATCAAAATCCGAGAAGAGGATCAGGACTCGCAACGTTTCTTGTGGAGACCAACACCACACGAGGAACCAAGGACGTATAAGATGACGTCAATGACATTCAGACAACATGTTCTCCGAGTAGTGCCCAATTTGTGAGGAACAAGGTCGCGGCGGAATGTGAACGAGAGCTCCCCGCGGCCGCGGCCGCCATACGCAATAAATTCTACATGGATGATTATCTGGACGCCGTCGATACCCGCGGGAGGCCGCCGCCCTTGTGAACAGCGTATCCAAAGCGCTGCACAACGGAGGATTCGTGTTGACAAACTGGGCCTCAAACAATATGGCAGCCATCGCCGAGGTGCGCCCGGACCAAAAAGGCGGGGCGACTCCGATACCTATCAACGGCGGCGGCGAGGAGGCGAGCGAGCGTATATTGGGCCTAGTATGGGAGCCGGCGAGCGACCGGTTCCTGTACAAATTTACAGATATAGACGGAGAAATCGTCAAGCAACCAACGAAACGACAACTATTGAGTTACGTCATGAGAATTTTTGACCCGGTGGGCTTCGTGGCGTGCCTGACGATCCGATCCGAAAATGCTGCTTCAGGACGGTGTGGCCGGTCCAACACAGGCTGGGACGAGAGAATAAAGCCCGAGCACGCCGCCAAGTGGACAGAGTGGCTGCGTTCGCTACAACAAGGCAATGTAGCCATAACAAGGGCGCTGTTTGCGCAACAAAAGGAAACCACTTTACACTTCACGTGTTCTGCGACGCTTCTGAGACGGCATGCTGCACAGTGGCTTATTTAGTGAAACCGCACCAGAGGAGAAGACGGCAACCTTTCTAGCCGCTAAGTGTAAAGTGGCGCCTCTGAAGCCATTATCAATCCCGCGACTAGAGCTACAAGCCGCACTGATGGCCGGCGCGCCTAGCGGCTAACATAAAGAAAGAATGCCAGGCGCTTATCCAAAAGACTGTGTTTTGGACAGATTCCACCACAGTACTCTGCTGGCTGAGGACGGATCCACGGACATACTCCACCTTCGTCGCCAATCGTCTGGGAGAGATCGACGAGCTTAGCAATATTGCTGATTGGCGCTGGGTCCCCCCCACGAAGCTCAACCCTGCAGACATCGGGACAAGAGACGTCGAGCCGCTGGACCTCTCGCCGGACGGGCGATGGTTCACCGGCCCCTCCTTCATGACGTCACCGGAGACCCAATGGCCCCAAGAACGAGCTCTAGCGGCCCGGCCTGACGAACAAACAATGGAGGTGAGGGCAGAAGTATGTCGGGGTGACATACACCCTGGAACAGGCGCTCCCCCGCAGTCAGCCGGTTCTCTTCATGGAACCGGTTGCTCCGAACCACGGCATGGATGCTGCGGTTCATTCGGGAGATGTCGCCAGGGTGCCAGCAGACCAGACGAGGGCCGCTCAGCCTGCAAGAGGTCCGCGCAGCCCCAAACAAACATGGATAAAGCACGCGCCAAAAATTATCCTTCGACAGCAGAGCTCTGTGAAATCCAGAAAGGAAAAAGCAATAGCAGCCGACAGCCGCCTAAGAGCACTCGCGCCCCCACCTACATAACGGTATACTGAGAATGGGCTCGAGGCTAAAAGGAGTCAGGGGGGTGCCTGACTCACCGATAATCCTAGACGGCCCGGGAGAGCCGTACACTCGACTGATGATCAGCCATTACCATAACAAGGCTGATCATCCCAGCATCGAAAAAGGCGATGGCGGAGATCCGAGCTAGCTTCTATGTTACGAAGCTACGCTCAAACCTCCGCCGGCTAATACCCTTGTGCCCTACGTGCAAGATACGGCGAAGCAAGCCGTTCCCGCCGATGATGGCCCCGCTACCGGCCGCACGGCTGGCCCACAGAGTGCGCCCGTTTACAAACTGCGGGCTCGATTATTTCGGCCCTCTCGAAGTGACCGTGGGCCGGCCGGAGAGAAAAAAGATACGCCGCCCTGTTCACATGCCTATCAACACGGGCTATACATTTGGAGTTGGCCACTTCACTGAGCACCGACTCAGCAATAATGGCATTGCAAAGGATGTCAGCCCGGCGAGGATTACCGGCGGTAATATACTCAGACAACGGGACAAACTTCCACACGGCGCCGAGAAAGAACTGAAGGACGCCGTGGAGGACATCCGCAAAGAACCCGCGAGTACAGAACTTCGCTACAACTGAAGGGATGGAGTGGAGGTTTATCCCGCCCACCAGTCCCCACATGGGGGGGAGCATGGGAGCGCCTCGTGCGGTCCGTTAAGCGGGCGCTCACTGCCACTCTCAAGGGAGAGGGCGCCCCGCGAAGACGCTACATACAGCACTGGCGGAGGCCGAATTCACGGTGAATAGCAGGCCGCTAACACACCTATCGGTCGACCCCCCGTGACGAGAGCCACTCACACCAAATCACTTCCTGCTGGGATCGGCAGGACACAGACCCGCCTGGCAATATACGAGGCAGCCGAGGGGAGACCGTCTGCCTTCGCAAGCAGTGGCGGATAGGCCAACAGCTGGCTGATATGTTTTTGGCGGCGGTGGGTCCGCGAATATCTGCCGACCCTCGCCACCCGTAAACAGTGGCAGCAACCATCCCCGCCAATAAAGAAGGATGACCTGGTACTGGTGATGGACCCCGCGCTGCCCGCAATAGCTGGCCCCGCGGAAGGGTCCTGGAAGCCATAGCCGCACCAGACGGCCAAATCAGGACCGTGAGGGTCAAAACCAGCACGGGGGTCTACATACGGCCCGCGATAAAAATCGCCGTCCTCTTGGCAGCCTCGGAGGCTGCCCAGCCTAAGGAGCCCCGCCGCGACCCCAGAGGTCACTTGCGGCAACAACCTCCGGACGAGCAGTGTAGCAGAGCTCCACGGGGGGGAGTGTGTCGGACGCGAATGCCCGACAGCGGCGCTAATGTAGGAAATAAGTTAGATCTAAGATTTCTCAATACAAATTGTAAATTCTATAATTTTATGTATGTTTCTCTCGGCTCGCTCGGCCGCAAATGAGACAAGAGGTTGGCCTTGAGGCTAAAATCCCCTAGACCCAGGCTGCGAATAACGCAAACGCGAGCGGCCTAGAGCGGATCCTCACGACCGAAGCCGCGCAAGTCTCAGCGCGGACCGAGGCGAGAAAAATCAATCTGTCTGACCTTATAACGGGAGCCAGGTCAATCACGACCCAATAAATTATACCG
The DNA here is from genome assembly GCA_022651775.1 of Drusus annulatus. Lineage (NCBI taxonomy): Eukaryota > Metazoa > Arthropoda > Insecta > Trichoptera > Limnephilidae > Drusus > Drusus annulatus. Next base: position 473,005 of record JAGWCC010000031.1, on the reverse strand, counting down.
TCGTAAAGGCCTGACTCCCAGCTACAAAAACAATGTAATTTCATATATGTAAATGTTAGGCTAAGTTAGTAATTAAGATTTTAGTCCAAAAAACGGGCACCTTTTTGTACTTGTGTTTAAAAAATGTATTTCTTAACTTAATAAAAATGATGGAAGAGTGTGGAGAAGTTGAGGTTAAAGGTGATGCTTAGGAGAAGGGGATAGATTAATTAAATCTATCCCACAAAATTACCAGCGACCCGGAAAGAGCGAAAGGGGAAACAAAATTCCCCATACAAATCTCCCAAATCCGTGGTCGCGCCCTGGAGCTCAATATAAATTGCGCAAAAACCAGAGGAAGGCAGATCACCAGCATCCTCCGCCAGCATCATCTACCTACCTTGACTTCTCTCCGCTTGACATCGCCTACAACTTGACTCCTGCCTTTTCTTCTGACCAACGCCTGCCCCCCTGGACCGCCTGACTACAACTTTCTCCGGACCACGCCGCAGCATCTTCATTTGAGAGCAGAACCAGCCCCTACAAGTCAACCCTAGTCGACTCCCTTACAACGAGACGACCACTTGGAGCACTTCGCAGATCGGGACCGCCCCCCCTATTACAGTTTACTTGTGTACCTGATCACGTCGGGTACAGGGGAATGCATATTGTTTTTTGTAATTTATTGGATATTGTATTGAAATGGCCCACTTTTCTACTTAAGGAGGGTATAAGTTAGTTATTTACTAAGTGGAGACCTCTGTATTAGAAAATTCATCAAAGGTATATCTGTTTTTGTTTTCTACCCTCTAGACCCTGCATTGCAACAATGTTTATTCATTCCAGGTTCCCACACAGTTGAGGGAGACCCATCAGCAGAAGTATCACAAGTTCATATACGGATTGCTTCTCTGGCTTGCATTTTACTACACGAGGTAAGCGATTTCTCGATCGGACGATGGTGATCACCAAGCATTCACTGCCTTGCAATTTGTAACTTCCAAAACTATCACTCTTTTAAATTTCAATTTTCAATTGACTAAAAAAACAAAACATATTAACCTCCGAATTGCCGGATTCCCGCAAGGTAAAATTTCCCTCGTACCTTACTGATTGTAATTTTGTAATAACTCACCTGTGTTTTACAAAATGATGTTTTTGTCAATTATGCTATCTTCTCAGATAATACGTTTATGTATTTTTAAAAATTGTATGTTAGAGGTATAAGGGGTTTTTCTAGAATAGCAACTTATATTCAGAGAATTGGTTTTTTTCTCCCCTATGTCATTAAAAAGAGTGGTTAAGAAATGTGAAGATTTTTTTGTCATTTTATTGTATTTTCGTGTGGCTAAATAAATTTCCTTCCAAATAAAAATAAAATTGCAAGTTTTCCAATAAAAACAAACGGCAATGTCACTTCGAAAATAGATCTTTTTCTGACGCACAAATGAAACAAACTTCAAATATTTATTACTCAACTTGTACTGAAGTCAACGCAATGCAAAATATCTCTATGGATTGATCATTTTGTTGACAAGCGATTACAGTTCATTGAAATATTTAAACAACATGTTTTAAAGGATAAAAACTCCTGAAAAGATAATGATGAATGCCCCGTGACTATTAGTACCTTCGGCACAATAGAGGTTGAACGTGAACACTTATTTAGTGAGAACCGTGGGTTTGACTGTATTATGTGTGTATTTATCCATAGCACTATTTCAGGATATCCTCACACTATCTGCCTCTATGAACGGAGAGTGCCTGGCGGCCTCCAGCGTGAAGCAAATGAAACTAGTTTCGGAGGAGTTCTTCAACAAGATGGGCCTCTTTGCCATCAGCTATGGCAGCAAAGATCTTGAGGAAGCCAGCAAGGCCTTTGATGAAGCCGTGACGTTCAATCATTTGAGGTAATTTTTTTAATTAACAATAGTGATAAATTTGCTTAAACTACTAAGAAATATTTGAAAAAAGTTTCATTAGAGAATAAAAAAATACGGCTTTTGTGACACCATGCTGAAATGATGGTAAATTTAATTTATTCCTCTCTGAAGTTTTTTTTTAAAGACAGGATGCATTTGTGGAAAGAAAACACAAGAACTACATAGTAAGTAGGTCATTCTAGAGTCGACCTGTTAACATAACTTTTTTTATAAACTTTATGCTATGGCGTTTATGAACTTACTGAAAATATTCACAGTTAACGCGCATTTTAACTTTGTTAAACTTTGCACTTTTCACTGAATATCTATCTGTAAATTACTTATGTTTTATTGTGAAATCAATTCTTAACAACAGAGACATCTCAATTAGGTTAGTAGGTAGGTTGCAGTTTTACAAATAGATATTTTTTTCTGCTTTATACAATTATATTTCTGTTTTATGTAGTTCATATAAATCAATATTTTATATCTGTCAATGGATTCCAGACTCATAGCGGCCCCCTTGGTGCTGGAGGCTACAGAGAAGACCAGCAACAGTGGCGCCTGTCTCTCGGGGCACTTGACCATGGCCCGTGTCCAGCTGACGGAGTGCCTGCGCACCATGAAGGCCTCCAGCACTTCCTTGCTGACCATCCCGCTGCTGATGTTTGCTTCCCCAGGCTAGTATATTGAAATATGCATTCAAAATAACAATCCATAGAGCATGCTGTGGTTTTAGCGCAGGGGTCGAGGAACTTTTTTGGGTATTACTCGGAAATATTTTATTACCATTCATATTTTTATAAATACTACCTCCAAGTTTTGGAAGTAAGTAAAATAAAAACTGGTTCCTTTTAAAATAATTGTCTAGGCATATATTCTTCTCAAATTTTACAGAACTGGAAAAAAGACAAAAATTGGACGGAAAATACAGTAAATACCCGGTCCGTATTTTAGAGGTTTAAATTATTATGAACCATCCTTTTATAAGGTTTTTATGAAACCGGGAAAAGGTGTTAAATGTAGGAACCTTATGTGCGAGTTTTACTATATCTTTTGAGTTGCCAGGTAAATATTTATGTAGCAGGAACAACCTAAAAATGTCATGCACCATCCACTTTTCAATAGTAACGCAACCTTTCCTTGTGATTGAAAAAAATCTGATTAAAAAAATCGTTATTTTAAAAACGAAGTGCTTAGGTAGAATAAAGTGAATCTTTCTTGTAAGTATCTTACATATAATGAACTAGTGTTGTGCTACCCAGCCTTTCCACTTCATACGAGAAAAAGCAGTTTGCTTAGATTTTGCTCTTTTATTTGAGTTTGTATTCGAATTCAGCCTATTTTTCTTTTAACTTTCTCAGTTGGTACTACAGTTGTAACTTTTTTCCTTTTCTTTTACAGATCAAAAACCATCTCCGAGTTCTGACGGTTACGACTCGAGCTACATCAATCCCATGTCCAAAACTCCCGACGTGAAGATTCACTTCAAGAACACCCAGAGAGCCATCCGGGTTTCCGGTGAAAGAAAATATGTTCAGCCGAAAACGGAAATTACGTAAGCACAGAAATTGCACAAAATTATTAATCCCAGCATATTCTTTATGGAATTAAGCACACTTGTTTTTGCTGTCACAATTGTTTCTGGCACCAGTTTGTACTTTTCACTTAAAGCTTAACCAATGAGACTATCTGTTTTATTTCACATTTGAACCTTTTGATTGTAAGTGTATATATGAGTCTTTTTTAGTTATTAATGCATATTTTGACCATCTTATTCTTCAAATATGAGCTGTTCAAATTAAAGATGGTCGACATTTCTGTTCCGGTGACTTTAGCCACCCCCCCCACCTCCTTTTCCCCCCATAAAATTAATCTTTTTGTTTCTTTTTCTTGAGGCATATATTTTGGCATTCTTAGTGCATATAATCCAATGTCTAGTTATAATTACTGAACAGATAAGCCAATGAAATTGATTTTCTGTTCAAGAAAGAATTTCGATACTTGAAAATGTTTGAACAATTTCACGACAAGTAAAGAAAATTGAGTTTGGGACACACGACATGCTCACAACACACTTTTATCGGTGTATCTCTTCAGTGAGCGTACAGAATGAACCTAACATCTCTTTATTTGTCTGCAGTGTAAACCTGGAAGGGTGTACAGTGGAGGTAGACGTCTCCATGGTAGATCGGCTGTGCGCCGTGTTGAGCCCCCAGCCCCTCTGCACCCGAACCCGCGGGAGCCCTGCCGAGGAGACCCTGGTTAGCCAGCCCCCCTTACAGGACAAGGGGCAGTGCACCGGCAAGATAGTGTCGCCAAATGTTTGCATCAGACTGAGGTAATCAATCACATGATATTATGTATTTTTAGATTTTCTGAATCGAAATACACTCTCTAATCGTGGCTTTTGGCGTAGTGAAAATTGTGCAGCTTTTTTTAAAGGGAATTTCTTTAATTTTGGATTTCACACATTCAACATGGGAGTTCTACGAGAGCTTAGAGTCTATGAGTACATATTTCGTTACTTGCATATTTTAAAGATTTTCACTTCCAAGAGTGATGTGCATGCACATATTCTCTTTTTTCCCGAAATATAGATAGTGTATGTTTTAAATATTGAGGCTCACTTTATTTATTCGTACATTTGAGCTTCAAGATCACTCGGATTTTTACTATGATAGTAAATCACAGTATCATCAGCGTAAAGTTGAAGTTTTCCTGAGATTCATATTTAGTTATGTCATTGATGTATAGTAAGAAAAGCAGAGGTCCAAGAATCGAGCCTTGCGGCACTCCATAGGTGAGTTTTCCGAAGGCGCTTAAGACCTTTTTGATTTCAACAAGACAAAATCTATTAGCTCGGTAACTTCGAAGGAGGTTTAGAGATTTCACAACTATACCTAAATGTTCTAATTTCTGTAGGAGTATTTAAAGATCTACCGTATCAAAGGCTGCCACATTTTCGCCCTGGTCTATGTACTGTTGAAGGGTAGAGATGAAATCAAGGGCGGCATATTGAGTACTGGAGTTATTAAAAAAATCATATTATTCTGGGGCCAGGAAATTATTGGCAGATCTTCATATCTTTGAAAATACCGATAACACAGATAACATATTGACAGAAAAAACTCAATAAAAGCAGATGGTATTTAACTGGGTTCTTTAATTTTACAGTTATTAATGATGAGAGATTCAATTTCGTTAGTCAAAGTAAGAAAGAGTCGTGAATTTCAAAGAAAGACTCTTTGAGGCGGGTCGTATCAAGGGTATGTATAAATATAGATAAAGCAAAGAATGAATCATTTACATAATTAGGTGATTTAAACTCTTTCTGTAATTTTAATATTTCTTTGCCAGATTCCCCGTGGCAGACTTACGGCCGCCCCACGATATGGCGCGCACGGCGTGGTGGCAGCGCTCCGTGCGTCCCGACATGCTCCTGGCACACCTACAGACGGCTTCCCTCAACTTGCAGGCAGGCGGCATGACGCTGCGCTGTCGACAGCTTCGGCTTTGTTACTCGGTAGGTCTCTTCCAGTAATCTGTCTTTATATTCCCCGCTGCAGACTTGCAGCCGCCTCATGAGTTTTAAAACTACTGACCCCGATAGTCTGTATAAAATAAAAAGTCATGTATTTGATGTGTTAATATATATATATTATGTTTCTAGGAATCGGAAGGTGATAATGAAATCCACCTAGGTACGGCATCAGCAGATGAAACTTTGTCTAGTTTCGATCCCAATTCTCTGCCTGGACCTGATTGGCCAACGTGAGTTTAATACTATTTTTATTATTATTTTTATGTTCTTTCTAACTAGTCACACAGGACACATTATTTTTCTAATTTTATTTTATTTATTAGGTTATTTAGTTCAGAAAACATTATATTATGACATTTAAAAATAAACAAAAATCCACTGTCAAACTAGGAAGATTTTCTTATGTTGGGACAGTCAAATTAAAAGTGAAGATGCAATATAATCCTGACCATGGCCAGATGTACGTGTAAAGATTTCATTACCATCATTGGCCCTACAGCCCTCTGTCTCCTGCTGTCTCTCTCCAGCTCCCTATGCTTAAGAATATGGTGTTTGCCTCCACATTGTTCATATATCTCATTAAGTTTAACACTCCTTCATACTGCATATTATAAAAAATCCTAATAATAAATAATAATCCTTTCCCTCGATTAATTTCATAATTATCAAACCTTTCAGATAGCTGAATTATTATCATTTGTTCAGGTTGTCTATCAACTCCCTACCTCTGGAGCAACTGCAGGGCACCATGATGGACTCATGGATGGAGGCGGACGCCCGTCCCCAGAAGGGGCCCGGCCTGATGGGGCAGAGCTCCGCCATGCTGGAGGAGCGCCTGGGGGCGCGCCCCGGCCCCTTCAGCTCCAAGAAGATGGTGCACGAGAGTGACACTCCCCACGGGAAAGAGGACGAAGGTTGGTAGCCCTGACTTATTCTTTTTACTGTGGTTCCACTGTATTATATTTGTTTGTCAGCACAATTGATATAATAAATTAAACTCAATACTTCTTCATTCTTGTCTCCATGATATTGATCTTTCCATGCTTTGACTCACGACAATTTCGACCTTCCCATCCTGATCCTCTTGATGGTGTTAACCTGTTCATTTTGATCCCCATGATAATACTTGGATAATTTATATAATGCCATTTTTGTGAAATATCACCTCAAGGGAGCTTGATGTTGACTTGTCCATTCTGGTTCTAATGATGGTGTTGTCGGGACCATTCTGAACCTCATGACAAGGTTTAGAGTTGATCACCGCGGCTGTACCCCCAAAATCTTTTTCTTTCAGATGACACCGAAGAACTGGTCATCCCAGGAGATGCAGCTGAGATGGCAGAATTCATAGAATACTCCATCAAGAACTCACTCTTGCAAATTCAATGCAATCTTCCGATTGTCAGCCTTCAACTTGGGTAAGTAGAGCCTTATTGTTATCATCTCAATCTGAGGATATTAATAGCGTAAAAATCTGTCGTACTTGATTCAATCAATCGTCGCGTAAGGCGCTTACGTCTGGAAAAATTATAAATGATTTTCGCTCATACGTAAAAAAATGTCTGAAATTTTAATAGATTTAACCGCTTTTAATTCAAGAACACTTTGTAAAATGTTAGCATCTGTTGACTTTTGTTATTGTATTGTACCAAAGTACCGAATTAGCCATTGAAATATTATTTAAATTTGTACTGCGAATATGACGCCACTTTTATGTTGTGTGATATAATATAATAAAGGTAATCTTATTGCATATTTCCCCTTTTGAGTTTGATGTAACCTGTTATTTTCAGTTCCAAGCACCTGTACGAGGTGCTGTATAACCGTGTCAACTCGGATCTTCTACTATGGGAGGGCTCTGCCCCGCGCCCAGCCCCGCGGCCTCCGGGCGCCCCCGGCTTGCAGGGCTCCAGCGGGGGCACCTTCGCCATGTGCAAGAGCGCCATCAACTACAGTGAGTGGATCAAACAATCTTGTGGATGTAGATAAAAAAGTGTTGAGTATTAGAATGTTTGGCCAAATGCCATCTCTGTCACTGCTTCATAACCTCATACATCTATCTATCGAGTGGTAGATAATATCATCGCCTTGGTGAAAGGCCACCGTTCAGAATCGAAAATTTGCTTGAAATGGCAATAGCCGTCTTTATTGACCAGATCTGAATAACCAGGTTCTTCCCAACCTTCCTCTTCCCCTACTTACTCCCTTCAGCCTCACAACATACTCTATTGATGATGCTATAGTCCCACTGGCTCCGGATGGTTGAGAGCAATTCAAACTATTGTGCAGTGTTCACATTGTTTTAATTTTTTTTTCAACATATCCTTGAATTTTTGGTCCCAATAAGGAGCCCCGAATTAAAATTGCATTCCACTGATGCTGGACACTGAAAAGCTGTCCGAAACATTGGCTTAAGTACAACAAGAGACAGTGCAGCATGGCTTATTATTCGAAAAATCAATCATCATACAATTGTTGTTTCGTTATGTTAGCGGTATTAAAAATTTAACAAATGTCATCTGCCATTGTTGCGATAAGAAGTCATAGATCCCTACACGAAGGAACAACGCATTTTTAATGTGTAAACTAACATAAATAAGTTTTTGGAATTTTCGGTCGATAAACACCAAGAGTTTGAGGATTCATTTATAAATTTGAGGAAACGAGCTCGATTATGGTTAGTTAATCACCGGTGTGTCGTCGTTACTGCTGTTCCATACTCTTTTTGTGATGTTTCAAAGCTCCATAGATCTAAATGGATGTCATTTTGGTGGACCTATGAATTCCAGAATTTTTAGAATTTTTAGTGGGACATACAAACATCTACAACACTTTTTAACACAAAGTTATCATTTGTTTAAAAATAAATATATTCTATTTCTAGACTCCGATTCAGAATCATCATCTTCTTCATCTGACAGCAACAACATCTACTACTCGGTGTATGACCAGAAAGCGAAGCATGAACGCAAGTCCAAATCTGCCGCCAAGGCACTGGACATGAAGGAGAGGGTGGGAAAAATTAACAATACTTGCTTCCATCTGCAGATTGGGAAAGGATTGGTCACTCTGTATACTCCTGTTAGAGTGAGTTTAGTAAATATATATTTTTTGATTTACAGTCAAACCGTCTTAACCTCTGAAATGCCAGATTCCCGCAAGTTACTGTAATTTCGTAATAACTTGCTTGTGTTTTACAAAATGACGTTTTTGTCAATAATGTTATCTTCTCAGATAATGTTGTTTTTTTTTCAAATTGTATGTTAATGGTATAAGTGGTTTTTCTGGACTAACTACTATGTTAAGCGGGAAATAAATACGTAATTTGTATGGGATTTTTTCGGGGTAGAAAAAAAGGGCTCTTAGGTGAGAAAACGGAAACATCTCAAGCGGGTTTGACTGTATTCATAATTTATCTTAAATAGAAGCCAATTGCTTTCACGCAATGTTTTCGAATTTCATTCTTTTCATAGCCTGTTCAACGATAGTAACACTAACTAAAAGTTCTATGTGACATCCCTGAGGAATGCTAGATGTAATCGCTTTTGTCTTCAATGTAAGCCTAAGCTTTCATGCAATGTTTTTGCATTTGGTTTTTTTCATAACCTGCTCCACGGTAACAACAAAAGTGGGGCTAACTGCTATCCCTGAGGAATGCCAGATACGGTAAAAATTCTTCAATGTAACCCAATTAATTATGTTTCAGGACTCCCAAAACTTGGTCTTGCCAGTTCAACAAGGGGAGGTTGCCCTGACCGTAGGGGGGGTATCCCTTTGCCATGTAGCTGGAGTGGGGGGCAACCCCAAGCGAGCCCTCATGTCCCTCCAGGCCGGCCATGCCTTGCTGCAGCATTGTGGTAAGTTTTCAGAATGTGCATGGTTCAATACATTCATTTTTCTTAAATGTTTTTGCAGACTTTAGTGACCCATACGGCGATAGAACGATTCGTGAACAGAAGACGGCTTAGCGTATTAATACTATTAGACAGATACTAACAGATGGCACTGATTGAAGGCAGCTCCTTTTGAGACTAACAATATTGAGTCGTCTGTCGAAGTGAATGCGCAAATATACATTTTTTGTGTACAATACAGTCAACATTTGAATATGACGTATGCATTAAATTTGGTATACTTAGTTCCTACTTTTGACACACTACTGTAGTGCGGCCGCGGGTGGTGATTCGTAGTTGGAGGTTTGCACGCATTGGTGAAAGTGTAGGTAGATTCTTTACAATAATTTGGTAAATTTGTATTACATATCTATATTTTTATGCAAGTAAAGTAGGGTAGACAGTGCTTATGTGCCTATGTGGAAGGCACTCCTCTGATTGTAACCTTCTTGAATTGTAATTTTAGTCTATGAAATATAGGGAAGCATCACAATGTAAGGGATTGATTTTGACACTAAATATGTTAGCAATACGAAACAAATATTAGATATTATAATTTTTAAGTAACAGTTAAGTTTAGAAAGCAAAGTTGTTAGTAAACTATTTGGATTAAATAAAATAACGATCAGTCAAGTAAATCAAATAGTTATACTAAATAATAACTAGTTGTGCTGTTAATGAGGAGCTACACATAAAATAATCATTTAAAAACTTATCCTCATGTGACTTGTCTTCTGGTTTTACAGTCAAACCCTGTTAAGAAGTTTTTCAAGGGACCAGCCGAAAAAAACTTCTTAAGCGGAAAAACATCTTAAGAGGGTTTTCAAATTTCTCAAAATTTTGGATTAAATTTGACATCTAAATCCAGGTTTTTATAACATTGCAATATGATGGATAAGTAGATAAAATAAATATATATGTTATTGTGAGAAGACAAAAATTACTTTACTCTAGTAGAATTTAAAATAATAATATATACCTACTTGGTTTCGGGTGTTTTACAGCAACTAGGAAATATTTCATCAAAACATTTTGTTCAGAAACTTTTTGTTTGCTTAGTTGAACTTAACTTTGTATTTTTTTTATTTATAGTTTTTGTGTTTAATTTGTAGAACTCCATTTTAATTTTTATATAATTCAATTGAATTAAATTTAATATTATTATTATTGAGTTCTGCTATTTTAAGTTTTATTTTAGTTTTTTAGTGACAGCTGTTTCGGCGTTTAAGGCCATTGTCAAACAGTTTGACAATGGCCTTAAACGCCGAAACAGCTGTCACTAAAAATAAAATAAAAACTTAAAATAATAAGAACTCAATAATAATATTAAATTTAATTCAATTGAATTATATAAAAATTAACTATGTATGTTCCAAAATACAAAAAAAAAACAAACTATAAAGTTACTTATACCAAATAATAAAGAAAAACAGCTCAATCTTTTATCCCTGCGGAAAGAATAAATACTAAGCGACTGCGAAACTCAAGGAAACCATTTGTTTGTTTTCATTGTAATAATAACAATGCCTGGGGGATGCACAAAAATAAAACACGGCAAAAAGGGTGGGAAAAGATGACAAAAAATAAAATGTGTCATCCAAATGCCAAGTATTATTTAATGTAAGAGTCTAAGGTTTAGTCATTTTTACAAAGTGTTACAAATTTACAAACAAGTCTAGTAAAAATACGATCCCATATTCTCAGGCAGGCCGGGTAAGCGTCGTTGCATAAAAGGTAGTATCTACAAAAATCTTATGTTGCGAATAAACAAACAAAAAAAACTAAACAATTATACGATTTTACTTTTAAACTCGTTTTAATCTAAGTCAAATTCAGTGTTTTCGCTGAAAAATTGCGTAAATTAAATCGCAGACGTTTCCCCCAACGGCCGAAAGATTCACCAAGTAATGGTTTTAGAGAATACATTTACCGCGAAAATTTAAATTACGCGGCGGGGTTACCGTCATGGACGATCTGGACATGCAGATTTACGGAGTAGTGATTCGAGTAATTATTCGATTACACGACGTTTTCTCGCGGAATTTGAAATTTCGCGGCATCGTTATCGCGCCGGACGGCCTCTCAGATGCAGATTTGAGAAATTATTATTCGGTTTTACGACATTTTCACTCGGAATTTGACATTTCGCGGCATCGTTATCGCGCCGGACGGCCTCTCGGATGCAGATTTGAGAAGTTATTATTCGGTTATACGACATTTTCTCACGGAATTTGATATTTCGCGGCATCGTTATCGCAACGGACGGTCTCTCAAATGCAGATTTGAGAAGTTATTATTCGGTTATACGACATTTTCTGACGGAATTTGATATTTCGCGGCATCGTTATCGCAACGGACGGCCTCTCAAATGCAGATTTGAGAAGTTATTATTCGGTTGTACGACATTTTCTGATGGAATTTGATATTTCGCGGCATCGTTATCGCAACGGACGGCCTCTCAAATGCAGATTTGAGAAGTTATTATTCGGTTATACGACATTTTCTCGCGGAATTTGAACTTTCACGGCATCATTATTGCCACGGGCGGCCTCTCAGATGCAGTTTACGAAGTAATTATTCAAGATTATACGACATTTTCACGCGGAATTTGATATTTCGCGGCTGCCAACAATTATTAAAAATAAATTTTTTATTTGATTTGAGTAGATGCCACCTTTTTCTTTTAAACAGTTAGTGTACCTAACTACCTAGCGCCCGTATTGGCGGCATTTTAGTAATAACTGTCTATCTTTGTCGCACTCATGGTGTCTTAGGTGATCTGAGTAGGTGTTCCGATTTTAGAATTAGCATTTCAAAACTTTAGAATACGACACAGCCTAGTTATGCGATAATGAACTCTAGAGTACGTTACTTTAGAGCCCATTATCTCATAACATTACTGTAATAGTCTAGTGTTCACTGCATTTGGTTAATCCCAGCCGATGGGTAATAACAATAGCTCAATTTTAGGGTTTTATTGGACCCATTATAACCGGCCGGGCGGCCGGCCGAAATATCAAAGAATACCGGCAATAAATCTTAGAATTTGTCCTGTAAATCCTTTTAAGAGGGTAATAATTTTGTTGGGGGAACATATTTTCGATCTTCTTATGCGGGAAATCTTCTTACACGGGAAACATATTAAACGGGAAAAAAATGCGTAATTTGTATGGGAATTTTTCGGGGATAATGAAACAGGCCTTCTTAGGCGGGAAAACATCTTAAACGGGAACTTCTTAAGCGGGTTTCACTGTATTTAGTTGTAATGTTCTGGCTTATAACATTCTATTCTTATATCCATTTAGGCCTCATACCCATGCCCCAGGAGAGGGCCCCCCTCCGCCAGCATGGCAGCCCCATGCCCAGCCACCTGAAACCCTGTGTGGGTCCCTCGGGGGCGGGGGCCCGGGTGAGGGACAGCCCTACAGGGCCCCACAGGGACCTGCTCAGTGTGGCACTGAGTATTCAACCTAGCAAGGACTATCCCAACTTCAAGGTGAGAGAACTTTTTAAATTTTATTGATAATTTTCTTTATTTAGGCTTTCCACAGTAGCAAGCAAACCAGTTGCTTAATAGAATCGCTACTGGATTCAAAATTATATAGAGATTTAAATATGCTTTTGAGATTTTGCATTAACTATGTGATTTTATTGAAAAACTGATGGACACATGATGATAGGTGATATTTAAATCTAAATATGTATATGTACCTCCAAAAGAAGTCAGTAAAGGGGAGATGTTATTTAATGATTTTTGATGATAGTAATAGTAGTTTTTTAACCGGTTATTAGCCGTGTGGAAGAATGTGTCGTGTTCCTAAGAAGGGGTCGCATTCAATTCCTCTGCTAGCCAAGTTCTCCGTCACTGCACAAGTGACATTTTTCCTCTATAATGATGGTAGTAGAAGTTTTTCAAATATTGTCAGGTTATTCGTAACCCGGGAATGTTTGTTTTTCTTTAAAAAATACATAACATAAAATAATAATAAATTATGAAACTTGCCCATTCCTGTGGAAGTTCAAAAAACATTATTCGTGGTAACAGTTTGATGAAATTACAATGCGTAGTGTAAGATCATAAAAAAACACACCATTGATAAAATTTCATCTATATATTTCCAAAACCATCAATTTATCATACACACCACTTATAGTTAGGATAATTGATTAATTGTAAACTCCTGCATCTTATCAATTTAATGTACCTCTGTACTATACCTGGTAATATGTATTGTTTTGTAGCAACAACTCTGACAGCAATTATGGCACTCATCTGCCTATTTCCGGTTTTCGTACGATGGGAAAAAAATATATCTTAAACATTGAAATGAATCTTCATATAAAACACATTTGCATTGACAAATTTAATAAGAAAATATTTACTTACTCTGAAACTCTTGCACATTCCAGACGATTCGAGTCACAGCCGGAATTTCCAATTGCACGCTACGCCACGTCATGATGGCCTCACGTCATAGTGCGCTTAGTCAGGTCATGGACATGTTTGATGTGCTGGACTATCCTGTGCCGGGGTATGAACCTAGTACCGTTATCACAGAAATGCATGTGCACCTTTGGGATTGCGCAGTTGACTACAGGTGAGATTATTTTTTATGTTTTCAATTTTCAAAAAAAACTATTTGGAATCACATAAATAAATAAAATGACTTCTTTAGGGTAATCCTTTTTAACCTTTGTATTTAAGATGTGATTATTTTAGACTGTAGTTACATCATAATACTTTATATATTTAATTTTTTTATATACTTGCCTCTGCCGTTGTAATCCTCTCTCTTTCACACAAACTTAAATGCATCATAATAATAAATGGATTACTTTTATAGCGCCGTTTTTGTGGGAAAATCACCTCAATCATAACAAGACGTTATGCCTCATATAATATCAGGGGCCATAGTTTTACACCTTTAATTGATTTTCAACATTGATAACATCTACATAATTTTATTTCTAGGCCACTGCACCTCCCGCTGCGAACGGTAGTCACTCTCGGCAGCTTTAGCGTTTCCTCCAACGTTGTGGCCCAGAGCAACGCCTCCAACCTCAGGTTCATAGCGGAAGAGTGCGCCCTGTTCATAGCGGAGGGCTTCAACGACGCTCCGGTAGACCTGAAGAAGGAGTATGTGGGAGTTATCGATCTGGGACTGTTTGAACTGTCACTGAGGCTTAATGATATGGTAACTTCATTTATTTCACTTCAGGTGGATTTACATTACTAATTTTGTTTATTTAATGCCCAGAAGACTTTTACATATAGTATATCTTATTACATGAGAAACAATGATTTTGAACGTGAGAAAAATCAACATGTTTTGTTGTTGGGTCTATGTCGTCTTTGGGATGCTGTATGGGAGGTATTGTTAACTCATTCCGGGCTAGCGTCTCAACATAGTAGACGACAAAATACAAGCCCTGTGCGCTAGCGTCTCAACGTTTGAGACGGCACCGTACCACCAAATGTCAACCGTCATATGTTTGTTAATATAGCATTGACACTTCTGAAATAATTTTATTACTCTACTCAAATTTGTCTTCTACCGGCACCTATCAAAATTTCTTAGAATTATTTTGCTTAATTATTTAAAAAATATTTTTAAACGGGTCGATCCTAAATCTTGCAATCGAGATTCTCTGTGACGTAATTCTGTCATCGGTCACAGGATGGCGCTAGTCTCGTTTCCCTGTCGAAACAAAGGACAATGCGTAGATCGAATTTTACGTGCGCCGTGTTCGCATTTCGTGAATTTTAAATAATTAAAATACTTAATTAAAGTGATTAAATCTTTATTACGTGCGTATTTAATGTGTGTGTGTAGTAAACTAATATTTAGATTAGGTTAATATTCTAATTTAACTTTTTTTGTGTAAAATTCCATACGCAGTGATATTAAATTCAATTTAAAATTTCTTGTTTTCGCATACATAACAGTTTTTATAAAGTTTTTTTGATTTTTTCCGTTGCTGGTATTGGTTTGGCATATGTTTAGCTAGCATTTTGGCAGATAAACGCAATGGCCAGTCTTGTGATGTACGGCGGACCAACTTCAGGGCGCGATGTAATACGATATTTTTCTAATAATTGTCTTATCACACATAATTGGTAATCAGGAAATCTAAAATTTTTTGAACTTATATTATTGTGCATTATATACGAATTTAGTAGATATAAATCAATCAAATGGAAGGAAAGTTTTTTATACCATTTAACAGATTTTCTTAGGGAATTTATGCTGGTTATCATCATATCTACTTTATCAACTAAATCCATGTTTTTGTTGTAGTCTTGGATACATGTTGGTTTCAAAATCGCTTCACCGGTTCTAAAATTATTTTTTCCTGTCGGAAAAACTGCATCATCGTGAAGTGTGGTTAATATGTGAATTTCTCGTTTATCGTGCCATTTTAATGCCATCAGTGAACCAGAACACTGCGAGGTAATCTCCCCTCTCTTCAATTTTTTAAATTTTGGCATATTTTTGCGATTTTTGCGTACTGTTCCACATGCGTTGGTTCGGTGATCGTGCAGGAATTTAAACAATATTGGACTAGTGTACCAATTGTCCACATATAAATTGTGACCTTTCCCTAGGTAGTCTTTTAACAAAGTGGTGACAACCGCACCTGAAGCCCCGAGACATTAGTCGTCAGTTACGTCCGTACCATCACCACAATAAATAATAATATCTAAAATAAAACCAGTCTGCTTGGCGTCGCACAAAACAAACATTTTAATTTTAAACCTATGGCGTTTGAATGGAATGTACTGCTTAAACATAAGACGTCCTTTAAAGTCTATAATGCTCGCGTCAATACATAATTTTTCGTATGGCACCATTGTTTCCTTAAACATTTTACGAGTGTGATTAACCAGGAGTTTAATTTTGTGCAATTTATCACCAACAATTTGAGTATGAGGGTCTGAAAGATGCAGCATACTGAGCAATATCTGATATCGATTTCTAGACATCGTCTTGCCAAAAATATTGCTTGGGAGAAGGGGATCTTTTGACCAGTGCTCTTCGATTGTATGATGTTTATTTCTGGTCATCAACAATTTTTTGGAACCATTAACTTAACTATGGTAAGAACCACGTGACATACACACACATGACTTTATAATGGCGGGAGATTTGAGCGACTGGCCCAAGAAAACTTTAGCCCTTTTTTTGGATGCGGCTTTGTGTAGTGTAAACAATATAAATTATCAACTTTTATGAAAGATGTCGCTAAAAAGGAGTTTATATTACAGTCAAACCCGCTTAAGAAGTTCCCGTTTAAGATGTTTTCCCGCCTAAGAAGGCCTGTTTCATTATCCCCGAAAAATTCCCATACAAATTACGCATTTTTTTCCCGTTTAATATGTTTCCCGTGTAAGAAGATTTCCCGCATAAGAAGATCGAAAATATGTTCCCCCAACAAAATTATTACCCTCTTAAAAGGATTTACAGGACAAATTCTAAGATTTATTGCCGGTATTCTTTGATATTTCGGCCGGCCGGCTGGTTATAGTGGGTCCAATAAAACCCTAAAATTGAGCTATTGTTATTACCCATCGGCTGGGATTAACCAAATGCAGTGAACACTAGACTATTACAGTAATGTTACGAGATAATGGGCTCTAAAGTAACGTACTCTAGAGTTCATTATCGCATAACTAGGCTGTGTCGTATTCTAAAGTTTTGAAATGCTAATTCTAAAATCGGAACACCTACTCAGATCACCTAAGACACCATGAGTGCGACAAAGATAGACAGTTATTACTAAAATGCCGCCAATACGGGCGCTAGGTAGCTTCTAGGTAGTTAGGTACACTAACTGTTTAAAAGAAAAAGGTGGCATCTACTCAAATCAAATACAAAATTTATTTTTAATAATTAAATTGGCAGCCGCGAAATATCAAATTCCGCGTGAAAATGTCGTATAATCTTGAATAATTACTTCGTAAACTGCATCTGAGAGGCCGCCCGTGGCAATAATGATGCCGTGAAAGTTCAAATTCCGCGGGAAAATGTCGTATAACCGAATAATACCTTCTCAAATCTGCATTTGAGAGGCCGTCCGTTGCGATAACGATGCCGCGAAATATCAAATTCCATCAGAAAATGTCGTACAACCGAATAATAACTTCTCAAATCTGCATCCGAGAGGCCGTCCGGCGCGATAACGATGCCGCGAAATGTCAAATTCCGAGTGAAAATGTCGTATAACCGAATAATAACTTATCAAATCTGCATCTGAGAGGCCGTCCGGCGCGATAACGATGCCGCGAAATTTCAAATTCCGCGAGAAAACGTCGTGTAATCGAATAATTACTCGAATCAATACTCCGTAAATCTGCATGTCCAGATCGTCCATGAAGGTCACCCCGCCGCGTAATTTAAATTTTCGCGGTAAATGTATTCTCTAAAACCATTACTTGGTGAATCTTTCGGCCGTTGGGGGAAACGTCTGCGATTTAATTTACGCAATTTTTCAGCGAAAACACTGAATTTGACTTAGATTAAAACGAGTTTAAAAAGTAAAATCGTATAATTGTTTAGTTTTTTGTTTGTTTATTCGCAACATAAGATTTTTTGTAGATACTACCTTTTATGCAACGACGCTTACCCGGCCTGCCTGAGAATATGGAATCGTATTTTTACTAGACTTGTTTGTAAATTTGTAACACTTTGTAAAAATGACTAAACCTTAGACTCTTACATTAAATAATACTTGGCATTTGGATGACACATTTTATTTTTGTCATCTTTTCCCACCCTTTTTGCCGTGTTTTTATTTTTGTGCATCCCCAGGCATTGTTATTATTACAATGAAAACAAACAAATGGTTTCCTTGAGTTTCGCAGTCGCTTAGTATTATTCTTTCCGCAGGGATAAAAAGATTGAGCTGTTTTTCTTTATTATTTGGTATAAGTAACTTTATAGTTTAGTTTTTTTTTGTATTTTGGAACAAACATAGTTAAGTTCAACTAAGCAAACAAAAAGTTTCTGAACAAAATGTTTTGATGAAATATTTTCTAGTTGCTGTAAAACACCCGAAACCAAGTAGGTATATATTATTATTTTAAATTCTACTAGAGTGAAGTAATTTTTGTCTTCTCATAATAACATATATATTTATTTTATCTACTTATCCATCATATTGCAATGTTATAAAAACCTGGATTTAGATGTCAAATTTAATCCAAAATTTTGAGAAATTTGAAAACCCTCTTAAGATGTTTTCCCGCTTAAGAAGTTTTTTTCGGCTGGTCCCTTGAAAAACTTCTTAACAGGGTTTGACTGTATTTTATGAAATAATATTTAGCCCCATCTACGGCTTGAACTTAGAAATATCATCGAAGAAACATTGACATTCGCCTTTTACACCGTACAATGTAAATGGCAGTTGAGGCACGGAATCACCGTACACCGATGCATGCTAATGGCAGCCATAGAGTTAAGAATGAATTAAAAAAGAAAAACATTAAATAAGTTGGTATATATTGAACTTTAGTGAACCACCCTGTAGATTATCACTTGAGTGGCGGACCATTTCAAATTCTTATAAATCATGTTCAATGTATCTTGGTGTCGGACTAATATCACGTAAATACGAAATTTGAGAGTGATCGTACTGTGTTATGTGATGAGTGATGAAGGTTTTATGGTTTTCGTAATTCGAATATAAGTGGACTATAATATTTGACAATCGGCGCAGTGTTCGGAGATTGCAGACACTATGATGAGGCACACACATACCCGTAAGTCCGTTCATACAAATGGTTCGTTTTTATCGATGGATGTTTATTCTCGTAATATTTATCATATTCTGTTTATGTTTGAAGCTTAATAAGATGATAAGACATAGCCCGATATCTAAGGAACATGCCGTAATATATTTTTGTTATCTTAATGCGATTTTCACTGCGTTAAAACGAATTTTATGTGGTCATTTATTTGCGAACAAAAACCGCCGCGCACTGGTGTTGTTATACCAGTACATATCAACGCCCTGAAAAGGTTAAGGAAATGATGAAGTAAACCTGGGTCTTGAAGAGACTTTATATTTATTGGAGGGAGGTAACACAAAAACCAACAAATCATTCCACAGCTGAACTGTTGAGTACACGAGTTGCTAAAACGACCTATTCTCATGCAACAAATGTTAGGAACGTGTTTGGCATGTTTCCTGACTGCACAGGTGTTAAAGGAATCAATGATACTGGTTCTTTGGAGCATATGCCATTGAATTCCCGGTAGTATAAACACAGAATTCCCACCTGACGTCAATGCTCCAAAGATTGCATCCATCTGTTAAAATAAAATAATTTATTAAATGGAAGGTTGGAGTTCAATTTCCCCACCGAGCAACTGCCAAGTCTGGGTGTTGTGATGTTGTGTGCTGAATTTGATAGACTTTATTTACAGAAATTTATTTAACATTGATCATCATCATCGGCACATCAGAAATGCCTCCACTCCTGCCAGTCATATTATAAAGAAGTTTCTTTGGTGGTCATCCATCTTTCATTCTTGTTACATGTTCGACCCAGTGGAATCATCCCAGTTTTATGAATATTTTTATCAATGGTTCATCAATCAATTAGTAAAGGAAGGAAAATTGAAAGAATTCCTAATTCATGAATGATATTCTTGCAGGACATAGCGACGGCCCCACGGGTGGACCTCCGCGCCTCCAATAATGTGGTGCACGTGCGGACCTGCTCTGACTCCTTCTCGGCCCTGTGCCGCCTCATCGACTACCTGGCCGGGGATGGAGACCTGACTCCCTTGCTGGATCCCCAGGGGGAACCTGACCGGGACAACAGCCTGGAGGAAGACCTCATTGGTAGGGAACATTCTAATTAACCTTTACCCTTTCCGTTGCCAAGTTCGATAACCTCCTTTTGATACTAAGATGACACGCCAGCGTTACCATCTAAATTATCTTCATACATAATAGATTAATAATTATATGCATTTAAACCTGAAATAAATATTTAAAATTCATTAATCTGTAAAATATTTAGCCTCCTTTAAATTATGTATGTATATCATTTCTCTTAGCCATTCTTTGAATTTTTTTTAAGTGAATGTGCAAAAATTATTATTTTACGTAATTATTTCATTGCATATTATAAAATTTATAATTTTTTAAATACATAGTTCTAAAAATATGTTTTTGAGAAGTTGCTAAAATTTAGGCCTAGTAGTATGTAAGTTTCTGGATATATTAAAGATAAAAAAATACCTAGCTAACGTGTGTTGCCATCTTAAAACATTTCGTACAATAATTATTTTTGTAGGTGTTTCGGATCGTCCGGAAGAGATTCGGGACTTGTCCAAGAGTCAAGTACAACAAGTCAATGAAATGATGGCCGAAGCTATGAAAGAGAGTGTCAGCTCTAATGGTAAGAACCATTAATTTACCTCTTATTAGTAACTTTTTTTTCTTCTTTTTACAATGATAATATTTCTGTACATATTTAGTTGAATAACTTTGTAATTGAACATTAGTACAAAAAAACTGCAACATTTAGGAGTCACTTCATAATTTAAGCTCTCCATCATAATATTCTCTGTGATGAAAAAATTGCCATTAACTCACTGTAAAGGAGTAGCCAACTACTCTACGAATAATATGTTAACATTACAAAAAGACGTACATTATCAGATTTATTGTTCCTACATAACCTGCTAAATATTAAAATTAGACAGTCCTGAAACGAAGCGTACTACACTACGCTTCTTGGTGTAGAAACCAACAACACAAATGCAGCTAAGAATTCACCAATTACTTGCGCGATCATAACATATACCCATTGTGAAAAATTACTCCTAACCTACAAATGCAAATATTCAAATTTATGTTTTATTTTTTTGTAGCCTCAAACCAAGAAAAAAATCAATCCACTGACCACGAGGGCGTTGAGATCTTCTTCTTCCCAGATGAATCCAAATCTGTCAAACCTGTCTCCACCACTTCTTCCTCAACCGACTTGACCGGCGCCAACTTTGCTGATTGCGAACCAACCTCGGGGGAGTATCTCAGCGATGAGGCTGCTAATAGTCTGCGCTTCGGGGGGGCTGACGAGGAAGGGGGGCCTATCGCGCTGGTGGCGCGGGAGTTGGGGGATTATAGCGTGGAGGAGGAGAAAAGAAAGTTGGAGGCGTCAGCTGCCAAAAAGTCTCAGGTATAGTGAAACTCTATTATACATATGCGTTACACTTCCATTACTTATTTTATTTTAAACTGCTTTAAAATTTTAATTTTTGTAATGTTTTTTAAGTAATGAATAATTGAGTTAAATGAAGTTCACCAGGGTTTACATTGGGTGTTTGGCAATGTGTCCTGTGTCCATAGTATTACCCGGGTATCTGCGCCTTCTTCTCATAAAAGTAGGACATTGCTACCATTTTTAAATATATTTACAAACATACTTATTTTTTTGTATCTTCACAGGGACGTAAGAGTTCTGGGGAGAACACCGATGATGAATTTTGTATCCTCGGTGAGGAAATTATCCCCGGCGCCAGCATAGAGCCAGAGGTGAACTGGCTCACCAAGGATCCGCCCTACATCATGGATAACCACTTCAGTGTGCCCATAGGCAAGACAGACTTGCTTAAGCCTCCCAAAAACTTCCCCATGGCTGTTTTGAGGTAATATGATCATTTCATTTATTTATAGTTTTTGTGTTTAATTTGTAGAACTCCATTTTAATTTTTTATATAATTCAATTGAATTAAATTTAATATTATTATTATTGAGTTCTGCTATTTAAGTTTTTATTTTTAATTTTTGTTTTTAGTGACAGCTGTTTCGGCGTTTAAGGCCATTGTCAAACTGTCTTCGGCGTTTAAGGCCATTGTCAAACTGTCAGTTTGACAGTGGCCTTAAACGCCGAAACAGCTGTGACTAAATACAAAAATTAAACCTTAAAATAGCAGAACTCAATAATAATAATATTAAATTTAATTCAATTGAATTATATAAAAAAAAAAAAAAATGATCATTTCACTTATATACTCCATTTTAGTCAATCTTGCCTTCAATAACTTTTTACCCCTGGATGTTAATTAATTGAAATTTTTGATCTCGCAACATTGCATTTGTAATGTAATCAGATTTTCATCACATTATGTTTTTTGTGTATTGCATTTTGTAGTTTGGAAATTTGGAGAAACCTTTTGGAGGATTTGGCTACACAGCAAATCTGTACGTACCAGCGTTAAAATTGTATGAAGTAGCAAAAACTCTTGAACAATGACCTCTGGCGTTATGAAATTTGCACACTTTTTCTGCCTGGAATATGTATTCTATGTCAATGCAAATATTTTCAGCTCGCAATTTAATGAGCTATGAAACATGGAAATATGTATTCACCTTCAAAAAATGAAACAAGAAACCTTATATTGTTTTATTCAATTAGAAAAAAAAGTGTTGAAACTCTTGGGTGAAGCAGAGTAGAAAAGTATGTAGATGAAAATTAAAAATTAACTTCGTCAAAACTCTAATCTGTGTTTTGTAGGAAGACACTCCTGCCTGAACTGCCGGAACCCGACGCATTTGTTCACTCGGTTGAAAATTAGTAACCTTCCCATCTTGATAACTGACCTTCAGGTACACTTTACGCGAGATGACAGTAGTGTGGCACATGTACGGGGGCCACGACCTGGCTCCCCCGCGAGACAAGGACACCAAGGAGGGCCCCCGTGGAGGCTCCCTAGGCCCTGCTAGGAAGACAGTCACCATCGCTGATGATACCCCACACTCACCCACATTTGCGCACAGGTAATAAAATCATTTTTAATTTAACATACATACATTATCGGTAAACGATGAGAGTCTTGGCCGCCTTCGGAAAACGCCTCCACTCCTGCCACTGGTCCTCTGCTGTTATCCTCCAGTTCCTTATGCTTAATAATGCGGTGTTTGTCTCGACACCATTCAGCCAC
Organism: Drusus annulatus; assembly: GCA_022651775.1. Classification (NCBI taxonomy): domain Eukaryota; kingdom Metazoa; phylum Arthropoda; class Insecta; order Trichoptera; family Limnephilidae; genus Drusus; species Drusus annulatus. Next base: position 449,709 of record JAGWCC010000031.1, on the reverse strand, counting down.
CTAAGCATAGACCTTCAAACACTCCTTTGTCTTGCAGGTTTATTCAATAGAAGCCTTTTCGGTGGTCGGTTTTCTTCCATTCTTTCTACAAGTCTTCCGTGAAATGAAGCCGTCCCAGTTTATAAAACTAGGACGATAAACTTTATCTGTTACAAGAAACAGTTTAGTGTTATTTTAATACGTTAAGCAATCAGTCACCTAAATACTATTCAGATACCAAAAATAATATTGAATTATTGGTCATTAGACATTGGATTGCATTCATTTCCATTCCATTCAGTTTCATATTCTTAAAAAATGCTAAGTATGCTCCCCCCAGGAAAAAAAACGCTGGAGATGCGAAAACTCACCAAATTTTAGCTGCATACCAAAAAACTCTTAGTTGCGTTTTGCACCCTGCACCTTAAGGAAATAAAAAATGCGATAAGTTTACATAAATGAACATGCATATTTTTTTACCCTTTTCTGTTTTTATCGTGTATTTTAGAATATTTAGTGCATATTTTGCCATTTTTAGTGCATATTTGCTTGCGTTAAATGTTCCAAAATAAGTAAACATAACTTCTGTCTGCAGTTTCATAATATGGGATGATCAAGCTAACATGCACATTGCCAAAATATTTCTTTGGGTATTCAGAAACCTATATAATTGATACCCCAATTTTGGTATTATTTTCGATAGAAAAATAGTGAAGTTTGATTATAAAGCTAACGGTCACATTCCTAAAGTTTATTTTTGGCAGCAAAAGGCAAATATTTGAAGATTAAATCAGTATTAATTTTGTTGTCAAGAATAATTTAATATTACACATATAATTTATATTTTTAGAGGAGAGCGTGACCCCTATAACGTGCTGCCGCAGTCTCCGCTGCGCGGGGGGCCCTGGGGTTCTGTGTCCTACAATAAGACCAGTGACTCAGTCTCCCACGGCGGGGGGGCTCAGGCCCCAAGCGGGGGTCCCTGGACCCTACGGGGAGGCAAGGGCAGGCGACACGATGTGCTGATGGAACTACAACTGAATAAGGTAAAGGAAATTTCCTACATTCACCCTTCTTTTAATGTCTTTATCAGCCTTTCTATCTCTCTTGGACATACTTCACTCATTCACTTGCTCCAAGTATTCATCGTTCACAACTATATTACACAGTGTTTTCATAGTATCTCTTTCAAATAGCATGACTTTGGACTTGCTTACATTCATCATTAAATCATTCTGCATACATACTTTGTTCACCCCAGACACGAGAGACTGTAGATCTTCCATACTGTTTGAAATAAGCAGCGCATCATCAGCATACAACAGGCAACAGACTTACAGATTGTTGGCCCAGAGTCAATAGTTTGAGGCAGAAAGATGGACCTGGCTATTCAAATCTAGTCACTAAACATAGCCACAGGTATTTCAAGGAACCTTTTCGATTCTTGACACATTGTTTGCGGGCGGTTTTTCCATCAATCCACTTTTAATTCACAGAATTTATAATTTTACTTCACAGAATAACCAAGATAACGCGTTTCTCGTAACCCACCTCTGATCTGTCTAGTGGATTTTGGCATCTTCCGCACTCTACCAATAGTATGCAAATATAAAAACGCTTTTAAGCGTTTCCCGCAAACAATGTGTTGACATGTTGTTTGCGGGAGACGAGTAAACAACTATTAACATAAACAACTATTTTTTTAAAGTGAAATTGCGCTATACGTTAATAAATCCTTGAGAGTAGAAGGTTTAAACATGAACTGATTTATATGTGGGTTGAAATTGGATTGGATTTATTACCGTATAGCGCAATTTCACTTTTTCTTATTTCTTTTAATTTCAGGTTCAGTTTCTCCACGAGACCTACCCAGCCGGGGGCAGTACAGCGTCACGCCAGGTGCTGGTGGTGTCCTCGGTGGAGATCAGGGACCGCCTGGCCTCCAGTCAGATCAACAAGTTCCTGTACCAGTACACCTCGGAGCAGCGGCCCAAGAGGAAGCATGCTAATATGGTAACTTTAATGGGCATCTTCATAAAGGCATACTGTTGATAACTCTGTTGTAACCTCTCCCTCTTTTTTAAACAGAAAGAGAGGTTACATTGAATGGAAAATACAAATATACATAGTGTGATTTGTACTACCACATTATTTATCATTTACTCACAATTTGTTTGTTTTATTTAGGTGGTGGTGAAAGCAGTACACCTGCGTCCCGAGGGCAGGGCTGCCGCCCCTGAGTGCTGCCTGAAAGTGTCCCTGCTACCGCTGCGCTTCAACATCGACCAGGATGCTCTGCTCTTTCTCATTTCCTTCTTCACACAGCTGGCAGAGGCTGATATCCCTAGAGGTAAAAATATTTTTATGCAGATTTTATTTTACACCCTTGGAGGCAGTAGACAGAAACAACTCAAAGGAAATCTTAGTTTTCGGTAATGGCTATCAATGTGTTAATAATTGTAAATTATGGAATGGGGTTAAAAATATGACATTTAGGTTAAACCCCTGATTTTATCTATACCCCAAGTGAAACAACACAACCTTAGTCTCAAAACACCGATCTATCAGGGCATCTTGACAGTATTAAATGCTTTTATCTCCCATACTTTAATGTAAAAATCACATAAAAGACAATGACACGATAATCAATATTATGAATCAAAGAGTTTGAAGGGTTACTTGTCTTTCCTTTAGATGTTCTTACTTTTGACGATATCCGTACTTCAACTTAACTATTTACTGTTTACATTCCATATTGCAATAGCTCCATTAATTCCATTAGCGTTATCATGGTCAAACCAGTGACACATTCTATCCACGATATTTCCAGACTCGTCTCTCAGTTCAGCCCAGTCGGGGTCCAGCCAGTCCCTCCACAGCATCGGAGGGGGTTCCCCACGCCACCCGCCCGCACCCCCTGTCATGGGACTGGGCCCCCGCGAGCCAGACCTGATGGTCAGCAGCGACTGCCAGAGTGAGGACTCTATCTCTATAAGGGATGACGGTGAGTTATGCTATGAGGTTTGTTTTTTACTCTCGTTTGGTTTTAATTTAAGGATTCAAAATCAACATTATGGCATCTTATATTTTAAAAGCTCTCTTTTAGGTCAGGACTTACTGTGAGGAAGAGGATTGGAGGGGAATAGTTATGGACCGAGACCAGTGAAGAACATTTGTGTTGGTCAAATCTCACCCTGAAATGACGTTGCAAGCCGAAAATAGTTTCTTATTATTATAGGACTAGACTATTGTCTTTTAGTAGTTTTGAAAATAGTTGTATTGACCTACAAACTGCACACTGAAAAAACGGTTAAATTTCATGTAGTCAAATTTTACTGTTGGATATAGATTTAGATTTCACACTTTCTTCATGTTATCAACTGACATCAATATGATATATAATGTACCTACAATTTCCAGACGAGAACAGCATCAACCCCATGCTCAGGTCCTACGAGGCGGAGAGGCTGGTATCGGAGAACCTCATCCTGCTGGAAGAGGACTGGAAGGGTGGTGCAGGACGGGTCGGTAGCGTTAGCTCCCGGGGGCGCAGGAGCTCCAGCATCACTCCGAGAGGGACCCCTGAACCTTCCGACGACTCCCCTATTTACTTCAGGTACATGCAGAAATATTTTTGTTTCTTAAGTAACTTGAGGTGTACAGAAATAATTACTATATTTTTTTTAAATAAGTGTAAGTATGAATCCTAAGATTAATATTTCACTAAGCATAACTTGTTTCCGAAAGGGAGTAAGTCCGTTCTCTGCTCTGAGTATCGAGCTCAGCCTCTCCGACTGCTAGACGAACTTGAACCTTGAACCTGACACTGTCGCCTTTGTTTCTGTATTCCTCACTTGCATCAGGCCATAAGCATGTTCGAAAAGCAATCGATTGCTCATGTCTGAAGAGAGTATTCATGCAACATTGTCTTTTTCCAGGAACGTGGTGTTTAGCCCCGAGGTGCCCATCCGCCTGGACTATCAGGGCAAGCGGGTGGACCTCACCCACGGCCCGCTGGCCGGCCTGCTCATGGGCCTGGCACAGCTCAACTGCTCGGAACTGAGTCTCAAGAGGCTCTCCTACAGGTACAGATATCCTAGTTATTAGGGAAATACTGCCCCAAGGTGCCCATCCGCCTGGACTATTAGGGCAAACAGAAAACAACTCAACTGCCCGGAGCTGAGGCTCAAGAGGCTCTTCCACAGGTACAGACATCGTAGTTATTAAAGAAAAACAACCTCGAGGTGACTAGTCCAGCCCATATAACGACTTCCGTGGCCGAGTGGTTCAGATTGCAGATGCCGGGTAGCAACATGCGAGCTCTGGATCCTTAACCAAGGATCGCGACTGTCAAGATATTATTTAGAAATTATATCCAACAGTCCAGAGGCACATTTCTATAGCATTGTAAGTCTTGCATAATACTTGGCCAATTCATACAGCACCATTTTGATGAAATATCACATCAAGAGTGAATATGTCTAATTGTAAATCTTAATTCCAATTATTTTTTCCAGGCACGGCCTACTAGGTCTGGACCGCCTGATTCGCTGGGCCCTGCAGGAGTGGCTGGGAGATATCAAGAGACATCAGCTGCCCGGTCTGCTGGGAGGAGTGGGGCCAATGTATTCACTACTACAACTTTGTATGTTACCTAAATTAACATTTTTTGGCATTTTTATCCCTATTACTCGGATCTTAAAAACACACATTTCTAGATTACAAATAACTTGACAATATTTGAAATCCCCCTACTACCATAATTATAGTGGGAAAATGTTGCTTGAGTAATGAAGGAGGACTTTTATAGCAGAGGATTGAATCCGCAACACCATGGGACCGACGCTTTAGAACATTCAGCCACTAACCTGTCTTTTTGATTTATATACTTGATTGATAAATAATTATCTTACTTGAAATGTAAGATAATTATTTCTTCACTGAGATTTCCCGTGTTAAAGAACACACTTTACATTAGTAAATATAAGGTTACAAGATTCAATGTATATGAGGCAGGTTAAGAGATGGGCTTTTTGTTGCAAGGGATTTGTTACTGCGGGTCTTGAGAAGACCTAGATTAAATGAGAAGACAGAAAACCAGAAATACCAAGGTGATAAAAGATTTTCTATTTTGAACGGTTGGTAGGTGAATGGACAAACGCGTTGGATTCCCATCCAGGCGTCGTGGGTTCAATTCCTCTGCTAGCTAAGTCCTCCATCGTTGTGCAAGAATCATTTTCCGCTTATTATGATGGTAGTAGGAGGAATTGAAATATTGTTAGATTCTTCGTAACCCAGGAATGTTTATCTTTCTTAAAAAAAAAAGAAAGAAAATTATTGTTTGCTTTCCATTCAGTCCAGGGTATCCGGGACCTTTTCTGGTTGCCGATTGAGCAGTACCAGAGGGACGGGCGACTGGTGCGCGGACTGCAGAGGGGGGCTTCCTCCTTCACCACCTCCACTGCCATGGCTGCCCTGGACATCACCGCCAGGATAATACACCTCATACAGGTAACACACACATATATACTCCTTATACCACCTCGCCTGTCATATCGACAACTACGTTGATTTGAATCGATATGGCAAACTCAGGTAAAGTTAGTTAGTAAATATTAATATTTCTAGTACTGCCGATGCTGCTTAATAAATCCATATTTTTGTCAATATCAGAGAAGAAATCGCCCTATGATGGGAGCTAACACATTATATCATTGGCATAAACAGTTGTTTGTCGTTTAGAAACGTCAAAGTCAAAATATTTCATTTTTCAAAAATGATTTTATGAATTATTTTAGACATTTGCTGTTGTGTTTTTGATCAATTGCTAAGATAATCCTGAATAACTGTTGGAACTCTGTTTCCTAAAGTTGTCTGCGTTCATTTAAAATAAGTCAATAATTTTGAATTCCGGGTAAAATTTGTAAAAATTATGTTTGTCAATATACAGTAAATGAAAAAAAATTTAAAATTTTCGGACAAGTTTTTTTACAACATAAAACGTTTTACAACAAAATCAGCATCCTCTGTAAGAAGTATTGAAAGTTCGGCAGCGAATCAAAAACGAAAATTAGTGTCAAAAACCTACCTGAAAATCTACATTTTTTCCGAAAGTTATGAATTTTATGACTTTGTTCGCAGATTACGCGTTAATCCTGGTTAGAAAGTACAAACTATCTTTTGCCTGTAAGTAACTACAAACATAACGACCAAATATGGAATGAGTGAGCTAGCATCTTTAAGGTTGAGTTTTCTTTGGCATTTGTACTACTATTTATGTATTTCTCAACCTTAATATCATGAGCGAGTTAAAAATTTGCATTTCATTATCAAATGCATTATGTGTCTCCAAATGAAAATAATTAACTACAATATCTAGAAAATAGATCTCAAAAATTCTAAAATGTTTCATGTTTATTTATTATTGTTTGAATGACTTTTTATACTATCCAAAGTGTAAAAACATAGTTTAAAACAGATTTAAAGTAGTTTAAATATTACAAAATTTTAGATTGCCTATTTAAACATGCGAACGCTAGCGATGCGACGAATACATCTAGTACCACCCATTTACGCGCAAAGCGTAGTGTATTTGATAGTAGTAAAGGGCTATTTCCAAACTGAATTTTTTTGACAAACACGCTATAATATGGAGTACGGCATTGAAAGTTTGTTTCGGAGTTATACATCTATTTTGCCGATAATAAGGGATCAAGATGCAATTTAAAATATTTGAGAATCTGTCATCGGGGTCTTTTCTGTGATTTACTTAACCTTTGGAATGCCAGATTCCCGCAAGGTACAACTTCCGTCGTACCTTGCTGACTGTAATTTCGTAATAACTCACTTGTGTTTTACAAAATGATGTTTTTGACAATTATGCTTCTCAGATAATGTGTCTATGTATTTTTTTTTCAAATTTTATGTTAATGTTTAGTGATTTTCTGGAATAGCTACTTCTATTCGGAGAATTGTTTTTTTCTCCCTTATGTCACTAAAAAATGTTTGATTTAAAAATGTGAAGATTTTTTTGTCGTTTTCGTGTGGCTGAATACATTTCCTTCCAAATAAAAATAAAATTGCCTGAGGTTTTCCTGTAAATACAAATAGTAATGTTACTAGCATGCTTTAAATATTTATTACTCGACTTGTACCGAACTTAACGCAATGCAAAATATCTTTATGGATAGATTATTTTGTTGAAAAGTGATTATGGTTCATTTAAATATGCAAACAAAAGGTTTTAGTGGATAAAACTCCTTAATAGATAACGATGAATGCCCGGGTCTTATATGACCCTCCGGCACACTAAAGGTTAACTGAATAATATTCCATTCATAAATAGAACACATATACTTTGTTTTTAACCACTTTTTTTTTTTTTTTTTTTATTTATTTTTTTTTTTTTATTTTTTTTTTTTTTTTTTTTATATTCCATTCATTTATTATTATTCATTATTTTTTACGGTCCCTTTAAAAGCCTAATAAGAGAGTTTCACTGTAACAACTTTACCTAGGAAGTCGAAGGTCACGCTATACTTGTTTTGTAGAGGTTCAACTCTTTACAGGCTATTGCATGGTAATTTACAGGCTATTGCATGGTATCCAAGTCCTCCTTCACCTAACAATCTCTTGTCCGCTCTTTCCATCGTCCAATTATTATTTTTGTTATTTCTAGGCCACAGCAGAAACGGCATATGACATGGTGTCTCCGCACCCGGGACTTCGTGCCGTGAGACGCAGGCGCCGAGAGCGACCCCGCCAGCCTCAGGACATTCGCGAGGGGGTCACCAACGCTTACCATATCGTCAAGGAGGTTGATATATTTACGTCTATTCAATGCTCTGCATTATACGTCATTTTTTGTTAACATAATCCCATTTGCTTGTTCCTTTAACCTGGACATCGTTACGCACATACATGAATAAACCGTGCCCCCAGCGCTGTACGTATTTTTATACAAAATGTATGTGTCGCAAAAAGTGCCGTTCATATCTGTTGTCCTATTTACCCATTAGGAACACAGTGAAAAGGTTAAAGACAATAAGGCGTATTAAATGTGTGCTTTTCAGTGGGATCTCCTAGTAACTCGAAGCACCCACTCAAAATCGCCTTGTGTGTACTTGGCTTTGCATATTGACACAAAGCAGTAATAACATCATTTTCGAGTTTAATTAGTTTTCTGAAAGTTCTTAATAATTTATTGCCCACTGTTATTCATTATAGGGTATAAACGAGACAGCCCAAGCCATTGCCGAAGTAGCCGTGTCGGAGCGTGCAGCCCGGGGCTACTCTGGCGCAGTAGGCGGAGTCCTACGCCAGTTACCCCCAACTGCATTAGCCCCGATTCTGCTTGCCTCAACAGCTATGGCCAGAGTTCTAGGTGGAGTGAGAGCGTCATTACAGCCCCAGGGAGGAGAAGACCAGCAGGATAAATGGAGACAGGGTAAACAGTGAATATATATGCTACACCCTACGGAAGTTGATGTGACGATCATCTTACCCCAGGGCTTTATTGTCTACCATAATTTATTTATTATTTTGAATATTGTCTCGTATTTTGAAGTTTTGGACAATAATAATGCTTCGTCCATCGTGTGACGAAGGGACTTGCTGCCACAGGTGCTCCGAAGAAAACTTTTCCGTAACCGGCAGATCTTTCAATTTTCTGATCCTCATGTGGTAGGTGACATTTATACACAATAGATTTGACCTCGTGCCACAGCCATTTGCTCAAATTAGGAGTTGGCCCAAGACATGCATATACATACATATAGTATCTATATCAAATTGCCCTGTCTTATCCAATATCAAACCATGTCTGTGGTTAAGATATTCATGAAACTGACGTCAACTTGCAGCGGATATAGAAGTAAACTAGATAAGTAATTAATGATTTGGAAGAAAGAAAGCATAGAGCAGTTCTGATAATATTATGGTGGTATTTTCCGCACAAATCTTACATAGGTCCTTTGATTTGCTTACATGTCAATTAAAACTATGCATGTCTCACTCATAAGTAAGTCACCAATCTAAAACAGGTTGTGTAGAAGTATGACACTTTCTTAATCTTAATATCTATTGATTAAACATCCCTGTTTGACATTTATTTAAGTATGTAACTCTATCCTCCTATAATATCAAGAGTCATTTCCTTATAGAATAGTCACATTCCCACCATTTCATATAGTTTTAAGTTCAGGCAATAGGATTCCATCTTCATCTTTGTAAAATTAGTTTATTTTTTCTTTTAAAAATTGCTTCAAATGCCATGTATACCATTTGGAATTGTGTGTTAGGTACATTTGTGCTATTTTTACAAACTATTTTCAATAAGATAATGTTGTACCAATACTATATAGAAAATAATAATTTGTAGAACCGGATGTTTTGTATCCTCTAAAAATGTTCTCAAAAATTATATGTTGTGATGAACTAAACATTTTATAAATAATAATTTCAGTGCCAATTTTGTTAGTCATATTATTTTTAAATCTTTATTTTTACCTAAAAATGATATATATAAATATTATATTGGAAAACGGTAATGTCATAAACCCTTATTACGGAATATGACAAGTGTGTGTGCGTGAGTAATGAAAGCATGCATCTTCTTGTCAGGAACCTGATATGTGACATTCTACCCTCACTGCCTATTATTACGATAGTAGCATTAATTATATGTATCATGTACATAACATTATGGTCAACAGGGGTGGAATAGTCGGGTAATATAAAAATAGCTCCAGGAATTTTTTAAAGTGGCCATTTTACCGACACAAAATTAAAACGAAAATATCAGCTAATTATTTTTAGATTTTTCATAATAATCTCATGAATGTTTATAGTTTTCACTACACAAAATATAATTTAAAAGTACATATTTTAATATTTAAAAAAAAGAAACCCCTCTGATCAAAAAAAAAAAAGTTCTGCCTTTGATGACCATATCCTTATGCGAGTATTGAATACTCATTTTATATTTAAAAAAAAAAACTTGTATAATTACTACCTATAAATATGTTATAAAGAACAAAAAAAAAGTTTTTAAATCAAAATTTCACCATTATGCTGCATTTTAATGATGATAAGTGTGCTGCGCTTCATAGAGGCCATGTTCTTAGCTGGAGCAATTCTTTCAAAATGTTATATTATTAGGTGAGTTTAGAAATTTAATTAATTTACTATTAAAATGAATATTATTTCAAAATATACAATTTTGTGTACAATGAAAATCCATTAAGAAGTGTTGATCGAAATTGTTTTGTCTCCATAATAAAATAAAATGTAAAATACTCCTTCAGAAAATTTGGTGTTATTTAAAAAAATATTGCTTTTGACTTTTACAGCACATGTCATATAAATAAACATACATAGATTAAGTGTAAAATAATATATTTTTATACAATGTGTGCAATATTTATGAATAAATATATAAAACATGTTTTTTTTTTTTAAATTTACATCTATAGATATTTGAAAGTGTGTATTATTTACGTCACTTTTGTTTATTTTAGTATTTATTGCTAAATATAATAACATGTATGCCCACCTTTCTCTATAATTATACAATTTTGTAGTGTGCGGTAAATAATAAAAGCTTCTCTCCTACAACATGGGTCTCTTCAAGACCTAGGTTTATTACTTATTTTCCTTCCTCAAAAAGACCCTCCACATAGCATCCCAAAGATGACAAAGGCCCTGGGGGAAATTGTTTCTCTCAGGGGTGTGAGGTTAATATTAAAAAGGTTAACCGTGTAGTAAAATAAAGCCGTAAAACAGCGCTGATCATCGATTTAACAATCATCAATGAGTTTGAAACACCCCAACCTAAGGTCCCATCATTTCAATAAATCTTTAAAGTCAAAAGTAATCATTTTTATAATATTTTTATTCCTATTAAATCTATCAACAACTTATGTATAAAATAATTCACGGTAAATGCAGCAGAATATTACTCCTTTTCAAGGGGTTCGTCTTTGTATCTGTCCGTGAGGAAGCTTTTGAGCTCTCCGTGCTCTGTTAGCATGTTCATTCTGATGGCATTGTGGTTCCTCCTCTTCTCATACTTCTTCAGGTAGATCTGCCAGTGAGGCAGTTTGGTGTAGAACGGAGGGTGTTTCTTCATCTTCTCCATGACGCGATTGTTGAGGGCGTAGCGCGTAAAGTCCAGCACTTCGTCCTTGCTGATCTCCTTCTCGGTGCGCACCACCGCCGGTGACGCCACCACCTTGGGGAAGAACTCGTGCTCCTTCCTGAACTCCACGAGATGCAGACCCTTCTCTTCCGCCATCTGCTGGTGAGATTTCTGGAAAATGATGGAAAGTGTTGATCACAGTGAAATAATTTACTGAAAACTTGTCACCAAATAAGTTTGTACAACTCTAGTGTAAATTTCAAATAGGTGCCCAACATTTGTACATGGTTAACATTTGCCAGATGAAATCTGGTTGTTTCTTCTACTCATTCATGTGTTCAACAGGTCAGCTGTGAAATGATTAGCCAGCTGATTAGCTCCGGTCCACTCCTTCCTTTTCTCAAAGACGGCCTCCACACATCATCCCCAATGATGACATAGGGCCTGAGTGGAGTTAATATAAAAAGAAATAATAATATTATTTGGATAATTTGTATAGCGCCGTTTTTGTGAAAAATCACCTCAAGGGCTCAAATGATAGAATAAAGTTGTCTGGTTGGTTACCTGCTGCAGCAATGCGATGAAGAAGGCCTTGATGATGTTCTGCAGGTTGTGCGAGCCCTCCACCTTTGCGTGCATATCCTTGATGCCCACCACCTGACAGATGGCCTTGATGGCGCGGTGGCACTGCAGCCCGTATCCCTCCCCCTGTTTGTGCCCAAAGATCTTGGTCTTGCCGAACATGGCGAAGAAGTCGTGGTAGACTGGGGTTGAAACAAATATAAAACTCAGTAAAAACTTTGGCAAATGAAATGAGGCTAGCAGTCCACCGAGGAGTTCTGATGCCAACACTGGTGTGTGTGGCAGTGAGGCATTGAACTGGCAGAGGAAGGACGAATGTATATAAAATGCATAAGAATTGAGTTCCTTGAGAAATGAAATTAATAATTATTAAATTGATGCGAGTGCAATAAACAATATAGTAAGAAAGATAGAGGTATTAATTCTTAAGGTGTCAATTGCAGGGTTGTTTGTTGATTGATTGACTGATTGACTGATTTTCTGTTGCGTCTTGTTGCCATCGGTGTTATTGTTGTGATTGGTGGAGCTGTCGGCTCCGTAGGAGATTGGTATTTATACTTACTGGTGTGGTCATTGTAGAGATCGACTGTGATTAGCTTCTGTCCCGCGCGGTTTTTGGCTGTCTTTAGGGCTGCTGAGCCCATCCTTCCCTTTCCTATGGCAAACCCAACCAGACCCTTTTTGTTACCTGTCACCACCTGAAACAAATAATAATTTGTATATCAAATACTACTCTTGTAGAATTATTACCGCTACAGCATTTCAGGTTGTTATTTAGTAATCAGCTCAAGGGACCCTATACTAAACGTGGATTACTTACCAAACATGAGATCTTCCTGGTTCTTCCCAAGCCTCCTCTCATGGTGAGGAGGGTCTTGAATTCAAGCACAATGGTTTCAAATCCTTCAAAGCTTTCTGAAATTCGAAAAAAAGTGGGAGTAAGTCGGTACCTGCGGTGAGCATTGAATTCGGCTCGTCCGACTGCTAGCCGAGCGTCCTACCCACCGGGCTATAGACCATCTCTGTTAGAATGCTAGGATTTAAACACATAGCCAGAGAGATTGGTAAATACTCTCAGTATCGCTCTAGCAAAAGACCACCATTCAAAATTGAAACGTTGCTTGAAATTAATTTTGCCGTATTTGGTGACCGAATCTGAATAGTCAGGAACCTCACAACCTTCCTCTTATTTCAAGTTAGAATACCTTCTTCTTATTTCAAGTTAGAATAAGGACATATTCCATGTTTAAACAACTTGTGAAGATAGTTACCGTTAGCTACTGGGTCCGGGGGTCCAATCTTCCTCCCGGGCATTTTGACCCCAGACCAGCCCCTCTCGCTGGGGCCCAGTTTCAGTCTCCTAAAGTTACCCATTGTGTCTCGCAGCTTTATGAGATTTGCCATTCTGGAAAGCGAAAACATATTGATAAGATATCATCATTTATTACAACTTACCTACTGGGTAACAACATTATCACTTAGGTGGTTCTTTTTTTAACAAAAGAAACACTCCCGGGTTACGAATAACCTGACAATATTTGAATTCCTTCTACTACCATCATAATAAGAGAAGAATGTTGCTTGTGGATTGATAGAGGACTTATCTAGACAAATAATTGAACCCACAATGCCTGAGTGGGAACCAACGCTGTGGATCGCTCGACCTTCTAACCCAGTGTTTACTAATTCTTTTTTTTTCCGCAGTCTACTCTGTACTAATGATGGTGTCTTCATAATGATAGCTTTTTACTCCTGTTAAATATTTTACACATTTTATGTAGCACACTATTGTTCAGCTTACAATAGTAACATCAAAAAAATATTAATCCATCCATATAATAATGAACAGTTCGTTCGACTAATTTGAAGACGGGAAAAATTTATTAAAGTATTATGTTGCCCTCGCCCGCTATTTCAGCCTTTCACCGCCTCTCATTCGCGGTCAAGGCCATCACCCTTCAGTGGGAAGTTATCACCGACTTTGGGAATTACTGTTTTAACCGATCATTATATGTACAGTTATATGAACATGTTATATCTATGTTTAAAAATAAAATTGCTCTTTATTGCTTATAAAACAATGAACTTTCGTTTAAGATATTTGTTACTAACCATTCTCTTAAATTCAAATTTCTTCACAAATACCATGCCACCATACATCAAATATCATATTTTTTACAAGATCAAGATAATGTTTGAATACTTTAATAATTTATAGTACCTTTCTGTGTCTTCGGGCAGCTGCTGCTGTTGGACTAGTTCTCTGCCTCTAATGACCGGGGAGGAGAGTCCTGGCCAAACCATGTTTATTTTACCGGATCCAATAATCTGTCCTTTGTTCAGATCTTTCGCCCGCTTAGTTCCACCGCCCCTTCCTCGACCCTTTTTAGCCCCGGCATTACTGACGGAGGTCACACTCTTCCATAACTTTTCAGCGGGTACTGCACAAGACACATGATGTTAAATTTAAAAAAAAAACTTCAAATTTACTGTACATAATTATATTATTTACGATGGAAATATTACTAATTTACATAACCTATAAACTTACATTTCGTGAAAAAACTCGCATTTCTTACAAGGGAAAAGTTATGGTTATTCCTTTGGGTTGTCTCATGCTGTGATAACTTTTGGCTCACTATTATACTAGTACTATTGAGTGATAATGTTTGAAATGGCTTTAACAGAGATTTGCAGAGACCTGCCGCTCTGACAGCCATTTTCACGGATTTTAAATAATATAAAATAGAGATGTAGATGCCCCGGTTACAAGAAACCGGTGACACGGCGGTCGCTGGAACCGTCCATATAATTTCTCCGAGGAGCCGATTATTTTTGGTACCGGTTCCTATTTTTGGCAAATGAAAACGTCATGCAAATACAATCGACCGAGGCTCAAAATACGAATAACCGGCGCTTTTTCGCAGGAACGGTATACTCGGTTCTACCCATTATTGACCAAATCCCCGGAACCTCCCTCCCCCATTAAATAAAAATATTGAGAGGAACTGATTCATTTTTTTTTCATCGTACCGATAACCCTTCCCACCATTTGGAATAAGTTCCATTAGAAACTGTATAAATAACTGATTCCTAGTCGGTCTCCGGTAACTGTAACCGCAGTGAAACCCCATTTCAAATATCAAACATATCGAATGTAAAAGTAAAATAAGAAAGAAGTTCATAGAAAATATAATAAATACAAAAAAGTTGTCAGACTCTATTTTTTAAGATTGCAATACCTTCAATCGTATAGCAATATAAATAATGTACGAACGGCTAGAGAACGATGAAGCGCAAAACTTGCAGAATAAATAAGTTATTTGTTTATTTAGTAACCGTTAATTGATTATATTGATTAATATAATATGTAGAAAAAATATCAAACAACTATTAATAAATAATATAATATGTGAAAATGTTTTTTTTTAAATATATTTTTTTAAAGTGTTTACCTGACTTCTGGTTACTTCGTTACTCGGGACCTACTGTAAAGTAAACAAAAGTGCACTACATAATATGTTAATGTTTATCAAGAAAAAATGCGATCATTATGGAAAATTGGAATGATATATTTTTTTGTTAAGATACACAGTCATCCGTGAAAATAAAAATGAGAGTTTAAATTTCTTTCCCAGTTCCCAATGCTTTCATTTAGAATTCTTCGTATTATTGGGTAAAAGGAACGTGTAATCTGGCGTCGCAATATAACAGATACATTTTTTTTTAATAATCTCTAAAATAAAAAAATATATATTTTTTTATAGAAAGACAAACATTTCCGGGTTTCCTATTTACATCACCACAAGCGCGTAAATGTTACCTTAGTTGGCAAAAAATTGAATCTGCTGCTTGGGAAAATCTGACCTATATTACAAATATTAGGACTTACATCTTCTTTTATAAATTACTAAAAAAAACTTTAAGAGGTTGAGTCTTTTTTAAACATCATATATTTATTTAAAAAAGTATTTTAACTAATTTTTCATTTTCTCTCAGGTGATCCCTTGATTTAGTAACGAGAAGCTGAGTCCTAAATATTATTAAATAGGAAGGTTTGAGGCACAAACAAATATTTATTTCGTTGGTAAGTTTATTTCCTTTTCTTTCATTTTTAAACATTTTGCTTTTAAACATTAAAACTTATAAAAATTAAAACTAATACAAATTGAAACTGTATAGTGTTCATAAAAAAAACAGAGATTGAGACCGTTGGATAGAAAATATTTTGGTTATTTTCCAAATATTTACAAATTCGATTCGATAAAAGGATTTGAAACCAATTATAGGCCAACAGTAACAATAATATTTTCGTTTTTCGTTGTTGCGATTCTAGCTCCTCTTAAGAATTTTGACAACCGTACGTGGCCGCTGACAATTTACGGCAAAATTTTTATTTTTGTGTCGGCTTGGGATAAATACTATTGTTTTCAGTAATTCCGTTTGATGGAAGTTGAGCGTCGTTGATTTGCACCATAAATCGACAACATGGGTCTGTGTAAGTGCCCAAAAAGGCGTGTCACCAATCAATTTTGCTTCGAGCACCGAGTTAATGTCTGCGAATATTGTATGGTCTCGAATCATCCTAAGGTCAGCTATTTGTCTTATTATCTTCTCTACATTATTATCCACAGCGACTGAATTGATTTTGGTAGTTATTTACACTAATATTTCATTTCATTCCAGTGCATAGTGCAATCATATTTGCAGTGGCTGCAAGACAGCGATTACAATCCGATATGTGAAATTTGCACAAAAACACTCGGAAAAGATGAATGCATTCGACTGACCTGTTATCGTAAGTTCTATAGGCCTTAGTGACTTATTATTCCCATGCCGATAGCTATAATGATTACATTGTTTTGTATGTTGTTATAAAAGCAGGCTGTAAGATTTCAGTAATTCATATTTAAATGTTAGTACAATATTATCTGTCATTTCTCCAAAGTTGACAATATACTAAATTAAGTAGTTTCTAGCCTAGCCACCAAAGCATACTGGCCGCTCCTGTGTACAGCTATTTAGGGCTACAGTTTCGAGTCAGTATTATGTTAGAATGGAGTTCGAATAATAAACGTTTAGCTAAATATAAGTTAAAATGGGTACTCTATGGCTTTAGGATAAAACAATCCAGCCTTAGGTTCTGTCAATCTATTCATTTGTATACATACATATATTATTTAAAACAAAAATATTGAGTCATATCAGAGCGGTAAAAGACCACTATTAAGAATCAAAATAACACTTGAAATGACCTTAGCTGTATTAAGTGACTAGAAATGAATAGTCAGGTACTTTTCAACCTTCTTTTTATTCATCTACTTCCCCCCTTTACTCTATTCAGCCTCACAACGTACCTCGAGTGGAGATACCATAGTCCCACTGGCTCTGGGCAGTTGGGACTCTTGTGCGGTATTCATGTAAAAAAAAACTACATCAGTAATATTGATTTTTTATCCTGTAAAAAACTGACTGAAACTTTTCATTGCAGATGTGTACCATTGGTCGTGCGTTGAGTCGCTGTTTCGTTCGCTTCCTAGCACCACGGCACCGGCGGGATACGCTTGCCCCTCATGCCGCGCCCCCCTCTTCCCCGCGCCCAACCTCGTGTCACCCGTGGCGGACGTGCTGCGGGAGCGCCTTGCTGGAGTCAATTGGGCGCGTGCTGGCCTTGGACTGCCTCTGGTGAGTGGACATTAGTCATACATGTTGATATCCGTGACCTATCGACTACATTCACATCCATCACCTGAATCCATATTCATCAAATGTATCTATCCATCAACTATATCCAAATCTCGTATCATAACCCGGATTCTCATTACAAAATCAGGGGGTCACACTATATTATTGATACAAATAATTATGCATCATATTAATGGCAATACCCATTAACTACTGTTTCATGTTCTTTATGTGAACTGTTTATATTTGTATTAACTTGAAAAAAATCACTTCAGCTAACTGAAAAGTTGTTATCTGAGTTATTTGCAACCTTGTTTATTGCACTACGTCCATTTATGACATATGATAATTAACAAATACATTGTTTTATCTAACGTGGCCTCCTTTACCTCAGCTATCAGAAGACTTGGACCTTAAGGCCGCTATGGACATCCAGGGCTCCTCTGGCCCTCTGACCCCACATCGGGGGACTCCGGTAGGGGCTTCAGATGATGAAGGGACCCCTCGCATACATCAAGGGCCCCCCTACTCCATCGTCCAAGTTCAGGACGATAATGCGTATGATTCTTCCTCATTCGGCAACAGAAACGATGGATTTCAAGGTAATTAACTTTTTATTTTTTGTATGAATACCGCACAAGAGTCCGAACTGCTCAGAGCCAGAAAGACTATGGCATCCTCAATTGGGGTATGTTGTGAAGCTGAAGGGAGTGGGGTGGGAAATGAAATGGATTAGACAGAAAGGTTGGGAAGTACCTGACTATTTAGATCTGGACCCTAAACACTGCTAAAGTCATTTCAAGTAATGTTTCGATTCTGAATGGTGGCCTATCAACAGGGCAATACTGTGCATTAGGAGTGTGGCCCAAGACAAAGTTGTGTAGAGGTCCATCTTCTGCCTACCCCTGCTGAGAAACGACGTTAGTTATTTAGTTGGTTGGTTTATTCTTTCATTCGTCTGTCAGTCTGCATAATATGTAACCAGAGAATAATAATAGAAATGGCATTACTAATATTTCCAATGAATGATTGTTATTAATGGGTTTTCCAGGAAATCAAGTGCCGAGAAGAATTTTTGAAGACAAGGCACAAACCCGACCAAGTACAACTCGCTTTGATCACGATGAAGACAAGTACAAGAGGAAATCTGCCCTGGAGTGGGTCACCCGCTGGTGGAAGTGAGTTTATTTACCCATTAATGTTTCTTACGATCGCTATGGAAGCCAATTATTGTACAATGACTGGATATCAAAACAGATTCTTTTTATAAATAGAACACATACACTTTGTTTTTAACCACTTTTTTATTTAATATTTTGTCTATTTATTATTCTTTTTATTTTAAAATTTTATTGAGTTAAAATAGAAAATCCCTAGGAGTGTGAACTATACTGATTTGAAAGAAAGCTGATATCGCCAATCCACATAAGACCTTTCAACTCCTAGGCCCTAAACAGGCCATTGAAATTCACTGTCTGTTCAGGCAAGAATTTTAATATTTGAAAATGTTTGATCAATCTTAGAGCCCAAGTATGAGAAATTGACGTTTGTTCGAGCACAGACATGCAGTGATTTTGTTTTATTTTAAAAGGACAAACATTTCCAGGTTAGGAATAATCTGTCAATATTTGAAAAACTCCTACTACCATCATTATAGGCGGAAAATGTTGTTTGTGAAATGAGTGACACCCCCAACTGCAAATATAAATATGTCCATCTGTAAAGGAGTTATGGTGTAAAGTTGGATATTTATAAGAGAGAACCTTACTTTGGGCACACAGAACACGTCCGCAACACACTTCTATCGTTTTATCTCTTCAGTGTTAACAGATTTTCACCTAGTACATAGTATAGTAATCTATTGTATTTGTTTTTCCTTGTCATGTGGCTGAAGCAATTAACTTTCCTGTTGTAATAATCACAATTACTAATCGTTCTTTCAACATTTGCTAGTAAATTATGCCATTTTTGCAATTTCAGAAACACTCTCCCCCCCGCCCGCAACAGGAGATCATCCGGCTATCTGAACCGGAGGTCCTTTATGCTCCTCATTCTGATCATCATCGTAATAGTAACAGTCATCATCGTTCTGAGTAAAATCGGGCGATCGGGCCTCGAAAACGATCCACTTTTCGACCCTAGGAACCACCCCAACATTCAAGTTGGATCATAGTAATGTAAATACAAACTGTTTTGATGAATGTTTGAATGAGACACATGCGTTGCGACCCTGTTTGCATATTTTTTTAAATGTTAAAAATATATATATAAACAGATTGAATTTCAATTTAGCATTTTGTGAATTATCATTATTTTTGAGCTTTTTTTCTGGACGAGTGGATAAATTTTTGTTTTGTGTGAGCAAACAGATATTTTATCCTGCGAATTAAATAAAAAGGAGGATCTTGTGTACAATTTTATTCTACTGCAACTGTAAGCTGATTTTTTTCATTTGGAAATGTTAAATAATTAGTTTCCTTTTAATATTATCTTGTGAATGGGCCACTTCCTTGCATTTTTAATTGGCTTAGAACAATTCTCGTGAATATATTTTTCTGCTGAGAATATGGAAATTCTGCAATAAAAAAAATCTTGATTTAACTTGTGACTTCACTATATGAGACATTTTATAAACTTTCACACTGATTTTTATTTTTAAATATAACAGCATTGGGTTGAAATTTGTAATTTTAAAACTGATATTGAAATTGACGATTTCAGCCTGCTAGTCATTTGATAAAATTGGTTGAATCCATCTTTTATAAATATAACCATATTATTTACATATTTTGGTAGTCACAACTGACATAAAAAATGACATCTGTAAACCACATGGGCTTTTTTATAATTTATATTGCTCTTCAAATGTTAATAAAGATTTATTATCTGGTTTATAAAAGTTCTTTATTTTTTAAAGTAAAAAAAATGTCATATTCCATGGCTGAGTAGTGAAGATCCTCGGCTTCGAATCCACAGGTCACAGGTTCAAATCCGATGTGTACAAATTTTTTTTTTTTTAATGTGTGTTATTTCACATAATAATTAAAATAAAGTAATATATAATATATTTGCAGCAAGTTACAGAGTGGCAGAGACTCAGTATCGCCCTGTTAAAAGATCACTATTGAGAATTGAAGCGTTGTTTGAAATGGCTTTAGTCATGTTTAGTAACCAGACTGGAATATCCAGGTACTTCTCAACCTTACTATTCCACATCTACTTCTCCTCTCCACTCCCTTTAGCCTTTCAACATACCACAAATCGGTGATCCCTGAATTCCTTAGAAATTATTTCTGAACCAATATTAAAAAAAAATTCAAGTGGCCCATTGATTATCTTCGTAACCCATTCCAGCAGTGGATAATTACTCTAGTAATTAGAGAAATAATCTTATCTTAACTTTACCTGAAATAATAAACAGTTAACCTCGAAAGATTTGTAATGTTGTGCAATTATGTATATGATATTCCCTTCAGTAAGGAAATGAGTATTAAATGTCTACAAAATTTTACACCTTAATTAAATACTGCATGACATATGCTGCTATGTACTCTTGCTTTTTAATATTCTTGTATTTGTGTCTATCTCTTACTTGAGGTCGACAAATCATCGTAGCAAACTTCACTGTGAATAAAGATAGTTAAAATGTTTTTAACTTCCGAGCCATACATATTCGCTCAAACATTTTTCTTTAAAAGTGCACTACAAAGTTATTTTCATTGCCATTTATGTTAATAATCTTCTATTTATACTAAGATTGTATTAATTTTTTACACTTTATGTAAATAATTTTGAAAAAATGTATGAAATTGTGTTTAAAATAAAAATAAAATTGTTGAGCCTGAATGAATATTAAAACAAAAACACATCATTTTCTTAATTGACATTTTTGTAACCCATTCAGATTGTAAATATATAAAAAAAAGTTTGGACTTGAATGAAAATATTCCAACATAATGAATTATTGTTTAGTGTATTGATAAAACCATTTATATGCCACACATGTGGCTGAATTTGTTGACGTATTTAATTATTTATTCAAGTGTATTATTATTTGGATGATAATAAAACTATTGCATTTTTGTCCCGATAGCATTGGGCAAACGGAGTTTGTCAATATAAAATGTATTTAAATATGTTAGAGATGTCTGTACTAAGTTTATTGAATAATCTTAATAAATAATAATAATATATTTCTTGATGTTACATTTATTTTAATATAATACAATCATGAAGGTAGAGGGAGAAATATGCTATTGGATGGAGACACTGAAAAGATAATCCCTAGAAGTGTGATCTATACCAATTTGAAAAAAAACTGCCACCAATTTGGATAAGACCTTTCGACTCCTAGGCCTCAGACAGGCCAATTAAATTGATTCTGTCCAAGAAAGAATTTTAGTATTTGTATTGTATTGTGTATTGTTCCAAATAAATACATTTTTTCACTAGATATTTGAGAAAGCAATACATATAAAAAAAATCTTTTACCAATTAATGGTTATATAGGTGGTGACTAATTTCGTGTGTAAAAGAAGTTTTTACAAAATTGTTAAATGATAGTTTGTTAGATCCATATTATGAAAAAATATGTTTATTGGTCTTTTGACAGTTAACACCTGTAAGGATGGTCGATTTTCCTATTCCGGGATTTTTAATGAGAAAAATAAATAAAAAAATAGAAGTTTTATTTTCGGCAATGGGGACAGGCACGTCCTTTACCGGTAAGTACTAATTCATACAAGACATTCTGACACCGAAGACTTGTGCTCACATTATAATAGAAATAATCAAATATCTAGCCTACCAAAAGCTTCAAATACCCCACGCGTACGATGTTTTGAAGTACCTGGTGCAGAAGAAACGAGATTTCGATAAAGCCAATCCGAACCAAAACGAAAACATGCAGTCTAAAAATCATTTTCGCGTTGCATCTTCCGCAGTGGACGTGTTAGATGCTATATTTCTGGTATTTTTTTTGTTTAATCTTAAAATTGTAGTACCGATCCGCTTTACCTTCGAAGTCGTACACAGAGATAAGCGGTTTGGTTATGAAAAAAATGAATAGTTTCTCTAGATTCGCCTCTCCTACATATGACTAATTTGGTGGGCACCATTTATGTTTTCTCAACTCATCAACTTCAAATTATTATAAATAAAAATACTTTATTGTGCAATATAAATAAAAAAGAGTAAAATGCTCAAAGTGTGTAACTTAGTATTTCTTTAAGGTGTAGTGAAATTTATTTAATGATAATTTAAAGAATGTTTTTAATGATAATTTAAATAGTACTGGATCATCATCATCACGGCTCTACATCTTAGGTTGGGATTTAAAAAAGTTCTTCACTGGCTCCGGTCTCTAGACGTGTTAATTTTGAATGTTATTTAAGTTGTATTTATGCCTGCAGAATATAATAACAGAGATGGAGAGTGAGGACCCGCCCGATGAGGTGCTGCTTCTGTGGGGGGCTGTCCCCATGAATGCCCGGGAGGTGTGTCGCATACAGGTCCCATCCTCGCTCCACTCACACTTCTACAGCAGTCATAAAGACGCCTCACAGAAACTCGTCATGAAAATCCTCAGGTATTAATCTCTCTTAGCTGTAGCTTGAATACAGATAGTTAAATATGGACCTGTCTCCGTTATAACCTTTATTTTTGTTACATGTGTCGTTTTTTTGAGAAAGTGCGAGAGTTTACGGAGCCACCAGTGGTAGCCCTCCATATTGTGAAAACTTCGGTTGCCGAGCTGTTAAGCTTCTTGACTATGGATCAAGAGAATGTGGGTTTAAAACCCGGCGTTTGCAAATAATTTTTATTTAATAATATGTGCTACTTCACATATAGTCAAAATAAAATAACACACCAGTACTAAAGACTACCATTTAAAATCGAAACGTTGCTTGAAATGGCTTAAGTCTTGTTTGGTGACTGGATATTTTCTTAATTTTATATATATATATAAAGAGATTTTGTTTAAGAGCAATATATCCTTCCCCATCAGGAAAATCATCGTCAGGTGAGGTCCTACAGGCAGGAATATAGAATAATCTATGATGATACTGTCTTAGAAAGTCACCAGGAACACAGAGACTTACATGCTTCAAAATAACTGAGTTTTGTATGCAGCCTCGTTGCAGTCTGTAGAGATACTGTTTTATTAATCATGCCATCATGAAATCATAATATGTTTAAATTTTTGGTACCTACAATTGTTTTCATTTGTAACATTAATGTTTACGTTTATATGAAACAATAAGAACATGCTAACAGATGTTGTTTTATGGGTGTCGATTTTTAAATTTTTTTTTTATTTTGCATAACTTCATGTTTATTTACAATATTGTACATACATTGTCCTCCACGCTAGGAGTTCATCTGTGATGTGATTTGACAATGTTTTTTTTTTTGTCATTTCAGGAACATCTTATTTTCCCAAGACTTGGTCAAGACTTTGCACCTACCGCTGGCCCCTACCAACATGTTTGTTTTCTTGAAAAGAAACCGCACACACCAACACTCCGACTACGTAACTCTTCCAAAAGAGTTCTTCCTCCCGACCAACAGTTATCAGATATCAGCGAAAATTCCTCAAACTGAGATACATTTAAATTATAAGTGTAATGTGTCAGAAAACTGTTGTAAGAGTATGCAGATATTTAGTGAAGGTTTTCCCGAGTGTGATACTAATACTATGAAAATAAATGAAGCTGGTGATATAATAGACAGTAATTTGATAAGTGATGTTGATAGCGGTGATTATTTAGAAAAACAAAGATGGTTTCAGTCCAACGTCTCATTAAAAGGTTTCAAAGACCCGTGCGTAAATGGAAAATCTGTTTCTGATTCCTGGTTGAAAGCTTGACAAGGAAATATGATTACTGCTACAAAGACTGTTACGTATATTGTCAATTTTAAACTTTTTTATTTGACAATGAATTATTGCATTTATCTTTAGCTAGACAAACAATACTCTTTATTGTAGCTTAAGTAATTTTATGTTTTTATTCTGACTAAATAACTCCTGTAAATAGCTCCAATCAATATATATTATGGTCGGTCGGGAAACAACTGTAGTTTTTGAGCTTTTATTGGGCTATCTAATAAACAATTTTTATTACAAGGATTTTGATACATTTTTAGAGATTTTTGTGAATAAAAATATATTTTTTACTTTCCGATTATGTGCATTTTATAGAATACTGGCATTACTACCGAGCTTCTCCCGACTTAAAGAAGAATCTTTTTTCTAATTAAACATTTGGAAAATATGGTTATAGGTATAAATGAGTTGTACCCAGTAACTTACTAGTAGTTCGTCTCTTGGTTATCTGCACAAATAACCTTTGAAATCTGTAATTAAAATTACGCTAGTTCGAATGTTTGTTTTCTTCATTGGAGAATACATAAATATATATTATGCTGCAATGTTATGATGTATTTACACTGATTTAATTATTTTGTTTTCAAGTTGTTTTACATAGAAACCAACATCTTATAATTACGGAAATGCTTTTCAGTGATACTTAATTATTAATATTATTATAAACTTGTCAAATTATGAATTATATATTTTACAAAAACATTCTGTTAATAGATAATAATAGCCATTTAAGTAAAATTAACCTAGAGAGTCTTCCTAGGGGCATTAACATTGCAAGTAAGTTGGTTCTGCACCTTGGAATTATCAATGCCTGTGTTGGCGGGCTCACATGAAATTATACGGGATGTATAATTCTATCTCAGACAGGATATCAGGTATTGATTGGATGCAGTTCAGAAATTTATATGCCATAAGCAGTAGAGCAATATACCTCCTAGAACTAAGGCTGATGATACCATATTGGAGTGTAAGAAAATCATAAAACTTTTGATCTCAATAAATCTTTTAACATATATTATTTTTTACTGATTGTATCAATAATAAATATTACTCTTAGATGATTCTTACTTCATTCTTATTTATTGTATTTATGTAGCATTCCACATTATATTATGAAGACAGCTATTAACAGGCTTTGCCTGAATTTTAGCACTCTATTTTCATATTGAATTATTTCCAGAGTGGTAGATACTCGTATCGCCCTGGTGAAATACCACTATTGAGGATCTGAACGTTGCTTGAAATGGCTTTAGCCGTGTTTGGTGACCAGATCTGAATAGCCCGGTAATTCCAAAAATTCCTCCTCCCTATCTCCTTTCCCTTCCTTTACCTTCAATCTCACAACATACTCCAATCGGGGATGCCAAGGTCCCACTGATTCCAGGCAGTTGGGTCTCTTGTATGGTGCTTACACAAAAATAAAAATAAAATAACCTAGCTACAAATTTATAACTTAATGGTTAAAAATGATTCTTATATCTTGTTTTATATATTTTTAGAAGAAAATTGAGTGTACATTATAGTTATTATTATTATATCTGTGCGCTGCAGTGAACATTGGGTCAAATATATTTTTATTAAATGTCACCTATTATAAATGCAAAAGGAGTTTTTTTAGTGCAATAAATATTTCGCAATCCTGTTTATTTATGGAATCAACATCCAAGAGGGCTAGTTGTTTGAACCCCTTGATGATGATCATAAAAATTCAACAAAACGCAGGCGTGCCGAGAATCGGGGACCATTATTTGAAGTGGCAAATAGGAGGTTTCCACAGCAACAACAAATGTGAAGAAGTATTCTTATTTAATGGTATTTTTGATGATCTTTGAGTAATTGATTAGTTAGATATTATTTGTTATCAAAACTTATATCAACAAATAATAACATGTCAATTTATTTTATTTTGATTTGTGATAAATATTTGCAATTTGTTAGGAATGGAAAGACACTAGCCTGTAATAATAATATGAGGTTGTTTGCATTTGCAATGATCAGTTAGTTTATGTATAAATCTTAAACCTTTTTTATTGCTTTTTTATTTGAATTAACCTTGAATCAGTGAGATTGTGGCATTCCCGATTTGAGGAGTGTTGTGAGACTTAAGGAAATGGGAAGAGGAAGGAGATAAGAAAGAGGAAGGTTAAGAAGTGCTCAGCAATCTAGAATTGGTAATAAAACATGGCAAAAGCCATTTCAAGCAGCAAGTCGAATCTGAATAGTGAAGATACTTTGTAGTTTTTATATCATGTTAAAAAAATTAATTATTTCGACTGCCTGCCTATTAATATGGAAACTCCAATGAGCTGTTGTACAGTGATAATTCAATTAACATATGGATCAGGTCTGGTAGATGTAAAATAATGAGTATCTGAAACAATTATAATATGTGGATGTCGACGATGCAGAAAGCGTCTAACCCACAATTTGTCAAAATCGAATTTTATATGTTTTTCTATAGATAAATACAAGTTTTATATCTGGTGAAAACATCCAAGCTCCAAATGCAATAGATTTTCGGTAATTCATTTTTTTACTAACGCACATTGCAGATATTTTACTCAAATTGCAGTTAAACATTATAAAATGTAGGATAACATAAGAAATACATTTTTTTAAATTAACGCATTGATAGATTATAAATTACCTATTTATAATAATGGTCACAAAGGAAAAAACACTGATATACATTTTACAAATGCTGATTATGCATATTAATGCTTTTTTATCGTCATATTTTCAAAGGTCTTTTCCTCAGTTTCATCTTTTTGGGGTTGGATGCTTTCTGCATAACTACGTCCATATAGTGGTTGCATTATAAATGCGGCTAACAATTAATAATTATAAAAAAAGGTATGAGTGGGTGCAAATTTATTTTTAAATCTTTTTCCATTCACAACACATTTGCATTTAAAAAAGATTTTCTACTTCTGATTATGATTATTGTTTTATGTTTGATAATGCTGTAATATTATTAAATGCACTGACATCATTTAGTTTATAAAAGGTAAAGTTGATGTATTCAAGAATTCAGTTGAGGAGTCTGTTCTAACAACTAGTGTTCAGTCCCAAATTTTGGAAGAGAGACACTTTAAAAAATTAAGTGAGTACCTATACAATATTTCTACTTTTTCAAATTGAATACAGATCGACACACTGAACTAATCAATCAGAGGCATCGCTGCTGTAGAGAATATTCTGGATACAAAAAATCTATGGATTTAAAAATATTCTGTTCGTTAGTTTCGCTTTTAGCCGCCTGGAGAGTTGAGTATTTCAATGTGTACTCTTCTGTAACATGTTCCATTTTTGTATCTCTATCTTTGGCAAGAACTGATCATATCTGGTATAAAAAAATGATTATAGAGGGGTTTTTGAGAAAAAGGCAGAAAACTTGTAAATATTCAATGGGATTTTGTCGGAAGCTGAAAAAAGTACATCATATAGTATTTTAATATCTGGGATTATTCGCATTCAAGAATTTTGTTTAATGCATGCATATAAAAAGGTAAATAACTTTTAAAAATGAAAATTGCTGCTTTTGCTCCCAAGCCTTGGAGATTTCTGTATTTGCTACCAATCTTTCAAAAATCGCCATCTTCAAACAATACCATCATAACTCAATAAGGGGTAATTGAATAAAAAACCTTCATAAGATTTTGAACAAATTCATGCTATCGTTGCTCCAGGTTTGAGACAAAATATTTTTTGCCCAGCAGAATGTCCAAGGCAGTAATGCACTGCAAATTAATTTTCTGATGAACGTTTTAATTGCAGTCGACCGTGATGCAAATTTTGCCAATGTGTGATCGCCTCCATGCTTCTCAGTGGGGATTTCATTTTTCTCGGGAATTTTTTTATAACATATTATATTCAGTATTTAGTTATTCCCAACACATTAAGGAATGTTTTTTGACAATCTGATAAAAAAGAGCATGTAAAATTTGGTGGAATCATTTTTTTTTCTTCGTATTCTTTAAGGCTCATTGATGTTTAATACTAACAGGGGTACAATATTTTAGTAAAAAAGCATCTTGGATAGATTTTTTGTTTGAAGCATAAAATGCCGCATGAAACTTTTGAATGTCCCACATTCTCAAATTAGCGCATCTTAAGGTTTTTTTGTTATGAGCGCATGTTGGCTATTTGTCGAATCCTTGGCAGAATATCTGCAAAAAAAAAATGGACCAAAAAGTGCAGTTATGATGTTTTTTCATCGATGTCAAAATGTAATATAATTTGATTTTTTTGCAACATTTCGTTTCTAATTTTCTGAATTACCATTAGGTTTGCGGGTGTTTTTTGATGACCTGGGGTCGGGTAACAATCTGTCTTCAATAATTCTCAAACATTTATCTCGGAACACACTTTAAAACATCAAAAAAAACTCTGAGAAAAATCAGCGTCAACTGCAATTTTAGTATGAACGGTCATCTAGTCACGTGACTAGTGTTGTGACTGCTCCGTGGGAACTACTACATTTTGTTGTTGTGATATTTTTTATTGAACTTTGGTGACAGTTTCTTTTAATTTTCTAAAAGAGTTACAAACTTTGATTTATTTGCTTGTTTTGTCTGGAGTGGGACACTAGTTTTTCCGAGTGTTGTTTTGATCATAATATAATATTTAATTTATTTTTTGTTTTAATAATAATTGTCCATTTTTAATTTTTTTAAACTTTTATAACAATAATAAAATTAAATTGTTATACTTTTATATTTCTCTCTTAGATGGCGCTAGTATAGTTTGCAAATCTCATACGGCCGCTTCTTACGGGTTTATATAAAGCTTGGGCTGACTTGAAATCAGAATTTCTGTGGTACTTCAATTGAAGGGTTCTCAGTGAAGGGTTAATTTTAAAGAACTAGCAGTTCCTGAAGAGTTCACAAAATTTTGAAGTTTTTCTTAACGCTACATGTGACACTTCCTTTGAATTTGATTGGTTGAAATAGAGATTGCTGTGTTTGCTTTTTAAAGAACATCGAGATTGCTGTCTTTGCTTTTAATACATATTTTCAAATGCGGTTTTTGATGGAAGAAAGTTAAGTTGGAACTAACTATTGAATTTATTAGTTTCATAATTTGAATCTCTATAAAACTCCACTCTCAACTTTTTTATCGACATTTTGGAGATTGCTGTATTTGGTTCTATACACCTCATATGTAATTAAAATAAAATACATGTGGCTGAATATGAATCTTGTTTTTCAACTTTATCGGTCTCTAGCCATATCGCCTGGTTCTTTTTTCTTAACCTTTACAACACTACGGGCATACATGTGTGCGCAAAAGAACTGTGCCCCCAGTGCTATGTTTGTTTTCATTTTCATAGAAAGTGTATTAATGTCACAAAAATGCCACACACACTCGTTATCCTATACTCGTACATCAGGAAAGCGGTGGAAAGGTCAAATTGAAAGACTGGGATGGTGATGATTTACTTTTGAAAATGGAGTTTTGAAAAAAATTTTTTTTTTTGTTGTCAAACTTTGTTACGGGAAAAAGTATTTTTTTTTTTTTTAATTGACACTTACTCGATTTTTTTGATTCCATATGAAATCAATTTTTTTTATTTTGTTATTTTTAATGATAGTCGCTTTACAATATTGAACTGTGGCCCAATAACAGATTGATTTTGCTTAATTATAGGTATGGTACTAATAACAAAATGATTTTTTCATTTAGTATTCATTTCCTAACCTCTATAAATTATTTGTTAATCTGAAATGATCGATAGCTGAGTGGACGGACAGATCTAGTTCGAAGCTCGCAGCCGGTATTGACTTCCTTTTTAGAACAAGTTATGCTTAACAACTTGATGTGTGCTTTATTCATAGGCTCATTATATTTTTTATTGTGTTTTAGTTAGATATTCACATATTCAAGATGCCACATTTAACACCCCAGCAGAAAAAAGTTTACAAAGACAATGGCTTCATCAAGTTGGATGACATCTTCACTGATAAGGAGATGGATGAGATCTGCGAAGAGTATAATCAAATATTCGAGGACAAGAAAAATGAGGGAATGGAAGCTGCCTGGCTCGGCAACGAAATGAAGAAACAAGCAAATAATATCAATTATTCGGTAAGGATTCGATCAAATATGTAATAGCATGGGAGCAATTCAAATGTCAGATTTTGCAGGTCATAATGATGACTCATAGACAAAGGTTATTTATGGTTGAATAACGCCAATGAATGACTAACTATCGTCTATAATACTTGGCTAATTTATATAGCGCAATTTTTTTTAAATATCACCTCAAGGACACTATGAGGTCCACATTGTGGTCTATAGATTTAGGAAAACGAATTGTTTTTTCGGTACCTTGGAAAACCTTGAAATAGAGTTTCACTGTAATTAATCAATATATCTGGTTGTTGTTTTAAAAGAAAACTTCAAGGGATCATTGTTTAGGATGTTGATGATGTTGCAAGCTAAAAATGTTGCTTTGACTTAAAAAATTTTAGCAGAATGCTCTTTTAAAATTTAATGTCAATGAAGTTTTTAGTGGGAAAGATGAAAATACATATTTTTATACATAGATTAGATTAGCCTCTGAAATTTAAATGTATGTGTTAAAATGACATGCCAAGTTTTTTATCAGAACCTGAGAGAAAATTGTTTAAATGTTTATGAATGATAACATAACATTTATTTATTGATTACAGGTCAAGTCTGTTCATAATCTGCAGTTCCACAGTGGAGTATTTTCTAAATTGTTGATGAACAATAGACTCCTGGATGCCCTTGAAGATATAATGGAAACCAAAAACATCTCCCTCCACCACACTAAGGCACACTTGAAACCACCAGAGAATGGAGCCCCTTACTTGATGCATCAGGTAATTTACCAATAACAATTAAAATGTAAAATTTCAATAATTTTGTTACAAAATGTTAAAAAATATCTTTAAATAGTATTTAAAAAAAAAAAAAATTACTTAGGAAACAAACAGTTGTACATTAAAGTGTAAATATAGTAACAGTTAAGATATTCTAGACCAATTAAGTTCCATTAAAGAATAAAAGTAGATACCTATATAATATTACAGATTATAAAGAATAAAATAAAATAAACATTATGACGTATACATACAATTTAAGTAAGCAAAGTAACAAGTAAGTTATAATGATCGTAAGATTACCCTTTTTGACTGGTATTTTCTCGATTTATAGGTGCATCCCGATGTCTCCGTTGGTTTGTTATTTTGTCCCAGATTTTAATATAATAATGGGAAAATGGAAAACAATTGTTAAGAAAAAATGCAAAAAAAACCACTAGATTACTGAAAAACCTCTCGACTCCGTGTTAAAATAGGCGATCCATTAAATAAATTCTGACTGGTTGCAATCTTTGGAATATAGAAGGGTACATCAGGTTGGATTACTCTGTTTGTTCTATCAGCATTTCAATGTAAGATGTTCTGAAGAATTAGTGCTATTGATCCATTCATCAAATGTATGCCGAATATGTGGTTGACATCTGCGAGAATCGGTTGTTTTTATAACTCAATCCTGTTCTCAATCGCTCGGTTGTGGATAACTGTAGGGTTTGTGTTGTCCCCCCCTAAAATATTGATCTAAACATAATTTGGTATTTTTTTTATATATTCTAGGATTACCACTACTTCCCGTTCAGATATGACTCTATGGTGGCTGCCTTCGTGCATTTGGACGATACCACTCCGGAGAACGGGGGCCTGGCAGTCTACCCGGGTTCACACAAACTGGGGCCACAGGAAGACAAAGGCATCATCGAGAGGGGGGAATCTTATCATTACTTAGATCAGGTAAGAGTGGCAAAAAACTGTAAAATGTTCATCTTTTTGATATTTTTAAGTCAGAATTTTCCGTCATAGTCATTTTGTTGTTGTTCCAAACAAATTGTTTTG
The DNA here is from genome assembly GCA_022651775.1 of Drusus annulatus. NCBI lineage: Eukaryota > Metazoa > Arthropoda > Insecta > Trichoptera > Limnephilidae > Drusus > Drusus annulatus. The sequence continues at coordinate 417,542 of JAGWCC010000031.1, read as the reverse complement.
GCAAACGAGATAGTAAACAACTTTAATAGTTTTTGGATAATACATTACTGTTGTCACTATCATTTCATTAAGTTTTGTATTCTCTTTCATTTGTTTTTTTTTTTTTAAGTGAATACCGCACAAGAGTCCCAACTGTCCGGAGTTAGTGAAACTATGGCATCCCCAATTGGGGTATGTTGTGAGGTTAAAGGTAGTAGGGAGGGGAAGAAGATGGGAAAGAGGAAGGTCTGGAAATACTTGGCTATTTAAATCTGGCCATCAAACACGGCTAAAGCCATTTCAAGCAACGCTTCTCTTCTGAATGGTGGTCTTTCATCAGGGCGATACTTAGAGTATCTACCACTCACGTGCATCAAGGGGGCAATCTTCACCTTGCAGGCTGCAGTCTGGAACGGCACTCTTACCAGTCACATAGATTTCGAAGCCATGCAGTGCGGTGTTTTCCTTTGCCATGTCTTCCATAATATTTTTTATTTATAATTGCAGAAAAAGTTCCCCTTGGAGCAAGCCACCCCGATATCGGCAAAGCGCGGGGAGGTGGTGGTCTTCTCCTATCTCCTGATCCACGGCAGCTACCTGAACCTGACCAAGAACCCCCGCCGCATGTTCCTGGCGCAGCTCATGTCTGCCGACGATGAACCCCTAGAGAAGGTGCACCAGTCCCCCGGGCAGGGCTGGATGCTGAGGGGAAGGAACAAGAAAAGGGAAGCTGTCATGGCCAAGAGATACGAAGCTTAATAAAAATAAATAATTATTTATCCTGCATATATCTGTTAGAATACTTAAAAATAACAACCAGCCCCTAATTTATGGTATTATGTTATTAAAAAAATGTTTTTTTTTTTGTATTTAGGTATCTACAGATTGACACGGTTAATTTTGTAGGTGGTCAAGGGAGGAACTAACGAATGGACAGACTATTTCTTAAATGCATACATTTTTGTATCCACAAAATCAACACGAGCGACGTCACTGACTGCAAAGTTGACCGTGCCAAGCTGTAAAACCGTTTTGAATGCTTTTCAATAAATATTGTGTTTGTTGAATCATTTGTTTTATTGATTTTTTTTTAAATCCACTTTGATTTACTAATTCCCTCAAGGGTAAGTAGAGAGGCAATATTTCTTTCACGAAAACGGCGCAATAAAAATCAATCAATTATTATTATTACGGAACTTCATTATTATTATGAGTCTTCCTCGGGCGTCTCCGACTTCTTTTTCCATTTGCTTGAACATAAAATATTTTCCAGTCATTTATTTTTTTGTCCATCAGTGCAACATGCCCAACTGAAATACCGAGAAACTTTAATAAGAATTATTACCAAAACACCACAACTAAGAATTTGAAATATCTCATCAAGGAAAATTATTTAGATTTACAAAGGAAAATATTTTATTGCAAAATCAATATTCAGTTTGAATTTTCCGCCCGGTGTCGGCGCATGCGAAGTTAGGCCATGGCAAAAAAAATATAAGACAAAAGAAAGACCTTGAACAAAAATACTACTTTAGAGACTTTTCTGCATTTTAACATTCAACAAACGAATGTACATTTTGATAAGCTATCTTCAATTTCTCGAGCAGCTGTTGATATTTGAGGCCGCGCATCTGCGCGCCGGGAAACTTTTAAGACATCGTTCCAATTAAATGGCGGATATCTTATTTAATTTCAGCTCGAGTTTTTTCAAACTGTGATTTCGTGAGAAAATATATATATTTTTTTGTAATTTATTTGTAACTATTGTTAAAAATTTCAGGGATTTCTCGTGTTTTGTTTAGTTTTTAAAAAGATGTTTTATTTTAAACGATGTCTGTAATGTGTGCCGCTTTGCGCATGCCCAGTCGACTGCGCATTTAAGGTCTTCTCTTCAATCGACCAGCAACTGTCAGATGTTGAAAACGTCCCGCCGCTGTTAAGTGTTTAGTTTTGTGTGGGTGTGTATCAGTGTTCTTTTGTGTCGTCGTTTAATTTGTAGATAAATCCCCGATCAAATCCAAGTAAGTGAAAATTTCATAAAAGTTTTATTCATATACCCGTTGGTATCGGCCTAAATTGGCACACTTCACGTCGCTGTACTGTCACTCTATCTCCTGTCACTTGTGAATTTTTGACTGAAACGTCATTATTTCTAAATACGTTTTGCAATATCAAGTAGTGTTTCTTACACAAAACTTTGAATTATTATGACCTCATTTATAAATCATTCCTCTTATTTGATATTTGATAAAATGCTGTATCCGCTCTTCAACCCACATTTTTTTAGGAAGAATGACTTCACCTTCTGGGATGATGATTTCAGAAATACAGTTCTGTTGCATTGGTATTAGTTTACATTGTCTTTTATTTAATCTGATAAGATTTATTTTTACATTCGGCCAAATTAGCTCGAACGCGCATTTATGGGTCACAGATCAGTAAACTCTACCCAAAAGAAAGAAAAAAAAACAAAATATCAAAGAAAAGCTATTTTCACACACTTATGTCGTACCTAGTTGGGTACTTAACTAAAATATAATCTTATTAGAATCTGGAATATTTGTTTTTTTTTCTGTATGTAGGCTACTTACTATTTCAGTATGTGGGTGGGTACCAATTTTGTATTAAGTCATTTTTTTAGTATTTATTATGCGCAGAAAAAAAAAATTGCCGCCCTGTGCTAGGGGAGTAAACTGGCGCCCCTCCCAAACTTTTCTTCCATCAAAAAACTTTTAGGCCTTGATAGATTTTTCCCATAACCGTCTATGACTAACAACTTTTCCCCATGAATCATTCCATAGATTTGAATTTATATTTAGAAACAATCTTCCTTTTTACTTCCCCTTTCGAACAATATTTTCTGTTATATTTATGTAACATAATTTTTTTGTTTTATAATTTCTTATAAAAAAATCCTTATATTTAAAAAAAAAAAATTACGTTAATACCTTCCTGGTGTAATAATAATACAGGTAGGCAACCCTATTCCGCCAGCAGTTTTATCAGCTCGTAAGTTTTAAACCCACACTAGAAAGTATAGAACGCAATAAATGATTTTAACCCTGAATTACGAAAATTATTTTATATGCGCTTATTACAAACCTTCGTCGATTCGGCTACGCGTTAAAAAAATAATGTTAAATACATACAACGAGATAGTTATTGCAAAAACTGTGTTTAAATACTAATTTGGTATTTAATTAAGATATCTAAATTGAAAAAATCAAATATGTTTGATATATATATATATATATAGGGTCTGCAAAATAACTTTTTTTTTTTCAACTAGTGCTTATTTCGTGAATGGTAACACTTAGCTCATGTCTGATTTGACAGATAATTAGTTTTATCCTTCCGCTGAGCGAATATGGTTGTGTATACGCTTGAACAACGCTGGGAAATATTGCGACATTACTTTGAAAATCATGGTAATGTTGCAGAATGTGTGCGAAAATTGCGTACGGTTTTTGGAAGAAGAGAAGCACCGTCAGCTCCGTATGTTCGTTATCTTGTGAAAAAAGTGAAAGAAACTGGCATCCTCATCGATAAACCAAAGCGTGAAAAGCCAAAAACAGTGCGTACACCCGAGAATATCGATGCTGTGGCAGAAAGTGTGCGTGAAGCGCCATCAACATCAATTCACCGTCGTTCTCAACAATTGAACATTTCGGAGACATCATTGAGACGAATTTTGCATAAAGACCTTGGTATGACGCCATACAAAGTCCAATTGGTTCAGGAGTTGAAGCCAACTGACCATCCAATGCGTTTTCGCTTCGCTGAGTGGGCCTGCGATCGACTTACAGAAGATGCCGATTTTGCCAAAAAATCATCTTTTCGGATGAAGCTCATTTTGATCTTGGCGGGTATGTAAACAAGCAAAATTGTCGTATTTGGGGCACAGAAAACCCGCACGCATACATTGAAAAGCCGGTACACCCAAAACGAGTCACTGTTTGGTGCGGATTTTGGTCCAGAGGCATAATTGGGCCATTTTTCTTTGAAAATGAGCAAGGAGTGGCCGTTACAGTCAATGGCGATCGTTATCGGGCCATGTTGAACGAATTTTTGTTCACAAAAATTGAAGAGGAGGATATTGGCAACATTTGGTTTCAACAGGACGGCGCTACGTGCCACACAGCCGAAGCTACACTCGATGTTTTGCGCCCTGTTTTCAAAAAAAAAAAGTTATTTGGCGGACCCTTTATATATATATACAATTCCATAGGTATATATATATACCTATGGAATTGAAGGAAAAAATAAGTACCCGTCATGTGAAAATAATAATAACTGATATTAAATATAAAAAAAACGTTACACGAATCAAACAAAAAGACGGAAGATAAAATACAAGTTAAACTATAAAAAAAATCATATTGTTAGAATTTATCCATAATTTTTTTTGCAACATCACACTCGATTTAAAAAAAAATGCATGTGTTAAAGTGACGTTATACAAACCTTCGTCGATTCGAATACGCGCGTGCTTCAACCAGTGGCGGCTCGTGACTTTTGAGTGTGGTAGAGTGTTAAGATAGAAAAATACGGCGTTATTGATGTTGTTGTAGTCGAAAATGATTTAATTTTTTTTTCAAAATTTTAATTTTTTGTATGAGGATTTTCAGGACTTTTCAGTTTTGGTGGTGCACTGCACGGCTTGCTGAAAAATCTTCATACAAAAAATGAAAAAAAAAAAAAAGTAAAAATCATTTTCGGCTACAACAGCATCAATAATAACGTTTTCTTTCAATCTTAGCACTGTAGCACACTAAAAAGTCACGAGCCGCCACTGGCTTCAACACGCTGTTAATCCGTTAATTCGATGCACAAAAAAGATCATCAATTTTTAGTACCCACTAGGTGCCGAATGATATTACAAAAAACATATCTGTACGCATTAAAAAAATATGACTATAAAATTGTTTTTCGGCATAGTCAATTCGAAGGAGGTTTGTAATCTAAGATTGATTATCGATCAAATGGATTAAATTTCTGTTATTTTATTTTAATGCTAGTTGTTACCCGTAAAAATACGGAATGTAACTTGACTTGCCAAGAGAAAATATTAGTTTCATTTCAAATATAGAACAATGTCTACAAACAAACTTTATTGGGTAGGTAGGAATTTGGAAAGATTATTTTTTAAATTTGATAATATCAATTAAGTCAGTTCCAAATTTGAAGGTTCCCACTTGTACGGTCGTACGTGTTCGCAAAGGAAATTATTTATTCAAAATTAGTACTGTCTTGATTTCCATCTCATTTGTAACTGGCTTATGTACTCGTAGTAAACGCGGAATGTTTTACAGAAGAGATTTTTGTTGGAATTTATTGGATGGTATGAAAGGGTAATGAGCGATTTTGTGAAAACTTTTTATATGTAACTGTTTATGTTCTAGAAAATTTATGGCTTTATGCAATACCGGAAAATACTCTTTGGCTTATCCGAGATTTACCACTCTTTTTTTTTTTTGGTAAATATGAACAAACCATATGGCGTTCTGTCTTCTTTTTGTAATGCGTATGGATGCTTTAAAGCTCCATAGCCCATGATAGAAATTAAGTTGCGAACTGAAAAAAATTGCGACAACCTAGAAAATCTAGACAAAAAAGCTGTGCAAATTTGATGGCGCTAGAGCTCTACGTTCCAGAGTTTTTGCTGCTTCAGCACACATATAGAAATATCCCGTAACCTATATCGTTTATTTTCAAGTAGAGCGGGTCTGGAGTGTTTTAGGAACGATCTAAATGGAGAAAAAAACAATTTAAATTCGCTTTAAATTGATTAACTATGTAGAACAACGCTATTTTATTATGACATGATTTTATACAACCAGCAAAAACAATAATAGGAATTTAATGTGTGCAGTGGTGAATGAAAAGGAAGTTCTAATATTGTACTAATTAATCTTTTTGTAGAATCTTCTCACCTTATCTGACCTTGAGACGATGATTATGAGATGACGATATTGCCTAGCACATACAAGAATGATTCCACAGATATCTTAAATGACTCACGAATTGTGAGGCGTTTTATGCAATCACAATGAAAAGGTAGTATATTAAATGAAAAAGTAACTGACTAAAGCGAAACCGGTAAGTGGTAATAATAAATGAATTACTTCTATAGCGCCGTTTTCGTGGGAAAATCACCCTAAGGACGCGGTAATATAAAAAAATGTTTTTTGGTTAAAAACAAAATAATCGTTCAATTTATTTTGTCAAACCACAAAGTGATTGCTTTCAACGAGAAAAAAAGTTATGAAAATAATATGCCGTGACTTCAGAACGTTAGCCTTGTGCCTTGTCATTTGATATAATATATCGTGCTTCCAGGTCTGGGTGTTGTGATATTGATTGTAATGTTAGGTGGTCCTTACAAAAATGGCTTTACAGCTGTATAAAGGGACATTGAATAAATATCAAAGAGCTGTTAAATCATTCATAGAACATCGCTCTAACGAAATTTTCCCATACAAATGCCCGAGCACTGATAACGCCTCTAGCGGAAGGATGAACAAATAATCTCTCTTATTGTATTAAATCGTTGCTTTCAAATAGCCTCACCTTAGTTCAGTAATTATGTTTGAATAGCCAGGTCTTCTGGTTCTCTGTTTACACGGCCTCTCCATCTACTTTTACTTCTTCCTCCTATTTATAGACCTCACAACATTCCCCGATATTAGGGATGCTATGGTATATTAGCTCCGGGCAATAAGGATCTTTACCCTTCCTCCGCAAACAATACTACATCACGAGAGGTGTAATCATTATTTTAATTAGGTTATTCGTAGTCCGAGAAGTTTTATGGCATCTATTTTTTTAGTTAAATGGATTTTACAAGCTAAAAGTATTTGCGTAGACATGATACTCTGCAAATGTGTATATCGCTTCATACATATAGATTTTCCGCTTCTAATTAAAGGTTCTCCACACTAGCGACCACGTTCTTCTAACAGTGTTATGCAATTAAAGATACAATCGGTATACGAGTATATATGCAATGACACATATATATAGACACATTGTAGCCTTAAAATATTAACACAGAATGTGGCAAGCAAAAAACACACACGTTACCAGTAAATTCACCATTCAAATATCGGTCATGTATGACAAAGATAGACATTCATAGAATATATGGGTATGAACGAAATAACGAATTTGTTTAGATATAGTAAACGACCTCAAGCGACGCGTGACCGTTTAGTACTAAATCGGCTTAAACACCGAGCACACCAACTAGCGTGATTATTGCTTGCCACTTTGAGAGCGTTACAACGTGTCTATATATATGTAACGTCATTGTATACATGTATTTATTTTGGGGAACGAGAGCTGCATTTTCGAATTGTTTGCGATTTGTAGCTTAGGATCTTCGATTGAATCATGCATTTCGCGATACTTTTACGCGAATTTGGTGGTTGGTGTGGAAGGCCGTTAACAATACTTACTTGGGTTTTTTGTACCGCGCAATTTTTGTGAAATATCACAAAAAACAAAGTAATCACAGGTCATTCCGATAATAATTTGATTCTCTTTGATTGCACGTACGATATACATTTACCGCAAGTTGTTACAACTTATCAAGTCCAACTTTCCGCTTTTACTTATTTTACCCCAATACATGTTTTAAATACGTTGTTACGTTGAGGTGACTAAGTTTTTGGTTTAGAGTATCAACTATTAGTCCACATTTTTTACTCCTACATGAAAAACGGTGTACACTTTCCACGGGGGCTCTTACGAGGCTTAGCTCTTATAGCCATATCGTCGCTGAAAAGGCAAAAGGCTTTAAGCGACACTTTGGTCAAAAATGAGTTAAATATGCAGTTTTGACTAGTTTTTATTTCTGCGTTGAAAGCTTTGATTCTGAAGACTTTTGTGGCCCTTCAGCCATCTAAAATATATTTACAATTTGAGAGAAGGCTCGACTCAAGCGACACAAGTTTGACACTTTTTAGCTTTTTGTCGCTTCAGGTAACTCAATGAGAGCATTGAGCTATCTGAGTTAACTTTTTTTTTTCAAAATTCAACCATGTACTGAAGACTTATGAATTTTATTGTAAAACAACAAAAAAAACCTTAAAGTGTTCTGGTGTAAACTTCCCAAAATGGCGCTTCAGCCCTTTTGCCATTCCGGCGACGATATTATAGTGTGTTAGATAAAGTATTGAACGTTTTGCTTGCTCTCCGAGAGGGCGATAAATATTCTGCTATTCCTGTCTACATTTATCATGTTGAACCCCGCTGGGGTTGAAGCGATTGCATATCATGCAGGGTTGTGATCTGCTCAATTTTATATGCAGATGATAAGGGAGGAATATTTATATTAAATCTTTGTATACTTCAGTTTATTCGAATTTAAAGCCAACTAGTTTTGAACAAAGCTGAGCGTTTTTTGACAACATAAAAAATACACAAATAAATGTTTATAACTATGAACATATTTATATAGCGGAGAATGTTTTTAGAATAAAACAAAAACCCTCGAACGACAAACTTCGTATAGTTCATATCTGTCCTCTTCTGGAACCAAGTGATGTGTGTACACAAAGTTGTAGTGTTTCATTTAATAATGTTACATAACTAATTTCCAAATAAATAAGTTTTTTTGTTCTACGTAGTGAATGTATAGAAACAAATGTCTTGTGTAATAAGGGGGGGGGGTAAGGAAAAGAGTTAAGGGAGCAGAGGGGGGGGGGATTAAACTGTTGGGAACATAAAGTGTCTTTTTAGTTTTGTCTTGAAGGTGAGGTTTTTGAAGGGCACGCTTGTATCAGATGAAAGTTTATTCCAAATATGGGATGATTACGCTAAGAAGGAAAGTGTGAATGATGCTGGTAGTTTTAGGAGTTCTCTCGACACCATAGCAAAGAGAGAGACGAAGTAGTGTACACTTTCTTTCAAATAACCTGGTGAGTTCCTCTATTATTAAGGGTATTATGACGAAGTAATCGTGTATGTTATACGGAGGCTGAGTGGCTCAGGTAAAGGGTAATGATTTCCTACATTAATATTTGTTACGTGTTCTTGCGATTGAGAAGAATATTTGAATGGCAGCTTACCAATGAACTCATAATCGATTTCAAACATCGATTTAATAATAGCAACGTAATTAATGTAACAAAGAAAATATTCTGAAAATAAATTTCATGGGAATTCTGTTAAAAGTCCTTGAGACGGTTTACAGATTGTTTGAAGAGTCGCCAATAACAAGATTCATAAAACGGGACCAGCTCCTCTGTTCAGGGTATGTAGATGTATAGATGGAAAAGCCGCCTTCGAATAACTTTTGGGCGGCCTTAGCTGGGTGTTTTGGGTGGCTGGACAATGTAGGGAGACAGCAGGAGACGGAGTAGATGCGTTCCCTAGAGGCGGCCAGGACTCCGAAGGTTGTAGTTCCGATGGTGATGATGATTATCATTGTGATGGTACAAAACAATGGAACAAAACCCTAGCATTACAGTCAGTGAACTTCTTTCATTTGATCTCTGAACTAAGACCTCTTGAAAGTGTCCAAAGTTGGAACTTGTTTACTCGTGACTTGTGACATTTCCAACAAACTGCAATGCAATTTCTAAGGACATATTGCCTTTTGTTGGCAGCCCTAAGCTTCCAGTTTCCACGAGGCAAAACTCCAGAACAGTTTGTGGAAGTAATAAATCTTCGCCAGTTTCACTAGCCGTATATTTACAATCTCGCGCTGGCTATGGCCATTAGAACTGCTGCACTGAAACTGCGGAAAATTTCAATCTGTTTTTATAGTGAATTATACAAAACTTGTTGATATTCCTGGTACAGTAATTTAATATACAAGTCGTATGGTAATTTTACTTAATTACCTATCTTAATTATGATATGAGGCGTCGAAAACTCACGAGCTATGAGTTCTGGTTTCATGATATCTGCACTGCTTAATCTGTCTGGAATTTATAGGTCAACGACTAAATGCTGCAGAAAAACTACAAAAGTTGTTAAGCAAGATTTATATGTTGTTAAATAAAATTAAATACTTGGAACTATTTTTCTTTTTATTACAGATTCATCAGAATTAATTCAAGTGTAAAACTCGGGCAAACCCCCCGTTTTTATTCAGCTTTCAGTAACTGTGTTTTGTGACAGTTTAGCAGAATTAAACAAAATCATTTTTTGACAAAACACACGCTTGCTTATTGTATAATGGTATTCACGTTAGTTTATATATATATATATATATATATATATATATATATATATATATATATATATATATATATATATATATATATATATATATACATATATATATATACTATCAAGCAACCGAATTTTATGACTTATCACGGCCTAGTTACGAGTGTGTGATATACGAGTATGACACTAATTCGAATCACGTAATAAAGCTGGCTGTAGTATAAATATCACTCGTTTTGTTGATATTTGAACTAATCTGCAACTACCCGAGACTTGGAGAGAATTAAGAAGAGGCTGTACATCACCTCCTCTCTGCCCCCTCTGCCACGGATCGAAGGCTTAGATGTCTTTTAGAATCGGGTTGTACCCCTTTCACTTGCGTGTGTTTATTCATAAACTTCCGGAACCCGAAGCGAATATCCGGAAGGTTGTTCCGGGTTATGGTTTCAGCTCTAGTGCTATTAACTCTGCCCTGTGCGAAATTCATAAATATATTAGCGAAGCAACTCTTCGTGAATTTTTGTCGTGTAAAGTATTTGTTATTTCTTACACAACATTTGGAGTCTATTTTATAACAAGTATACAAAGTAGTCAACGTAACCAAAGTAATAAATGAAAACTATTTATAGAACAAGGCTGTGTAATGCTTCGCGCTCGATAGTGAAATTAAATATAGAAATATTATTATTTATTAAATTATACCCGCATGAATACGTGCGTCTAGCGAACGAGAGTAATACTATACACAGGATGATACTCTCAGTATCGCCCCGGTGAATAACCACCATTCTGAATCGACTTGAAATGGCTTTAGCTGTGTTAAGTGAACAGATCTGAAAGAGTATTTCCAACCTTCCTCTTTTCCTCCCCAACATATTTCAGCCATTAAAAAAATCCCCCAATTGGATTGCCGTAATTTAACGGCTCAGAGCTGTTGGAATTGTTGTGCCGTTTCAAATAAAAACATAAATCATCAAATATTTACAGCACATGTTGTGTCATGCTGCGCTATGCACCACAATCCCACCTCCCATCACCACCCAATATTAAATATTATTGAAGAATATCAACTAACAAATTATGATAATTAAAGAGTCACACGAGAAACAACGACCCCTAGTAGACAACACATGACATAATGTTGATAATTAAACAGTTAGTAAAGCTATACGTATTGGAGAATCACGGCGGGTCTGAAGGTTGTCGCGATGCTTAGTGGAAATTCAAATCATGATCGCGGAATCAACTTTTTTTTCTTGTGTGATTTTCTGTTGCGTATATTTTGATAATTATTCTTATGTTTAAATATTTAATATCGTTTCGTTTATTGTTTCTGAAATGAGACATTTTTCACGAGATAACATAAATCTTCTCTTTTATTCTAGCGACCGTCAAAACGTTTTGAAGCTGCGAACATGACACAGCATAATAATAATTATTACCCTACAGGGACGTGCTGTGACTTTTAAAATCGTTTTTTTATTGCAAAATGTCAGATATGTTTGTATAACAACTAAAAACGTTTTATGTTTTTAATATCCAACTTTTAGTCTGGAAGAGAAAGTTTTGTTGGAGGATAATACGTGTTACGACAAATTGCGAAAATCGGATAAAAAGTCAAGCAACGCTCCTCTCGTCTTATGAGAAAATTGAACAATCGTCCTTGTATCGGAGAGATATAATAATTATTAAACATTTTCCACGTGATAACGGATCGTCCTTACGACGCGTTCTTGTGATTGGATTTGCCAGCTTTTGTGATTCCTCCCTCATACAACACGGGTCTCTTCAAGACCGAAGTTCTCTGATTTCTATTCTAAAAAAGACCCTCCACGCAGCATTTCCAAAGGTGACCGAAAAATCAGGGTCACTTGTGTCGAGTTAATTTAAAAATTAAGTTTTTTGCCTTTGCAAACAATGGCGGCTTTTTTAGTTGGCCTCGTTGGCTCGACGCCGAGCTATTTGGTTTTACCATCTACATAATATACGTCTTTTTTTTTTCAGTACCCACATCTGTTACGGCTTTATGAAATTTTGAACTATTGTGTAACGAATTCTGTTGTATATTATTTTCAGTGAAAATAATCGTCTGACAAATATATTTTTTACTCACTTGACCGTATAATGAAAAAATAATGCATTTATTTTCCATATTTTAAACAGGGTGGTTTTTCACGTTATACTGAATGTTATTATAATTACCAGGCGCAAAAAAAAAAAAGTTCTAGGGTTAGAAGCAGTGGCGGCTCGTGACTTTTTAGTGTGCTAGAGTGCAGTGAATGACACTGTTGAAGTTGTAGCCGAAAATGATTTTAGTAAAAAAAAAAAATTGTACGAAGATTTTGTGGTGCGCTGTTTTGGTGGTGCGCTGCACGGATTGCTGAAAAATCTTCATAAAAAAATTAAAATACTGAAAAAAATAAAAATGTTTTCGGCCACAACAACATCAATGATGACGTTTTTTAAAAATCTTAACACTCTAGCACACTAAAAAGTAACGGGCCGCCACTAGTTAGAAGTTGAATTTTAAGGTGACAAAGCTCTTGAAAAACGCAGGGTTTGCCTGAGATTCATATTCGAATTAATTCTGGTGAATCTCTCACAAAAATATATGTTTTCCGAGAATGCACTCGGGATGTAAGTAATTTATATTTAAGATCAATAAAAACTAACCCTAACCTTCCATATTTTTACCGTAAAACAAAAATTTCGTATAAAATTTACAAATCGTTTTTCAGCAATAACATAAGGGGTAAGAACCAAATTTTATGCAAAGCGTTAATTGATTCCCGAGAGATACCCCTAAAACATTTGATAGAAGGTGACAAGCAACTTTAAAAATAATGGAGGTACAATACAACAACTCGTACCGGATGCTTTTTGGGCTGGCCTGATACTGCAGTGCCTCAGAAATGTTCGCAGAAGGGCGAGTTTCCGGGTTCAGAACCCTAATAAGAAGACGTATCGCCAACTACAAAGTGAGAATAGGCACGAGCGAAAACACTTGTGATGGCAGCACTGGACTTCTTGCAGAGGCCCCGTTTACCAACAATGGAGTCGATTCATGATGTCTTGAAACGAAGCTTAATTTAATTTAATAATTATTGTTTTATTTATTATTACTATTCATGGAACTTATGGGATTGCATCACCCTCCCTGAGATCTGTAATAAATATAAAAAAAATTAAAAATAATAACTCATGGATTATTATGCACTATATATATACGAGTATATAGTGCATTATAAGAGAACAAAAGTTCATAATTGTAGATCAGAAAACAGCTGAAACTCCTCTGGCATTATGAAATTTGCTAATCTTTTTCTGTTTGGTATTGCTAGGTCAGCTTATTGTTTTTAGATTTATGGAGACAATTATTGATAGTTTCAAACTGTTCAAATGTAATTTATCACTTAGTTGTATTTTTTTACCTTAGACCGCATACATAAATACGACATTTATTACACACCAATAAAACCTTAACACATCTAAAACCCAAGTAAAGCATTTTATTTTAATACATTATTACATATAATTTATTTATTCGTTTCTTTTTATGGTTCAACACAAAATTGTTCATGTATGATAAAATTTTAAACGTAGTGTATTGCGTCACACCAAATTCGGCGCACACCCTTATTATGGCGGTCAAACATTTTACATCAAATTATATAATGCAATAAATTACAGTCGAATGAAACGAGAAAAAATAAATAGTGGTAAAATGCTTAGCTTCCTGATTCAACTCTCCCCCACAGACCAAAGAATTACCATTGAATATTTCAATTCGTTTCCTTACTTAAAATACTCTGCGAAACACTAAAACAAGGTTAACCCGAGAGATGGGAATGCAAAACAAACCTTAGGAATAATTTAAACGCAGGGCGCCGGAAAAGCCGGCGGTAAGGGGGGGGGGGTGGTTAATATTACATTTTTTAGTGTACAAATATACATTATCATGTTATTACCGCCGACATAGTTTTCGGTATGCGTGTGATTTGTTTACTGTGTATGACACGCACGTTAACATGTACAAACTGTGAAACAGAGAATGTTTATTTTTATTTCTTTATTCGTCATTTTGGTTTTTAAACCATCTACCTCGCGGGGGCAGGCTCCCGAATTTGACAATTTGACAGAGATTTTTGTTGTTGTTGCCTAAGGTGGGCGTCTATTTAGTTATATTTTGAATTTTAAATATGATACATGGCTTCCTCGATACCCATATTCATTGCAAAAATACAAAAAAAAAACATTTCTATGCAAAGCGTTACAAAAAGCTATTGTTTAATTAAATTTTAAATAAAATTTGTTTTGACACCACTTTATTAGATACTTATACCAACCGGTTTCGGCTCTACCTGAGCTTTCTTCAGGGTTGAAAAATACATTTTTTTTAACCCTGAAGAAGGTTCAGGTAGAGCCGAAACCGGTTGGTATATGTATCTAATAAAGTGGTGTCAAAACAAAGTTACTTTTATTAAAAATTTAATTATGTCTTACCACAAAGAGAGTGCTTCATGTCAAAGTTTATTATTTAATTACCTTAAAATAAAATGTAGAATCATCACTTTTCGAAAAGTACCACTATTTTTTGTACACCGTGTATATATAATATAATAAGAAAGTTATGGACCTGGACAGCAATGTTTTGAAAAAAGTTACACCATTTTACCTTTGAACCATCGTGGTGTTGCCATTTAAATTTAAACGATTGCAGCGCCCTCATTTTTTCTACATTTGTTTGCCATACTGTGTGTAGAATTGAACTGTTTTTTTTTGTCGATATCTCAGAACTAGCTTTTACTGGTAACCCTATAAAAGCAGCCTCACGGTGTGTTCATAGACAAAAGGAGAGGCATTCAACATCATTGTATTCTATATAGTATAATGTGTATTGCCCTTAAAATTGATAGTCTGTCAATAAACCCCCGCATCTCGTATTCTAACAAGAGAATCCCGTCGTGTTCGCCTATGAAGTGACGTGTATTGAGAGTCAATAAAGGCGAAATAAAGACATGCCGCATTGCAGAGTGTCTGCCATGTCCATGGTACTTCTACGGCTATAGCAGCAATGGCAGATATCTACCTTTGTAATGTACAGGGTGTTGCAGGACATACCCGACAGACTTTAACGATCGACTCCTGACCTTATCTGGAGTAAAACATGCTAGCGGCATTTTGGTCTCCGGCGACATTTTTTTTTCAATCAAAACAAACAAAAAATCTGTTACATGTCGTCACTGGTCGTCGAGTAACCGCTCGCCCCCCGCTCCGACCCTTACTATACTTTTTTTGTTGTTGTAATTTTACGTGAAAAAAAATACAAAAAATGACACCGAAAAATAAAATTTCATCTATATTTTTTATTCCAAATAAGCTCAGGTATCACTTAGTTAAAGTCTGTCGGGTACGTCCTGCAACACCTCAGAGCAATGATATACAGGGGGAATAGGTTTGCGAAACAGTGTAGTCAGGATTGTTGATTTTTTTCTGACTCGGGCGTGGCTAGGGTTTTCATTGACACACCTTTTCACATCCATTCATAGCACATGTCGACATAATGTTTTGTTTATTTGTATAACCACTTTTTTCAGTATTGTTATCAACAAAAATATAGGATATAACCTCAAAAACCGTTAAGTTACGTCGGAAAACAAAACGTTGTGGGCGGAGTCGCCGGATACGGAAAACATGCTTACATATCTAAAAGTGGTGCGATATTATGTAACAACTCGTCTTGTCTCTTTCTCTCATAGTTTACGACATAAAAAACAGGAGAAAGTGATTTATCGTAAATTTATATAGGTTGGGTAAAATATTTAGCTCTCTCTCTCTCTCCATATATATTCTTACTCCAAGTGCAACACCCTGTATAGTATGTATACACAATAAGTGTACTATCTTTGTAATATGTAGCCTGTGTACACAATAGATGTACTCACTTCCTTTGTAATAAAAGGTCCGTATTTACAATAAATTTAAAGTGCTACCCGAGAACAGTCAGTACCAAATAATAATTCTGTTATGTCTGGAAACGTATTTTCTAGAGCGGTTTTACTTTATTGCTGAAAAGCTGGTGATGCAGCGTAGCTATGAAAATTTGTATTAGGTTTTCAGGGTAAAATATAGGCACTCTCAGTATATCGCTCTCACTTATAATCAAAACATTGCTTGCAATGGTTTTAGCTATGTTTGATAATCATATCTGGATATCCAGGTACTTCCCAACCACCTCTTTCCCTCCTCCTGTCCCTAAATCCTTCCGCATTCTAACATTATGCAAATAGGGGTGGAGTGGTCCCACTCTGGGTTGCATGCCCAATGCCGCATGTATAAAAGGCCAGCTTCTAACAGCGCCTCTAGCGGTAACATATAGAGGTAACTTGTTCGGTCACGCAACCTGTTCTGTATTTCATTAAAAATCCTTGAATACCATCACTTTTCTGAAGTTAAATTGGGACCAAAATTTAACACTTTTGATTTCTGTTAAACAATTATTGCAGTATTTTTTTCAGATTATTCTTATTTGGCTATGATAAAAAGACGGTCATCTTGGCTCTCAGTGTTTGGGCCTTTTATACAAGCGGTATTGTTAGTACCTAAATATTTTACCCTCACACACTTTATTAGAAGGGATTCCTAACAGTATTTTGTTTACAAATGTACCATAGCCCAAGGTAAATGAGACATAATTTGTACCTATGTTTGCTTATTGTACTCGTGTTAATTCACATGGTGGATTTGGTTTATTCCATGCGGGGTGTTATGACGTAATAGTTAATATTACTATTAGTTCCTCAATGTAATTTCATTGTCTTGGAGTTGAATATTGACCCTCATGTATTCGAAGGTCAAGCATATTTGATTGTTCAAATATTGTCCTGTTTCCCATGTATTTTTGCTAAAATTTGCTGTAATATTCCATTATATTTCATAGAAAAAAATAATGCTTGCCAGGAAGAAAAAAATACAAAATAAATTAGTTCCTTAATCTATCTTCTTTATCAATTGAAAAATATGTCTTGTACTATTTTTTTTACACTAAAATGTGACGAGTTACAATGTAAGTATTTAGCTCATGATGGAAATAATGTTAAGAGTTGAAAATAGTTATTGTAAATTCATGACGCCAGAGCTCGTTGTTCGTGAGTTTTTACTGGGGCGAAACAGATTATGGCATTATGTATGACCCTGATGTATGGCAGTGAGGTATGGAACTGGCAGAGGAAGGATGACAGCAGACTGAATGCTCTACAAATGAGATCCCTGAGGTGTATATGTGGTAAAATCATGTATGACTGCGTTAAAAATGTGGAAATCCGGAAAAAATGCAAGGCTGATCTAAGCGTGATGAATAAGATTAAGAAAGGGACTATTAGATGGTTTGGACCCGTAGAGCGGATGAACGAAGAAAGCAGTGTTAGAAGAATCTATGATGTAAAAGTGAATGGTAGAAGAAGTTGGAGACACTCGAGGAAGACATGGCACGATCAAGTAAATCAAATACTTGAGTCGCGTCAAATCAAGAGTAAGAATAGTAGAAGAGCATATATGAGACTATGCATGAATGTAAATGAAACAAATAGTGTGTGCCGAGACAGAGTTGTGTGGCGGGCCATCCTATCTGCCACCCCTGCGGAATAACGGCGTGATAGTAAGTTAGTTAGTAACAGATTATCCGCTTTATAATATAGATTATAGCCTAGGCTTCATGATATAATACTATATGGCTTTAAAATTTTCCGTACCTGAAAGTTAAAAATAGAACGTACGATCCGAGGAGGGGTGACGAAGTTTTCCCATTTGATCTTGAACCATTTTCATGACATAATCTTGGGTAATTGGAATCAAGTATTTTAGTATCTTTTGTGAAGCATTTTCATGACATAATCTCGGGTAATTGGGTAATCTATTTCCAAAAAATGAAAATCGTTACAGCAATCGTTGTGCTGAATATGTTAAAAAATACCTATGATTCTTAAGATTACTAAGATTTTAATTTATCTCTGCTGTATTTGTGTGCTTTTTTCCATGATTGTGAAATGTATAAATGTTTTTAAATAAATAAATAAAAATTCAAAACGAACAAAAAACAAAATAACAGAATTAATAATGTACTGGAGGTACCTCTCTGTAAAACTAGACTTGCCCAGAGACATGCATACTTCATTGCCCTGAATATTTATAATTTACTTTCTTTACATTTTAAGTGTTCAAACACAACATCTTTAAATAAATATAAAAATGCAACAAAAAAATGGATAAAAACAAAAGATACCAACCTCTTCATACTATAACTGATCAAATTCTTAATTTTTAACTAAATTATCTGCTGTGATTGTGAAAAAAAAATATTTTTGCTTTATTTGAAATTTAACCTTTTTTTTTATTTTTATTACATTTATTTTATTGCTATAGAGAGCCTACTGTTAATTTGAAGAAGTAATTTATATAATAATAATATTTGGATAATTTGTATAGCGCCGTTTTTGTGAAAAATCACCTCAAGGGCGCTGATATATATAGGTTATGTGCATTCCATGGTAGGTGGTTTTATCACTATTTTACTGATCAAAACTATACACACGCACTGGCTTTGTCTATGTGGGATTTTTTGTAATGTCTACATAATTTTTTATAATTTTGTTATTTATTTTCTTTATCCTTTATAATATGTTATTTTTCTTTTTATTTGATGTTCATAAAAAAGCTAATTTTTGTAATTTTTTGTAATTTTTTTTAATGAAACAAATCTAAAAAAAAACTTTTGGTAATAGTTAAAGATAAGTATATTGATAATATTTCAGAAATGTTTATCTAAGATATCGCACAAAATTCTCGTTCGGGGTTACATTAGAACCCCCGTTCGGAACGGGACCGTTAACTTAAAATAGCAAGCATTTTCCAGACAGTTTGGTTTCGGTATCTTGATTTTATTTTCCTGTATAAAAATTTCGACACGACAGAAAAATAATAATTCATATCTGTCATTTTGGCGAGGGTCCGGTCCGCCTTCAAAATATTATTTTGAACGGAAAACCCGGCCTTAGAAATATTATTCCGACAAATTTGATTCATTTTTCCCGTGAAAAACACCTTTCACACCAAAATCAATAGTAAAACGACGCTTTAAATTTCAATAAAATATCATTTTTTGTTTTCTTATGATTATTTTTTTGTTCGTTCCATGAACAGGAATCCAGGTTCCACGAATCGCTTAAATGGATATTAAAATAATAAAACTTCCATATCATGGTCCTATCGTGGAAGGAGGGGGGGGGGAGACAAATACAATACCTGTTACTCGGCTGATAATCTAGATTCAAGGGGAAGATTTGTTGACGATATAGTAGAGCACTACGCCTCACCTCACTAATGTAGTTCCGGGCTGCGTACTGTAATTATATCGTCCTACCGTTAAGAGCTCCTTTGCAACCTTTATTTTTATTACGTACATGTATCGCTTAAGAGAAATTGTGTGAGGTTTATTTTGCATAATATACAAGGTTTCCAAGGGTTCAGTGCGTCGAGAGGTGGTCCTACACGATAGTGCAAGTAAAAAAGATCAAAAACTTTTTTCGAAATATGTTGTTTTTTTTCCATACAAAAATACATTTCTCCATATTAAAGAGTTTTTTTCCATACGCAAAATTAAACATTTTAACCTAAAAAGTACCTTAAAACAATGGCATTTCGAAAAAGGTTATTTACCTTCGGACACCTTACATATTACAAACAACGGAACTATCAGCAGTACGCTTGAAAGAAGATACGTTAATTAATATATCCGTTGCAACTTATCATTTTTTTTAATATACCCACGTTAATAAGATAGAATGATAGGTACTATTCAAGAAAATAGGTATTCAACTTATAAGTAGAAATTTTTATCGAAGATTTACTGAAACATTTTATCGTGTGAAAAGTGTGCTTTTAATAGCGAAATTTTGACATTGGTAAACGTAACATATACACAACTCACTGTATCAACTAGCCCCATAAAATTGTGGTATTTCCCCAAGGACAGGGTTGTTCCGTGTCTACCCGCCTACGGCACTGAATAACTAGCACGAATCTCCCGCCCTTCGTCGAGTACTTATTCCGCGCGTGCGTGTTATTTTTAACGCCCGGTATTCAATTTTAAAACGCTGCTCGCTGAAATTATAACGGCACTTGTTATGCCTTAAACACAGTCGGGAAATAGGGCGACGGCTGCCGACAAGGGTGTCATATTATGATAATTTCAATTCGAGGCGTTCCCCACGCTTTTAATTAAATTTCATTTCCGTCTTATTTTCCTCACTTTTTATAGTCTGTCTAACCGGGGTGTGCCGTGTAAACGTTAAGTGACAGGTTTTTATTTCTTAATTTGAGGGGGAGTCAGCTCCTGTCAGGCATTTCATAATATTATGGTGTGGATATGTCTGTTATCGGTGTGGTTTTATGAGTTTAACTAGTCATTTTTTTGACGGCCTGCTTGGTCGAGTGGTAAGACTCTCGACTACGAATCCAGAGGTCGCCGGTTCAAACCCGCAAATAAATTTTATTTAATCAATATGTGTCATAACACATTTAATCCTAATAGAACAATTTATAGTATATTTGCGGCACGTTCCAGAGTGGCGACCACCATTCAGAATTGAAACGTTGCTTGAATTGGCTTTAGCCGTGTTTGGTGACCAGACCGGAATAGCCAGGTATGTCCCAACCTTCCTCTTCTCCATTTCCTTCCCCTTCCCACTACCTTTAACCTAACATACTTCAATTGGGGATGCCATAGTCTCACTGGCTCTAGACGGTTGGGAGCAGTTGGAACTCTTGTGTGGTATTTACTTAAAAAAATATATTATCAATATTATTGCCGACAACCCATCCGTGCGTCTATTATTTTATTTTTTACATAATATTACACAATATAATAATTAACTTTGTAAGTGCGTAAATATTCACGTATGAGTGTGAACCTTAAATAACTGAATAACGAATTTGTTCAGAATCTTTTGAAATCCCTACCTACATAATAAAGTGCCTACCTATAATGTATTTTAGCAGACATTATTCCATATTTGAAATGGGTGGATTAAAGCAACTAATATTTTTCTTGGCAAGTCAAGTTATACTCGGTAGACAATATCTGTTCTGAGACTGTTAGTATTTCTTCATAAAATACTAGTAGTTCTTACTCAACTTCGCCCGAATTGTAACAGCCTTTTCTTATTGAGCAAATAAAACAACAATATATAATAAGTTAGAAATAAAAACATAGAAATCGATACAAAATGTGTTCATGTGTGGGTACCAGAGCTGACTTTTCGATTTGTTGCAATATTTATTGCTCAGATAATTTGGTGATAAGAGAGTGATAATTTGGTCGTTGGTATGGAGGGCCATTTATTTGTCTTCTCTTACAACTAACCACTAACATACCTAGAGAGAGCTTTGTGACAATAATAATTTGGAGAGTCCGTGTATAATTAATCCCTTTAGTGAAAGTTTTCTAGTTACGTTGAAGTTATGAAATTTGCCTAGCCGCCAGGAGCCGCAGTGTGTTGCATTATCCAACGACGAGCTTTTAAACCTGTTTGTTTTCAGTGCCTCCAACATAAGGAACTTGTGGTAGTAAAACATACATCATGCTTTGAATAAATGATGCCAGGCCTTCGAAAGGGTATGCAGAGAATATTAGCTATGGTTACATAACGAATTTATTGCAATTTCACTAGTCGTCCTTGCCAATTAAAAGAGTGAAGCGTAAATTTATAGATATATTTCCAAATCTCAACGATAAAGCTGAAATTAAGTATTTTTGTCTTATTATCAAAATATCTCTTCTGTGAGCTCTGGCTTCGTGATATTTACACAGAATTAAATTTCAATGTCGATGCAAGTATTCTCAGCTCGCTTCGTCATTTTGAAATTTTGAAATATCCATTTAACTGTAAAAAAAATATGACAATACAACTTTTTTAATCCATGTATCGGGTAAAGTTGGTTAATAGGCAAAGCTAATACAAATATATATACATACATAACACAAAAAAGCCTTTCTACCCAAAAAAATATGTATCCATGTTCAGGTTCTAAAACTTTTGTTTCCTAATTAATACCCAGTATTCAGAAGAAAAAAAAAGCACGTGCAACCCCGGAAACTTGACAACTTCCAGACAATCCCAGCAATGGTTTGCTTTCATGGCAACCGTGTAGGTACCACCCATTCTCAATTTGCGTTACGCTCGGAACATTTGATATCGGATCGCCAACAAATTAAAAGCGACTTACGTGCCGACACAGTTTCCCGCCAAAAGTTGTACCATGTACTACAAGACGGCGCGCCTTCAGAACATCGCCTCCCGACCCCTCGGACTGTATGGGAATGTTGATCCTGCGCATCGAGTGCGGAAAATATTCTATTTCGTAATTCGTACCGTGTTATCACTAACGTCGGTTATTTCACCGCGCAGAGCCTCGAACCGAACGCTTACATCTATGGCACTGAGCAAAAATGTAACACCATATCTACCATTGAAATCTGTTTGTTCGTATAGGGTGTTTTGCTCTTTTTATGCGGGGACTTTGGTTTCTTTGTTGGTTTGTGCGTGACTAGGCCCGGTGCGGACCTGACCTACGGTATTGATTTTCCTAGCACCGTACCAGAAGGCTACAGATTTTGCTTCTCTTTCACTCTTTAACTAAAGAAATGTCACGGCGCTTTCGTTAAGCGCTAAAATCGGGATGAAAAATTAAACATTTAACAATGAAGGTTTATGGTGGTGGCTCTGATAAATATGTTTTCTTTATCGAATCACAACAAGCCATTTAGATAATCCTTTGAGAATTCATAAAGTTTTACTTGACAAAATAATTCATAAGTTTGAATCATAACAGACATAACTCTGTATTCTTGAAGTTTTTCTAATATTTATTCGTTTTAGTGCCTATATATACTCGTATATATATATATTTTAAATGTAGAGTTATGTGATACCGAATAGGAGTTTCCCGGAGCGAGTGGAACTATTTCTTCCCCATTTAGTAAATGTGAGGTTTAAGGAATTTTAGGAGGGGTACGAAATGGGAAAGAAAAAGATTGGAAAGAACCTGGTTATTCAGATTATTAAACACTGGTGGAATCATTTCAATCCTTCCTATTTTCCATCTCCTTTCCCTCCCTACCTCCTTCCGCCAAACAACATACACTAATTAGGGATGCCATAGCCCCACTGACACCCGGCAGTTTCTTGTGTGGAATTCTCATAAAAAAACGACATTTCGATTTTGAAAGCTGGTCTATCACCAGCGCGTTAATTAAGGTATCTTCCACTATAAAACAAGGTGTGAATAAACTTATTAAATTTGATTTTTATACGCGAAATTTGAATAACCCATGTGCACTTTATAAATAATAATTTCCCACGTCTAGTTTCGAACATGCGACCTCTAGGCGTAAAGCCAATGAGCTTTTTTTTCTTTTCCGTAAAGATAGTCGAAGTAAATAAAATAAAATCTACAAAATTCAAAAGTAGAATCGAATTTAATTGAAAAAAATATTTAAGTCAGACGCAAAAGGTCAAATTTGGTTTTGTTGACAGCACAAAACATTTCTTAGAAAAAATATTCAGAAAGAATTCGTAATTAATGTATCACTTTTTTCATGTTCCGAGGCTTAAATATGAAAATAGGCTTAAGGAAAGGTATTGTAGAGAAAGTTTTGGGAAAGGATAGGAAAAACATATCTTTTTTTCATTAAAAATAGGTTCCAACAAAAGAAAAACAAATATATTTCCCCCGTAGCTAGCTTTAGCTTTCCAACGTAGTAGTAGGTAAAAATGATGTCAAATCTTACAGAGATTTCTATATGTCGATTTTGAGACCTTTTTAGTATTCCAGTTTAGGTAGGTAATAGAGCCTGTTATGCGACTAAGAGTTGTCCTTTAGCGCCCTTAGTTGAACCGGACCGAACCCTTTTCGTGTCGGTATGGATACGTTACATTTAAGGACATCTATGTTACGTAACATTCAAGCATGTCCTCTAACTAAGTTAAGTTGAACCGTATGGACGTGTATTTCGCGTTCGCTAATACACGCCCATATGGGCACAATTAAAATATTTTGATGATCATTCATCTGTATTACGGATTTATAATGTGAGGCTGTGTAACATTCCATATTCTTTGCATCTTATAGCTTTAAACGCACGTAAAATATGTTTTAAAAAAGTAGTGTATTCAAGAATATAATACTTGGATCTCTTTGATCCCCAATTACATAACATTTATAATCTACATGTATTTCAAATTGTACTCATATTGAGTTTTGTCTTGAAGTAAGAATATATATGGATAGAGAGCTAAATATTTTTACCCAACCTATACAAATTTACGATAAATCCCTTTCTCCGGGTTTTTACGTTGTAAACCGTGAAAGAGAAAGAGACGAGACGAGTTGTCACATAATATCGCACCACTTTTAGGTATGTAAGCATGTTTTCCGTCTCCCGCGTCTTCGGAGACTCCGCCCACTACGTTTTGTTATGCGACATAACTGCATATATATTTTTTTATTTAAGAAGAAAACAATAAAACAAAAAAATAAAACAATTTTTAATAACAATACTGTGAAAAAGTGGTTATACAAATAAACAAAACATTATGTGCTATGAATGGATGTAAAAAAGTGTGTCCATGAAATCCCTATCCACGCCCGAGTCAGGAAAATATTAACAATTCTGACTACACTGTTTCGCAAAGCTATCCCTCCTGGTATATTATTGATCTGAGAGTTTTGTGTATGTATTTATAATGTGAGAATGTGTAACATTCAACATTGTCTGCAACTTTAAAATCTTTGACATAATGTAAGATTCAACAATGTCTTCTTGTATGTAACAGCTTGATTCCCTTTGTTGCTGAATAAAAGAACACGAACTATGTGCGTATTGTGCAGAATGCGAGGATTTGTGACATTTAACATTGTTCTACTCGAAGCTTTCAACTTGTATGTGTAACAACACGTAAGATTTCTAACACACAATGTCTAAGTGAAGAGCTGAATGAAGCTGTTATATTCTAAGAATTCAAGCATGTAACAGCTTGATTCAGGTCTTTTGTACCCGAATACCGTAACATGTCCGATCTTCATTCAGTGTTATGAAAGGGCACTTCTATTTATCGGCTTAACCCCTCCCCACCCACGGGGTGGCGGCGTTCTTTTGTTTTCGCGGTGTAAGGGGGTGGGGGTGTTTTTACTTTCCCTCACTTGGAATGCTTCTATAGGGAAGTTTATTTCGGCCGCAGACTAGGGGATGAGAGGCGGTAATTGCGAAGATAAAGTTAATATTGTGTCAGCGAAGTGAGATTTATTAGTCATTGTTAGAATTTTGTAATTTCACTTGACGTGTTGCTATTGAGATCTCTGAGGCGTATGCGTGGTAAAACCATCTATGACCGTGTCAAAATGTGAAAATTCGAAAAGTGTGTAGGCGTTTAGATACGGAAAGGAACGCTTAAATGATTTACAGATGAGCAGATGAACAAAGAAAGGAGTGTAAGAAGAATATATGAAAGGAAAATGAATGATAGAAGAAGTCGAGGATACTATGGGACGATAAAGTCATTCATATACTCGAGTCGGGTCATATCAAGAATCATAATAACAGAAGAGTATGTATGAGACGATACTTGAATGTGTGAACAGTGTGCCAAGACAGAGTTGTATGGTAGTCCAACTTCTCTGTCTACCTGTGTGGGGAAATGGCGTGATGATTAGTTAGTATTGTTAATGAGTATGTAATGTAAAGATACTTAAAGTTTTGTCTGATAAGGCCTTTTAATTTTCTAATACGTATTGAATCTTATAATTTGTGATCACAGAAAATCGTATCCGTACATCTTAACTAAAAAGTAAAAAAAAATCTAACGGTAGAGAGATGAGTTATGGAACTTTAAAATATCTATTTATCTATCAAATAATAATACGCTTTTTTGTTTGTTCCATATATTTTTTTATTGTATTGTAAGAAAAAAATAATTTCGAAAGCAGTGTAGTGATAGTAAGGAATTAAATAAATTCCCTGCTTTTATTAAATTTCTATTTTTAAGTGAATACCTCACAAGAGTCCCAACTGTCTGGAGCCAGTTGGACTATGGCATCCCCGACAGGTATGTTATGAGGCTAAGGGGAGTGGGAAAGAGAAGGAGATGGGGAATTGAAAGGTTGGGAAGTACCTGGCCATTCAAATCGGGTCACTAAATACGGTTATTGCCGTTTCAAGCAATGTTTTGATTCTGAATGTTGGAATTTTACCAGGGCGATTCTTAGAGTATCGACTATTTTGGCACGTGCCGCAAATATGCAATATATTTTGTTTTATTTAAATAAAGTGTAAAATAACACATCCGAATTTAATTTAATTTATTTGCGCACGCCGGGTCTCGAACCCGCGACCTCCGGATTCGTAACCGAGGATCTTAACCGCTCGGCCACGGAGATCGTCTGTTCTCTTAACCGTTTTCGGCGCCGGACACATTATAAACTATACTATGTAATATGTTTTTAATCCACCCCGTATAAATTATTACTACAAACTAAATTGGGTCACTTTCAAATGTCAACTCAAACGTATTTAAATATGCATGTTAAATGTATTTAGGGCAAACGATTATTGACCGATGAAGTGTAGAACGTACATACTCAATTTATTGATTTCTCAAATTTACCATTTTTTTATTGTGGCATGTTAGTTACTGTTAACACTGCAATTGCTTCTGCTGTAACTACCACGAGAAAGGCATAAAATGCTTTTTACCGCGGTACCCACTTAGGTACCAAACAAATAGCCGTAATGTGTCTAACGATCTATCTTTCTTTGTCTATGGTTTTCCGCGTTCCGAATCCGAGCAGAGCGGCGTAGTTTCCCGCGTTCGGCAGACAAAATGGCTACCCATTTATTGCTCCCCAACCCACACTCTCTTTTTTTATTATTATCGGTGGGAGGTTATGGTTGAATTTTTTTTGTTCACTAATAATAGTATTAATAATACTGCTTTGTTGTTTCGTTATTTTTTTATAAGGCAGGAAATCTTCGCAAGATTTGTTGGTTTGCGTATCCTGCTGAAAGAATAATTATCTTTTTCTGGAAAACTTTTTATTATGACTTGGTCTTCTATTGAATTTGTCTCCATAATATGCAAGTTTTTAGATCTTTTGATTTTGCTTAACTTATTTGTTAAGTTCAGCCGACAAGAACAAGGGCTCTATTTGTCGCCCGGTACCTACCTAGGAATTTACATATTCCGTAATTTTAAGAGTTCATCTTAGCCAAAACCTAAAGTTAATTCAAATGTTTTTTATTATTATTTATTGACCGGCAATAAATGAATGTCTACGAAAATACGTTATTGTTATCAAGATATTAAAAAAATGTTGAGTTGGTTTTTAAGTTTTATAGACCGTACCCGTACATGTGTTGTTAATTATTGATATTATTTACTTTTAAAAAAAAATAAGCATTAATGCTTTAAAGTTAATTCTTATTTCAATATTAATTCCCGACTTAGTAAAAAGTCAAAAAGATCTTTTGTAATTTATTTTTATTTTTATCGAAGACACCATCTAGGTATTCAATGTGCTCGGGTAGAGCTATGTTTATCATCACAAAGATGACAGCCAAATCGGAGGAAAAATGAAAAAATAATATCAATTATCTTCAGTGTAAAGTATGACATCGATTAAAAATGTCGGTTTCTAATAAGGTCTCAATGGCTGAATTGGTTGAAACTTGCTCCCGGATAGAGTAGAGGATCCGAGTTCAAGTCTCGGTTGTGACATTTGTCTTTTTATTTTATGGCTTTTATCTGTTTCATATTTGTGTTGTTCATTTTTTATATTAGTTTGATTTAAAATAAATAGGTTTTTTTGCTCTTACGAGTAAGTAAAGATATTCCTGATACTTTGATGATATGCCCGAGGCACCCTATACAAAAAGATTTTTTATACAAAAAAACTAGGAAACAAAATATTACCATGACAAAATAAGTGGAAAATCATGCAAATGTTGGGGTTTTATGATAAGAAGGGAATCGTCTTGTATCTATTTTCACATATTCCGAGGCATGTTCTAGGAAAATAATCCTACACGTTCAAAACATTCGCACCGTGCGGAAAACGCTTCAATATATTTATTCCTTCTAAGAATCTGCGTTGGTTGGAATAAACTTCCACATGGCAATAATCCCGCATCTGTGCTACTATATAATAATATTTTATAATATAATATAATAATATATATTTTTTTAAATATTTAAATAACCTCAATAATCCAAAACACAAATATGAAACAGAAAAAAGTCAGAAACTAAAAAGAACAATGGTTATGACTGAGACACGAACTCGAAACCTCTACTCCATCCGGGAGTAACACTCATGTCTCGGTCATGACCACTTTCTTTTTAGTTTCTGATTTTTTTCTGTTACATATTTGTGCTTTAGATTATTAATATTATTTAAATATTTATTAATAAATAAACATAAATGCTGTAAAGTTAATTCCGATTTTAATTTAAAAAAATATGAGGTGTTAATAAATAAATCCCAGCAGGAAATAATCATTCACACACCTATGTATGTTTTTCACGGTGATAACTCTTGGAATATTAATATGACTTAATCTCTCATATGTAAGAGCTTTCTCACGTTTCGTTAAAAAAAATAACTCTCTCGTTCCTCTTAGGTCACAGCTGAACTTTGTCTTGATATTTTACTATAGAAATAGATCATGTGATTTTATGCAATAATTCCAATAGAGCCATACAAAAACTGAAAATGTCGTTCTGTCAGCACAAGATAAATACATTTTTCTTTCGATCTATGTGGTTTAATTTCTGATTTATAATCGCTAAATACCTTGTGATTAATATTTTAGCGGACTGGAAATGGTACATATTAAGATTAAACACAGGTCAGAATGTTCAAATGAAAAAGTTATTTGACGACCTATTACCTAATTCTTGATATTTTCAGTTCCTGGTTTTGCTCATACATATTTAAGCCAGATTTCTCATTTCCGTTCAAGTCAATCAAGCCACGACAACCTGGCTTCATCCCTGAAGCCTTAAGCCCAGACCTTGCTTTTCTAAGCCCTCCTGCGTTACTGGGATTTCACTTTCTAATCTAACCCCAAAGATCGTAAGTGAAATTTCATAAGGGCGGTTATTTTGCATTTTATTAATTCACCCTAAGAGCACTGCCGATTACTGGAACGGAAAGATAACGATGAAAGTGAAAGTAGCTAATAAACAAGATATTGGTCTTATTAGGTTAGGTTAGATTTACTACAAAAACATTGAGAAGTGTAGATACTTTAGATCTGTATCTTTGTGAGGTGAGGTTAGGTTAGAATTAATTCAAGAACACTGTCGTAGAAATTGCTTAAACTCGAATGAAACGCTTGAAGGGCACGTGATTTACAAAACATTCAGGGCTCTGTGTGATTAGGTTAAGTTAGATTTACCCCAAGAACACTGCAGTAGAAATTGCTGAAACGGAAAAAAGTGCAAGTGGTTTGCAGAGAAGGTCAGGGCTCTAGTGGTTATCATAAAGCTCGCGTGGCAAGACAGCGGAGCCATACTGCGTGCTTCCATGTTCCGTGCGATCGGTGGAAACCTGCCAGCGAGCCTGAAAGGGACATGGAACACGCAAAGCACCACAGATAAACATCAATGCATGCAAGCGAAAATGCAGGTCCAAAGTCTTGTAGTCGGAAACATTTTGATATATACAGGCTTAGGATAAGATATACTTAACAGTTTCAAAACAGAACGGATATATTATTATGTAGGTATTATATATTTCTATCACCGCGTATTTTAATGTATACTGTTCCAGAAGGTAGGAAAAATTGTATTAATTATGCAATCAAGCACCCTTTATATGCTTCACTATACAATTATTCATATTAATATTCACGTTGTAATTTTGAATAATTTCTTGCCAACTTTTTCCACAGGGATTTTATTTATTTTTAGTTGAAATATCCATTTTACAACCCGTCTTGCGGTTTTTAAAGGTCACCATGACATCGCGTTAGCTTAAGTCACGACCGCAAGCAACGTCAAGGAGCTGAAGTCCATTATCAAATATTTTAATTTTTCCAAAGTAAATGATTTTAAGCGTGGAAATAAAAAACTTAGCTATTGCCCAAAAGTCTTTATTTCTTTGCTAGGTTATGATTCCTTCGTATTTCTAATCGACTTCTGGGCTAAGCTGCTGTGATTGCCAACTTGACATAGACTCTAGACGCTTGTTCGATATCGTTGACTCAGCAATAAATTTAATCGTTTCTCTTACTAGTATTTTGGCAGTCCCGATCACCAATTTATTGTAGTAACTTTTCGGTGTATCAATTTACTTCGGCGAACCACATGCAACTCACTTTACATAGCCTTTTTGTCTATAAGGAAAGATGGACAGTATCGGTTAAAATAAACTGAAAAAGTTTTTTGATATAGTATGTATAATTTACAGTTAATAATTTTAGCGCTACAATCCTTTGGAGAGTCCTGACCGCCTCTAAGAAGCGCTTCTACTTCTGCCTGTCTTCTAATGTCTCCCCACCTGTTTCTGATGTCTAAGGATATGGCATTCGCCTCCACACCATCCAGACACTGAAATTTCGGCCTCCCGAAACTCCTTCGTCCTGCAGGTTTAGTACAGAGAAGCCTCTTTGACGGTCGGCTATTTTCAATTCCGAAGTCATCCGACTTTTATAAATCTTGTTGATAAGTATGGGATGAATGGACGTGGAATTTCTTAAAAGATTGGGTAGCGCAAATATATTCCTACGAAATTCTGAATATCGATCATTGTTTCATATATGTAGATTCTATTTTATCATTACCACACTACAATAAAACACCGTTAGAGCGTTTCGCTCGCTATTATTTCATTTCGTTTCCTAATGCTATGTTATACTTCCCATGTGATTAGTTCAACACGTGCCTGCTGAATTTGCCGCGGGAAATTCTATAAAAAAACATGTATTTTGTATATTTTACCCACAAGCCAGAAATCACCGTTTTTATTAGATCATGGCGTGCCAAGGCACACTTGATGCATGATATTTGCATGTTATGACATTTGCTCGATGGACGCACTTTGCCAGACAATGGGGCATGCTATCAAATAATGTATCTGGTTTATGGAATTTCACCTAATACCCACCAAACCATCAGTAAAAGAAACTCATAATATTTTCTAAAATAATATCTAAACACTAAACCCATAGATCAACTACTAAACCTATTTAAATGCCACGTGATACGTTGATAAAGCTGCTTTGAATGCTTTCGTGATATTGTTCTTCCCGGAATAAGTTTATAATTTTAATAAGTTGTTACAAATAAAAAATAAATCCGTTTGTCAGTAAAAAAATTCATGAATGATCTCAGAGTTCTGGCATCCTAAAATTTCCACGGCTTTTTCCGTCTGAAATTTATAGACCGACTCACATATTTTAATTTCCGTCGTGAACTGTGGATATTGAAATATCCATTTAACCGTCAAAAAATAAGACAAGACAACACTTTGTGTTTTCCATAGTGTTTATTCCAAATCTCGGACGAAGCAGCGTAGTAAAGTTATGTGCCCAAAGAAACATTATTTTGATTTGAATTTGTTTTCTCGTGTCTTATTTTAGTTACTATTCTAATCTTACAATGCTAATCGGCCAATGCTCTATTAAATGCTATGTATCGACGCTTGCTTTATATTTTCGAATAGAGTGCTCAGCACCTAGTTTTTCTATCTAAGCTTGAATTGCGCCGTTGACAAAAGTACGCAGTGAACGTGTCCCATGCTCCAAGGACCGTTTGTTTTTGTTAGCTCTCGGAAAGACCTTTCCTCGACCTTCAGTCCTCAATAATTCTTCGATTAATTCGAGTAAATATAATGATTTGATTGAGTTTTTGACAATGGCACAGTGGAGACGTTCTTCTTGACGTGTTTGAACGAGGATTGAATGGTTCTATGATAAAGTATGAAGCACCCCAAAATGGCGCTAAACGTCACTTTGTTGAATTTTAATACAAGTTATACTTCACAAGATTTATTTGTAAATTCTACACGGGCAGTTAAGAAAATGTCTAAGGTTTTCAGTTACTAAAAAAATTAAGCTTAATCTTTTAAATTCAACGAAAAACATGCTAAACGGTCAGTAAAAAGTGCAATTTCAAAACCAGCGCAGCCATTTTCGAACGTTTTACCTAATATTACATTATGAATTTAAGAGATAACAGTAAAATAATGTATTCACTAGAAACCTTAGACATTTCCCTAACTACCTGTATAGAATTAACAGATAAATCATTTGTAGTATTGCGTATATTAGAAAGCCAAAAAGTTTGTATTTTTGGGTGCTGAATCTTAACTAGAATTTAAAAACAAATATATCTTGTTAAATAATATTATTTTTATAATAACACCAACTGCCAGTAGCCAGTGGGATTGTGGCTTTCCCAGTTTGGCGTGTGTTGTGAGGAGGTGAAGGAGATGAGAAAGATGAATATTGAGAAGTGCCTGGCAATTCGAATGTGGCCAGTAAAAACGACTTATGCCATTTCAAGCAACGTTTCTATTCTGGGTGGTAGTGTTTAACTAGAGCAATGTAAACGTAGATACCAACTACAAGTATATTACATGCATTTAAAAAAAAAATTACCCCTCAGGGTTTCGATCCCGGCACCTCTTGGCCCGGTGATAAAGTGCCAATGGCTTCTGACAGTTGGGAATCTTGTGCGATATTCACATAAAAAAGAAGCGAAACAACAATATGAAGATATCTCTTTTACCCGCACATTGCATAAACCTTTGACCTAGAATCTCAATAAACCGTGTTATTTAAAGTGTAATTCTGCTGTTTGTTTATAAATGTCCCACTGTCTGCAAGATTCGGGGTTGGATAGAATAACCCCACGAATTCAGTGTGTAAATATATATTTTATTTTATATTCGCATATGTTGCTCCGACATTTCAATTGAATGAATAATATAAACTAACTGTAGTAAAAAAATAACATAAGGTAGGAATTAATACAAATAAAATAAAAAAAAACAGTAAAAAAGAGAGGGTATAATATATATAGAAAAATAAATAAACTAACTAAACAAACAAAGTTTCAAGAGCTATAAGGAAAAGGTTAATATTCATTATGTCATCAGTTCATACATGTCTCACATTAGAGAGAATTAAAAAAAATATGTTTGTAAAATAAAATATATATATATACGGTGAAACCTCAGTTTACGAACATAATTCGTTCCGGAAACTTCTCCAAACACTCGTCAAAAATAATTTCCTAATAAGAAAAAATGGAAACTCGAATGATTCATTCCAAAACTTGTACTTTTTATGGTTTTTATTATTTAGATTTATTAAAAGTGCACACCTATAATTTGTTAATTTTTTACTAGAATCATTTTTGTCTCCTTGTATTCCTCCTTGGATTTCTCGGAAATGTAACATTGCATTGTCTTTGCACCGATTCATTGTTCGAACTGCTCAATCAGGTGGCGTTTTCTTAGAAAATTTCTATCCGGATAGATTATAGATAGAGGTTCAGAGTCGAGTCTCGGTTTCATATTTAGTTGAAAATTATTTAATAATCAATATAAAATAAGAAGCTTTAAGTTTATTCGAATTTAAAAAAAATAGAATGATGTCTGGTAAAATACATTAAAGGTAAGTAGAAATTTGAAAAGATTCAATTTTTAATTTGATAATTTCAATTAACATCAGTTCCAAACATGAAAAGTTCACACTCGTACGGTCGTATGTACTCACAAAGGATTTTTTTTATAGTTGATAATATTAATAAAATGGTTTGGGTAGTTGGTTTAATGGAGTCTAAAAATTAGAAATAATTTTGGGCAGCTAGGTTTACACAAATGCAGGGAGTTCCAAGCAATAATATTATTTTATTACTATTCGTTGGCAAAAAATTGTATTACTCGAATACCGACTGAGAATAATTATTGCCTTATGAAAAATATGAACTTTTTAATATTACAGAGAAATGTTTTCGGGAAACCTGTATCTCTGTGTACTCGTAAGGTACATAGATACATGTCATCTCCGCACCCTCTTGTGCGGAAATCGATTATGAAAAACATGGAAACCTTCTCAGTGGTTTTCATAATGGAGTCCTGGTACCTTTGCCCCGTTACGATAAAAATCCCCTGCGCCCATAAATTGGGACATTTTCGATTCGGGGTTTTTTAAACCATGTTTACACTCCCATGTCTCTTTGGCTTTGTCGGGAATATGCGGTCTGTTGAGAATAAATTCACCACTTTATAAATGGAATATCGGTGCGTTTGACGTTTGAAACCTTTCAAATAAACGTTCTTCTTTGATATTACTATATATTATTTTTGACGGGATGTAATTTTACTCACCAAGAAAAAAATAATTGCTTTTATCCACTCATTTCAAATATAGAATAATTTCTGCTTAAATACATGGTAGGTAGGTACTTTATTAGGTAGGCAAGGTCAGTTCCAATTTTGAAAAGTTCACGTTCGTAAGTATGTATGCACGTATTCACAAAGAAAACAATTTATAGTTAACGATATTCTATGGTAATACTGTTAAACCACGGCTTAAATTATACCGTGGGTGAAAAAACCCAGCCTTATAGCGATTGCAGCAACATCGCCGGAAGATCATTATCTTGTCAGAGACTAAAAGTTTGCATGTAAAAGTTTACGAGCAAATGACTACGGGCTTTTCCTTATGGTCCCCTCTCCTATCGTGGGTTGGCTATTATCAGGGAACTCTTCCTACTGCATACTGCAGCTCGGAACTGGGCTCGTACCAGTTATGTAGATTTCGAAACTACGAAGCTCTGATCTTTTACTATAATGCGGGTAATTTCTTTGTGTGATGCTGCAAAAGCTCGGTATAAAATTTGTGCAGCTGTTTCTGTCTGGAATTTATATCTCGTCGTTTTCTATTTATCATGAGCTCTGGAGCTTTACAAAAAACAGTCTAAATATTTTATTTTATTTTTAGTTTTTCTGTTTTTTTTTTTTTTTGTTAGTTCCATAATATTTATGTCAAGTGCCCTTGAGGTAATATTTCACAAAAATGGCGCTAAAATAATTAGCTCGTGCGAAGTCATGTAGCATAGTAATTATTTAAATTAAAATATTTATGTTCCTTCATAGTAATCTAGAAAACATTAAAACTATAAGATTTCATACAGTTGTACCAGTTCAGAACTCTCACGAGAAGATTAAGTAACTGTTAAACGTATTTTAGTTGGAGTTAGTAGATTTATTCGAATCTGTGCCTGGATCGTTACCCATATTACTAACAAGTGCCGTTTCTTATGATAAGATATCAAAATTCATTTATTATTCATTTCCTGCAATCATCAAACGGAACATTTCCTTCCTTGTTTGATTGCGAAGGGGCGGGGGGCAGGGGGAAGAAACGTGATAGGGGTATTAATGCGTGCCCCTCCATTAAAGCATCCAGGGATCGCAAACTGGGTCACTGTAACTATCCACTGGAACACAGATGGGTCACAGTGACCCAAATGGGCTCCGTGGCCCAGTTCCGGCCGTGATCCTGTTACGTAGTAGTTGAAATCCAGGCTTAATGAGCAACCCTGTCTGGCTATGCGATTTATATATCCCTCTCCCGCAACTACGCTGCCGCAATCTGTATATATTTTTCAAAAGTGAATACTGTACAAGTAGCGTTGGGAAACACCTAGATGTTTTGTGAATGCTTCACGAAATGCTAGTTCTTTAAAATGAACCCTTCGCCTTGAACACTTCAATTGAAGTCGAACTCGCCAAAAAATAGTACTAGTCGGTAGAGATATGAAATTGAAAACTACTAGCAAATCGAAAAAAAATCCTCCCCAAAAAAGTACTAGCAAATCAACAAAAAATTCCTCCCCGAAAAAAAAGCACATGTCGGTAGAGATTGGAAATTGAAAAGTACTAGCAAATCGACAAAAATTCCTCCCCAAAATAATACTAGCAAAACAACAAAAAAAACTTATTTGTAGGTTTTGAAGTTCAACTTCGCAACGAAACTGCCGAAAATAAAGTAGTTCTTTGCAGCTCTGTACACTAACTTCAATTGAACTATTTGTTCAATGAAAAATGAATGAAGTTTGAACTGCCGCAAAATGAAGTAGTTCTTTGTCGTAGTTCGCACGGAGCGGTCACAACGCTATGTACAAGAGTCGCAACTGCTTCGTCTGAAGCCAGTGGGACTATCGCATTCCCAATTGGAAAATGTTGTGAGGCTAAAAGTAGTGGGAAGGGTGAGGATATGGGGAAGGGGAAGGGGAAGGTTGGAAAGTACCTGGCTATTCAGATCTGGTCATCAAACACGGCTAAAGCTATTTTAAGCAAAGTTTCGATTCTGAATGGTAGTCTTTCACCAGGGCGATACTTAGAGTATCCACCACTCTGGAACGTGCCGTAAATGTAATATGTATTATTTTTTTATGAATCAAATGTGAAATAACACACATTAATTAAATAAAAAAATATTAACGCACGCCGAAATTAGAACCCGCGACATCTGGATTCGCTGTCGAGCGTCTTGACCCCTCGGCCACGGAGGTCCTAACATGGCAGTTTGTGCAAACGAACTTTTAAATTTTGTGTCTTCAATACGTTTTATGGATATACGAGTATGAACATGGATATTTTCATATGATTTATTTACAATTTCAAGGTATGAATTGAAAATGATTCTGTTGTTTAGAGCTCTAAACAACTGTGCACTATGGCATTTTAGAAGAATTCAAGCCAAAACCAAGTTCGTAAAAAAAACGTCTTTTAGGAACCATGTTATAATAAGAAATGAAAAAATAACTTTGTCTAAGACCATGAACATTATTTTACTTTTTATTACTGACCGGTTTCGCTTAGCCTAAGCATCATCAGGGTACGAAATTAAACTAAACAAAAAATATAAAAGTATGTGGTTATATATACATACAGAGGGATTACAAATTATAAAATAAAATAACAGAACAATGAGAAAAGAATAGTATAACATTGAAATTATAAACAAGGAACAGAGAGAAAGAGACAGATAATATGAATTAAAAGAGACAAAACGTCAACTGAGAAGGTGATTAAATAATAATGATACATTTTATGTGTTTACAGGAAATATACCTAATATTGGCTACTGGACAAAATATAAAATTTGTACCCTGATGATGTAATCATCATCATAAATATTGAAATAATATCCGTGGTCTTTTACAAAGATATTTTTTCATTTCTTTAAATATTTCAAACCACAAAGTGATTGCTTTCTACGAAAATACATGTTATAATAGTTTGAGATTTGAATTTTTTGTTGGGTTTTCTTTCAAAGGCATGTATATCTGCTACCAAACGTAGCTAGTACGTATTTTAAACGATTTTTCACTAATGGCAGTGCAGTTGCGGAAATGTGATATGTGCAGTGCCTATTATTATTGAACTGGTTAATTGAAAATAGATAATTATCACTATGGAGAGCTATGCACTTCAGAGCTCATTATCTTAGAGCACCCCTTTCATCTGCGTAACATTGCAATTTCAAGCGGCCAATGTGTCGTCAATAATTATTGTTTAGGACCTGCATGGTTTGTAACACAACACATATTTGTTAAATTAAAATTCATTAGTATTTTTGTTTGGTGTACAATATAGAGTACCGCAAGGTGCACACTTTGAGCCTCTTCTTTTTTTCCTACAATTATTATATTTATTTAATTATAAACTAACGGACTAAAGTCCAATTACAAAAAAATACACAACACGAAATGGGGAAAAAGAGCAACAGAGAAATAACAGCACATAGATAATACTAAATGGAGCGATGACAAAAATAGGACAAAATATACATGAGAAAGAACATTCAAATCAAAGTCAAGGTCAAGTCAAAGTTTTGGTAGAGTCGTAAAGAATGACAAAAATCATTTAGACCGCTACCATGTATATAAGACCATGGGCTGAGTTAACAAGTCTCGAAATTCTGGACAGTGGAGAATGATACCCATAATTAGTAGAGTGATGATTGAGGAACAGCAATTCATTGTTTCTGAGTTTACGGCAAGGAATGTTGAACTAGATGAGTTGCAACAGAGAATATATATTCTTGTGATTAAAAACCTTTTCGAAAAGGCAACAAAATTCATGGATCAAATATTAGTAAAGATTTAATATTATCTACACACAAAGAATTATGAAACATGGCATAATGTGGATAGCTCTAATACTTAAATTAAAATGAAATTTTGTATTAATTTTTAAAACACGCTTCTAAATACTTTCTCAGGCTGTAAATACACACCCCATTTAGCGATTACGTAATATAAAATCGATGCCATAATGTCATAATGCGTATCATTATCGAACGTGAGTGTTCAGTTTGTTTTGAATAATTTCACCGTGGAGGGATTAAATAAAAACGCGGTGAAATCAAAAACTGGTCTTAGTACCTACTTTAAAATGTCTGAAAGTGCTAAAAATAAAAGACAAGAAATTGATTTTAGCTAATATTTTTTGATTTTTAATTGCAATTAGTCTGATATTAAATATACATATACAAATTTAAAAAAAAACATAGTATTAAGGATCAACACTAAAAAAAAAACACACTTTTTGGCTTTCTTATGCAAGCAAAGCTACAAATTATTTATCTGTTAATTCTATACAATAAGTTAGAAAAATGTCTAGGGTTTCCAGTGAATACAATTCTTAAATAGTAATCTTTATATTTTATTTTTAAATGCTTACTGGAATTTTAGGTAAAACGTTCGAAAATGCCTTTGCTGATTCTTAAACTGCAGCTTTTACTGACATTTAAGTACGTTTTTCATACAATTTAAAGGATTACAGTTGAAAACTTGCATTCACTGAAAACCTTAGACATTTTTATTACTACCCATAGAAGATTTACAGATAAATCATTTGTAGAATTGCTTGTATTAGCAACGTTTTAATTAGTAACGTTAAGCGTCATTATTGGGAGCTGACCTTTAATGTACTGTAATAATGTAATAGTTTCGTTAAATACTTAATATAATACTTGTTATTTATAAAATAAAATATATCACAAAGAAAATAATCATAAAAACTTATAACAGAAATTATTTACGTACGCTGGGACCCCTGGATTCGTAGCCAAGGATCTGAACTGCTCCGCCATGCCGTCGATTTAAATTTGTTGAAAATTTCTAAAGTTGCTGAACGTGACTGAAAATTATCATAATTCCTTAAGTTGAGAAAATTCCTGACTTTGTTAAAAACTACTGTGGGTGGTGAAAATAACTGAAAGAGCTTAATTTTTATGAAATTACTGAATTCGTGAAAATTATTTCTACTGACTACGAAGAATAAATGAATACGAATGACTGCTTGAATATTTCCAGATTATTGAGTTTGTTCCAATTTATTGTTTCCCGTTATCATCCCCATTGGTCGTGGATGGGGCCTGAACCACACCGAGCAATTAATTTATTTGGAAAAGTTTGTTGGAATATCTGCCGATCTGGAAATACACGTTTCTCTTCATACTTCCCCTTCCCCCTTGCGCTCGATCAGAGATCGCCGCCGAGAGGTGGAGTGCCACTGTGGGCACCGAAGAGATAAACCGACAGATACGTGTGTATACTATTTAATCCTGAAAGTATCGTGGATCGTGTTGTATATTTGAGGTTATGTTTAATGTAATCCTGAAAGTATCGTGGATCGTGTCGTATAATTGAGGTAAGAATGTTTGATGTAAACCTAAAAGTATTGTGGATCGTGTCGTATAATTGAGGTTATGTTTGATATGATCCTGAAAGTATCGTGGACGTGTCGTATAATTTAGGTTATGTTTGATATAATCCTGAAAGTATCGTGGTTCGCGTCGTAAAAAAAGGTTAGGTATTTTTTATGTAATACTGAAAGTATTGTGGATCGGGTCGTAAAATTGAAGTTATGTTAAAGTTATAATTAATCATAAAAGTGTCGTGTAATGAAATTTATGTCACAAATAATCCAGTTTTCTTTATAAATTCAGAATTTACACAGCTTGTTTGAAACATACATTTTTTTTTACCATGGTTCATGTTGCACAACTATGAAAAAAAGGTTTTTTGATAGAATTATTACGTGAACCTTGTTAAAATTTTAACTGTTGAAATTTTCCGTATGTCGGTTTTAGTTATAACTTGCACTAGTAAAAAATAGTTTTTTTTAAAAATTATTTATTGTATATCGGTCAAAAGTATTTTATAATTATCACATTTTGATATTCGGCCATAGCCAATAGATGCTTCCCTGTATTTCTCGAATCTCAGGTAATTATAATTTGTACCTCTGGGAGAGCGTGCGATATCCACTGTTAAAGGGGATTGGGTGTGTTGAACCTGTTTGCCATTCAATGCGAAGCCGAGAATTTAAATGGACACCGTGAATAAATAACCATTCCGCTCTTGATTTTATCTTCACAACAATTGTATGAAATTGTTCCACGGAACGCCTACACTATTACATTTATGGAATGGATTATTTTAGCATTTTTAAAAACACCGCGTAATTTTCTTTACAGCTTTTATTTTGTTGATATTATATTTGTGTATGTTTTGATGTACTACCTTATTTAACAATTAAAATGAATATGACTTTATTTATTTTTCTTTTTTTCGTTAAAAGCCT
Organism: Drusus annulatus; assembly: GCA_022651775.1. Lineage (NCBI taxonomy): Eukaryota > Metazoa > Arthropoda > Insecta > Trichoptera > Limnephilidae > Drusus > Drusus annulatus. Next base: position 376,658 of record JAGWCC010000031.1, on the reverse strand, counting down.
TCTGGTGTTGAGTTTTGAGTTTTTTGATTCTTGCGGCTCTCTTGCATCTTAATTTGGCAGCTCTTTTTAGGTTATATTTTCCCAACGAAGGAATCATTCGATGATATTGGAGTGCCAACGGCCATCTGTTAATCGTACTGCAACATACAGGTATATTCGTATAAAATAGAGTAGTCACCCCATACAGACGGCGAGTTTTAATCGTGTTCCATTCAGTTCCGGGGAGGTGTGTGGTTCGGAGAAGGGACTCTCGCGTTTGGCAGTCGAACGATGGTCACGAACCATGCCGAAATTAGTAGAACGTATTATAAGTACGCTAGTAGTGGTAACGCAATGTGACAGTTGTTGTGTTTTTCGAACATCAAATTCGAACTTCGAATTGAATTTTGAAACTGTTAACTTTGTCTTTTCCACTTTTTTCTATAGCCTTGTTCATTCTGCCACCCAACAAGTGTCTTGTGTGACATAGATGCACAAATATGTGCGAATACTATATTTTTATTTATATATTCACAGTGATTTGAGTGCAAAGTTATTAAGGTCTCAGTCAGTTCCCAATCTGCTGATCAATATGTAAACTTTACCGAATCATGTGTTTGAAGTTCAATTCTAATAAACGCTTAGCAAACAAAGCGCTTCTCCCGTAATTATGTATTTAATTATTTTTTAATTATCGCACTATTAAAAGGTTAAACCAGCATTGGGTGCGCCGAAATTTCAATATGTTTTCTATCCAGCCAGTAAAACTGCAGTCATAATAATTCATGGCACTTTTAATACTGGCATTTTTGTGAAGTATCATATCAAGAACGTTTTACAAAGATAAGCAATGTCTGTTAATATTTAATACCGCGATTTTTAGAGGTCTTCCATATTTCCGTTAACATTTATTCAATTGACAATAAAACTGACCTTGGTTTTGTAATCTCACAACCCAGATAAATTCATACAGTCAACATGAGAGGAAGGTGTAGCGTATTTACTATTACCCTTCCGACTATGTTTGTATAAAAATATCATGGCCAAGAGATTTTCTCGTCATCTCCAAAGAAACTTTATTTTCTTTTCAGAGCAAAATCTCACAAAAAAACTTTGTATCATCTCCCTTTTGTTCATCGTTCATTTTTTTTGCCGGGACTTAATGGAAGAAAGTTTCTCGTCTTAGCTGGGGATGAAATGCCCCTATAAATAGACTGACTCAGTCTGAGGGGGAGTGCTGTGATGTCTAATGTTATCTTCCCCTCGTGGCTATTCAACCCTTAATTCACTTTACGAGAAGAGTTACAGACGACGTTAAATGGCACCCGCAGTTGGGGAGTTTAAAATGGCAGCCTTATTTGATTTATTACGATTCTGCCGACATTAAATCAGGGTCAGACTAACTGGAAAGATGATTGGCGATGAAATCGACAGCTCATAATGATTTATGTCTCGAGATTCTTGGAAATAACAATGGCAGCTACGCGTTATTTTAAAATCTCATAAATTTGCTGGTCATCTCGAAAAAAATAGTAGTAGTAGATTTTTTGTCTATTCACTGCCTTCTAACGTATGCTAGCTATGGATATGCTGGGTGGCACAGACACGACATTCTGAATCTGAAATCCAGAACTAAAGTGCTACAAAGGTAGCTTTACCCTCTATTAGATCTATATACTATCAAATTGTTATATAATGTAATGAAATGAGTCGTTTATTTAGAATTTACACACTGCGGTACAACTTTGTGATTTCCGGAAGGAAATTAATCGTCTTTGAAGGCGGAGTAGACAGCGAGCCGACCGATCCGAGGTAATATAGCGAGATAATCGTCACGCGTTTTGCTATTCGTAAGCCAATCGTCGTTTATGGCAAGTATAGAAAGTATTGCCAGTGTAAAAACATGCATAACATATGGTTTTTATTAAATTCTTCAGAGAGGGACGCGCGTCGGCCAAAGATCTTTCGCTCGTCGTCTCCTTCCTTACTCCACGGTTGCACGTAGTATAAAATGCGATAGGACTCGACCTCTGTCGCAGTGCGATCAATATAAAATACACAGTTGATCGCCTAATAGTAAATAGCGCCTATTTTGGAGGATCAGAAGTTGGCCAACGAAACTTCACAGTACTTTATACCTATTGAACCAGCCGCACGCACGATTTAACAAAATACAAAGAGCAACCACTCACTTCAATGGCTGGCGCGAGACTGACTAAAAAATAATGATTTGTATTTCCGAAGTGATTTTTCCAGAATTTCGATATACGTATTAATAACTGAGAATGTAACTTTTGTGCCTTTTTATTCGACATTTTAACCCTGGGATTATTAAGGACACAGTTGTCACCGTCTATCCGTGTTTTGCGCTGTCTATTTTCGTTTAACTTTATTTTTTCTGTACGGATTAACCTTCTGGGTATACGAATCGAGTTGACAGGAATGAAAAAGCTCATCACATTGCATATGTGTTCCGTAACACGAGAATACAATAGACAAATGTAGGTATTTCCGAAGTACCCCGTCGTCTGTCTGCAGTGGAATCAATACGCCAAAACTACGCCTCACTTCGTTTTTATTCCGCACGTCTAACTTTCCGTTTTTATATTGAAATTGAAAGTTTTTCCCAGCGATTAATCTTCTAACCTCGAATATAAATTGTCTTTTTTTGGTTAATTGATAATCGATGGCACCATTATCGGTATATTGCCTACTTTTTCGTGGAAGTTATCATTATTTGATTGACATTTTTCGAACTTTTTTTTTCTATCGACGGTAAATTATTGGCCTTTCTCGAACGATTTTAGAGGTATTTCGAAGCTCTCCAGGGGAAGCTTTCAAATAAGAGAGCTCGTCAAGTTATTTCAATAACGTTATTAGTCAAGTTCGCAAGTTCAATATTCCTCCGTGTTATGATTCAAAGGTTAACGTGGGTGGCATCGCTTCGGTGTTCGGTCACCAATTTGGTTGAATATCGAATTGTTTCAATCCTAATTTGCTAATGGTGTTGCTATCGGCATTTATTCATTTTTATTATCTTTATTTGATCACTTATATTGACGCGGAAATATTATGACGATTTTTCCAGTCTATAAAAGTACACGATTCGCTTAATATAGGCACTTACTACGATGAAAAAGCTCATATAGATTGTGTTTTATTTATGACAAATAGTTGCTATTTACCTATAGTTACAACTATATACCCTATTTAGAAATTAAGTTCCAAATAATACATATTATGTTAAAGCACAGAGTACAATATTGAATTACTTATAGGTATACAACCATAATAGATATGAACCGTTCAAGTTGAGTATTAAGTTAAGTTAGAGTTATTTACTCGTGTACAGCTGAAAATACTTAACAAACTCGTTTATATTCAGGAAGCACTTGAGGTGAAATATCACAAAACTGCACTATATACGTTCACTGTTATTATTATTTAAAATGTCAATTATTTAGATATATCCTTTTCGTAGGTTACAAAGTCTGGATAAGTCTGTGTTAGTGATTGTTCGGTTATTTTGTTATCACAAACTTTCGAACATAATGTTTCACAAATTAGAATTAGTTAAAGCCTACGTAGTCCTTGAATTGTCCCTCGATATTATTAGAAAAGTAAGGAGCTACAAGGAAAAATGTAGAAGGATAAATAAGTAGAAAACACATAGAGAGGTGGACAATTTAAAGGAATGTGATATTCAATTCTAGTAATTTAATAAGAGATTAAATTATTGAAATCAACTTTTAGATTCGATATTTCACTTAAAATTATATTTTTATCACAGCCCCCTTAGCTTTGAGCGCGCAAAGTGTAAAGACGTGGAACGTATACGGTAGTCCTCCCTCTGAGAGCTCCGTTACAGCCTTTATTTCCGTGAGAAATGAGTTTGAGAAAGAGGGTGAGGTTTCAACGAAGCTATCTGCGGTACGCCTACATAAGCCCAGCCTCCCTAAGATGGAAAGTCTCGCCAGGCGCCCTCTCGAGAGACATTAGTCTCAAAAGCTTGCTCCGAAATCTACACCTCACAGATGCACAATATCATTTTATTGTGCTCACGTTGCAGTGAAACGAACAGTGCATAATGCATACTACGAGCGGAAGCATTTCAACGCGGAAATAACACTTTTGAACCAGCTGTCTATCCAAAATTTGCATGGGATGCTGTAATGTCGCTTTGACAATTTTCTGCTGCAACGAACGGATTTCAATTGAAAAATATTATTATAATATGAATTATTCACAATCTCAACTTTTTAATGGTGGGCTTATTGTCAGTTGCCATTTTTTTCCTAATTACCTAGATTTTAGTGGGAACAAAAAAATAGTACTGCGTTTTCAACAAGGTGTTGTATGAAATTATGAATGTAAATTTGTAAATAAAAACAGTAAAAATGAAAACACAACTAAATGCCCTCAAGTGGGGAAGGGACGAGGAAAAAAAAGGGAAGGATTGAAGGTTGCTGGAATAGAAATAACCTTTAATTTTAGTCTCAAAAGCGCGTTTTCCGCCTCCCTGTCCTGGTTTACCAGAAAGGCGGACTTTGTAACATTGTTTTGACAAAAATGAACATGTACAAAATTGTGATGGATTGTGTCAACAATGCTGAAAGTTCAGTGGATTAATGGTGTTTACTTCGATTTAATCAATAATCTTGCAACAGTTTTGACTTTTATTCCTGCAACTCGGATATAAGTGTGGCAAAAAAAATATATATATATCAATTTAGCAAACCGATAAAATTATCAAAGTGTCAAAAATATAATTATTAAGCGCCCTAAATGTGCAATTCTTCACTAAATAGCACTATATACATTGTGCAGTAATAATATTCAGTGGCCACCGTCCTCTGTATATATGTATATTTATAAACTAACGGACTATTGTCCAATTACAAAAAAATACATAACACGAAATGGGAAAAAAGAGCAACAGAAAAAAAGAACATCACACAGATAATATTATAATGAAGCAATGTCAAAAATATACATTAGAAAGAACATTCAAGTAAAAGCCAAGGTCAAGTCAAAGTTTTGGTAGAGTCGTAAAGAATGACAAAAATCATTAGACTGGTACCAAAAATTTCAAGACCATGGTTTAATTTTTATATAATTCAATTGAATTATATAAAAATTAAAATGGAGTTCTACAAATTAAACACAAAAACTATAAATACCATGGTTTAAGTTAACAAGTCTCGACATTCTGGACAGTGAAGAATGATTTCCATAATTAGTAAAGTTATAATTGAGGAACAGCAATTCATTGTTTCTGAGTCTACGGCAAGGAATTAATTAATTATAATATATCCATTCTTATATGAATTGAATCGTCTAATTGTATGCGTTGTTTGTCCTCAGGATGCCGTCAGGAGCAGCGGCCGAGCCAGTTGGGGAGGCTCCCGGAGTCCCCAAGACGGAGCTGCAGGAGCTACAGATCAAGGCTGGACAAGTCACCGATGACGTGAGTATTACTTGCATCTCCCGCACCCTCAGTCCCGCAAGCCACTTGCAACTTGCTAGTCCGACCGAAGTTTTAATAAGTAAAACCAAATAATAACGACGCTGAAATAAGACCACAGAAACAGATTATAGACAGTATCGCTAACACTGAGATGGTCCTAATGGACCATTTCCTGCAAATAAGCAAACCAATACTTACAATACTGCAAGCTATATTTCGGTCAGTCTGTGCGGTGTCAGAACTTTCTGTATTTTTAAAGTCTGTTTATAATCCTACGATATATGTAATTATAGTTTCCTATTTTTGTGACAAGGACTTGTCTTTACAACGGAACACTTTGTTGCTTCTAGAAAATGTACTCGCCCATTAAATTCCCCCTTTACAAAAAAATACAGATATTATTTGTGATGTTTCCAAAAGTATTAAACATTTTTGTGAATTAATAATTATAATATTAGCTGGGTAAATTTGGTCGCAGAAGCAAAAGCGAATAAGTATTAATTAATTGAAAGATTGTCTCAAGTAGAAACTTATTTTTTTCCTGTTTCGGGGGAACTCTACCTTAGTAGAATATACTTTTTCAAAATCAATCTACTCGTCATCGAAGCAGAATTTACCATTCCCACATCGATCTCAAATATTCTATTGGATACTTGGATTAACACATCGGACTATTCTTCTTCATATATTATGATTAAAGAGTTAATGGTTTAGGTTTTTCAGCCATTCGATGGAATCTGATGTCGCATTGTGCAGTATCTATGTACCCCTGAGGAACTAGTAGAGTGGACATTCTTCAACAATGTGCTTGTGGTTTCAACATGTCCACATTTACATAATGAGTCATCAAGTGCCTATTCGTGCATTGTGTACGCAGTGCTCCTGTGATTATTTATTATTGATCGGATTACTTATGTTTTTGTATCTATCCTTAATTTGGTTTTTTAATTGTTTGTTTTTATTATTTCAGTCCTTGGACAGTACGCGGCGGATGCTCAACCTCTGTGAGGAGGTAAGTTATCACATCTTTGTCTTTCTATTCACTGATCTATGATATGTACTACCTGATACTTGTTTGATACTTGACTTGTAATCGGATCACACGATCGACAGAAGTCATTTTCTAACGAGGATTTGACTTTATGTGTCTTTATCTTTGATTGAGAATATCCTTCCGGTTAAAGTCTTGATATTTTTATCCAGTTTAGAGATTATTATAAAGTTTTATACGATATCATCTTTGTTGGCTAAAATCCCCACAGTTGTTCATGTCCATATCGTGACTTTAGTTGATCGCGTGATTGGTTTGAACGATGGACGCCGATTGTTCGCTCTGGTAATAAAATCCCTTGGTTGGGCGCCACATTATCAATGATTGTAACGTGCTGACATGAAGGATGCACCCAATGAATAATGCCATCCCTCGATTTAATTAGCTGATGCAGCATCGCTGCCAATCTTGATATTTGTATAAATACATTATCTAATTGAACCTCTTTACGAAAGACCTGGTCAATTTTCTTTGGGTGCATCCAAATTATATGCATCGCTAAAATGTATGGTGTGGGCAATGATTATTTGGGCTATGTTAATGCTAGGACTGTTTTAGGGTTTTTTTTATCAATCCTAGACCCTTCTCTGCCTGATCTGGTACTGGACCAAATATTAATAAAGCCGCCTAGGGGTAGGTAGATCGTAAAAAAGGATACATTTTAAATTTAATTTATTTGGGCCACGGCACACTCGGAGGACTAAAAAGTTCTCGATTTGGAAATAAGTTAATATATTATAATATGTATTTGTTTCAGAGCTATCTCAATTTTGGCGGAATAGTTGTTATTTTTTTAGAGAATTCCTTAACTATAGGAATATAAGATCGATAGTTTACCATTTTTTTTCTCATTGTGTAATAACTACTTCGCCAAATTTGGGTTTTGAACTCACGTATTTTGTGTCACAGTTTTTCTGGGTAAGTTTAGATGTGTTTTTTCAGTGTGCGAAATAATATTATAATTATTCCCGATCCCCTTTCGAAAGCGAGGAATTCTAACTGTTAACTGTCTTTAAAAATAACCCTGGGCTGGATATTTATAGTTTTGTGATTGCCTGACTAGTTGAATGGAAACATTTTTGTTTTATGAAAGTTTGTATTTGACACTATTACCGTGTTTTTGTGTTTACTTCTAGTTTTGAGATGATCTTACATTTTCATGAGTAGGGGATGTGAGACCGTATCGCAAATCGAGGAAAACATAAAAACAAATACGTGGTATGTAAATATCGGATTATCTCAGATTACCAGAAATCAAAACGGTAATATTTTGTAGTTATCGTATCGATCGGTTGCTCGAAAGGATGTTATCAATCAATTCAAAGTGTTCCAATCATCTAAAGGTCAGCCAATCAATCCAAACCGTCTCGGTTGTTGGTCCCATCAGCGCAGTACCAGATCTAGGATATTTCAGGCCGGGGCTGCGTGGACTGTGTGAGGGGCCCTTGGGCAGGGGTAGGTCGCCCCAGGGCCGGGCCGCCCAGGCCGACCTGGGGCCCAGGCACTGCCGTCACCCGCTGCATGACCTCATTCGCGGCGCAAGTGCTAAGTGCTCGATACTACATGATAACACTGTTAATACTACTTCTATACCTCTGAATTTCAACCACTTTATTTCACTATAAACTAAAATATTCGCTTTATCGTTTGATTTTATGAACTTTACCATTCGATATTTGAAACCTATCCGCTTTATTAGATATTAGATTTTATGAACTTTACTATTCGATATTTTAAACCTATTCGCATCATTGGATTTTATGAACTTTACTATTCGATATTTGAAACCTATTCGCCGCATTGGATTTTATGAACTTTACTATTCGATATTTGAAACCCATTCGCTTCATTCGGTTTTATGTAATTTACTATTCGATATTTGAAAACTATTCGTATCATTGGATTTTATGAACTTTACCATTCGATATTTGAAATATATTCGTATCATTGGATTTTATGAACTGTACTATCCGATATTTGAAACCTAATCATATCATTAGAACAGTTTCTAATAAATACTTCAGTGGAAACTGAATATTTGCGCTGTACCTACTTACATATTAAGGGGATTTCAAGACAGGGGATGCTTATTCTGTATTTGCGTACTTAAAAAGAATAGTTCGCTTTTAGATATAGTAGTCCTCCATCATTTAACAAGCACAATTTTCAGCGTTTTATGATGGGAGTAGGTAGAGTTATTGATAAAATCTTAGTAAAATGACAATTATTTATTTAAAAAAATATATAGATTCGTGAATTATTTTATGCCTTTTTGTGACATCTAAGCTTTTTGTGCACGAAGCTAATAACCCAGATTTATCTTTTAGTTGGAAATTTACTTAATTAAAAAAAAAAACTATTACTCTGACCTTTGCGTTACAGTTTTATACGGGGAAACTTAGTTATTTATTGGGTTTATTTTTTCATTCACTATGGATAATGCTGGTTTCATGTTGTGGCATTCAGCATACAATGTTCGCTTTAATAATGTTGAAATTGCCTTAATACATATATATATATCTTATCATTTTGTTTATACATTTCCTTTACAAGCATTTTCTGTTCACGTCACGCAACTCTTTGTGTATCGCTTCACCTGTGCTTTATTCTTTATCGATCTCGGAAAATCACATTGTCACGATCACCATAACTTTCTAATCTCACGGATAATGAACATTTTTACTATTTTGCCGATACAAATATATAGTTTATTAAAGAAATGAAAAAAACAGCTTTGTATAAGACCACGGATATTATTTTATTATGACCGACCGGTTTCGCTTAGCCTAAGCATCATCAGGGTACAAAATTAAACTAAACGAAAAATACAAAGTGTGCGGTTATGTATATATATATATATATATATATATATATATATATATATATATATATATATACTTAGAGTATACAAGAGGTAGCCCAAGCCAAAGCCAGTGAAGTCAGTTTTGGACTTGTTTTTGATGATTTTAACATGACTCGGCGCAAATGGGCGTGGCTAAGACTAAGGTTACGGTATTTAAACATCCATTCATATCACATATCGACGTAATGTTTTTGTGTATTCGTATAGCCACTTTTTCACAGTATTTTTATCAACAAAAATATAGCATCTAACCTAAAAAACCGTTTAGTTGTGTCAAGTTTAGTGGCAAAATAAAAAATATGGGCAAAGTCTCGCCTTTAACCAGCGAAAATAACCAGCTTAAGATCATTACGACAGTTAATAGAAGCCGTCCAAGAAATTTGTTGTCTCTTTCTATCTCATGGTGTACGATGTAAAAACTCGGAAAAAGTGATTTATTACAATTTCGGATGGGTTGGGTAAAACAAATTAGCTATCCCTCCATACATTGTTACTTCAAGTATATATATATATATATATATATATATATATATATATATATATATATATATATATATATATATATATATATATATATATATATATATATAAATATTAAAATAAAGAAAAAACATTCCCTGGTTACACATAACCTGACAATATTCGAAAAACTCCTACTGCCATAATAATACGCGGAAGATGTTGCTTGTGCAATGATGGAGGACTTATCTAGCAGAGGAATTGAACCCACGACGCCCGGGTGGGAATCCGACGCGTTTGTCCACTCAGTTACTAACCGGTAAAATACATACAGAAGGATAGCAAAATATAAAATTACAAAACAATGAGAAAACAAAAAGAATAACATTTAAATTATAACAAACAAACAGAGAAAAAGAGACAGATAATATGAATTGAAAGAGACAAAACATCAACTGAGAAGGTGATCAAAGAATAATGATTTTTTTTTTGAGTTCAAGGGAAATATACCTAATATTGGACTACTGGACAAATTTACCTGATTTTGTATTTTTTGTTTAGTTGAATTTTGTACCCTAATGATGCTTAGGCTAAGCGAAACCGGTCGGTCATAAAAAATGAAATAATATCCGTGGTCTTGTACAAAGTTATTTTTTCATTTCCTTAAATATGTCAAACCACATAGTGATTGATTTCTACGAAAATGTATAGTTTTTTAATGTGGCTACCGCACAAAAGAACCAGTGGGACTATTTCATACAAATTCGAGTTTTGCTTGGCTTGAGCTCTTCTGTTTCCAATTGAAAACCCCTGAGTTACAATTTTCCACAATTTTATATCACTCAAATCAAAAAAATTAAAACGCATTCTTGAAATTGTACGAATTTTTTGTTTGTTCAAATTTTTTTATGTTCCTGTTTAAAGGATATGAATTGAAATTGTATCAATAAATCACAACTAAATCTGATATATTTGCAAATAATCTGATATTTTAAGGATTCGACACCTTTTCGTGCAGTTACTGTGTATTATTTTTATCAATGCGTAGTTGTTTTTCTGAATTTTCACATATTTGTCTGCTTATGGCGTCGTTGACAATAACTCAAGTAAATTAAAAAGAGATCGGCGGCCATTTTGGCCGTGAGTGTCTGGGGATTTTTATATAGGGTGGTGTTGATTGGATCCACCCTAAGACATAATGTTTTCTATACAGGTGGTTTTAATATAGTATTTTTATAATATTATAGTATTAACAAACCGCTGTACACCTCGTGTCATGGTCTCGAAGCTTTGGAAGCTTAAGTCAAAAGCTGGAATAATCGCCCATTTTAAGCAGAATATGGGAAGTCATTGGTGTTCTGATGAACGCTCTTAGGCCTTATTGAAATATTAATTAGAGCTTTTTATTGGTCATATTAGTATGTTTATCTTTTCAATTTACACACCGTTATGGGTCTGCCATTTTTTTTTACCACACTAAACGTTTACATTCGATGCTTTAAAAAAACATATTTGATGGTTATTGAAAGTCATTAAATCAGCGGTTTCCAGTCAGTTTTCGTTTTAACACCTTTTGTAAATGGTTATTGAAAGTCATTAAATCAGGGGTTTCTAATCAGTTTTCGTTTTAACACCTTTTGTAAATGGTTATTGAAAGGCATTTAATCAGGGGTTTCCAGTCAGTTTTCGTTTTAACATATTTTGTGTAAATGGTTATTGAAAGTCATTGAATCAGGGGTTTTCAGTCAGTTTTCGTTTTAAAACCTTTTGCAAATGGTTATTGAAATTCATTAAATCAGGGGTTTCCAGTCAGTTTTCTTTTTAACACCTTTTGTAAATGGTTATTGAAAGTCATTAAATCAGGGGTTTTCAGTCAGTTTTCGTTTTTAACACATTTTGTAAATTGTTATCAAAAGGCGGGATCTCCAAACAGTCTTCGTTTTTATAATTTTTGGAAATGGTTGTTGCAATGCATTACAGTTGGGGTCTCCAAACAGTCTTCGTTTTTATACTTTTTGGAAATGGTTGTTGCAATGCATTACAGTTGGGGTCTCCAAACAGTCTTCGTTTTTATGCTTTTTGGAAATGGTTGTTACAATACATTACAGTTGGGGTCTCCAAACAGTCTTCGTTTTTATACTTTTTGGAAATGGTTGTTGGAATGCATTACAGTTGGGGTCTCCAAACAGTCTTCGTTTTTATACTTTTTGGAAATGGTTGTTGCAATGTGTTATAGTTAGGGTCTCCAAACAGTCTTCATTATCTTTTCATACATTTTGAAAATAGCTTTGACGATTTTTCCAATCAGTTTTCGTTTTCAGACTTTTTGAAAATGGCTATTGAAATGCATTACATCTATCGTTTTCTATGAGAATTTTATAAATTTTGATCAAAATTATAAAACTAAAATTCAATTAATGAATATTTCTGCTGTGGAACTAATGAATTTCCATTTATTTCAAACTACTGATGCATCTTTCATAGTCATCGCTTTTCCACCATCGATATGTATTCGAGAGTTTAATTTCGTGCAGTCGTTTGCGTTATAATTTGTGAAGAGAGCAATCTGTTTTTCCCGCAGACTCGCATCCGAGCCTTGCTTAACTTCTGCAGTTTCCGGCCGTAGTTTCATTTCCTCTTGCGCAATCCTACGGCTTCCCGCATCCCACCAAATACTCACATTTTTACTAAGAAATCTCATAAACTCATGACACGAAACATGAAACTAACTCACTAGCAACAAAAACTGTAATATTTATATTCTACGACATATTTTGTCTTTTTATTTATTTTGAAAACTAGTAATTTTGTGATGGAACACGAACTTAGTATACACGGCTTGAAGCTCAGAGCAGTAATATACAAGAGAGAGCGCGCCGTAGAGAGAGCTGTAGCCAGTTTTTACGAGGTTTGCCGGACTCGGCTAGACCTGGGCGTGGCTAGGACTAGGGCTAGGGTATTTATACATCCATTTATAGCACATGTTGACATAATGTTGTTGTTTACGTATAACCACTTTTTCACAGTATTGTTAAAACAATAAAAATAACATGTAACTTAACCGTTGAGTTATGTCAATTTATTTCGCGTATCATAACGTGCGGGCGGAGTCAACGGAGACGCGGGACACGAAGAACATTCTAACAATACTTTAAAGCGGTGTTATAATTCGAGAAAATTTGTTGTCTCTTTCTTTCTCATGGTGTACGACGTAAAAACCCGGAGAAAGTGATTTATCCCAAATCTATATAGGTTGGATAAAAAGAATTAGCGCTCTCTACATATATATTATTACTCCAAGGCTTGAAGTTATTTATAGCAATACGCCAACCGATTTCGGCACAACCGTGTCTACGTCAGAGCAGATATAATCTGGCGGATGAAGTGAAACACTCATTGTGTGGGTTTCGGCACAACCGTGTCTACGTCAGAGCAGATATAATCTGGCGGATGAAGTGAAACACTCATTGTGTGGGTTTCGGCACAACCGTGTCTACGTCAGAGCAGATATAATCTGGCGGATGAAGTGAAACACTCATTGTGTGGGTTTCGGCACAACCGTGTCTACGTCAGAGCAGATATAATCTGGCGGATGAAGTGAAACACTCATTGTGTGGGTTTCGGCACAACCGTGCCTCCGTCAGGGCAGATGAATGAAACACTAACTTCGTATACGCCATTTTAATGAATGCCATATATTTAACTCACGTTGGATTGTGTGCTGTCATAAATGAAAATTTTGTACACAATGTAAGGGTGTTTCATTTAACTGTAATGTTTTTTCGCAATCACTTTTTTCTCGTTCTTACAAAATTCTGATTAAATCTTTGACTTTATCAATTTCCGGTTCTGGCAAGTTTATTTTTACGACGGTTTCTTCTCTTCTTTCATTTGACTTGGATCAAATTGGACGGGGTTCCCGTAGGATATTTGAATTGCAAATTTGCGTTTACGAAAACGCTCACGATAAATTCAAACCATTTACATCGTACAGCGAAAAGGTCAAACAATCATCTTCTCTCATGCAGAATTTTTAATTTGTAACGAAGCGAAAAGGTTGAAGCTTCGGCATTTCATTAGGGTGGGTGGTAAACTTTCGTAGGTGTATTTGTTCATCGGGTCTGTTTCCAAGCATCGGGGTCGATCACAAACTCTGTGCTTTTTCTACCTTCTTTCTTTTTTGGATCGTTCAATCAAACGATAAATTGTAACTACTGTCTAGTTATAGACGAACTTATCTGTCAAATTCTTTTATTGAATGCGTCAATACGAAATTGTAAAAGTTTCGATTATTTTAATAGTTTCGATTATTATAATATTACGTTTGTTTCGATTATTATAATATTTGACGGCCTCCGTGGTCGAGTGGTAAGACCCTCGACTACGAATCCAAAGGTCGCGGGTTCAAACCCGGCGTGCGCCAATAACTTTTATTTAATTGATATGTGTCATAACACATTTAATTCATATAAAAATAGTAAAAAGTATATTTGCGACACGTTCCAGAGTGGTAGATACTCCCTGTATCGCCCTGGTGAAAGACCACCATTCGGAATCGAAACGTTGCTTGAAATGGCTTTAGCCGTGTTTGGTGACCAGATCTGAATAGCCAGGTACTTCCCAACCTTCCTCTTCCCAATCTCCTTCCCCTCCCCACTACCTTCAGCCTCACAACATACCCTATTTGGGGATGCCATAGTCTCACTGGCTCTAGACGGTTGGGAGCGGTTGAGGCTCTTGTGCGGTATTCATATAAAAAATAATAAAAAAAAAATTATCACGGTTTGGATTTTTATAAGAGTTCGATTATAAAAAAAATATTTTAGAAGATTGTTATGGTTTTTATTGTTGCAATGGTTTCGATTTTTACTGTGTTTTTGATTATTAAAATGGTTTCGATTATTATGATGGCTGATTTATTATGGTTTATATTATTTTAAGGCTTCAATTATTAAAAACGAAGATAATGGTTTTGATTATAAAAATGATTTCGATTATTATAATTGATTTTTAATGTTTTAGATTATTGTGAGAAATTGTAATGATTTAATGGTAAATGCAGTCTCGATTATTATTTCGGTTTCTGTAATGAATATGTGATGGTATTCGATTATTATATCGTTGTTACAACCGAAATTTAAAAAGATGTGTTTGTTTCTACAAAGTATCGAGCACTTCGTAACTTCGCCATCCTTGTGTGTTTGCTGACGTGTTGTACCTGTGTTTCATGTTGTCCCAATATCTCCTTGTCCATCTTACTTTTACTTACCCATTTTTTGTTCTTTTTCTACCTAGCATCTTCCAATTTTCATCTAGCTCCGTATTTTTCTGACAGAAATTTGGTAGCTAAATAGCTATCATTTTTTTCTGGATATTCCTACAAAAAAATATTCTTAATTTTATTATTTTACTTTCAAGCATTATGTATCAAGAATATAAATTAATTTATTCTTATTTAATAAGAAGCAAAATTAAAAATAATTCAACCTAAACGGTAATATTAAAATATCAGACTTGTAAAGTTCAAGCGTTTTTCGATTTCGGAAAAAAATATTGTTACCATCTATTTTTTTAATCCGTTACCCCCTTTTTATTCCTATTCCATTCCCGAAACAAATAATGCAAAGATTACCAAAATTTATATTTTATTTCTTGCTAGCGTGAAAAATAAAACCCACTCATAAAAAATCTGCTCCATAATTTCACCTAATTTAATTTTGCACCTCATACTTGTCGCCTTCAATATGTCTTTATGATGACTGGCTTATTGACCCGTATGTTAAATCATGCCTTCTTACTCCAATCAGTTTTTCCGAAAAATTCTTGGAGTGGTTTTGATACAACCAATTTTCTGAATATGTATATTATATTTTGTAATCTTTGCATTGTCACTTGATGTAATTTTAAATGTGCTTTTCCCAAGCTTGTCCGCGGGTGGTGCCAACTTATTGTTACGTGTAATCTGGCTGTTTGCCTCGTGGATTTGTTCTGCAGCATTGATCGTCACTGACTACCCATTGTAAATTGTCCCTCCTCCATGTGTCTCCTGTTCCCCTGTTCCTCGTTCTCGACTTCTTCTCTCACATGCCTCAACTTTCCCACACCTTCATAAAAGTTGAAAGGAATCTTCAATAATAATGAGGTTTCTGATTGTCCTGCTCAGTTTCTTGGTCGGACTTGCCGACAATTCGAGAACATGTCAGGTCAGGTGTTCTGTCCTTCCTTCTTCATTTCAACCTTCTGTCTTCGCCTCAAGTTTGAAGTTCCCCGCTCCCCGCTCACCGGCACTGTTCTCTCGCCCTCGTCCCCCAACCCCTCCAACCCTGCTAGTGGCTGTTGTCTGTTGCTCCCTGTCTCTATGTTATGTTACTCACTGTTTCCATATGTATATTTTACTGTCTATGTATGTCTTTACTTCTTCCTGTTTTATTATTTTTCTATGAATGTGTGTTTTATATGGATATTATATTATACTTTTGTATAAAATACACAAGTCTGCTGTACCTTAATAAGATATATTTGTCAAATGCGGCTGGGACGATGGGCTGTCAGAAAAAAATACCGAGACAATTGAAACTGCTGGTTTTTTCTTTGGTGTAACTGTAATTAACCATTTTTGTTGTAATTGTAAAAGATATATATTATTTATCAATGGGTAAAGCTTGAATGTTTTTTAGTTTACTTTGCTTCCAAGTGAATGATGGACTAGTTGCTTCCTCCCAGTTTCTGACCTCGCATTGTCCCACGCCCGCACATGAGATGTAATAAAGCATGTTGTACACACAATATGACTTCTCTGTTTACTCTATCTCTCTTTATATCTCTATCTCTCCTCTGAATATATATAAAGCCTGTCTTTATAGATATCACGCTGAACTATATATAATCAGGAATTATTCTTCTTTAAGCACTCGACAACTCGGGAGCCAAACATCACAACTAAAACCAAAACCATTATTTAGACAATCATTATTTAGACAATCACAAATCATGTAGAACTCACAGCTATCCAAATCAAAAGTATCCGACAGTTATGAAAACAGACTGGTTCATTTTCTCTTTTATTGGTTTGTTCTATTTGAAATGTCAAACAATTACATTCCCAAACCAAAAAAGCTAAAATTGATCTCTCTCTTGTTTTCTGCCCATTGGCTCTAGCCTCAAACTTTAGCATCAAGCTTACTTATTTTTTTATTGTCCTGGTTTAGGGGTCGTTTTTCATTGTTTGAATTTCAATCAGTGGAACCAGAAAAATCAAACTCCTTTGAATTGTAAAGTAAAATCATTTTATAAATTAAACCCTTCACTGCTCATTTGAAATTGACTTCAACACAATTCACAAACTTTCTTTCTTTTATCAAAATTTTCTATTTAGCTTTTTAATAATATCATTATATATTCATGCTTGACACTCACACAATTGTTTGCAGGTATGTTAGCCACACTGCATGCCTTGCTTCAACTGATTGTTGTGTCTGTAATCAAACAACCATGTTCTTACATTCACCACAAAGTTTGCATTGCTTTTATTCAACCATCATCAGTAAACATATTACTCACCCACTAACTCATTGCCTAGCCTCTCATTACCGACATTATGCTATACTGGAACATTACATAAAGCTTCTGTATTATCAAACTAAAAGAAATATTACACTAATT
Organism: Drusus annulatus; assembly: GCA_022651775.1. Lineage (NCBI taxonomy): Eukaryota > Metazoa > Arthropoda > Insecta > Trichoptera > Limnephilidae > Drusus > Drusus annulatus. Next base: position 359,177 of record JAGWCC010000031.1, on the reverse strand, counting down.
GTAAGGGATCTAGGAATTGCCATAACAGCTGTGGAATCTTCAACCAGAATAGACGCCGGTCAATGATTCCCACCAGGCTGTCGACCAACCATACTTAAGTATTTCTTTCATAACTGGCATTATTACAATTTCTAAGTTGAAGTCTCAATCAATTCAACCATCAAAAGCATCAAATCATTGCAAGTTTCATCATGGCACATTCATTGATCTCCTTTTTACAAAGCAACCACTGAAAACACAATTCTAAACTGTCTACTTTTTGCATATTCCATCAAAAAAATGATATAAGAGAAATCTCTAAAACGGTTGACCCTAATGATTTTATCAATCTGTCACCAATAATATCTACTTGTGATTTCCTGAAAAATACCAGCACCAACCTTGCATGACACGGTTACATTTTAAACTTCTCAGAAGATTTCAAATGCCGGGTTTAAAATTTAACTTTTTTAACAGAATAGTATGTAAAAAATCTTCATATGATGATACTTACATGGGTATCCAAGGTTCCAGTCTCGTGATTTGGTGAATTTAAGCATTAACACTCACTGTCTTAATCGAACTGATCACCTAATTACTTTAGTGCCCTTAATTTTTCAAGAATCAGTAATAATTATATTCAATTTAGAGTCAAGTTCGTTGAGATATAGAGAGTACTTTCCTTGGAACAACCATTTTCAGTTTTATTCCATGGTGTTTCCATAATTAATTTATTTTTCTGTTTATAATTTGAGTAGATTGTAGTAATTGATTGTGTTACCAGTTTGTTGGTGTGCGTAAATTAGAAGTAGCGGTAGTGAATCGCGGAGACTGCACACATGAATGGTATGGAGCGCATGTCACGGCGTATTCTGTCACAAACCCCACCTCACTCACATCCCCTATTCATGGCACCTCCATCCCGCGTCATGCCACCATCATCATCACCATCACCATCACCACTAACGACAGTCATGGCTCCCGGTTAATGTTGGTTACTAAATAAAACACGGGCCATCTCAAGTATCGCCCTTCGCTAAGAGCGCTAACTTCCTTAAGCACAACTCAGCGCAGAATCACAGACCACGTGATGGCAGACCAGACGGAGACCATCTCTTACATGGATAAGATAACACGGGCAAGGTCACATATTGTTGGAGAGCCATGCTGCATTGATTGACTCACTTGATAACCACTACCCTATGTGAATACACCGGGAGGGCCAGGAGAGTGGGCTCCGGAGACAGTCCCCGCGGCCCGCTGCCCTGCCCTCCCAGCCACTCTGATACTAACATGGATGTGTCCATTTCTGTTTGTTTTGCTGGCCCGTAGAGCAAGGAGGCCGGAATTCGTACTCTGGTCGCCCTAGACGATCAGGGAGGTGAGTGAACCATTCTAACATTTCCTACTACACCACCCTCCTGTGCGGGTGTCCTCTCTACTCTCTACTCTCTACTGTCCACTAGCACGACACCAGGTCAGGTCAAGTCAGGTCAGGTACAGGGGCATGGCTAGGCACAGGGCACGGGGCACGGGGCACGGGGCACAGGACACAGGCCACTGGAAACTGGACACAGGACACAGGACACGGACACAGGACACTGGACACACACCGGGACACACAGGACACACTATACAGATAGCGAGCAAGGTAGCTGCATGCGTGTCGCTCGTAGTTCCTTGTGCTGTGCTGTCTCGCTTGTTGCTCCCCTCCCAGCCCTGGGTTCAGTAGTGTGTAGTGCGGTGTTGGGTGTTGCGAGGCGTTGGTGAGGTGTTTGTCGCCGCGTGGCAGGTGGCCACGGATCACTGACGCAACTCACTGTAACTGTTCTGTATAGAGCGAGGAGAGCGGAGCGGCCAGCACCCGGCTGTTGGGTCGCCAGGGGGGTAAGCACAGCTGCACCTGCAACCATCTCCCTTTCTGTGTGTCTGGCTCTCTCTCTCCATCCTTCCCATCTCTGTTTCGGTTGGATGTATCATCATATGTATTCTATTACTTGTACTATGGGACTGGTTTGTTTGTTTCTGTGTTCTATGGCTATGGGGTGGCAGTCTCTCTTATATCATATCATATATTATAATACATATATAGAGATTGATTGATTGGTTGTTGCAAAGCTATCTATAGAAGGTTCATCTTCAATCTGAGTTATGCGTTCTGCCGGATCTTTCTATACTGTTTTATTTCATAGTTGTTTAGGAAAGATGTTTTTATTTCTGATTGTCCTTATTTTGTATTTGGGATCTGTTTACTTTTTAATGTTTATAGAGAGAAAGCATTTCGTTGTTGAGGATGTTGGATCAGTGATGTTTGGAGGAATGTTCTATGGCTCTTCCGTCTTTCCTGTTATACAGTATAAGGACCGCTCTTCTTGTGCTCTTTACCTAACCTTCAATAACAATTATTATTATATTTATTCATTTCATATGTGTGTTCCCCCAAGTGAGCCTAACAGTGTCCACAAGAACAGCGGTCCATATTGTTTCATGTTATTTTTATTTGGTAATTTGGTATATTTTTTATATTTGAGTAACTATTGAGCTCTTTGAATCATTTTGTTTAATTTAGGAATGGCTTCAATCTAAATTATTGTTAATTGGCTTAATTTATTATAATTTTTTTCCAGTTAATGAATTTTTGACTTCCGCCATCATACAGAATTCATTGTTATCATAATGTTTCTTTTATTTTCCCATGATTTGGTTTTTATTTTAAGTTGTCTTGGAGTTTCATAATTTCTGAAATCTCACTAGTAGTTTATACACTTATTAATATAAAATATTTCCAATCACACATTGCTATTTTAATGCAAATAATTCATTCCCCTTTGATACCAAATTATGAGACTCCATTTTAGAAGATTTAATTTTTCTATTGTTTAACTCATTTTGTATTTGATTTTTATACTTTTGTTATTTTGATTAATTTGATAAACCTTCCGGAGAAGCTTTTGCAATTTGCTTCATGTTTTGACTTACTGACTTGAAGATTAAATTACTTTAATTGATTCTGGGTAAAATTCATACTACCAAGTAATATAAGTAGGAAACAGCTTGCGGATCATCTTAGATAGATTTAGAACAAATATCAAACCTTAGCGATAGTGAAAATGTTTGCAAATGCAAAAGGCAGGGTTGTATTACGCAAGGTAATATTCAACATCGGTGTTAATATTACCTAAGAATGTTTACATTATTCTTTCAACTAACCAATATGCAAAAAAAAATAATCTGCTAATACTGTAATAACATTTCTGTTAGCAGACTGAGTCAGCAAAATTTCTATATATTAGACATGAAAAACTCTGTAAGTTGATTAAAGACAGCGCAAAGTATTTTATTTTTTTATCAATTGTGTCATAACAAATGTAGATCAGGTTAGTTATTAGATTAAGGATGGACAGACCACCCGGAGACAGAACTGACATTTAGCTAAGTTAGAAATGTAACTCAATAAGCAGGTAGATGAAAGCTCATAAACAAACTGACACACCTTATAAAGTTAAATCAGGCTAACCGAGAGATCAAGTTAGACAATTGAAAGGTGAAAGGTTAACCAAGAATTTATATGTCAAGTTAGAAAGTTGACAACAAATCAAAACTGAGTGCTGGTTAAGTAAGATTCGTCTGGCGACAGGTTAGATCTGTAAGATTGATATTTGCGTTAGGATATAAAATTGATAGCAAGTGAGGTTAGGTTACAACTAAAACTATGTGTAAGCCACTAACTGACTGAGAACTGAGTTTTAAACATTACATTTAGTTTAATTTAATAGGTTAGGCAATAGACATATTGATATTTGAGAGTTAACTTTGAAATGACTGTTCGAGAATCGAATCTAAATTAAGGCTAGACAACAGACATGCGTAAACAAATTGCAAAGGCTTCTCGTGTCCTCTTTCCTTTGGCCGCTTATAGTCTGTCGTTCCTACCGGTAAGCGACTAGTCGCTAGCGACGATATGTGGGCCACAGATATAGTGACACTGTGTGTGTGTGTTGTAGAGCCACGAGGTGGGTATGAAAACCCTCGTCATGCTGGACGAGCAAGGGGGTAAGCATCCACGCCTATGTACCATAAACAAACCTTAATTTAACCATTCTTTATTTTCATTTTATTACGTTTCCTTTCGTGATGTGGCGTGATCTTGTTTCTCAGTGAAAATTATTGTGTAGACTGTACTATAAAGCATAATGCAAAGCAACGAGCTTCTTTTTAAAGAAAAGCTATCATCTGATTCTTCCGATTCTCTTTTCCATACGTTTAAATGTTATATATTGTAGCGGTGAGTCCTATTAATCTCTCCTTGGTAGGGCTATATATTTTAGCGGGTAAGATTATTACGCTTTCATTTAGCAACAGAGTGTTCTGAAGAGGGATACATTCTGAAACATTCACAATCATTCCAACGCTGTATGCAAGTCAGAACAGTAGTAAAGATGTTATTTCATTTTTAACATAATTATTGGAAGCAGTACTTTTAAAATATTAGAAAATAGATATTATTTGTATGTTCATATCCAATTTGCACAAATACGTACTAGGCACTTCAAAACATGCCACAAATATTCATATCCGTGAAGTAATTAATTATCTGTGTTTTTTATATTGCTTTTAACAGTATGCACAAATTTTAAAGAATTATTGAACAACGACTAAGCACTAACTGTTAATTGCTTACATATTCTATGCCGTTTGAATTGGTGTTTAGCACCTTGATGCATAATTTTGCCAATTTTGTATTTCGTATTTTGTATTTCACAAAATGTTCACTTTGACTTTAAACAAAATCATGCCACCATTTGTCGTATTTTATATTATTTTGAGAGCACCTTGTTAGTTTATTTCTATGATTTACTTTAGTTTTATTCTTTTACATAGACGCCAATTATATTTATTTTATTCTATTCTATTCATTTATCTGTTTTAATGAATTGAATCGATGTGACGATGTGCAATGTTTCATGTTCAACTCCCAAAGGGATCAATTATTACTTTCACAAAGACGAACCCATTGCAAAATTTAATAATATTGAGTCATCTATGTACATTTCACTGGAATCTCTCATCTTTTAATTAATGTGAGTGTTCCCACGAGAGCAAGAAATTTGTTTTCTAATTAGCATTTTTTCAGCTATTTTATTACCAAGAATACGATAATTTCACCTTTCATTCCATGTGACAAGATTGAAAAATAAATTATTTTAAGCAAGCGCAATTTTTTTTGGTTTTTTTTAAAAACAAGTTATAATTTAAATTTTACTCCTTGGTGTGGTTGAAAGCACGCCAGACTTAAAGCCAGTAGGATTCTGGTTTTATCTCAGTTAAAATCCAGACAAAAACACATTGATATAATAGATTTTTATCTATAAAATAAATATTCAATTTCGGTATTGGTGTATTGATAAATTATCTGTGTTATTGCTTTGCACTTAACAAAGAACAACATAAACATATATTTTTATTAGTGTTTTATGAATTTTGCAATTTTGGTGTTTCTTTTTAAAAGTTCTACATTGATATTGATTGGATTCTACAACATAATATAACATTTGTTAACAAGTTGACATGGAATGTTACACATATTTTTGTTAGTTGAGCACTAAAGTAGTAAGTAGAGCTTTCAACTCAGCCTCACTTCTATACATCACGGGATCTTCTGACCTCTATCTGACATCAGTATTTGCTCTACACTGGGCCACAGACAATATCTACATTACATCAAACTATCAAACCATTCACCATATACAATAGTCAAATGGAAACATATTACATTGAACTTCAATAATTACATGGGTGTAATTTTTTTAAAGTATTAAAACATTAAAAATAACCTCACACTGATATGAACTCCTGGTCTTAATCAGTAATACGATACTTCCATCCATTCCAAGAACATGAAGTAGCTTACAATTTCCTGTTTTTGGGCAATATTTTTTATGCAACAATCGATTTCTAAATAATTGCATACATAAAATATTGTATTAAAGTAGTTTTGCAAATCGCCAATTTAATTAAAGGCAAAAACACTTGCTCGATAAACAGATGGAAACAAACTCTAGCTAGTTGTAAATTTTGAATCATTAATGATGTTAATATGTTGAAAGGAAGAATGCTTGTTCAATATAATATCAATTTATTTACTTATCTCATACCCAATCGGCTGGTTTTGCCATCAAATTCAGCAAACATTTGAATATTTTTCCAACATAAACCAATTGCTACTACTACCACGTGCAGAACTAATATGAACAGTCACAAATACTTCAAAATTCTACAGAACCTCAACAATTACCCAGCTCTACTTTTACAGATAATTTCTTCTTCCCACAGGTGTTACTGAACTCTCCAAAATATTATAACTACGATGACATCCACATTAAACCTTTATATTGTACTGACATCCATAATTCTCAGCTTACCAAGGATTTGAGTTTGTCCACCCAAAATTGTCGATAAAAACTAGATAATTATATTGCATTATCATTTTTCTGAGATGTTTTCAATTTTCAATATATACGTCACACATACCTTATTATGGTGATTTTATTACACAATTCGACTTGGGTAGATTATCTTACTTTCCATTATTTTGATCAGTGAGGTTTAAACATGTTAAAATCAAAATAACAATATAAATATTTTATAATGTTTTGTTTTTCATTTTATAAAATGCCATGTTTCGTAAAGTGTAAATTTTGTTCTTAAAACAAAAGCATTTTTTTTTTAATGTGAAGATGCCTTATTATAAATAATATTTTATTTGTTTAAGCCTTTCTGTTCTAGTAAAAATGTTTAAATTATAATATACTAACTAATATCAATTTACTCTTTCAGAAATGATATTTCACACATTAATACCAACAAAAATACCACCCTTACATACTACGAATACTGTCACATTATTCCAAAATTTGAAAATTAAATGTGTTAATTACAGGGCTATATACTTTTACTGTCTATTTTATGCATAAACAAATTAAAATCCATGTTCAATCACCCAAACTTGTTAATTCACTAAACGACACAGTAAAAAAAAAAAACATTTAAAAAAGTCAATATAATTTTTATGTTCTTCTAATTATTTTCTATCTACAACCAACATTGATTCACTGATATATAAAAATGCCACTTGAAAACTATCAGAAACATTGCAGTTCTTGCAATTTTAACATAACTTTGACATGTTGTAATAATTTATTATTATTCTTGTCTCACACAAAGTACCTATTTCAATAATTCCCATACATCTGTGTGCCTCTTGGCTTTCCTTGGTACTGTTTGAGGAATGTGCCCGGGACCCGGTTCCCACTCAAGTTTGCCGCTTAATGTTAACATGACATGGTTGTTGATTTATTAGTGTAACGCGGGCTGTTTCCAAGGTTCTTATCGTCCATGTACCTTGTTTAATACTCATACTGCCAACATTCAGGTGGTGATCAGTCATCAAATCTAAAATAAAAATAAGGTTTTTTTTCATCTTTCGACTCACGTAACAATAGAAAGTAAAACGTAAGGCTAGGCGCACACTACGATTTTTCAACATATTTTTAAAAAGTGTTGATTTTGTGTGTTTGAATTTTTTTATTTTCTTACGTCATAGTGAATAGACCCCTGAAATTTTGCAGCATGAACGGAGTATAGACTCTTCTGTGACTATTCACGAAAAAAATATATTCTCAAGTGAATTTAATAGCTACGTCTCAAGCAATGTGCATATTTTTTTCGCAATCATGCATACAACTGGCGTATTCTGCAGCAATGAAGGAACCTTTGAAATAGCCTGTTTATATATTTATAATGACTGTCAAATTAATGCTGTTTCCATTTATAAGATGGAGGATGTTCTCTCAAATATCTGACAATTCTTACAAATGCTGGCAACATTATAATTATTAACAAAAAGGATGGCAAGTTCAGTTGATTATTAATCTTCCTAGTTGATTTTAGATTTTCGTTGTTATTGTTTATATTATTTGTATGTATTAATCTTTCTTTTGCTTCCTAGTAATGTTTTCAGCGACGGTAAGTTTTTCCAGAATTTAAAATCTTCAACTGAGCCTGTTAACTTTTCAAACCTGAGTGAAACATTATTAATTGATATCTTCCCATTATCATTCGATACTTGTCTTACAAGGGTTATTTTATGTACAAACTTAGGGAAGTTTTGGAAAAGTGACTATGTGTTTTGTTGTTATTAATATGTGTGTATGTACACACATATTCTCCATCTCTTTATTTGTTGGATCTATTCAAACAATTCTTTAATAAATGATTTATTTTCTAAAACTTTCCTTCAATTAGATTTATTTTATGTATTCGGTTCGACAGATATCCAAAATGATGCTTGTTTGAGTTGTTTTTTTTACAGATGGTGATTATGTGAGTAGAAAGCTTTAAAATATATGCAACACTTTTTTTAACAACCATAATATAGAAGATCTTGTCAGTTGTTACTCAGATGTGTACTTAAAATCATGAATTAATGCATAATGGTATAAATTTATCTCTGCTGGTAGAGAGATCAGCAAATGCTGATGTCAATGTACTTTTTCTTTTCTTCCAATAACCAAACGTTATTGGTGTTCTCTACCATTGGGTGAGTTTTTTTTTCAATAATTTATTTGTGGTAATTTTGACATTCAATTCAAATGTGAACAATGTCATTTTGGACTTCTGTTAAATCAATAGTACAAAGCCTTTCGACCACCAGGAACGCAGCCACTAATCTCGTATCTTATTTGCCCTTGCTTCGGCACTAAACAGAACAACTGGACCGCATTGAGGAGGGCATGGACCAGATCAATGCGGACATGAAGGAAGCCGAGAAGAATCTGTCCGGGATGGAGAAGTGCTGTGGGATCTGTGTACTGCCGTGCAACAAGTATTATTCACAATTCAGAAATTTTGACAGTCCATAGATTATGCCTCAATGTAGACAAGGATGTCTAAATTGTCAATAATATAAAAATATAAATATTTTCATCCAATTATACCTAAAAACACAATCCTATAAGTAATTCTTTGTAGAATGAAAGGCAATCACCTCTAATTAACAGACATTTAATTTTCAATTGAATTCACCATAATGAGAGATTTTGGTTAGTGCATTTTACTTGGAAAATCAGCTGCCTGTCACAAAGTTTTATTGTTGCAGTTTTTTCAGGTACTATAATATACTATAATAATTCATTTAACTTCTTCAATAAGTGCAAAATTATTTTGTGTCACCATTTTATTAGATAAATAAAATCCACTTCCACCATTATTACTCAAAAAATTTGCTCTCCACATGTATTTTTTGTTTCCCATAATAAATTGACAAAAAAAGTTTAACTGTAATTTCTGTTTCATTTTAAGCATGTCAAAAAAAATAAAATACATATTGTTTCTCTAGAAAGGTTTCAATTATTTAATATTGACTATTATTGCTGTGTCATCGGAATAAGGTACAATTTTTTCAAGGATTCCAACATTATATTATATAAATTGACCAGTTAGTAGCTGAGTGGACAAACGCGTCGGATTCCCACCCGAGCGTCGTGGGTTCAATTCCTCTGCTAGCTAAGTCCTACATCATTGCGCAAGCAACATCTTCCGCGCTTTATGATGGTAGTAGGAGTTTTCCAAATACTGTCAGGTTATTCGTAACCCGGGAATGTTTGTCTTTCTTTAAAAATAAATAAAAAATTATGTATTATAAATGCTTGTAATTTAGTTTTTAGTATAAATTGTATCCTAAACAAAAATATATTGTTCTTGAATTGAATTAATATAATGTTCTTGTACTTATCCTACCAGGAGTGCATCGTTTAAGGAAGACGATGGCACGTGGAAAGGCAATGATGATGGCAAGGTCGTGAACAACCAGCCGCAGAGGGTCATGGACGACCGCAACGGGATGGGACCTCAGGCGGGATACATCGGCAGGTAAGAGAGTTACTATCGCTTACTTTATAGTTAAGAAAGACAGTGCAAAAGGGGCATAAATCACAAAATACTTGATTGAATTTAGCAATTGAAAAGGACTTTACATATTTCATCAAATTTTGCTAGACCAAAAATAGCAGTATTGTTCTGGACCACAGTCTGTGGTGGGAAGATCGCCTTGATGATGGCCAACCTCCGATAGGAGAAAGCACCAGAAGAAGAATACCAATAAACATTATTTCTCCAAGTTTTTGCTACACATCCACATTGTTTAACTTTACTTTGAGGTGTTCCGTTTAAGCATCCACCATTTGAAAATTGCGATGTAATTCCAGAATAACGAAAGACGCCCGCGAAGACGAGATGGAGGACAACATGGGCCAGGTGAACACCATGATCGGCAATCTCCGGAACATGGCCATCGACATGGGCTCCGAGCTGGAGAACCAGAACCGGCAGATCGACCGCATCAACCGCAAGGTGAGCCCACCATCAGTCCCAAACACCGCTTTACCACGGTGGTCCAAATCTTACTCTTACGCCTTCTATACAGTCTCCAGTCTGGTTTTAGTCTTGTCGAAATTCGATTATTTTATTAAACGAAACCTGTTAAAGTTTGATTAATTTGCACAATTTCACGATATTGCCCCAGAGCCCTAGAGGGAAGTTACTCACGAAAAAATGGTGCTATAAAAATTACTTATAGAACTTTAGGTTAGCTAATCACACTACAAATTTTCACCAAAACTCTGAAAATTATATTATTTTCATAAAACAGGAAACAAACAGTTAACGGCCCTCCACACTAGCAACCAAACTCTTTAAAAAACTGCACAATCTAAGATCTAACCTTATAAATCACAAGACCTCGAAAATGCATCTCTGCTACTAATATAAGAGTAAATAATTTTTTACACTGATTTCCATGAATTAATTTGTAATTTACATTCACAAACGTATGAAACATGGAAATCGATCAGCAACATAGTAGCATTTTGGAGTTTTTGCGTTTTATAGCTTAGATGTTCTTAGATTGCACAATACTTTTGCCAGAATTTGGTTTGTAGTATGGAGGGCCATTAACTGTTTGAGATTTATGTTTCATAATGATACCACAAAGTGGTATGATTATTTTGATAAACACCGTGAAAAAGACCCCATTTTTTCTAGAAGAGATCTTTTCACGAAGCATTAATTGTTATATAAAGGTGTAAGTTGCTAATCACTGTGAGATTCAAAATCGATTCGTCTAACTGCTGGTCGAGTTAACCATTTGGGCTACCCTCCAGCTCTTGTTTGATTGACGGGTACTTGTTGACAACTAATCTAATACAAATCAAGGAATATGAGTTAGGATTGGTAATTTTTTACATTAATTAAATTAGTCTTTTGTTCTCCAAATCTTAAGTTATAATACACAAATACCAAACGTTTTGAAAATTTCCATTACAATTTCCGTGTGCATTTTTAATTTACACATTACGGTTTTTTTTTTAAATTTATCTGCATGAAAAATATTTCAATAAAACCTTCAACTGATTGATATTTTCAATTCAATCTTAATAAATTCAAAATAATATATTTTAATTTAAATGTGGATGGCTTCGATTGTAATTTTTCTTAAAGGCTTTATCTCTTATGATTTGCCTATTGATTGAAAAACTATTTCATTCCTATAGGATTAATCTCAAAAGTCAAACCATACGCCTTTAGACTGACTATTGGCAGAAGTCTACAATATTAACTATTTGAAAAAATAAATCAAAATATTTCTGTATACTTTTATATAGTTGACTATTGATCCTTATGTGAATAGGATAGTTTTTTGTCTCACAAATGAATTGATATTAATAACACATATTCAGGGATGATCCTTGAATGATTTGGGTTAAAACACTTCTTTGGATATTAGTTTCTTTGCGATAAAACATTATAAAATATAACCCTGAAACTTTGTGTACATCACTTTATTTATACAAACACCAACACAAAGGTTTAAATATGCCGCCATCAGAGCAGATATAAACCTACTTTATATTTGCCCTGAAGAAGGGACGGTTATGCTGAAACCGTTACCCGTGTTTATATAAGTATTGTAAACAAAATTACAGTGTTTTATTTTACTATAATTTTAATAAATTAGGAAATTCAATTGATTTAACGTAACACATCATTATTTGATCTGTTGTAACTTTTGTAACCAAATTTTCCTTGATCATTCAATATCTTCTCTCACAATGTGTTGTTATTTGATGTATTTGATCAATCGATTGATATCCTTCATCCGCCACCTGTGTCCATGTGTTGTCTGCCCTTTCATGTGTCTTATGCTTAGTGTTTGTTCCTTTAATTCTCTAAAATGTTTTTTCAATCAATCTTAGTTTATTTCGCACATGTTCCTTCATAACGGGAAGCTAAACCAGGAAGAAAATTAATTAATTGTTGTACTTCATTGAGGTTATTCTATGTAGCTACCATGGCACACCAACAGTTAAGATAACAAATATGTTATATAAAACATGTTTTTTAACATAACTTTGTTGGAAGAATTTGAATTTTTTACACAGCAAAGATGTGAGACAAGCGGATATTTCTGCATTTGTTTCTGAAAACAACTTGAATGAATTTTTTGCATTTCATGATCGATAAGTGTACCAGAATTTTAGAAGATTTGCGTAACTAGGCATCTTTAAATAAATAATAATTTGTATTTAAATACATAGTTTTCTCTGGTTCAGCTTCCTAGCCATCTAGCCATCACTTTTATCACTGTTAGAGGAACATTCACACTTCTTGCCCAAGAGCATGCTCTATTCTAAATTATTTTCATTCTTTTCGATATATTTTTGTACAAAATATAAAACGTCAAAACATTGTACATTGTCGATAAAATAAACATGAACTATCGAATACATCATTCAAACAAGAATTATTATCGGCATATTAAAATGGCAACAGCATACACATTTCACCACCTGTCATACCTTTCTATCCAACAGCTCCTAACTTTATACCTCATCTCACATCTCCAGACTTTTACTTAATACAAAGGGTATTATGTTTTTTAATAACCCCACATTATTCAAATAATAAAACGTAATACCCTTCTCAAACCATATCATAGATGTAAACTAACTCTAATCCACATCAATTTTTTATAATATCCTAATACGGATTCATTTTTAGTAACATTCAAAATGTCAGATTTAACTCACAATACTAATTGACAAATTAAACTTGCTTTTATTCTTTCTCATGTTCAAAAAAAAATTGCAATGTATCACGGTAGTCTATCTACATATATTGATATATTTTATGTCACTCTTCAACATCGACTTTATAATTGGCAATTTAAATCTTCCAAGTGAAACTTTGAACTATGTACTAACTTTACTAATTAAATGAATGCTATTATTTAACTGTCGACTTGACTAACATCTGCCCTATTTCTGGAGACTCCTTTATTCTTGTATCTTACCTGTTTCATTTCCTTGTGAACCTCAAACTCTTTGCGTATGTCCTTGCCCTCCTTTGTGTATGATTCCTCATTCCCTTATCCGATCATTTCATGTGAGAGCCATCACTTCTAATCGTATGGCTGTCTCAGATCTAAGTCTAGATCTAGGTTTAGATCTGGTTCTAATTCTAGTAATGTGACTAGTTTTAGTTCTATGATCTAGTTCTAAGATCTAGTTCTCCAAATGAACAAAGCATATTGTCTCGGTAGGGCGAATCTAACGAAACAAGGATAGCCGTGGCGAACCAGCGGGCTCACGATCTCCTCAAGTAACTCCCTGAGGGAAGTAGAGACAGTGGCCACGCCTCCACACTCCATACAGACCACACAGAGATACCCCACTGCATGCTACTACCACCAACTAACCAACCGACACATGTCAATAGCGATAATCCAATGTTATTCATTATTGTTCTACTTGTGTACAGATGTCTTGCTGTAAGTTCTGCACTCATGGATATAGAATTCCTAGATCGGTCTTTACGATACAAGAAATGCTCACTTATCAACTTTCAAATGACACCATAGTGCCGTTAATAGGCGTACAAACCTTGAGCCTTATTTCGTACGCCCTGTTTAGGACTTCTATATTTATGTTTACATTTTATTATATCCACCCGTACACTGTAACTACTTGTAACGGGCTGTGACGCCCGGGAGACGTGTGAGATTCACCACCGGCCAACTGTGATTTGAAGAATTCAGTAATGACTACTTGGTCCACTTTGTTTTGCTGGGACCGTTTCAAAAACCGTACATTGTTGTCCTTTCTGTTGAATTTCAAGCGTGAAGTTGTATCGACTAATTATCTGTTAAGTTTATCCGTTATGTGAGGCCAATTTTCCTATATGAAATGATATCACGATTCAGCCAACTTTTCGGCTGAAATTAATTTGCTAGTACAGTGTAGGGTGACATTCGATGGAAGATAAGAGAAAGCCATTTTGGAAAACTTGAGTTTGCTTATGATTATTAAAATTTTTACTAAACCTTCTGTATTAGATCGTTAATTTTAATTAAGAAGCACATTTTGAAAAGGAGCACTGCAGATCTTGAATGATGTTGAATTATCCTTTGTAAAAAGCCAATGAAGATTATTTTACAGTATAATTGCATATCTGTATTTAGGTGTCTATTGTTTGTAAGAGTATTTCTCTTTGATTTCTTACACCCGCGATGGTGAAAGCCGGTAGTTGTACTGCATTGAGCGTATTGTGATATTTCCGAAATGGCATTCTGCATCCCTCTCCGAGGATCTAAGGAAACAGAAGTTGCGACTGTTGGCTGCTCCGTTTGGCATCAGTTTGTTGGACAGTCATATTCTAATGTTATTTGGCTAGGTAGGAATATTAATAGAGGTAAAGATGATGTTAATTATACTATTATATTAACTGTAAAACAATAGTTAAATATTGTATCCATGTTGCCGTTATTACACAGTTGTTATGTCACTGGTTTATTGACACTAATTTTTATCTTCTTAGATGTTAGAACGTTCTTGTATTATGGGCTTCATTCAAACTTTCATTAATTACCCTTTTGTCAAATTGCCGTCACAAAGTATTAGACAAATTGACGAAGGAAGCATCAGAATCAAAAATTTTATGATTGCATTTGTCTTCAAAAACTATTTATGCAGTCTTTTTGTGATAAAGTTTCAGTATTTTCATCCCTTAATACCGCCCATAATTCTGGAATTTGATATAGTTTATATTTGCCCAGAAATATACATGAATATTTTTGTTTCAATATTGATTGTCTATTCATGTCTTCTCAAGACTTACAATAATTAATTAAATTTTCCATTAAAGCTACCAAAAAATAAATCACACTTGGTGTTTTAAAAAAAACTATTGTATTATGTTTTATTTATTTCATCAAATGTAGTATTTACATTAAAAAGTAACGGCGATGATATTACGACTATTATTTTCCTAAGTCTAGGTGCATTTATCATATTATTTCTATTTAATTATATTTAGCTTTTAAAATCTCATTAGCGCAATTTATAATTAACAAAAGAATGATCAAGAAGTATTTCTTCGGTAGATAAATGTATTTTTAAGTATTTATTGCATAGGTCCATTGACTAAATGCTCTGCTGATAAACAAATCTAATGACCTTTACCTTTTTGTCTAAATCATCGATTAGGTTCCTCAAGTTAATGTTTATTTCTTCATATTAAGAACCTTCTTATAATTTGATTCAATTCAATCCTTAATGTTTATATGTAATATTGAATACGCGGCGTAGTGAGCCAGTCTATGAATGTCTTATATAATTAAGTTATGGTGCCCCATACCCAGAGGTAGAGTGATTGTACAGCACTGTTTATAATTTTAAAACGCAATAAATATTTGTCTTTTTGTATTGAAACGTACATAGGCTAGTATCTTAAAATGTCATTAAATGGCGGTAGATTCGTTGGTAAGTTAAACATTATATATTGGTCACAACTATAACGAAGTCCAAGGATGAAAGAATTGACAAATAAAGTGTGAAATGATTATTAGCCACTCGGATGTCCATTAGAAAAAAAGCCCTTTGAACTGTTCCGGAACAAGCCCCGGTCATTTTCCATTTTCAAAAAATTAATGAAAGTGATTGACACAAGAAATGTGATAGATTTTTTTAATGAAGTTGATTGACACGGGCAAAACAATAGTTTTTTTCCCATTTGTTTAGCTGTGCCATTTTTTAAATAAACATTGCGCCAAGTATTCAATGCCCTTTTAGTGGTGTTGGGATAGTTCAGGCTATCGGCAGGATGCCAGTTTAGTGGCTTTGGACGGTTAAGTGGTTAGGACATTACATGAATATTTACACAGGAATCGGAAATATTGTTTCAAATCATATTATAATTATTTTTGTATTTTGGTTTTTGTTAATAAATTTGAAATATAAAAAAAATCTTATTTATTAGTAGGTTCTGAAATTTTTAAAAGTTTAAATTAATTTCACCTCTGCTAGTAGAAATAATGCAATCTTTCAATTGAAATAAGCGAAGATGATCGTTTGATGCACCACTTTACAACCTAATGTAGATGGCACTTGAATTCAACTTCTACTACGCACTTGAGGTGAACTATCACAAAACTGTGCTATATAAATTCACTGTTGTTATTACTAACGGTCAGAACTCATTACACTACATTGCTTGTCGCAAATATGTTTGACAAGTTATTTGATTCTTTAATAATGTGAAGTCGTCTCTATCCAATAATTCAGGTGCTTTTTTTCTCAGAGAATTGTAAGTTGAGTGGGACGTATTGTGTATTACAATTCAAATTAAATACTTACTTAATTTTCATTTTTACTTTTTCCAAACTTTTTAATTTGATCAAAGTATTATGAATGAAAATTCATATTCTATTCTTCCCTTTGGTAGTTTGTAATTTTTTTGAATTTTTTGTGCAAATATTATTGCTCGATTTAAACCCTCAAATGTTTGCGTTTTATTTATTTATTGAATCAATTGACGTCCATTAATTTGTAACTGGTTTCACTTTGTTTATTAAAGTTAATTCATTCAAGAACTCTTTCTCGTAAATCCTAAACATCTAGGTGTGTTGTCTACATATTTATGTAATCTATAAAATGAATGTATTGATCTTTAAAATTCCTAATGCTTAGCTTTTCATAATATTACTTTAGGTTATTCCAAAATAGATATTTTAATCAAAGGCTTTTCTCCAAAAGCGTCTAAAATTGAACTTCTTTATTTAATTAACCAAAAGCTTTCCATACATTATTAATTGAATGATGCAAAAGCTTTCTATATATTATTACTTGAATGTGACAAAAGCTTTCTATGAATTATTAATTGAATAAAGCGAAAAGCTTGCATAAATGGAATATTATTCTTTTTATGTCGCAGAAAGCTTGTGATATTGAACTAATTTAAATAACAAAGCTAAAACTTTTGAAACTTTGCTGATCAAATGAAGCAAGTTGCTTGCATACATGGAACATTATTTATTTAATGATATAGAAAGCTTGCAAAATTTAACTTTGTTTAAAATAATTTTTAGTTCAAATGAAAAACTTACAAATTTGTTAAAACATTATTAATTAATTGAATGAAGCGAAACCGTTAAAGAAAAAAATATTTTTCTATAATTAACAGTTGCACTTTTGAATTAAAAGAACATATCTATCCTCATCCCAGGCCATTTATTTAATAAACTAATGCCATTCATTAAAGTAGTTTTGGAAAATTTCTAGCTGTTAAAAAAATTATCAAAGTTTACTTGTAAATTTCTTATTCAAACCATTTTATTTGTAAGTATTCAAATAATTATTATTGTTGTTTCCAATAATAGTAACAATTCTCGTTTAATCTTGTGAATGATTTATAAATATTTTTCAATACAATATTCTAGTTGGCAAATTAATTATTATGGAATCGTACTTATTCTATAAATATTTTATTGTAAATGAGATATAAATTTCAATATAACAACGAAATCGAGTTTTATTTTAACCCTCCATCACAGTTTTTAATATGAAATCAATTGAATAGTACTGAAGAGTGAAGTCTTGACTCACCCGTTCCTTCAGAGAAGGTAGAAGAAGATGAAGATCCATTACGGTTCTAAGAAATATTTCCATATTTAGTTGGAATTTATGTTTGCGCGCTGGGAAATCATATTGGGTTTGCTAGCACATTGGTTAACCTCTTGATGAATGATTTTTTGAAAAAAATTGACTAAACTGAATATGCGGGGCGGAGTGAATTATTTTTTTCTTATAAATTTTATTTATATTCTTTACGTGTGCATTATTATACATATTTATTAAATTTAAATTATATGCATATCAAATTTGTTTTTTTTTATTAAATCTAAAATTGATTGACTTAAGGGTGCAAAGGAACCTTGTCGTTCATACTCTTCTGAGGACTATTCGTTTGAACGACAAGCTTCGTTCATACTCGCCAGGAGGTTAAATGTCTTCTCTATAATTTACTACCCATGTTAATAAAAAGTTGTATTTTTGTAAATATACTTATTGTCTATGGTAACCCACTGACAGGCAGGGGTGTGCAGTCCATAGAGACTGTAAAGCTGTGCATACCCCAAGAAAAGTAGAAGTAACATGAATTCAGATAAATTTATGAAAAAAGTGGTAATTTTCCATAAATTAACACATTTTTTCCTAAATTTATTAGATTATTGTCTTTGAAAACTCACATGTAACCGTGTTTGCATTTTTTTTAGTAAAACATAGTATAAATTATATTGCAACACAGCATTTGTTTGTTTGCAGAACTTGTTAAACATAATAAAAAATGTATGTATTGTAACATAAGTAAGAACATCGAACTGATTCACACAAATACAAGAGTATTAATTAACAACTTTTTTAGCACACTGTTAAAAAATGCATTAGGCTCATCAATATTAAACAATCTACCCCTTTGCTAATTATAATTCACACCACTCAGAAATACAACAAATTCAACGGCAAGTGGACAGAGTAAGTATTATTTTATTTTATCTTTTCAGTGTTTTAATGCAACAACACTGCACCGCTAAACTAGTGCATTTAATTTTAATTTGATTTGTTTAATATATCCGCTTCTAAAAAATTCAAAGTTTATTTTTTATATCTGAAAGTGTTTTCTTTATTTTTCCTGTGAGTAGTAAAAAATATGTATTTAAACTATTGTTAACTTGCGTTGATAAACTTTTTGACTTGAAATTAAATTTTAAAAACTAACAACAGTTCCTAAGATGCGATCTTAATTAAAACAATGAAATTTTTTCTATGAATTATTTGTATAATTCGAATACGTGCTCCTTAAAAAATATATGTTGTCTATTTGTTTAAATATTTATACGGTCATTTATTATATTATGTAATACTAATATGTTTTTACGTCTGTTTAGGGTGAAAGTAATGAAACTCGTATCGCAGTGGCTAACCAAAGGGCCAATAAGTTACTTAAGTCCTAAGGCAACTGATTGTGAATGGCAAAATCCATCGAGGCATCTACGATAGGAACTCCGATTTATATAAGTACACAGTACCTACTCTATAGCTATTACTGTATTTTTCTCATTAAAATGTTCTTCAAGTCTTATAGTCATGTATTAGGGTAGCGATTTTACTAATCTATAAGAATGTATTTGGAGGAAGTAGGTTGTAATTATCATTCTGTAAATAATTTACAGAATATATACTTAGGGTGGCCCTTGACCAGGAAAACTGGGAATACTGAGATTTTCAAGGAATTTGATTAAATTATCACATAATTTAAAATGTGACCACCCTATACTATTTGAACTTTTCTCCAATTTCTGTATTGTGAATTTAGTAAAATTGCTGTCCAGGAGAGAATTAGAATGCCAGAGTAGTGAAAAATATTGTCTGTTGACTAAAATAATAAAGCTGTTTGTTAAATCTATGTATTTTGTCCATAGGAAATTTACTCTAATTATTACATCTATCTCTATGGTTAAATTCATAATTTATTTTATTTTGTTCTTTGGCTTTTACCTACTTTGAAAATTATTACTTATTCTTGAAATTTAAAAAAGTAAATAATGATGTGGAATTTGAACTATCTTTACTAATCTCAAATTAACCTATAAAGAGTGTTCTATCCAGCAGTAGCGTGCTGTAACTTTTTTTCAGATTTCGGAGATTTTCCAGAACAAAAAGTTTTCAATAGTATTTTTAAAACTGAAAAGAAGAACAGAAAATTGAAAAGACTTCTTTCTGGAAGAGAGATAACTTTCCATATAATTCTTGAAATTGTTATGATTCTCGAAAATCAGCAGAAAAATCAATACATGCCCACTGCCATCCAGATATTTATTTTTACAAGTTAAACCATAGTGTGAACATTTTATTATTCTATAAAATATATCCATAATTTATTTATTTAATGCTTTCAACTGTAAACATTAACTAATGTTGAAGTGTTTTTACATTTGTAGCTAGGATTTATTATTAAAATGATAATAATTATAGGTATACGAGGCCTGTTCAAAAGAAAAGGTTAATTTTGAATTTTCGCGGGCTGTGTTCATTCGATTATCGATTTTTTTGTTGTTGTTATGTTGGTACACATATGTTTATCATATGTTAGCATCATCAGCCATTTTGGATTAGTGGTTTGTTTTTGACAACTGGAAAGGTTAGTCACGTTTTTGTGTGTTCTTCGATTTTTTACTTTTGAAAAAAAATGGATCAAAGAATATGTATTAAATTTTGCGTTAAAAATGGAATAAAGTGCTCCAACGCACTTAAAATGTTGACTGTGGCATTCGGCGAGTCTACTTTGTCTCAAAAAAGTGTTTATAAGTGGTACAAGCGCTTTACAGAAGGCCGAGAAGATGTTAATGACGATGAGCGTCCTGGAGTTGTGGAAAAACAAATCATGGATTTTATTCTTTGATCCATTTTTTTCGAAAGTAAAAAAAAGAAGAACACACAAAAACGTGACTAACCTTTCCAGTTGTCAAAAACAAACCACTAATCCAAAATGGCTGATAATGCCAACATATGATAAACATATATGTACCAACATAACAACAAAAAAAACGATAATCGAATGTACACAGCCCGCGAAAATTCAAAATTCACCTTTTCTTTTGAACAGGCTATGTATCTTATTATAAATTAATGGCAACATTTGCTTGAAAAGATTTAGCACCAATTTTTCATGTAGTTAACTTATATCTAAGAGAAATTCGGTCAGTAAATGTATTTTTAAATCTAGCAGTAAATGCAAAATAGAACCATATAACCAAATAACTATAAGCATTTAATAGATGTTTTTATTAATTCTTTGCAGATAATCTACCTGTATATTACAGATACATTTCTATTTTTATCCTAAGTGACCTAACCTTAGATAATTAGTAAGAATATATATATGAAAATAGCTTCTTGCATTTACTAAGCTTAGACAAAACACAATAATTATTCTAGTTTATTAAGATCGCAAATGTATAAAATAAGTATTGCTCAAATATGTTATTTAGTTACTGCATTTATAATATTTATTTGTGAATACACCGATAGTGTAAGGTTAGGTCAAATTTCCCTTGTAGGTTAGTGGAAGTAGGACGGTAGGTACACAAATATTTTCAAACATTTGCTTTAGTGAATAATAATATGTAGACTAGCTAAGAAGCTCCATTCCTAAATAAATTCATATTTAAAAACCTTTTATAGTTATATTACTTACTATCAAAAATATTGTGGACATAATTCTATCCCATTTCATTGTACTCAGACTCTCAATTTGCTAGGGGGACATTTCAAAATACCCCAAGGTTTTTTTTTTAACAAAAAATACTCAAATCAATATTAATTATGTTGGTAAAGCAAGTAAAGATTCGGTAGTTAGTCCGCTGCTAAGTCCATGTACTGTAATCCTGTGTTAAGTTATATCTTGTTATCATTATTTGTATGGGGATGGAGCATTAATATATTTGAGTTAACCGGAAAATCCGTACTGGGATTTTTTTTCACTATCTATCCTGAGTCGTTAAGAGAGTAAATCAAATGATTAATTTATTTATATTATTTAAGTCTTAATATCAAGAAGTACATGTTTATTCATTAATGGTTTATATTATTACTTATTATGACTATTTAATAAATAGCTTTTTTTTGTCATGCATTCGTTGATTTAACACAAACCTGCATATTTTACCAAAATATATATCGATGGCCCTCCAAATATGAATGTTGTTGAAGAATAATTATGAAAGCGTTGTGCAATAGGTAATTTATTGATTGTAACATATAGTGTAATGTGTAATATCAAAATTTGGTAGATTTCGGCCTAAAATGAAAGGTATGAAGAGTTTGTTTTAGTAATTTCTGTGCTTAATGTAATATTTATATTTAAATACTGTTTTGTACTAACCCAATTAATCAATTATAAATAAATAGTATTTTATGTCTATGACCGGAACGTTCGATTTTTTTGATCAATAGAAAATTTTAATACAACATTAAATCTGCATTAATGCATTTTAAAATATTTTATTATGATTGTACGTCGCCACACAATTTGCTTGGTGAACACATACTAAGCATATTGTACCGTCATGGCAAAAATTAATTAATCACAACAGTTAAAAATATTTTTTGGTGGCAATAATAATAATTAATTGTTTTTAAAAGTCTAAATATCTGAAAAAATAATTATCTCTTTCATAATTAATCAACTCTTAAAAGGGTAGTCAGATTATTGTTGCATGTTATCAACATTTGGAGTTGTATTTCTTGTTGTTCCCTATTCTTAATTGTGCTACTCTTAAGGATTATAAATAACTATAATCGATATAGATTTGCTAGGTAGGCCCTCAGCACCAGCGTGTGGGTATAAAAGTGGCCACTCTGTGAAAATACATAAACAAAACGATTTTTGAGTTATTGATGCAGAAAATCTCATAAACCTTCTACTATGATCCCAAAAAGTAGAACAATTCAAAATGTACAATTTACGAACTTTAGAAACAATAATATATATACTGTAAGATAAAAAAAAATCACCATCTCTCATTTCTATAAGGAAAAAAGATGGCACTATAAACTTGCTATAAACAGTGGTCTAACTATCAAAACACGCTTCAACTTGATATTTTCAAATCTTGTAAAATACTATTCTAAAGACATTCACAAAATAAACAAGGTTGATCACAAAATGTTAAAATGTGTATTATCCATAATAGCTGATTTATCTCCACTGTGCGAATTTGGTTAATATGGCCTCCCTCTTTTCAAGTTTTCTTTCACCACCTACCCTGCAACTCGTGGTTTTTTTGAGGTTAACACTTTATAATAGATTTTCAAAGATATTTATTAAAATAAGCAAAACATTAACTCTCTTGAAAATTGATTAATTGTAATACACATATGTATGTTTTTTTAGAATATAAAACATATTGAAACATATAAGAAGGGTTAATAAGTATGATTCTTACGAAATTGCTGGATATCTGTGTAGCCGAGAGAAAAAATAATTTTATCAAATAAGTTTTTCAATGCCTTCTTATTCCCTTCATCGCATCCCCAACTTCTTCTGTGCCCTCCTGTAGCCAGTGAAGCTGCCAGTACCTGGATTCTGAATCTTCCCAGCTCACACGGGGAGGTGATTTTGCTCACTTTGACATTGAATCCTATTCATAGATAAACAATCAACGATCTTTACGGTTAATTAATACGCTATGACGTTATTGATATAATATGACACTGTTGATATCACCAACAACCTTATAAACATTTATTCCAACATCGTGAAAGAGATGAAGGTTTTGTTATTTACCCGGCGCTCTCTATGCCGATGCATCAAAAAGTCTTAAGTCAATATTGATATAAACAAAGTTATTGATATGAAACAAATTGTATGTCATGTTGCTGACAGTTTGGATTGTATGCTTCCTATATTATTTTTACATTTGGAAATTAAGTTTCCTATACTGTAGATTTTGTCCAATTATCTACTTCATTAACCGTGGTATTATTAATATAATTACCTGCCTCGTCTCTGTGTGTATGTAAATTATTATATATATGTATACATATATATATGTGTGTTTCCTGATGGTCTCTTGCTCTGTTAATAATAAAAGGTATTATTGATTAAATACCGATTGTTTTTTTTTAAATTTAAGTATGTACCCAACCATAACCTTATTATTTGTATTTTATCATGACTTTAATCACTCCGAGGCTCATCTCATGGAGAAATATATATGGGGCGGAGGAAGGTTGGGAAATACTTACTTATTCAGATCTAGTTCCCAAACACGGCTAATGCCATTTCAAGCAAAGCTTCGATTAATTAATGCCTTCTTCACGAATGATGGGCCCTCGTTAAAACAGCAAAAGGGTAATTGATATTTTTGATAGAATGATCTTAAGAAGAAACTTTGGAGTCATACAAGAAAATTGTATTTCGTTGATGGGTTACAACTACAGATAGGAATGATAAATACTTTATTTCATTTTCATTTCGGTGAAATAATTTTTTTTCACTAAGAAAGTAGCAGTGACAAATGAAAAGAGTGAATCTCTTATATGGAATGAGAGAGAAGCACACAAAAGTAGTAAGTATCTTTCGCATTTAAAAATGCTTCGAAATCCACTGTTTATTATAACTGGAAACTATCTATCTCAGTCTTACTACAGATTTGTTCTATATTATTATTGTATTCTTTGGAACAGCGCATGAGATTACGACACCGGAATTCCGGATAGTATTGTTTGTCAGAGTTTGTCTATATTTTATACAAAAACGGAAAAACATAGACGGATAGAAGGGTAAAACATTATCCTGCCGATTCCTAGACACGAGAATGCGCACCTAGCAGCACTTTAAGGAACTAATTGCTGAATATGAAAATTCACTCTTTCATTCCTAAACAATTTACCATGCTACAGATGAAATTTAAATATCTGTCACGTGAAAAACCTACCAGTGAAATTGACCGCCACTACTCACAATCACAAGCTACACCAATTGTTCAAAGAGCTATCACTAACAAGATTAACTTATTTGGGACAGTTCTGCAGGGCAATACACGTAACAAGGATGGACAATAGCTGATCAAAGAGACTTCTTTATTATAAGCCTGCAAAATGAAGAAGTGTTTGAGAGTCATAATCATGATACTTGGTGGTTTGATGGTGTGGTGGCCGACACCCCTTCCACGGAACACGGAGAGTTGGAGGGAGGCAGCAGAAGTGGAGGTGTTTCCTAAAGCCGACCAAGCCCCCAAAGGTTTTAGCGTTGATCATGATGATTCATGATAATCTTATTATGTACTTATGCTTTCTTCCATCAGTGTTTGATCATTATCAAGACGATTTTAACCAAGGAGATTGGATTGTTTATGTTGATTTTCAAACTAGATTGAAAGATATCTATTTCAATGTAATTTCACGCTGTGCATAATTTGTCTGAAAATCATCTTTTTACATAAAATAAAAGGGGACAATAATGGTAAACGAACACATCTTCATAATAATATTGTATTTTAATACTTTATTTCTCTCTCACCAATAATTATTTATATTATCTCATCTATTTTACTCTAAAATTAAGGCACAGTACGGAAATAAATCCATTATTTTATAATATTAAGACTTCCCTTGGAATAATATAATCCGATTCGACCACCATCACAATATCAAGTATATAATAATATAATCGGTGACACTATCAACCAATGACTAACTATATTCAAAACAATCAACTGCTTTTTAAATAAATTGTGTGCATGTATTTTTAATACTATTTTGAAAATAGAAGCATAATTTTGAAAATGATATTAAGAGATTAATTCTAAATTTAACTGTTTTTTTCAAAACTTAAACATTTAAAAAATACTGTAATTAATTTTGAAGTCGAGTTTACAATAATACCAACAAAAAACATAGGGTTGTATAAAGGTGTAGGTACAATGATTAATATATTTGAACAATAGATTATTACATTAGAAACAGTATATATATATGTATATAAATAAAGTTATTTTTTATATAAATTAGTTATTACTTTAGTTTCTGACTTTTTTTCTGTTTCATATTTGTGTTTTAGACTATTGATATTATTTAAATTTTAAATAAATATTTGTTCTGTGGTCGGTTCAATTAATAACATCGAATTTGGGTGAGTGCACCGGTAAAAGCTCTGTCATTGCTATTAATCTGATTGAGCACAATCAATAAAAAGCATGCATTTTTATGTTTTAACTGTAAATTAAAACTCTAATGTAAACATTTTTTGTAAAAATAAATATATTTTGAACTGGCATCACCGATATCTGTGGTGATGACGCTACCGACTGCAAAGTTATTTGTATCAATCTGTAAACAAAAGCGAATCTAGACACTGCTGCGGACCATAGGTCATCAGTCATCAGTGTCGGTTATCGATTCACTTACACTACAAATCAATGAATCGACTAAATAATTAATCGATAATTATATTGATTTTGATCTGGAAAAACCCGATGAGTAGTTGTTTTGGTTTTCGATAAAAACAGTAGAAAGGTTTTCTCGATTATCTAATTATTTAAATTGTTTTCAGTTGAGTTATCGGAACTATCACCGACAAAACAATGATTTAATTCATAAAAGCTACAACTCAAATAATACATGATTATTATTGCACCACCGAATTGTATCGTATGTAGTATGTTTGAACCAATGCACATATTCGTAAAGATCATTCTGGAAAATCACAGTTTGAAATCGTCAAAATGTGAACCACTGGCGTATTTTTTACTACACTTTAAAGTATGAGTCCCTACTGTCCCAAACCGTTTGGACCCAGTGAGACTAGGGCATCCCAAATTAGGGTGTGTTGTGAGGTTGAATGTAGCGGGGAGGGGAGGAGATAGGGAAGAGGAAGATTGGAAAGTACCTGTCATCTAACACGACTAAAGCCATTTCAAGTATCGTTTCGATTCTGAATGGTGGTCTTTTACCAGGGCGATACTGAGAGTATCTACCACTCTGTTAATTGAATATAGACATCGGATCTTTATCGTTACATTACTAGTTATAATAAAGGGGTAGACAATAATGAATTTCCATGCTTATAGTTACTACAATATGATTTAAACGGCCCAACTTATTAGCGAACAAATTATTTTAAAAACTATTGCGCAGTTTGAGATTCAATCGGAGGCAATAATAATTCGCAAAAAACTGAAAAGGTATCTCTGCTCCCCTGACATAAACAAAAATGTAATATCGATTTCTATGTATTACTTTCCATTTTACATTCGCTAAATACCACAACATAATGAACATCTTAAGATTTACCTGATTTTAATTCAAAAGTATTTAACGAATGTAAAGAAATACGGATTAAATATTTATTTTTGGGGAGCAGAGCTGAATTTTTGTTTTTTTGCGAATTAAAAATCAAAGATCCAAGATTGAATCCTAGCTTGGGCAACATTATTTTGAATATTTAATGAAAATACAATATTTTTATTTAGGTATGCAGGTGAAGGTATATTTTTGTTTTCCACTTATAGTTCCAATAAAAGGTAATTACTATAATTAATTAATGATACTTACACTTTATTCTCGTCTTGTTAATATTACACTGAGTGACAAACTATCACATTTATTTTTAGGTGCTTTATTCATAATTGCAAATGGTGATTTGATTGATTGCAACTTACAGCAACAGTTATTACTATAACAATTATCATTAATAATACAGATAGTAATTACTACTAATGAATTAACCATATTTTTTGTGGTCACCATATCTCAGCAACTGACTGGTGTATCGTAAAACAATTGTATTTGACATGTTATTGATGGTGCACAAAAATGACGAGTGAAATTTCAACTTCATTTAGTCATCAGTATCCTGTATCCTATATGGGAGTCCTGACTGTCTCTAGGAAACGACCCCAGTCCTGCCGGTCTTCTGCTGTCTTCGTAATGCCCAAGGATGTGGTGTTTGCCCTTCACCAGTCCCAAACCCCCTAAGTTAAGATTTCTCGATACTCTTTCGTCCTGTAGGTTTATTTTGAAGAAGCCACTTTTGATTTCATCCTTGCTACATGTCCTATCCAGCGAAGCCCTTCGAGTTTGATGAATATTGTTATTTACAGCTCTTTTACTGACAATCAAACAATTGGTTTAGACAACTGGGCAACAATTGTCCAGACACTATTTACAAGAATGGCTTTAAAGATTCGTTTTAATTCATCCAATAACTTTTGCTGTTCTTTGTGAAGACCTAGCACTCTGATCTTAGCACTGGCCTGATGAGTGTTCCATGGAGTTTTGATCTGATTCTTCTCGAGAGGAGTCTCGATTTGATCTTCTTTAATAATTAAAGACAACCGAAATTCCTGTATTTTTTTATGAACCACAAAGAACATGCCAAATAGGGTTGCTAAACGTTAAAATAAAATAAATGTTTGCACTCACTACAATTTTGTACCCAGTGTGAGTCTTGTATCTTATGTCTTTGTTACTCTGAGTGAGTCTGAACAAAAAGCCAAATATTATTTCATTATAAATTCTACAAAGAATTGATTTCATTGATTTGACTGTACAGTGATGATGCCATCATCCTAGTCTTTATTGCTCCAGAAGTTATTGTTCATATTATGAATATAAAAATATTTACATTGTCCCCCACGACTTCATATAATTCATATTTTGTTATAGCTAAACTAAAATACTAATAATTCTCGTTAGCCTTTCACATTTTCAAGACAAACAAAAACAAATGTAGGTAATACTGACTCAAATTTAATGCAAATTCACATAAAATACTGAATTATTACATCAATTTAAATGTTAAGTGTTTAAACCATCTTCATACACAATAGCTTTTACATTTAAATACTGACGCTTATGCAAGTATTACTATAATAAACTTGTTTTCTTAAGAACTTCTTATTTAATTATCAGAAAGCATGTGAAAAAACCTTTCATACGTTCAAAGTTTCAAAGTATTCGTTCTCTAAACTCTTAACACGTCTCTCCAACGTTCGTAACCTATCGATGATGCTCATATCACAATGCAAAATTAATCCTAAATTATAATACTAGGGGTGAATCTCAAATGGCCGCCTGTCTTCTCGATGTGGTGCTGCGAATATCACAAATGGTTGTGACGGTCACAGTTGTTGTGAATGTCACAAGTGGTTGTGACTGTCACCGGTGGTTGTGGCTTGTGGCGGTCACTAGTGACTGTGACTGTGGCCGTGACCGTGACTGTGACCATGGCCAGCAATGGCAGATGTAGGTTCGGCTGCAGATTTGGTACCGTGACTGTGACCATGGTCGTGTTCAGCTGTAAAACAATACACACGATGTAAGTACCGATCTTCGTGTTCATGGCAACATATTAATAAATTTAATTGCATTGCGTGATCCATTTTTTCCCATTAACATATCGGAAAAAAAAGATCAATCGCGCGATCTAGATGGAATCTATTGATCACACAACTTACAAGTAAATTCGCTATCGAAACGTTCAAATATAAATCCATGGTCTCAGGTCAATACATGAAAACTGCAAAAATTAATAATTTGTGAAAAAATATTTTTGCTTTAAGTTGAGTGTTCTCTTCCGTTTGATATAACTATGTTAAATCTTATATTATATATAAGTAGCCCACTTAAACAAAGAAATTATCAAAATTATTATTTTTAGATTTATGGGACAAATAAGAGATGCAAAATTTTCTTTCGAGGATTTCATAAAATGTCACATTTTGACTAAAGACCAACAAATAATAATGCAAAGATAATATATTAACATATAAAATACAAATTTCTTACTTGCAAACTGAAGTCCAAACATGACCAGGAAACCAACGAGCGCAGAGGTGAACTGAACCAGCCCCGCTCTGTCGCGTTGGAGAATCTCGAAGAACACCACATACAGCAGAGTACCAGAGGCCAGTCCCTGCAGGATCACTGAAGATATCCCACTGGAAGCCGCGCCTTCCCCTCCGACCATTGCAATCCCGATCCCGATCCCGAGAGGAGACACGATCGCGAAAGTCGTGATGTAGATGATGGATAAAGAAGTCTTGGTCTTCACGGTGACAAGCTCAACACCAACACAGAAGGCAATGACCAGCTTGTGCGCGGACACCGCTCCAAACATGTACCAAACGTTTCCAGCTGAAGATTCCAGACCGACAGCTAAGCCTTCGAAGAGCTCGTGCACGGACAGAGCGAGGACTATCAACAATCCACGCAGAGAAGCAATTACAGGATCATCACCCTCTTCCATAACAGGCATGTGGGAGTGTCCGTGGCTGTGACCATGGTTACTGTGCTCGTGGTTGTGCTCGTGGTGGTGGTGGTCTCCGTTGGCCTTTGCCGCGCTCTGCTCGATGGTGCTGACAGCGTCGGGGAGCTGGCTCTTCTCAGGGTCTTTGACTCCGAACTCGGGGTGGTTGTTGTTAGCGTTGTTCCGGCTGTGGCGGATGGACAGGGAGCGCATGAGGGCGGAGTCCGGGGGGGCGCTGGTGCGGCGGGCGGCCCTCCTGTGCAGGTAAAAGTGGACCGCCTCCTCCACGAAGTACATGGCGAAGAAGCCGGCGCAGGTTAGCAAGGCCTCCAGGTGGAAGGGAAGTTCGCCTAGGATGCCATCCTCTGTAATAAATTAAATGAGATTTTTAGTGTCTTATACCGACTTGTAAATTGATTCTCTCTGTACTGATCACTTTGATATTATCAATTCGTTTACAAAAAAACACTATCTAAATCCTAATTGAGGAATATTTTTAATATTAAATGAACCGGGAAAAATAGCCAGAAGCAACTGGAGAAAGTCGGAGGTGAGGAAAGGGGCCAGAAACAGCCGGTAGACGGGATATTCTGGAGACACCCAGAGTTGGGAGGAAGTTCCAGAAGAGAGACTAGGGAGGCGTCACTGGAGTGAATCGGAGACACAGTTCAAATAATTATCAAAGATTCAGATGACTGTTGCTGTGCAAATTAACCATTAGAACGAGGAGTGCCTCCATAAACTTTCATCTTTAACTCACGCTACAACGATCATTCCCTTCTAAGTTCGAAGAATATTGTCAAGACTTTCATATTCTATTCAAAAATAATAAGTCTGATTATAATATTCGTACTTTGAATGACATGATTTTCAATTCGTCAATTTCGACATAATCGAGAATGAGAAATAATCATTCGATAATACATATTACATTCAATTATGAAATTTTGTTTCCATAATAACAATAACAAAAAAATATTGGAAATATACATCGATTGGTTCAATCAATTGATATCCACACGCAGCAATATGTATTATTAACTCTGTTCATAACATAACTAAAATATGTAGCAAAAATACTAAGCAGCTTGACACGAATGGAATAAATGGAGGTCTAAGGGTTGCTTTGGCATTTACAACGATTTTTATTTACGATCGGTTCTTTATTTTATGGATATCGCGATTGCCGCAGATACGTTGGTTAGGCCGATTAGGGGTTGTTACTTGGGCAGGAAAGTACTTCGATAAGTGAGGCAGGTACCTTTCGCATTGCGTAACTTAAACGAATCATCAAGTAAAATAGTTTTAAATTACGTTCACTGTAAGCAAAATTTGAATGAATTAAAACATTTTTTTGCACAATATCTTATTTTATAAATATATTTATTTATCTAATACATAATATTATAATTTCATTTTGTTCCGGATAAAACGATTATTATAAAATATGTATACGTGTAACATAGGAAAAAGATATTTACGACAGATTGTAATTTAATTCAATAAGTTGTATAAAGTGGTAAAAGCCTTATGAACAAGGCAAATACAGATATCCCAAAAACAACAGATTTATTATTAGCTAATAAAAGTAATAATTAAGCACATTAATAGTTATAAATAATTTTCTCTGTGAGTTCATTCGTACGTACGAATGCGAACTTTTCAAAATTGAAATTAATATAAATTGAAATTATCAAATTTAAAAAATAATCATATCAAATCCCTACCCAACTAATAAAGTACCCACCTATAATGTATTTTAGCAGACATCGCAATCTCTGGTTTGCAGTCGAGGATCTTAACCGCTCGACTACGGAAGTCGCCATCTGTTCTGAACGTATCGTGTTTGTATATTTCATATACGTATAAAATACAAGAGCCTCACGTTCGTGCGTTAATTTACATGTTTTAAATTGTTGTTCTGTGCATTCGGTGTTCCGTAGAAAGATGCATGTGTTTACAGTGTAGGTATGTTTGTTATCATGCATTTTAACCCACTAGGAAAGTTGCAGAATAAAACAAAAACAACATTTTGTATGTCAAAAAATTGGGAAGATAATTATGCATAAAAAAACCTTACACCTTATTTTAAATTTAAAAAGAAATATTGTTATTATTTTATTGCAAATACAGATATGTATAATGTATTACAATTCTTACTTTTGTTTTATGTGTGGTTATTTGGTTTTTTATTGTATTGTTGGTAATTATGTAATGTATTGGATTGCACTCTTGGAGTAAAAATTTATATTGAGAGAGAGCTAAATATGTTTACCCAACCTATTCAAATTTACGATAAATCACTTTCTCCGGGTGTTTACGTCGTAAACCGTGAGAGAGAAAGAGATAAGACAAGTTGTCATATAATATCGCACCACTTTTAGGTATGTAAGCATATTTTCCGTCCCCCGTGTCTTTGGCGACTTTGTCTACTACGTTTTCTTATGTGACATAATACGGCATAACTCAAGGGTTTTTTAGGTTATATCCTATATTTTTGTTGATGACAATCATGCGAAAGAGTGGTTGTACAAATAAATACTACATTATGTCAACATGTGCCATGAATGGATGTAAAAATGTGTGTCCATGAAAACCATAGCCACGCCCGAGTCAGGAAAAAATCAACAATCCTGACTACACAAGCTATTCCTCCTGATATATTATTGCTCTGAGCTTTAGACGCTGTTAACATTAACTATCTGCAAGAAGCAAAAGATATTAAGAGGACACACCACCTTAGAAATAAATCAGTGAATGGCGTTTCCAACACAAAATGAAAGGAGACTTTAAAATGGATCCAATTCAATTGCACTTATTTATGTTCTATTAAATTGCAGAAAAAATCAATAACCCCTTTTTACAGGCAGATGAAGGAACAATGTAAAAAAATCACTAGGTATTCGTTAAAATTAATTTATAATTTACCTTGGTTAGGCATAGATCCCACGTCTCTATCCGCCGACTGAGCCAAAAACGGCATAAGGCAAAAAGGCGCGATGAAAAAACGAATGTTCGCCGCAAGGCGTATAGGAGATGCATATAGGTAAATTTCTCTAGCAGGCCTACGAGGGTATTCTGCTAGTAGTGTTCATTTTAATCAATTCTGATGAACATTAGCATTATCTCAAATATTTTCCCAGGAATATCTCGAAAAGTAACTAATTCAACCATATAAAAATGAAATCTGGTCCTTACCGCATATGTAATTGCTAAAAGGCGTTTCTGAAATGTCGGAAATCGTTTTGCAGTAATAATGTGAATAGAAAGGGTTAATTAATGGGAATTATAAAGTATTTACTTCCCGAGTGCATCCCCGGATAATATTTGATATTTTTTAATCAGATTATTTTACAAATATACAATCTAATTTCTTATGTATTAAATTAATAGCATTAAGAATTAAATGAAAATACACTTTGTTTGAATCCACTAATAACTAATAAAAGTGGATTCAAACAAAGTGTCTTTTCATTTAATTCATCATGCCAATCCACAGAGTATTTGCTTATTGTGAAAATTTAAATTAAAAACAGTTAGTCGTGTATAATTCAACAAAGAAAATTATTATTATCCTGGCGGAAATTGGATTCTATGTCCCGATAATTTCACGCGAGGCCGCCAACACAGGCTTCAGAACTAACTTACCAATGGTGATGCCCCTGGGAAGACTTACTAGGTTAATTATCTACCTAGTAGGAAATGTGGATATTTTTCATATGACTTGTAACAAGTTTAAGCACGAACTAGCTATTAAGTTCCAACTATATTGTGTATTTCTTAAAACCTAATCTTTTGTTTTTAAACTTCTTTTTACCCTTATCTTTGTATAATTATGATAACCATTCTATGTGTTTTTTTGCAATGTATTGGTGTGAAACTGTTTTTGCAAAAGTATAATAAATAAATATAAAATAATAGTGACACAGAAATAACACGGAGTAAATGATTAGCACACTAAAACATAAATAAGTTACTAGAAATATTACAATATTATGAACGTACGAAACAGACATATGTATTTAACTACATATTATGGTGTATTTGTAGGTACTTTACAATATAAAAAAAAGTAATAATATACAATGTAATTAATTACCTTGTAAAACTACACATTATTATACAACAATAATAATTGTAGAACAATCCATTGTCACGTATAAGTTAATTACCCATACTAATATACACATACCGAAGTCATAAATGAACGGCAGAACAGTTATCTTCTTGGCGCTGAGCCGTACGTTACGGGTTCGAAACCCAGCACGGGAAAAAAAAACAATTTATGTGGGTTTTTTAACAGACATATGTACACAGTAGACACTCAGTTAACGGGCATAATTCGTTTTGAAAACGTGTTTCTAATCCAAAACACTCGTATATCAGAGAAAATTTTCTCCATAAGTAATAATGGAAGAGATGATTCGTTCCAATCTTGGAGTAACTAGGAGAGAGAGCTAATTATTTTTACCCAACCTGTACAAACTTGCGATAAATCGCTTTCTCCGAGTTTTTACGTCGTACACTATGAGAGAGAAAGAGACAACAAATATGATACACCGCTTCTATGTACTGTCACGATGATCTTGGGCTCCTGGGTCACCGCGGGACTCCGCCCACATTTTTTATTATGCCACTAAACTTGATAAAACTGAAAGGTTTTTCAGGTTATATGCTATATTTTTGTTGACAACAATACTGTGAAAAAGTGGTTATGCGAATAAATAAAAACATTATGTCGACATGTGCTATGAATGGATGTATAAATACCCTAGCCTTAGTCTTAGCCACGCCCAAGTCCGCCGAGTCCGGTAAAAATCATCAAAAACTGACTACACTGCCTTGGATAGATACCACTCTATATACTCTAAGGTTCCAATACATAAAAATTATTTATAAATATATTTTTTATTTTTATATATTTTATTATAAAAAATTGTTGCAAAGTGCATACCTGTAATCGAATTTATTAATTATTCACCAGCGGCATCACTTTTGCCTACGTTTGAGGATTTCGACGAAATGTGTCATTGCATTGTCGTTGAACAGTTCATCGCTCGCACTGCTACAGCCGTAGCCTTACTCGGCTGGTGCTTTTCTGCGAATTTTTTCACTATTTTCCACATTTTACAGATACATTGCTCGTTTATCAAGACATCGTTCGTTTACCAAGTTGAAATGTACAAAATAAATCAGCTCGCCTTGCAAAACACCCGCAAGCCAAGTAACTAGGAATCCGAGGTTCCACTGTTTACAGAAAAGAACTACTACCTACTCTCAGTATTGCCACCATGAGACATGATCGTTCATAAAATAAACTTTTCTTGAAACGGCTAAAGCTATGTTTTTTTTTTATTAGAGTGATTAGAGTGAAGATGTAGATACTCCACAACCTTCCCCTACTTATCTACCCTACCTACTTCATTCAGCCTCGTACAATATTCCACAAATGAGGATGTCACGGTTTTCATGGCTTCGGGCAATTATTGAGTTGTGTAACATAAAAAAAAAATCTGAATGCCACTCCTTCAACTAAATGCGTCAAAGCACCTTTTTATATTCACTAAGTATCTACCTTATAATGAGCATCTTAACTCCGTCGGCTCTCAGAAGTAGTCGGGAATCATTAGGATTTGAAGTAAAGATATTTAGCGAGTATAAATTAGAAATTAAAATGTAAAACAATGATTGAAACTCAGATTTCATAATATCGTTGCCGGAATGGCAAAAGGGCGCCATTTTGGGAAGTTTACACGAGAGCACTTCATTTTTTTTTTGCTTGTTTTACAATAAAATCACGTCAAGTTTTGAGTCGGCCTTTTCTTTAAATTAAGAAAAAATATATAAATACACATTTTTTGTTTCCATGAATGTTTAAAATCTTGCAGAAAAAAACCCATTCTTGTGATTGACTACAAAAATATTTACGTATTATTTTAAGTACAGTATCTATCGGACTAATAATTCAGTAAAATAATGTTTTATAAGTTTATACTCTCGCCGGAAAGGCAAAAGGGCTAAATCACAATTTAGGGAGGTGTACACCAGAAAACTTTAAAGGTTTTTTTGTTCTATAAGTCTTCAGTACCTGGTTGGATTTTGAAACAAAAAGTTGACTCAGGTAACTCAATGCTCCCACTGAGTTACCTGAAGCGACAAAAAGCTAAAAAAAAGTCCCAAACTTGTGTCGCTTGAGTCAAGCCTTCTCCCAAATGGTAAATATATTTTAGATGGCTGAAGCGCCACAAGTCTTCAGAATCAAACGAGAGTCAGAGAATTCGACGCAGAAAAAAAAACTGAACAAAACTGCATATTTAACTATTTTTTTAACCAAAGTGTCGCTTAAGTCCTATTGCCTTTCCAGCGACGATATATATCTTTACAAGAGTTTGGTCGTCAGTGTTAAAGGCCGATTAAAAGAAAGAAAGAGCTTTCTTTGCTTAAGTCTGATTAGGGAAATTTATTATTCTTACTTTTTGGATTAACTTTCTCTCGCAACTGTTTTAAATATTCAGCGCATGTCTGTGTGATAAAATGCAGTTTGACTATGCACTGTTAAATATTACCCACCACGGCCTAGAATGGATTACCGCCTTTTGTGGAAGTGCAAAATGAAAGTTTGTTGCTGTATCGCGGTTAGTAGAATCAATTATTATCAATGTATGAAGAAGATTAGTCGAATGCGTAAACACGTCGTTTAAGAGTGGAAAATACTCTCAGTGTCGCCCTGGTGAGAGACCACTATTCAAAATCGAAATGTTGCTTGAAATGGCTTTAGCTCTATTTAACGACCAGTTATGCCTCACTGTCATTCATTAGTTATTCAACCCTGATGTATGGCAGCGTGGGATGAAACTGGCAGATGAAGGGTGAAAGTAAACTGAATGCTGTAGAAATGAGATCCTTGAGACGTATGCGCGGCAAAACCATGCATGACCGTGTTCAATGTGGAGATCCGGAAAGAATGCAAGGCTGATGTAAGCGTACTAAATAAGATTTAGAAAATGACATTTTAATGGTTTGGACACAGAGCGAATGAACGAAGGAAGAAGTGTAAGGAGAATAAATAACGCGAAGTGAATGGTAGAAGAAGTCG
Source organism: Drusus annulatus (assembly GCA_022651775.1). Classification (NCBI taxonomy): domain Eukaryota; kingdom Metazoa; phylum Arthropoda; class Insecta; order Trichoptera; family Limnephilidae; genus Drusus; species Drusus annulatus. The sequence continues at coordinate 321,898 of JAGWCC010000031.1, read as the reverse complement.
GGGACGCCTGAGGAAGACATGGCACGATCAAGTAAATCAAATACTTGAGTTAAGGCATGCCAAGAGTCAGAATAACATAATAAGTATATGAATGAAGCGAGGAGTGTGTGCCAAGACAGAGTTGAATGGCGGTTCATCCTCTCTGCCTATGCCTGCGAAGGATCGGCCTGAAGGTTAGTTAGTTGGTAACCATTCGCTTCCCTCCATCACTTCCTTCAACATCACAAAATTTGCCAAAAGAAGTTGTCATAGTTCCACTGGCTCCAGGCTGTTGGAACTCTTGTAACATGACTAAGTAATATTTTTAGCTAAAATAGAGTGATGCTGTTAAAAAACCTTTAAAAATTAATCTCTTTTTAGACTTTATTTATCCAACCATGGTAAATGTTTGTAATATCTAGTTAATATTGGGTTGTCCTTCCCATGAACACTCTAATCGTCAATCTTACCTTAACAAACTCTTTATAATTTAATTCGTATATTGTCAAAACAATCTTGGAAGATTGTTAAATAAACATCGTCTGCAAAACAAGGCCAAAGACAAAGACTCGTTGAAATGCAGTCTTGTATATTCAACTATTAGAATTTTACACACACCTTCCTGTATAAATGCCCAGATACTGACAACAAAGATGGCCGCCGATCTTGTTCAAACTTAATTACATTGTGGATCTTATCCCTAAATATGCTACCCAAATAATTACCATAACACAGGAACATCATGGCGGGCTTTGTCATTAGATCGTATCATATAAAAAATAATTCGGAAATATAATTACATCTATCTACGTTGCTGAAAAAAACGAAACGAAAATTGTTGATTTTTGGTTTTTTTGATAATTTTTGTCACAATTCGGCACTCAACACGGATAAACCATTCTAAAAATAATGGAAAAAGTTTATCATGGTATAAATTTCTTAAAAAGTTATTGTGACGACTCGAATCCGAGCGGATTGAATGAAAAATATCATATCTTTATATAAATGGATATACCTTTAGGATTCACAAAATACTAACTCTAAAGATTGGACAGTGTTCGTCTTCGGCGGCACTGTTTCTTAAATATTTACGCGATCAGATTTCACACATCCAGCGATTGTAAAATTGCGGGCATGGCAAATATATATTATTATTTATTATATAACAATATGATATGTATAATCATGTTTTCTTTTACATGGAATTTTCAAATATTGAATATTGAATTCTATTTATTAAATTAATATCAGGTTTTAATATTCAGCTTTAAAATGTGGTGAAATTATGATGTAATCAAAGCAATTATAATTTATTTATGATGATCAAATGTCATATATGATTTCTTTGAAAATTTCAATCGAAAACATTATTTGGTTTATAAATTGTGTCAATTTTAAGAAAGTGATATATTTTTTGCGCTAATCGCAAAAAACGCCCGCTGTAGGCTAGAGTCTATTTCTCGAGGCGCCCGACTACAATGTGTTAAGAAGAATAAAAAAAAAATATGCTAGAAACTAAAAAAATATTTTTTACAGATAAATTTTTAATTCTTGACACTCTGGACAACATTCAATTTTGAAACAATTTTAATAAAGTAAGTAAAAACACCTAAAAAAAATATTTCGTGCGATCGGAAATTAAGCTCGTATTAAATTAATAACATTGTTGTAATAAAAACGTTTTGACTTACGTTTTATACATATCTCAAGGCTGATATGGTACAATTCATCTCGACTCTCGAGTAAAACGAGTTATCCCCCTGTTATTAGCTGCCTCTGTGCCCGCAGCATCTCACGGAGTCCTTGGAGAGTCTCATCTCCTCGTTGACTTTAGCCAAAGGTCAAAACCACGGAATGTGAATAGGATGACTAAGGCACGAACACCTTGAGATCACTCCCAAGTTGCTGTGAGAATATGTGCAGTAGTGTAGTCTAGTATATCTAGTCTAGCCGTATTTAATCACTAATCAGCGAGAACCTGCCTCATAAAACCCTAGCAAAGCCATCTTATTCGAGTTTCGTTTACAGCCATTAAAATTTGCACACAATAATTAAATCCCTTCTATTTTATAGACATGTAATATACATCTTACGAATACTTTTGTTTTATTTTATTTTGTAAAGCACATTTTCATAGTTTTAATCAAAGTATATCCCTACCAAAAATTTTGAATTAATTTTGAAGTTTTGATTTTAATGCCGCCAAAAGGACCCAACTTCAAACGGTAACTGGCGGGGGATGTTTCTTTTTGGGAGGAAATGTAGCTTGCGCAATGATGCAGAACTTGGCTAACAGTGAATTAAACCCGTGACGCCTGGGTGCGAACCAGACGCTTTGGACCACTCGACCTAAGTTTAGAATCGCGTGTTTCCAAAACAGTTCATGTTGTCAAAAAAGGGTCTTTTGCGGTTGCCTCGCCTAATTGAAGAGCCCATTCCACTTATGAATCATAGTATTTATTCTTTCAAGGAATCAGTACACTTCATATGTTGATAATCCATCACACACTATAAGTGTATGTATCATATAAATTCCTCCAAGTATATGCTTGTATATAACAACAATGACGATTGAGTAAACAAATAATAAAAATACATGTAAAAAGCAGTGGATGATTGGTAAGTACTTACGAAAAACTGGTATTGCAAAGGATTACAGTACAATCATTGCACACTAGCCAATCCGGACAAGCCATCTCAAATAACGTCGACAGACTGACGCCTAGCACCCAGGTAGCAAATTACCCTTAGAGGTGTTTTATTTTACGATGATAACAAACCCGTGAAATGCCGTTTCCCGCCAAAAACCGGCAGTCAACAAAAACGGCATTTGCTGTGTCCCACAGTCGACCGAAAGTCCGCGAAAAACGGCAAATGCCGTGTCCCGCAGTCTACCGACAGTCCGCGAAAAACGGCAAATGCCGTGTCCCGACGTCAATGTGTATTTATAAACCAAGTGAAAAGCGGCGAATTTTAATAATGTTGACATAACCTAAATAATATTATTTGCGGCTCATTACGCAATTTGAAATGAGTTGTTCAATTTAAAATATTTATCCAATTTTGCAATTTATCCGGTTGCAATATTTTTAAACATTTATAAAGTTTTACTATGAAGGAAAAAAAACTGTGTGTCCAACGTTGAGCTATTGCATCACAAAATTTGAACCACTTTTCTCTGAGGTGTTCCTAAGTGCAAATATTTTTGACCTTTGTAATGTCATTGCTATTGTCACTTTAGCCATGTAGCTCTTAAGGTTTCTTTTTTAATTCATAATTTTGAATTGACGAAAAAAGATTTTTTTAAAAGTGCGCTCAAGTAAAGCTGGTAGTGGATCTAGTGTTTATGTACACAACGTATATGAGCTACGCCGGGTTATGAATCCGCGACCTCTGGTCCCAGAGCCAATGACACGGCTATGTTACGAAAGTCATAAAATATTAACTATTTTGGAATAAAGCAATTTAGTCCGTTATATCTGTCGTTATTTGATGGAATTTCGTTCAAATGCGTGCAAATTGGAATATAATTTATCTGAGGGAAATGAAATGTCGCATTACCAAATTGGTCTGCGAATTGATTGCACGGCTCTTTATCGCATGCCGCGAGCTAATATCGCTGCCTCCTGCGGCCTACAATGGTTTATGCAAGAAATACTCGTACCTAACTCGATGAAAATCGTAAGTGAGATTTTAGAACTACACAAACGCAAAAGTAATATCGCTGTGTTAAGGCATTGCCAGAGCAAGTCAAAATATATTATCGAGTTAAAGAACAAAATAAAAATAAAATCGCATTTGATTTTATTTCTTCTTTTGTTGGCCTCTCTTATCGGAGGTTGACTATCGTCAGGACATAAAAAACTCTTCAAGCTGCAGCCAGCAACTCCACCACTACGTTGTCTATTAATATTTCCTGAATCACCTATCAGCGAGGTAATCTTGTGTTTGGCACCCCTCGTGATGATGTGATATTGGACTTTTCTTATTTTCATATCCAAAAAGTATCATTTTCCAAATTTCGGCCATTCGAAAAAGATCTTATACATCAGATCTACTTTTCAAAAGCTTCTTTCGCGTCAATGTTAGGTTAGTCCAAGTACCCATGCTATACATAAGAAGGTTAAGTTTTGTGTTGGTATTGCAATAATACAAGAAGGGCTCATCTAATAAACTTACAAAACATGACTATATTTAACATGCAATGAAAGAGCGAGATAAAATTGTCAAAATATTCTACAGAATTTTTTTTTTTTAAAACTTTTGTTGGTAATGAATTCACAGAGCGATACAATGCCTAAGGTTGTTAAGCGTAAGCAAAGATAGGCAATAGACAATAGAAAATAGACCAAGACGTAGGCAATGATGACGTAGGTTACCGCGACATCGCTGGTAGCCACAAATCGCAACCATGTTCCATGGCAATGTAGAGGCAGGTAGTGTACACACTATAGTCTCCTTCCTGGGGATGTGGGCCAGAAATAGCACAGAGGGCGGAGGGGCTATCGACCAGGCCCCCGCACTATTCAGAGGCGGATCTACAAACAACACAGTGTAGCCGAGGGGTAATACTTTTGGCTTTGGGCCCAGATTCCTGGTTCAAAACCATAACCCGTGCAAAATTGAAATATGTATTTTTTTAATTGTTGACTTCACATGTGAGTACACATTCAATAAGGGTCACGTGAAAATTATGGAGGGAGGAGTAGACGTTAACGGGTTTCTGATTTAAATATTTTAAAGAACGAGGGGTGAGGGGAAAAAAATCCACTCAAATCGAGTAAATATTTTTTCATACAATTTCTGATGACTGAAGTTAAGAATTCGGCTGTTATAGACCTAGAACAGTTCCAGGTTCAGTTTCAGGTTTTAAGTACAAGAGAAAGAAGTGTTAAAAGAATATACGACGCACAATTGAACGGAAAAATAAAGGAAAAGTGTCGCTTTAGGAAGAAACAGCGAATCAAATACTTGAGTAGGGTCATATGAAATGTTTGTATAACAGAGGAGCATTGTCTACGGCTGCGGAGAAAGTGCGCGATGATAAGTTACGTACTTACAGTTTCCCTAAACTATTGCACTCCATAAATAAATTGATCGCATGTTTGCGTGCTAATTCATACTCAGCCCTAACTAACAGTAACAAGTTTACCCTTGTATCTAATTCTAAACTGGTACGTAAACTTCCCAGTGCCATTATTGTCGATTGGAGAGTTGATTTTACGAATCTTTCAAGCCAAATGAACGAGCAAAGTCAAGGCCATTAGCCAAAATGCACGCATGAGGAGGTGAATACATTTCGCGTGTTAGATAAATAAAATACGAATGCGGAAGCCGACAGAAGCTCTTTTGTCTGGAAACAGTTTAGTGGGCGACATTTTTTTACGTCTCTCCCTAAAATACTTTGTAGGTATCTACATACTTGAGCCTTGCTCTGCCTGGTATCTGCCCCGATGATGAACATTGAAAGGTTGTCCGAAAAGTTGGTTTAGGATGTAGAAGCAAGCGCAACAAGATTTATTATATACGCCAAAAAGCAATCAACAAATAATACTATTGGCCGTGAGAACCAAAAATCGTATCATACTTCAGTCGCCATGATATTTGCACAGATTTCACCGGCTAGAATTTCTATAAATTTATCTGAATAAATCGACTTCCAAATGTATTCTTCTGTTGGCACAATCGACCATTATATATTTCGTAAACGTGTCTGAAGAAACGTTAATTTATTTTAGTGCTACCCGCTTATTGCGTTGGGACTTAAAGAGCTAATATGAGGTTTTATTTATTTTTTTTTTTTACAAACATTGTCAAACATTGTCAGACAGTTTCACAATGGCCTTAAACGCCGAAACAGCTGTCACTAAAAAAAAAAAAACTTAAAATAGCAGAACTCAATAATAATAATATTAAATTTAATTCAATTGAACTATATAAAAATTAAAATGGAGTTCTACAAATTGAACACAAAAACTATAAATAAACTAATATGAGGTGGTGTTGAAACCAAGAACTCGATGTATTCGTATATCAATCAGAAAGGCTGCCAACGTGATGATCGGAAATAGGAGTTTTGCCAAACACAACGGTTCACAATATTAAACAAGTGGTTGTCGGTAGGCATCATTAAATGGAACATACCAACTGAATCAGATGAGGAAATTAACATAAAATAATTACGTACCTAGGTATATTCTTTATTACGTTATGCATGATACTAATAATAGTTGAATATTAATGCACCGAACATGATATCGTCGCTGGAAAGGCAAAGGGGCTTAAGCGACACTTTGGTCAAACATGAGTAATATGCACTTTTAATCAGTTTTTTTTCTTCTTCGAATGATTTGACTCTCGTTTGATTCTGAAAACTTTTGTGGCGCTTCAGCTATCTAAAATATATTTTCCATTTGGGAGAAGGCTTGACTCAAGCGACACAAGTTTGGAACTTTTTTTTAGCTATTTGTTGCTTCAGGCAACTCAGTGAGGGCATTCCAGTTACCTGAGTTAATCTTTTTTTTCAAAATCTAATCAGGCACTGAAGATTTCTGAATTTTACTGTAAAACAAAAAAAGCATTAAAGTGCTTCGATGTGAATTTACCATCGGGGCACTTTAATGTTTTTCGCTTCAGCCTTTTTGCCTTTCGGGTGTAGATAGTATTAATATATTACCTTTATTAGTAGTTATAAAGCAGAAAACCTGTGTGCTGAAGCAACAAACACTCAAACGGTTGACTCTGGTCATGAAATTTGCACAGATTTTGCTGTCTACAATTTCTAAGTCAATTTATTCGATGCGGCTTGATAGTTAAGTGATTACATTAACGGAACGATAGGGGATCGCCTTGGGGTTATTTTGTTTGTTACAACGCTACTGTGTTCTACACATGTATGCGAGAAGGTAAGTTGTTATTTTGTAGAAACTTAAGTCACGTACGATGAAAATATTTACGGTTTTCCCCTGATATCATCTGCTTTGAATCTACCAGCTGTGGCCGGTACCATGCGCCCCTCCGCAGTAACTCAATTCGTTGCGGGCGCATATTCCTTGCAGTTTAAAGGTCAGAAGAGGTTGTAAATATCCGCATTTCGTTGCATAACCAGACATTACGTAAAGAAGGTATGGTAAATGCACAAAGGAGCTGAAAATAGAGTTCATATTGTTCCGGGGCTCTATTTTCCCATAGCGAGCAGTTGAATTCGTATACGAAAAGTCGAACGAGTTTTAAAAAATTGATTCTCAAATGTCATACTCTTGTTTCGTAGGTCTAGTTGTTTAAATCCCCGTCACACTTCAATTTTGTTGACATTTGAACGGTCCCCATAACCAACCAATAAGTCTATGGTCAATATTGTTTAAGGACATAATACAATTTTGTCCACCATCATAATACGTCCCTAGAATAGCGGGCAAAATTACGCCAAAAATGTAACAAAAAAACTTCAGCAAAACACAGGTGAAATCTTATATAAAAGTTATTTTCTTTGATATTGATAACAAATGATGAAATTACATGCGCAATTTATTCATCTTTCGTCACGTCGAAACGAAGTCATATTTTTTTCTTCTTTATTTATTTTGATAACATAAACGACGGTTTGTGCAATGCTTGTTATACTAGAAGGAGTTCCCGCATCAAGACAGGCGTAAGAGACATACTACATAGATAGTTATACTTGAAAATAAACAACACCTGGCAATAAAATAAGTAAAATTATGTTTAATTCATTTCTTACGCTGGCAAATTCTTCAGTTTTTTAACAAAACGCATTGTTATGAGCGACACGCCGGGCGATTATAGCTTTCTCGGCCGATATTACCTTACGGCGAGCTTTACGACCTCGTAAACCGCGCGTTAACGTTTCAGACGAGGCTGAAAGCACAGCAGTAAAAGTACAAGTAAAAAACATAGTTGAATACCCGGTAGTGCCGAACAGTGCAGTTGAATAAAACGCCGTCTTGTTTGTTGAAAATAATTGACGGTTTTTCTTGGCAAAATCGTAAAAATCTGCTTCGCATTCATAACCGTCCAGTGCGATGTTTATCGAAGCGAAATACAAATATGCTCTAACTTTCGGATGTTTATGAATATTTGGACTTATGATGGACATTTTAAGTAGCATCATACAGTAAAAGATTTGGACTTGGACCCAGAGGACACGGTTTCAAATCCATATGAATTTCAGAAAACACATTCCGGGGTCGGAGGCTGTTCTCAGCATAACAAAACTCTCCCATTGTTTTATAGCTCATGTACATAGACACCTAGAATTACAACATGCATACCTTATTGTGTTCATATTCTTACAATGCTTTTAACACTATTAATAGTGATTACTGCACAAGAGTCCCCACTGCTACCAACCGTCTAGAGAGAGTGAGACTATGGCATCCCCAATCGGGGTGTGTTGTGAGGCTGAAAGTAGTGGGGAGGGGAAAGAAATAGAGAAGAAGAAAGTTGGGAAGTACCTGGCTATTCAGAACTGGTCACCAAACACGGCTAATGCCATTTTTAGGCAACGTTTCAATTCTGAAAGGTGGTCTTTCACCAGGGCGATACTTATAGTATCTATCACTCTGGAACGTGCCGCTATAAACTTTACAATATTTTATATGAACGAAATGTGTTATGACATTTATTACTTAAATAAAAGTTAGTTACACACGCCGGGTTTAAGCCCGCGACCTTTGGATTCGTAGTCGAGCGTGTTACCACTTGACCATGGAGGCCGTCAAAGGCTAATGTACTTTTTTTTTTTTTTTATATAATTCAATTGAATTAAATTTAATATTATTATTACAGTTTGACAATGGCCTTAAACGCCGAAACAGCTGTCACTAAAAACTAAAATAAAAAACTTAAAATAGCAGAACACAATAATAATAATATTAAATTTAATTCAATTGAATTATATAAAAATTAAAATGGAGTTCTACAAATTAAACACAAAAACTATAAAAAAATTTAAAAAAAAAAAGCTAATGTACTATTATTGTAAAGGCATGCATATCTTTAAATTACCGTTGTTGCGTATAAAATGTTGTTTTATTAATCATTAAGCTTCTGCTGACAACTTACTTTCAATGGCTTAGCAGGTACAAAGTGTATTATGTAAAAATGTTGTACATTTGTCACATCATTTTTCTTCTTCTCTCATTGTTCGTATCACAGCATAGAGTATTACAAATGTGAGGGGGTCATAGACTCTGGGCGGGAATAGATATCTTTTCCGTGGTGCATAGAAAAAGTATTTGGCGATTTCGCTCTATTAAGTATAAAATGCAAGAGTGGTGGTATCGAAAGTGGCAGTTAGTGTTGTACTATTATTTATACAATGTAAACACCCAGGTTTATGGGCTACGAGATAACCTTGGTTTACCCAACAGGTATTGAATAACATTTAATAAAGCACGCTTACGCATTATAAAAGAAAAGCTCCACCTACAAGGTAGCGCCATTTTCGGCTTCGAGCCTTTTAGAAGTGGTAGTTGCCGACTACTCGTTGCTTGTTTGATATTTAGTGTTTAGGTAGACACTTCTTAAGACGATTTTGAACAGACACAGAGTTGAAATACCTATTTAGAAAATAAACTCAAGTATTTTCTGTCGTGTATAAAAAGTTTTTTTTAAACTTTAGCTGAGTTTTATAAGCTTGTATTACCGGTGGCGGGGATTGGAAAATAATGCAATTGCATAGTCTATCTATATAAAACTTTATCTTTTAGCCCATTCTTACATTATTCCTTGACAGTTAACTGGAGCAGTCATAGGTTTAAAGAAGGATAAAATTCGCACGATGGTTTTCTTCATTTTCAAGTCTAATGTGAAACACATATTGTCATATACAAACACAAATAGATTGTGCAGTAGATAATAACAAACAATCTAGACCCTGCTCTAGGGCTTTTGAAACCAACCAGACAAACATTAAATCATCCCAAAATCGTTGAACACATTAGATTAGCTCGTGTCTTCGTTTGCAACAAGTTCTTCTAAGTATTTCCAAAGGGTAACCCCCGATACCCGCCATCAAAGGCTTCGACACGAACTATTCATTAAGCGGAAAATATCGTCCTAATATAGAATTCTTAGAAGAACATCTTGACATTCAAAAGCAACAGACCTGGAGTTACAGCATTTTGCGCCCGGTGCCCAAATCGTATCGATCTAAAGGTAAATATAACGTTTTTGAAGTTTACGCTGTGCGGATCTATAAATGGCAAAAATATCCGATAAGAATGCAACAATGAAAATAGACCGACGCAGTAGAAATGAGCTTCGGAGACGCATGCGAAGTGCAACGATTTACAACCGTATTACTAATTTCGAGATCCGAAAAGAATGCAAGACCGATGTCAGAGTAATAATTAACAATATTAAGAAAGGGAAATTTAGATGCTCTAGACATGCAAAATTAATGAACGGAGAAAGGGATGTCTGAATAATAAAATACGCACAAGCGAACGAAAGAAGTCTGGGATGCTCCCGAAATATTTTTTTTAATAAAATGAATCAAATACATACTTGATATGATGTAGTGCAATATTTACATTTGTAACGGCAGCGTAAGAATGTGCATACGGCAAGTAATGTGAGCTAAGGCAAAGCGTTGCGGCATTCCATCCAGTATGTTTACACTTGCAGGGAAATGGCGCGATTGTTAGTTAAATCATAGAGAAATAGAATTCAGGCAATTTCTCGCATATTTTGGTAAAAAATAGACTCCTTGCGTATTTTATCATTTCCCCCATAGTACACGTATAAAGATCCGGCACTGGAAAGCTAAAAGGTAATATTACATGTTTTTATCTTCGAAATAGAACCTGAGTAAAGCCAAAACCGCAACTAATAATCATATTATCTCTCCACCATCATACCCACCTGTGACCTTTTAATAGTTATTCCACGTAAAACATCCTGATTCATGGCTATAAATATTTTATGTAAATGAGGGACCGCAGTGCATAAAAAGCATAATAAAACACTTGCTGGAGAATTGCATTGGATCATAGTGGTAATCCCCGATTCCTCCGTAGTCATGCACATCATCTACCTACAGCGAGATAATAATTTTATTGTAAACGGTAAAAAATCCGAACTATAAATACCAGAAAATTTGATTGTTTGATTTATGTACAATGATGGTAGTTTGTTTTACTTTGAAAAAATAAAAACGGATAAAGTGACACCAAGATCTCCGTTGTAACCCCTCCCCTTTTCACGTAAACGATGCGGGTAACAGAGAGTTTAAAATGAAACTTTCAGTTGCAAGATCATCTCACTAGAGCTTTTTGCCGACCATTAAATTCATGCAAGTAACTACACGTTTTACTAAAAATGAACACTCAAAAAACGCACGTCTATAAATTGTGCTCAAACCAATGACGTTACATATATATAGACATGTTGCAGCGCTCTCAAAGTGGCAAGCAATAATCACGCTAGTTGGTGTGATCGGTGTTTAAGCCGATTTAGTACTAAACGGTCACGCGTCGCTTGAGGTCGTTTACTATATCTATAAGGATGGAACGCGGTCCGAACTTCGGATCTGTTTCGTTCATACCCATATATTCTATGAATGTCTATCTTTGTCATACATGACCGATATTTGAATGATGAATTTACTGGTAACGTGTGTGTTTTTTGCTTGCCACATTTTGTGTTAATATTCTAACCGTCTTACTTATTAGATTTTTACGCGCCTACGTAGCGTTGGTTTAGTTACACCGGACGTAGGCCATTAAATTAGACAGATAAACCGTGGTTTTAAGGCAAGTTTATCGCTATTCCGACCTTATAACAGGCGTAACATTTACACCTCGTTTATAAGTAAGGGGGTAAGGCTATAACGTGTCTATATATATATGTAACGTCATTGGCTTAAACCGCGTGATTGCTTGACAATTTTAGTACCATTGCAATATCACTATACCTGCCAACAAAAAAAATAAAGGAGCAAAAACTTTCACAGTGAGCTGTAAAGTCATGAAATTTGCAGAGCTTTTTTGTCTGGAATTTCTAAATAATGCCAAATGTTTTCAGCTCGCATTGTCAATTCCATAAATAACTATGAAGTTTTTAATTAACTGTGAAAAAAAAATGTTGAGATATACTGGGAGTACAAAATACATTTTTCGACATTTTAGACTGAAGTATTGGGGATTATAAAATTATTAAATATGAAAATTCATAACACGTGCAAAACCGGGTAGTAAAACCAAAATCATTGAAACAAGATACATGTTTAATTTTTAATTACTATCAAATTATACAAAATCTGTTTGGCGAAAACTGCATCGCGCTTCAAAGCTCATGCGAAGCGCTTCCATAAGAATATATTGCAACTCATCCAGTTCAACATTCCTTACCGTAGACTCAGAAACAATGAATTGCTGTTCCTCAATCATCACTCTACTAATTATGGGTATCATTCTCCACTGTCCAGAATGTTGAGACTTGTTAACTCAAGCCATGGTCTTGAAATTTTTGGTACCAATTTAAATGATTTTTGTCATTCCATACTTTAAACATTAAATTGACCTTGGCTTTGGCTTTGACTTAAATATTCTTTCTGATGTATATTTTTGTCTTATTTTTGTCATTGCTTCATTAAAACATTATTTATTAATTGAACAATAGTCCGTTAGTTTATAAATAAATATAAAGTTCCTAATGTGAATAATGAAAATCGTAGATAACACGTAACAAGTATAAATGAAATAAGTCTAGGTGATGTAGGTCAAATGCGGAAATGATCATCACACCTGCCAATGTTTACTGATATTGCTTCGTTGTAAATATGTGCAATATTTGATTTGAGTCGATTTTATGCATCTTGAATAAATATAGTAACTCGAATGTTATTTTATGTCTGCTCTGGGTTCGATAACTGCTGGTTATGTTCAAAGTTTTCGCCCTTTAACTTTACTATTTGTTTGTTTATTTCACGGTAAAACTCTCTCCTCGCAGATTAAAACATATTATTAACGTTTTTTCGATTAGAGAGATAACAATTGACATATGAGCAGATAATTCATTTTATTAAAATGGTAACATTGAACAGGAAAATATAAAAAAAAGAATTACTCTGTAAACACGCATTTATTTTATCAAATCAAACAAACCATCCGTGACGTAAATAACGTCATTTAAAATTATTTTTTCTTGATATTGTTTAGACCTTGTAAGTAACTACTGAGTAGGTACTTTTAATATACACTATTTAAAATTCATCCATATGGCAACCTGACGCTTTAAATGTCACGCTCCAAATTAAAATCAACCCTTCTAGAGAGAGAGAGAGGGAGAGAGAATAATCTATTGTCACGGGAGCACCACTCAGTCTGAGCCAAATAGCGTCTAAAGTAGTTCGAATCGCCCATTGAAATATAAAATAAAAGAGTTCTGAATTGCCAGGTACTTCCCATTCTTCCTCTTCCTCACATCGCCTTTCCCTCCAGCCTCAAAACATACGCTATTGGGGATGACACGGTTCCACTGGCTCCGACAGTAGAAAATTATGTTCATTGTTTTGATGCCTGATAGAAATACAACGAATCTACTTAAAATTCTTACAAAATTGTCTGACATACGTACGAAGGTTAAGGCTAAGAAAAAAACTACGCCATAAATTATGACGTCTAGCGTACATTGTGCAATTAGCTATTCCAGTCTCAACAATCAGATGAATAACTCTCAATAAAAACAAACAATGCGGCAGTAATACCGGGGAATTCACCCACGCACCATTTCTGCATTGCTAATGACCCCACAAACTACACCGCTTGCCTCCTACACACTCTAAATGCATTAAATAATGTATATTTGACCCTCTGCTGTAGATAGCCCCTCTCATTTGTTTGGCGAGATGGGTAGACGCTTTGAAGAGAACTGCAGACTTCAAACGAGATAATTAGAGACAAGTAATATTTAGAATATAGTACTGGCAGAAACACTAGACTGGGTCGTCAATGTATTAGATTTAAAAAAAAGAGATATCGTTCTCTCAGGAGTCTTAAAAGTTTATTGATTGATCACGTTTTAGCAGTTTCGCGTCTCGATTGTGACAAGCAATATGTTAAGCAAGGTTTTGGTCAAAAATTCTAGTCGCCAGCAGCTATAAAAAGTCACATTTCAAACATGCGTAAAAATTTCCTCAAAAAGACAAAAACTTGAAAAGGAAACTCTCACATACTCGTAGTCTGTTGATGAATTTTCAAGTCTCTGTAAAATAAATCAATGCTGTAAATTTGTATCAAGTTGTAAATACCCACCCAAAACTTTTTAGTTAAACAAGTCACGGTATACCACTGTAATCTATATATTATTTTCAAAACCGATTTAATTTTCACACCTTGTTGGCTATTAGCCAGCCCTCATTGAGTAGAGAAATTATAAACCAATCATGGACGCAGACGCTATATGAATGACAACATTATTACTTCTGTACTGACACCGCACCCAGGAGTATCCCAAGGAACCAAATTGGACAGAAGTCGGAAATATAAACATTGTTAAAAAACCGTTACATAACAGCCATTTTTGAAATGCCCCACCATGCCTCTCGCCCCACAGGCGATCTGAATACAGTCGTTGTGAGAACTGTTGGTCTTTTTATTGGCGCTCTCGTTTGCAATACAATTGTACGTTTTATAAAATAATCTTTATGGACGCGAATGTAAAAGGTATACACCATAATGCAGAAGTATCATATTACTTGTTTATGTAATTATATTTTTGACGCGTCAAAAAAAAAAAGATTTTTCAGTTTCAGCATTTCGAATACATTTGTTTAAGTGCGTGTGTAAAATTTTGTTCGGCAAAAAATCTTTTAAAACGACAAAATTTAATTGTTCCTTCAAGAGTTTTCAAAGGCAAATCTTCGAAACGTTTCCGTCATTTTGTTTATAGTCACTATAAAATCATGGCTTTCGGTATATTTTTCACGCTTATACAATTGGTTAGGTTTACACTTTTTGCAAAGTTTAAATAACAAAGCGTAGTGGTGTTGAATGAATATAAAAAAATAGCAAAAAAGCGTTATTTTATAGGCTCTATATTTATAGCCCCCGAGAGACCCAACAATTTTTTGTCTCTTTATTTGTTGTAAAAATAAATGTACTTCTCAAAATTGTTAATCAATTAATTTATATTGAATTAGAACTAACTTTAAAGCTTTTATCGTTACCTTTTCTTTTTTATATATATTTTCATTTATGTCGCGACCGTTATTCTTTTGGCTTTTCTGTTTCAAAGTTACGTTGAAGATTATTGATATTTTTTCAATAATTAATATATCAATGTATACTTCATAAAAGCCACAATATAATGTTGACCAAAATTCGGGGACAAATACTCCTGTGTGCGCCAGTTGATTTGTCATCCGGATTTATTGGCTTACAGGAACTAGAACAAGTGCCTACTGAACGTCGTAAGTATCCTGCTTTTGTCCTGCGTTATAACCTCATTTCTGTTACAAGCGTTGTTTATGAGAAAGAGGGAAAGGATGCAACGGAGCTATCGACGGTTCGCCTATAGAAAATAGTTCGCATTGTCGGTCAGCGACGCGAGTAACCGCCGGCTGCCAAACCAGGAATGCGACGAACTTAAATCACAGCTACAATTTATATTCTATACACGATGCGTGAAGCTATTAGCGGTGAGTCAAACGTTGTCTCTGATATCTGATGAGATGCCACACAAAATAAGACAAAGCCACCGTTAATCGATTGCATTTTTGGAGGCGAAAGTGGCATTCCCGCCCATTCCGCTGTCAAATTGAGCATAGATAAATCAAGGACAAATAGACAGACAGAACGGCGGGTAAAATGTTCACGTTTAAGTAGGTACCCTTTGTCAATTTTTCCGCGATTGTCGACGTTTAAAAAAATAGCGGATAGTAATAGGTACAAAAAAACATTTAGAGATCCGTGCAAAAATAAGTAGTTTGCAATAGTAATTTTATTATTTTTGACCGCTTGGTTTAAGCGTCAGATCCCTTTTTAGCCATCTGCGTATATTATGTTTGTAGATCTGAAATTCATGAAAATCGCTAATGCCGTAAGAAAAGTCATTGCACGCTACCGGTGCATATGTATACATACACCTGTTTCAATTGATATTATTACTAATCGACGCGGTGACCTACTAAAATGAAAATGATATACTGAAACTGGGTTAATTTATAAAATAATAAATAGTTATTGTTCATGCGCAAATTTTATATAAAAACTGTGTGGATATCAATCTCGTTTACGTTTTAATTTCAACTTCCTTTAGCTTTAACGGAACGTTGAAGAAACTAATGGCCGTTTGGATAAATTGCTTTCAATAATAATTTCCCGCGCTAAAATATAACAAAGAACAGGATGGCCAACTTTCTATGCATTTCAGCGCACAAAAGATTCGCGCAATTCACTTTCAGCGTGAATACATTTACCGAGTAATTATTATTCACGTACCCGGCGATAATAATAAATATCAACGTTTGACACGAATAACAACCACCTCGATGCTAAATCAGCGCTAGGTAGAAGCGAGTGTGTGGTTCGTTTATAATAACTTAATTAACACGCAATGTTGCCAACCTGGAGGAAATAAGTTGCCAAAGCGTCGTTAGTAGATAGAGGAGAGTTCCCAAGAACAGGTCACTTTTTTGCACAACGCTTGAAATCCCAACCCACTGCTTCCTCAGTTAAAATGAATACAAACACTGCACAAGAGTCTCAACTGTCCGGAGTCAGTGGGACTATGGGAGACTAAAAGAGATGGGGATGGGAAAGAGACGAGGAAGAGGAAGATTGGGAGCCTCATCTTCTAATGTGTTTCATCATAATTTCTGATGGGAATACCTACGATTATGGTCCCTTTCGAACAAAAGGGAAATTGTCCATTTCATGGGTCCGTTGCCCATTTTATTATCATAGTTGGGTTTGGTTATTTGATAGGGGAGGGTGCTAGATATATTGTTTTGTAATAGCTGCTTTGATCATGCGTCCGAAAATAATATTCGTTTTTAAACATGCGGCAGGCAAACAAAAAAAATGATAATTTTGGAATCATGAATCAAATTCCTTCAGCACACGAATACCTTTTTGGTTCACTGTTAGCGAGGTTCCGATGTAACTTTTGCTGACATGTCGGAGAACTAATACCAACATAAAAAAATGCTAATGACGAATCACCGGCGTCTAAATATCAATGGTGTCCATTTCTAGGGTATTCTCCCCTAGGTACTCGTTCCTACTCAGTTTCGTAGACACTAATGAGTAGTTTTACTAGCTGAAAATTTTGCAAGATTGTGCCACTTCTTGTGATATTATTTCTACTATGGTAGGTACTGTTTAAATAGATAATTATTTTGATATTGCAACATTTGAATGGTGATGGGCAGATTGTGGTTTTCTTTGATTATGTTTTTGAGGCCAGACGCTTGTGTTCGTGGACTTTGTGGTTGGTAAAGCAATAATAATTACTGGCAGCGGCATCATTCCAATTTTCCGACATCAAGTTTGCTAAGGTTGGTGTGTTTGAAACTTTCGTCACATTTGACATCGTCGCAATTCAACGATTGGAGTCATTTTGTTTTTTTTTTTTGACATTTGACCGGTCCCCGTTAAACGCCGATTGCCGGTCCGTTTCAGGTTTTGAACAAATTGTAATCATCTGAAAAGGATAACGCTCATGTTGTCATGCTTGTCAGCTGATCAAAATTTGTTCAAAAGCTGAAACGGGCCTAGAATCGACGTTTGACAAACATCGTCAAAATGTAAAATTAAAACAAAATGGCGTTTTCGTTGAATTGTGACGATGTCAAATGAGAGAAAAGTCTGAAAGACACCAACCAAAGTGTTTTGCATCTTCTCGAAGGTTTTTTGTGGGCCGCCGTCAACATGTTTGTGATTTTTTTAGAGGCACGAATGGACCTCTGCTCAGGCTTGATAAAAAAACGCCCCAGGCAAAATATTATGCTAAATTTTAATGCCTGTTTCACAGTCTACGCTCTCGGCGAGATTTATTTCAATATAATGCTGTGAATTTCATATAATTTGTTCATTGTAATGTCTTGCTTATTGGCATTTCCTGTGCTGAGGAAAATGTAAATCTTACATTGGTTGTAGATGTCTCGTCAAAACATTTCGGGAGATTTTTCTCGAACCTAGGGAATTCGAGTGCCACCTATTCACTGTCGAATTGCGCAGTTGTTGCTTGGATTATTATTGGTTGAGTTCGCTCATTACTAGAACCCCGTTTATAACAATACATAATGATTTATATATAATGATTTCTAAGAATATTTTTTTGTACCGACGTTGTTACCAAAGTTTACTTTTTCTCATACATTTCGCATATTATTTCGACTCTAAACTATTAACCCGCCTAAAATTTTTGAGTGATTCGATTATGCCCTGTCTTCCTGGGATTGCTAATGTCGTTTTCAGCTTGTACGCACTGTACCTTCACAATATTATTATAATGTTATCCTTTCATTGTCTTCGTCTATTCGCGGTACGTGCCCAAACAATACAACAAATTTAATTCCCTTCACCCTTTGTTCTATACTTACTGTATGAAATCTGATTTACACTCGGAGCAATAATGTACCAGGAGGGATAGCTTTGCCAAACAGTGTAGTCAGGATTGTTGATTGTCGTTGATTAGGGTTTTCATGGACACACCTTGTTGCATCAATTAATAGCACATGTCGATATAATGTTTTGTTTATTTGTATAACCACTTTTTCACTAACAAAAATATAGGATATAACCACAAAAACCGTTGAGTTATGTCGCAAAATAAAACGTAGTGGGCGGAGTCGCCGGAGACGGAAAACATGCTTACGTACCTAAAAGTGGTGCGATATTATGTTACAACTTGTCTTGTCTCTTTCTCTGTCACGATTTACGACGTGAAAACCCGGAGAAAGTGATTTATCGTTAATTTGTATAGGTTAGGTAAAAATATTTAGCTCTCTCTCTCCATATATATTCTTACTTCAAGGATTTACACTACACTTGTTAATAACTGTTATTTCTTATCGGTCAAAATAAAAATAAAACATCTTTTCGGTAGCGGCTCTTAACACCAACGATTTTTTGTTGTACCAGAACAAAATTTAAGATTCCATCAAATATCTAAGTTTTAAATAGCAAAAAATTGAGAATGTAGCTCTGCTAACTGACATAAACATATTTTTTTGTCGATTTCAATGTTTTAATTTCTAATTTATATTCACTGAAAAACCTTTTAATTGAGGTATTAATCCAGTCAGCTCTCCGAAGTAGCCGGTAAATGTTAAAATGTTCAGTACGAGGTATTTAACGAATAAATTGTACATTAGCAATAAAGAATTGCTGTTCCTCAATCATCAATCTGCTAATTATGGGTATCATTCTCCACTGTCCAGAATGTCGAGAATTGTTAACTCAAGCCATGATCTTGAAATTTTTGGTAGCAGTCTAAATGATTTTTGTCATTCTTTACGACTCTACCAAAACTTTGACTTGACCTTGAATGTTCTTTCTTATGTATATTTTGTCCTTATTTTGTCATTGCTTCATTAACATATTATGTACGTGCTGTTCCTTCTCTGTTTCTCTCTTTTCGTGTTATGTATTTTTTTTTGTAATTGGACAATAATTTGTTAGTTTATAAATAAATAAAGCATGGAAATCAATAGAAAAATATATTTAATTTCGATTTTTTCGGAATTTGCTTAGATTTTGAATTTTAAGAAATGGGTCGTTAGTGTGGAAGGCCGTTCAATTGTTTTAGTTCGTGGGAATGTAGCTTCGTCCAGACAATCCACACAACGCACGTGAGCCATTTCCAACTAGCATATAATAATGTAGCAGTCAAAAGGTTAAAATGAAATCAACTGTGACTATAAAAACATATTCGGGCCTTACCATGAATGTTCAAGTATTCATTGACTCACTTGCTAGCTGGAAACGGCTCGTACGCTAGCCTCGCGGTGTCTGGACAAGGCTAATGTCTCTAAAGTTGCGTAAGAGAGGACCTACTAATCCGTGGCAAATGTCAACCAACCCGGGCTTATGCCCGTCAAATATTCTTTACACCCTCGGCCTAGCTTGCAAA
The DNA here is from genome assembly GCA_022651775.1 of Drusus annulatus. NCBI lineage: Eukaryota > Metazoa > Arthropoda > Insecta > Trichoptera > Limnephilidae > Drusus > Drusus annulatus. Next base: position 301,816 of record JAGWCC010000031.1, on the reverse strand, counting down.
ACTGGCGTACGTAGGTAATGGACATTGATTTTTGCTTCAGAAGACATAAAACATTTTTATTTGAAGATAATTAAAGCTAAAGAAAGAAAATCATAACTAAAGTGTTTTACTCGGATAAAGTAAGGGAGCTGCCGACAAATATCTTTGTTTAAGAGGATTAAATAACTAAACCTAACCTAACCAACACGCCGTTTCGGACCGCCATACAACTCTGTTTTGGCACACACTCTTTGCTTCATTCACATTCATACATCGTCTCATATTATACTCTTGTGTTATTCTGACTCTTCACATGATCCGACTCAAGTATTTGATTCACTTGATTGTGCCATGTCTTCTTCGGGCGTCCTCGACTTCTTCTTCCTTTCGCTTTTGCGTCGTATATTCTTTTCACGCTCCTTTCTTCGTTCATTCGCTCTACATGCCCAAACCATCTAAGCGTCCCTTTCTTGATCCTATTCATCATGCTTACATCAGCCTTGCATTCTTTCCGGATATCCACATTTGTAATACCGTCATACATGGTTTTACCGCTCATACGCCTCAGGGATCTTATTTCTACAGCATTCAGTCTACTTTAATCCTTCATTTGACAGTTTCATGCCTCAATGCCATACATCAGGATTGGTATAAGCACTCCATTGTGGACTGCTAGCTTCGTTTCTTTGGTCTTTTTTTTTATTTGCGCCAACAGCGTTCAGTCCTCCACTAATGGAGTTTCCTGCATTCACCCTTCCAAGTATTCATCATTCACAACTATATTGCACGCTGTTCTCGTACTCTTTCTTACAAACACCATGACTTTGGACTCATTTACATTCATCATTAACTCATTCTGCACATATACTTGGTTTATCTTAGAGACGAGAAATTGTAGATCTTCCAAACTGTCAGAAATCAACATCGCATCATCAGCATACGATAGCCAAGATACTCTAAGATTGTTTATTTTCGTGCCCAAGCCCACACCTTTCATTTTTTTTGTTTAAGAGGACACACGAAATAAAAGGGTGAGGGGTTTTATTATTATTACTTAACAAATATAATCTCTTGAAATATTCAACAAAAACTCACAGCAAATAGGTGCTGAACACAAATTTAAAAACAATCTACTGTGTAGATATTGTCGATACAAACAAATGTGGAAGACAATTTTGTTATTTCCTCTTACCATTTGCACATATCAATTGATTTATCTGTATCTACCCACCTCGGTGACTTACTTAAAACGGTGTTGGAATTGAATTACACAGCAATCGGCATTGAGGTACCTACCGTGGTTAAGTTAGATGAGATCATTAGCCGGTGTGTACATCACTAACTAATCGCGCGAGTGTAACAGCCTTGCGCCGAACGCGGGAAACTGCCGTTCGATTATCAAACGTTCATTGAACCGAAATTGACGCAACGACGAAGCGCCGCCATGCTGCTTTTTTATTTGTCGTTAAATAATCTCACGTTTATTAATTTAAAGGCTGTATTCTAGAACCAAGAGATTACTCTTAGAGTGACAGCGTAGAAACTGAAACAATTGAGTGATTCACCACATATTTTAAGAATGTTCTGATTTTTTGGTCAAATATGTGTTAATTAGTAAGACTTGGCTACTTGTCGCGAGAACAGGGCCTCACTTGAAAAAAAACACAACTAAAAAAATAAAATCATTATTTTTTTAGTAGATGGTATTTGAGAAAGACTAAACCCTTTATAGTTTTTTTATAATTTAAGACTAATCTACAAACTTTAATATTTACAGTAAGTATAAATCTTTTAACTATGCTTAACTTAACATGAAAATAAATTAGAACTCCTGTTGGTTATTAACTCTTATTTGGTGATATCTCAATCTAAAACTAGTAACAAATAAAATATCTTGTGAATTAATAGTTCCCTTTGAAAATTAAAGATGGCAGCACTTTTATTTGTAGCTAGCACGTGGATACTTCTATGGTGAGTGTGTACGACAGACGTTTTACCGTATTAATACTAAAAAATAAATGTATTATTTTTATATTTAAAAATGAAAGTATTTTTCTTTGAAGGGGAAGGCAGTATTTTAGCGACATCAATCGATAAAAATATACTTGGTCGATGTATTTACCTGTGCAATCAGTTAATTTTCTTTCTATCAAAAATAATAATTGTTACCATTGAAAAATCACGGGATGTAACTTGAATTGCCAAGAAAAAATATTAGTTGCTTTAATCTACCCATTTTAAATATGGAATAATGTCTGTTAAAATATATTACAGGTAGGTAGGGATTTAAAAAGATAATTTTAACATCAGTTCCAAATTTGAAACGTTCACACTCGTACGTACTTACTCAAAAAACAAATTATTATATTGTGTAATGTTTTCAATCGTTATTTAAAACAGTCAAAATCGATACTGATTTCATTTAGTTACCATTTGAATTCAAACGTCATTTGTTTGTGAATTCAAAGTGGAGAATACAAGATTTTCTTTTAATTAATTTAATACTAAACAATTTTAATTACGTATGTCAATAGTGAGATTTAATACATTTCACGGTCATTTGATTTCTAAACAAGTTATTTTAGATTTGCACGAGATAGCATGTTGTTCAAATAAATGTGGGATTCATCAACCTACGTATTTGAAGGTTATATTTTTATATATGGTAATAATAAAATATATAACATTATATTAGCAGTTACTACCAGGCTTTATCAAATTTTTGTCTTTTTTGTCAAACTTTTGTCTCTATCATTTTCTTTGTTGAGCAATTGAAAAAAAAACATGCTTCATTCAATATTTAATAGCTATTTTAATGTTCCATGCCTCTAACTTTTATAGCGCCGTTTTTGTGGGAAAATCACTTCAAGGGCGCTTATATCTACTTATTTCAAACATTGCTTGTAGCTACAAACCGGTTTCGCCAGTTTCCAATGAAAACTATGAAATAAGAAATAATGGCGTGTTGTTGTACCTCTTGACATTCAAATTGATGTTTCAAAGGACTATAGCTCATGATGGAAAATATAATTCCAGAAAAAAATTGCGTTAACCTAGAAGTTCTACACCCAGAAAAAGCATGAACATTTCATGACACCAGAGCTCACCGTTGGAAAGTTTTATCAGCTACAAATATCACAAGGGGTATGTCTGCCTTATATTTACGATATTGCATTGCCAAATTTAAGTACAGCTTGACATGGTTTGACATGGTTATCTTTTCAGTCGGTAGGGTCTAGTGCAGTGATTCCCAAAGTGGTCTATATCGACCCCCTGGGGTCGATTCCGACCTGCAAGGGGTCCACGTCAATGAAAAAAAAATTGGGGGTGCATGAGACGTAAATGGGGGTCCACGAGAGTGGATTCCATTTAGGCAGGCCGCCACCAAAATGTTGGCTTCCCGCAAATGTAATAATCCACCTCACAGATTGTACCTATGCAGGTACTTACGTAATACTCTCTTATAATAGACATTAATTCCCTAATTATTTTAATTATAATAATTTTTTGTCGATTTGCTGGTACTTTTGGATTTCAAATCTCTACCGACTAGTGCTTTTTTTCGGAGGGTAAATTTTGTTGATTTGCTAGCACTTTTTTGGGAAGGTTATTTTGTCGATTTGCTAGTACTTTTCGATTTGAGATCTCTACCGACTAGTACTATTTTTAGCGAGTTTGACTTCAATTGAAGTGTTCATCGCGAAGGGCTTATTTAAAAGAACTAGCAATTCCTGAAGCGTTCACAAAACTTTGAAGTTTTTCCCAACGCTAAAAAAAACAATATTAGGAAAGCAGGGGGTCTACACAAAACAGAAAAAATCGGCAAGTGGTCTACGGGACAAAAAAGTTTGGGAACCTCTGGTCTAGTGCAAAATAAATTCCTGAACGCAAGCTTTATTTGGAACATGCGTATAAATTTATTCACTGCGACATAAAAAAAAATAAAAAAATCAGTGACCAATCAAAAATGATAAGCTCTTTCCATGGGTAATTATTTTCCGCGAAGCTAACACAACATAAACTGGCAGCAGCTTGTCCTAATACTGGAATTATTGTAACTTTTTGAATTTTGAGAAAAATGTTTTGGTTTTGTACATAGCTTTTCGTTAGTTTGCCCATTTTTATCGCTTTTTATTATAAAACAATTTTGACAGCTGTATAAAAAATAGATTGCGTTTTCAGTAACTCTTCTGGCCGCCTGCAAAGTTAACCGTGGCGAGCTGTGGGCTCTGTTTAATGAACAGCATTCTTTGCAGAGCAATAATATACCAGGAGGGATAGGTTTGCGAAGCAGTGTAGTCAGGATTGTTGTTTTTTCCAGACTCGGGCGTGGCTAGGGTTTTCATGGACACAGCTTTTTACATCCATTCATAGCACATGTCGACATAACGTTTTGTGTAATTGTATCACTTTTTCACAGTATTGTTATCAACAAAAATATAGGATATAACCTAAAAAACCGTTGAGTTATGTCGCATAACAAAACGTAGTGAGCGAAGTCGCCGAAGACGCGGGAGACGGTAAACATGCTTACATACCTAAAAGTGGTGCGATATTATGTGACAACTTTTTTTTGTCTCTTTCTCTCTAACGGTTTACGATGTAAAAACCCGGAGAAAGTTATGTATCGTAAATTTGTATAGGTTGGGTAAAAATATTTAGCTCTCTCTCCATATGTATTCTCACTACAAGGTATTCTTAGGTAGGAAGCGACTTGTTGCAAGAGGCAACGACGCAAATAACGTTGGGTGAAAAAAAAACACCCGTGACATTATATCCGACAGTATTTATTTGTGTGAAACGACCGACCGTAAATGTCGACGCAAAATATTGGTCTTGACAAAAATCAACAAACTCTCAACTGAATTGAAGCCATGGGAAAAATAACTGCGTACGTCAATATTTTGAAAATTTAACTTTTATTGTCGGGAAGTTAAATTAGTGTTTTTCCTAAGAGCTCTTGAAATGTGGTAAGTCAAACATCATGAAATTTGCATAACTTTTCTGCCTATTATTCTAGATCAACTCTCACAACGGAATTTCCATCATGTGCTGTGGAGCTTTGGGATTTCTATTGTTTGTAAAAAAAAAAAAAAAACGTTTAAATGCTTTATATTTTTGTTGAATATTTCTGTATGCGCATGGAAGAACGGAATGAGTCAATAATAGCATTTTTTCAGGAGAGTAATTACAAAATGTAGGAATTTCGTTTTTTGTATGTAATCATGTCATATGTCACAAGTCCTTTTTCAAAAAATAATAGGACATTATTTTATTTTCTGACTCATCTAATTTTTCCTTGATGTATCTATGGAACGTTTCTGCATATTTGACTCAAAACTTGTTTTTTTTTTAACATATTCCGTTTTTTTGTTGCGCACATAGATATATTAATTATTTGACAGCCATAAATACTTTAAAAATAGTATTTATACTCTGAGCAACTTTATTATTATTATCTACATTTTCGGGTTTATTGTAGGGCTGGAATAAATGGAGAGAGTAAGGAGATGATAAAAATGAAGGTTGTGAAGTACCTGTTTATTCAGATCTGGTCACCAAACACGGATAATGCCATTGTAAGCAACGTATCGATTCTGAATGGTGGTCTTTCACCAGGGTGATACTGAGTATTTATCACTCTAATTATTGTAATTTCATGTTATTTTATAGCTTTGTAAAAGGCTTTGTAATGAGATCCCTGAGGCATATGTGCGTAAAACCATGTATGACCGTTTAAAAATGTGGATATCCGGAAAGAATGCAAGGCTGATGTGAGCGCAATGAATAGACAAGAAAAGGACGCTTGGATGGTTTGGGCATAAAGAGCAAATGAATGAAAAAAATGAGTGTAAAAAAAATGATTTGAAAGAGAATGGAAAAAGAAGTCGGGGACGCCGGAGGAAGACACGGCACGATCAAGTGAATCAAATACTTGATTCGGGCCATGTGAAGAGTCAGAATGACAGAAGAGTATGTATGAGACGATGTATGAATGTGAATGAAGAAAGGAGTGTTCGCTAAGACAGATTTGTATGGCGGTCTGTCCTCTCTGCCTACCCCTTCGGGAAACTGCCTGATGGTTAGTTAATAAAAAGCCCTTGAGTTGCCATTTCACAAAAATGGCGCTATGCAAATCGGCCGAGTAGAGATTTTATTTTTATTAATTTATACACATAGAACATTATTGATTGTATTTACGAGTACATAATTTATAATATATTTTTTAAATAAAAAAAACTCGAGTTTATAGGTGATAACATCACGTTGTATAGAAGAGCATGCGGTGATTCAGCCAAGGTATCCAATACAATAATACTCATCTTAGAACCTGTTTAGTGAGTCAAGGAATGGCTCGCATGGGAAAAGGAAGTAGGTAGCATTACTTATAAAATAATTACCAATTACTGGTTTCGTTTTTTCCCTCACTCGTTTCTCGCCTCAAGGCCGGCGCTGTAGAACGGTATTACATGTCATTCGTCAGGTGAATCATTACTTCTCATTATGAGAGTGCTCTGAGTTATACTTCTTGCTTGTTAACATTGTTTTTTGTTTGTTTATTAAATGCAATTAATGTTAATTATTACTAAAACAAATCAATAATTTATAACGAAATGTGAAATAAAAGAAGACACAGAAAAAAATAGGTTGCGACCGTGACTCACACTCGGAATGTTAACTCTACCCGGAAAACTTTTTAAATAGGTACTGTCATTTTTATTAATCTCATATTTCTCTGAAAATGGTATTTATTCCCTCAACTGCTTCCGATGCAGGCAGCCAGCTATGTATTGGTGGGGAAAGGTATGTCCGAACACAGTTGCAAACCTAGATAGTATTATTTTCTGTGTCTTTTTCTATTTCACATTTCGTTGAAATTTATTGGTATTGTTTTAATAATGAATAACACAATAAAGTAAAAAGCTTTAAGGGTCAGCATTCAAGAATGACACTAAACGTTACTTTGTAGCATTCTAATGCAAGACATACTACAAATAATTTCTCTACAACATTTCTATGGGTAGTTAGAGAAACATCTGAGAACAAGCTTTTAACTGTAATCCTTTAAATTCTATGAAAAACATACCAAAATGTCAGTAAAAGGTGCAGTTTGAAAACCAGCAAAGGCGTTTTTGAACGTTTTACTTAAAACTCCAATGTGCATTTTATAAATAATTTAAAAGATTACTGTTTAAGAATTGTATTCACTAGGAACTTTAGACATTTTTCTAACTACCCGTATATAATTAATAGATTAATAATTTGAAGTTTTCTTGTACTAGAAAGCCAAAAAGTGTGTATTTTTGGGTTTGACCTTTAATTAGTAAATTCTAATTGAAAAAGAAATTATGTGAAGGTGTATTTTTCAATCACCGTGATAGACTTTGTCGCTGTGTTATGGCGGATGAATAAAATAACCTTTGGTACATAAAGTATATTCGTGGATATTATGTATTCCGTAAATTTATCAAGAATACATTAGGAACGAGAGTAAATTCGATTCAAATATTATTCATCGAATGTAGGTTTCATATATTATATTTAATGATTAACAGATTTGTAGTAATATTACCGTAATAGGTATGTGATTATTGCATAAAATGACTCTCATTACATGATGTAATGACTAATGACTAATGCCATAAGACTGTAGATTGTAACATGTTTGCAAGTATCAAAAACAACATGTTTTCGGGGGTGTTTTGGAAAGTGAAAAGATTTTGTCGAAATGTTAAAGTTGTTTATTGTCAAAAAGTAAAGTAACTATATGATTTACGTAATATTGTTTTGCATGTGTGCCGTTTTACCCTCAAGAGTTGTACAAAAACATGAATAATAATACGATATTTGTAGGTAGGTACCTACTTAATCTCCAGGCAGTTTGATTCACACAAAATGTCAGATTTTTATCAGATCCTCATTTAAAGTTTCCCCGAAGCGTAACACGATTTTTTGTTTCTAGCAGTTGACTAAGACCGAAGCTATATTCACGTCGAGGATTTTTTAAACGCGAAACTGAATATTTGGCAATCATAAGTTTGTGCAACATCGCAAAAATGCGATAAATAGCAATAGAGAATGCAACCAATTTCAGCAAAATATCATTATTATTAAAATTCATCGTAGATTATTCAAATTTAAAAAATCTTTAGTGTACAAAGTTTATTTATTTATTTATATACTAACGGATCATTGTCCAATTAAAAAAAAATGACGCGAAATGGGAAAAAGAGCAACAGAAAAAGTACAGCACATACATAATACTTGATGAAGCAATGACAAAAATATACATTTTATAGAACATTCAAGTCAAAGCCTGAACTGGGTTTTGGCAGAGTCGTAAAGAATGACAAAAATCATTTAGACTGGTACCAAATATTTCAAGACCATGGCTTGAATTAACAAATCTCGACATTCTGGACAGTGGAGAATGATACCCATAATTAGTAGAGTGATGCTTGAGGAACAGAAATCCATTGTTTCTATGTCTATAAAAAGGAATTTTGAATTAGATGAGTTACAACAATGAAGGTGATTTTTTAATGTATGATGTACAACAGTTTTGGTTTAAAGGTTTTCCCTATTTAATCCAGTTACACTTCTTAATTCTCTCTTCTTCCCACACCCTTTTTTCTATTCATACCTACTTAAGCTTAATGTAGCTATTATTCCAGAAAAAAATAAAATACGATATAGTTAGAACAGTGTTAATTTAATTTATCTACATAATAATTTGTAATACGCAGGGTACTGTGTCATTATAAATAAAATAACCTAATTAAAGTAATTAAGTTAAAGTAGTAGTTTAAAAATGTTACTTTTTTTTTTTATTGGCTAGGTTCTAATTTTGTGCTCAACCTTGTTTGTTTTGTGAATGTCGTTATACGAGTTTTTGAAAATATCACGTTTAAGCGTGTTTTGATGGCTAGGTCACTGTTATAAAATCAATGTTTGTGGCACCATATTTTTTCCTTGTAGAACGGGATCTTATAGTATGTCACAAATATATATATATATATATATATATATATATATATATATATATATATATATATATATATATATATATATATATATATATCGTCGCTGGAAAGGCAAAAGGGCTTAAGCGACACGTTGGTCAAAAAATGAGTTAAATATGCAGTTTTGGTCGGTGGTTTTTTTACTGCATCAAATGCTCTGACTCCCGTTTGATTCTGGAGACTTTTATAACTCTTTAGCCATTTAAAATATATTTATCATTTGTGAGAAAGTTTGAATTAAGTAAGCCTCGTAAATTTAGGATTTTTTAGCTTTTTGTCGCTTCAGGTAACTCAGTGAGAGCTTTGAGTTACCTAGGTTAACTTTTTTTTTTCAAAATCCAACCAGGTACAGAAGACTTATTAATATTTTATTGTAAAAAAAAGTTAAAGCTCTGGTGCAAACTTCCCAAAATGACGCCTCAGCCCTTTTGCCTTTCCGGCGACGATATATAGATTACATCAATAACTAGATTTCTCAAAATGTGAGGTATAGATCACTATAGCGCTATTCGCCTCACATAACGATTGATCGTCGTGGCACTTCAAGCATACATCGTGGTGTCGTGTAAACTCATTGTGCAAATGTCAAACTGCCAATATTGACAATATGCTCGCAGCAAATCTAACGTTAGGTGGCACTAAAGACACCCACGACCCGCGCCAAAACACGAAATATTTTCGCATCCTTTCAAAACAGGATTTTAAAGTAAAAAAATCGCAAAAAGATACATTTCTGCTTGCCTCTCTGCAAATGATGTAAAACAGGTATCTCGTTCAAAGACAATATTGTTTACCTCTTCACCAATTACAATAATGTGATTATTATCTCATTACTTTTAGGTGCGTCCGACTACGCAGAAACCGGGGATTACCAATATCATCCAACGTTATCCCAAGCAAACGATTGAATGTGATTTATGTACTGTTATTTCTCGATTGTAATAAAACTAAAAAAAAAAAAAATCAACGTATCGTCGCTAGAAAGGAAAAATGGCTAAAGCGACACTTTGGTAAAAAAAGTTGAACATGCAGTTTTGAACTGTTTTTTTTTTCTGCATCGGATGCTTTGACTCTCGTTTGATTTCAAAGACTTTTGTGGTGCTTTGTCGATTCAAAATATGATTACCTTTTAAAAGAAGGCTTGACTCAAGGGACACAAGTTTGGGACTTTTCAAAAGCCTTATTATCGCTTTAGGTAACTCAGTGAGAGCATTGAGTTAACTTTTTTTTTCAAAATCCTACCAGATACTGAAGACTTATGAATTTGATTGTAAAACAAGAAACAGTGCTCTGGTGTAAACTTCCCAAATGGCGCTTCAGACCTTTTGCCTTTCCGACGACAGTATGTAATAAGATGTTTTACGTGGAAATGTGGTAAAAGGTCAGCAGTGCTATGCTAAAAATATCACATAATTGATTGTTATTTGCGGTTTCGGCTTTGCCAAGTTCCTGCTGTGAAGATAAAAAAACGTATAATTATCAGATTTAGAATTATAAGATGCTCTTCTAAGAAATCTATGATTATTGGAATTCTCGATGTTGTGAAAAATTGTCCTTCCCCTGCCTTTGAGATCGGGTTTCGAGGTGATCTTCAGCAAACAAGTATGTATAAACCGACCAACAAGTGGATGGAAACACATAGGCCAACGCAATTCGAGGAATAAATTCTTGGAACCGAGGCTGTTAAACGCATTACAGCCTTGACAAGAATGTCTGTGGTCTTGAAGTGGTACAGTACGGCAATAACTTGAATGTACATAGATTAGATTAGATTGTTTTTGAAAAGTGTGGACAGCGCGTTCAATGAAACTGTACTCGAAACATGTGTTAGCCGTGAAGTTCTCAGAATGGAAATATTAACATTTCCTATTAAATATAAAGCTGACAATCTGTTTGTGTGATATCCAAAGCAGCAAAAACTCCCGAACGATGATCTCAGGTATCAAGAAATATATATATTTTTTTAATTTATAGGTCATAGGAACTATCTCCAACAGCATTATAAAATACCTGTCCATTTAATTGTCAAACAATTAGGGAATATGCCACATTGTCTGTTCCATTGCCTTCGATTATTGAATTAGAAATAAAAAAAAACAGCTTTATTTTATTTTGTATTATTTACGTTATGAAGCACAAGCAAGAATAATTCGTCGAAAATTTGATGTCTATTTCTACTTTGCAAGTAATTTGATTTTTTAATTATTGAGTAATTTAGTGCTGCTTTGCAAGTATTTAATTACTTGCAAAGCAGCACTAATAAATTGATGAATGACTATGACTAAAATACAAATACTTTATTATCATATTTCATAAGCTTTATATTTTTTAATACTTATTAGTAAAATTTTAATTGATGAATACATAATATTATTCCGATTTAAGGAACATTAAAAAAAAATATATTAAGATTGTATAAAAAAAAACTCATTAAACTGTTTTAGTACTATCGAAACGGACACAAAAACATTATTTTTATATACAGTTAGTATGAGGTGGTTGAAACATGAAAGAATTAACAAAATCCGGAAATCATTCAATTTTATTTTTATGTAATAAATAAATAAATTATAACATTAGGTATACTCGTATATTTTTATGGCTGTGTCATTTATTTGATTTCAACTGACACTTTAGAGTCGAACAAAGTGCATGTGATGAATCAATCACATTAAATTATTCGCCTTTGTTAGCCCGACGCGCTCCCAATGAAGTGATTGTGACTTTTGCCAAGTCGTGTGGGTACATTTTCCCATCGTGTTGCTCAGTTCTTGTGTGGGCAGCACGCCATCGCTTTTGATCGGGACTGTACTTCACCATCTAATTTACACTACAAACACGATACTGTATGTTTAAAATACACAACATACGCATACATTAGGGCACACTACACCTCTTCACGTTTTCGTATAAAGTAACAGTTCACTTGTACACGGGCAGGCAGAGATAAGACAATGTCTCAAACCGCAATCTATTAGAGTTCTCTAAACAGAATCAAAAAATTAATATCATAGAAATAATAAATTATCGGAATCTACCACCATAGTTAAATATATTTGAAGAACAAGTAAAATAGGGTTAATTAAGGTAAGGTTAAGCTATGCAAGATTAATGTTAGGTTACTTTACGATTGAGTAAAAGGTTTGTGGGGCTTTCAAGCAAAAAATAGTTAAAAAAGCAATATTTTATTATTTTTAGCGATACCTGATTTATTATTAATTTTTACGCGTTTACTACATACAATTCCACTGCCTTTGAGGTGATTTTTTCACAAAAACCGCGCTATAAATAATTTCCAAACATTATTATATTAGACAATATTACGAGTATATGCAATATATTGAGTTTCGGAACGTGCACATAATGCGGAAGCGATGACAAAATGATTGTAAAGTCAAATTCCGACGAGAGATGACTCGTTAAATAATACTGTTGGTCAACCGTGTGAAAATAACATTACCAGTAGGCAGTAGGCTGGTATATAATATGTTGGGAAACGTCAATTAACCGTATCCAAGAATGCTCAATTGATTGTGTTTTCAAAATCAGTGAAATTTTAAGTTATGGAGTTCTAGCTGAAAAAAAGTTGATTTTTCAAAGCTTGTCAATTGGTTGAAAATTTGTTACAGAGGATTTCAAATGGTTGAGTCCTGTCATAAGGCTTATCAAAATCTGTCGCATAGCTTGTTATAGAGTTGAGTTTTCGTCAAAAGGTTGAGATTCTATCATCAAGTTTGTGGTTTATATCACAAAGCTTGTCGAATATGTTGGGCTTTTGTCACAAAGGTTGTTAAAATGGTAGATTTCTGTGACAAAGTTTCTTAAAGGGTAAATATTATGTTACAAAACTTATCAACAAAGGTTGAGTTTAAAAACCATGTGAAAAAATAAAAATACAGACACAAAACGTGTTTCACGGATAGTTTTTTTTAGTACCATTATAAGTAAAATCATATTGTTTTATGATTTTGTGGAGTTGCCATTCTGTTTCCGATCCGCACTTTCCTTTCGATCTCGTTCTGTGCGTCAGTTTTAATTGTGGTTTCAGCGGGCGCGAATTCCCCGTGGTTTCATAACAAATAGGTGTGTCATTGTTTGGATTGTTTACGACACACATAACAATGTGCATCACCCATTAAACATTGTTGTAAGTGTTATGTTGTTGCTAAGACGTGTGACAGACTCCTTGCAAAATGTGTTCTCTATTCAACACTACAGATAAGTATACTTGTCACCGTATTCCAATCTTTATGCACATTCCACTAAACGAGTAGTAATCTAGAATTTCCCATTTCGTGGTTACAACCGTCCACCACGAGATGAGTATTATGCAAGTAGCAGAAGGTAAAGCCAGGTAGGTAGTAGGTGCCTACTGTCTATTCCATCACGTAGTCACAAACCGTGAACTCGCGACTGCTCTAGCACGTAACCTACCGAAATAACGTAGTAGGTAACAACCTGTATGCCGTATACATGTATCTAGTGAAAGTGTCTCTATAATATACGACTTGCCGAATCCAAACCTGTTCTGTCGTTTTGTAAAGATACATATTTAAATGTGTTATTATAACTTTTAAATAAAACTCTCCCAATGATTATCATGCATGTACCTATGTACGTAAAAAAATAATTATGGATTTTAGATTGAATTCGTATTTATTTTACAAAAAAATTGCTCACTATTGTGGATAGCTGTTAAGGCAATGGATTTACAAAAGCCGTGGGTGTATCATTTCTAAAAACCAGCTGAATGTGAATTAATTTAAATTATTTTGACATATTTATTGATATTAACGAATGAAAATCTGTCCGCAATAAGCTAAGATGGTTTCAAAGAACCGTGTCAATAATTTTAAAATAAAATTATTGGCAGAGGTCGTTATGCCAGTCATAAAATATGGCACACTGAAATAAAAACGTGGAAATCAGTGAATAAAAGAAATGACTCACATTTTTAATATGTCATTTGTATTATGACATACATAAATATATCGTTTTAATAACAAGGTATACAATAAATCTACTTTTATCCGTTATCCGGATACGGTAATTTCCTGATTTTAAACAGCGGCAAAAAACGTCTGAAAAGAACAAATCCGCACAACGACAAAATGAATTCAATTTGGAAAAAAAAATGTGTTTCTGTTTTCGCTGATGATGACAGAAGTTCTTCGCATATTCTCACTAAAAATGGCACATAATATTGACGAATACCATTAATTTAAAATCTATAGTAACAGCCTAGCCGTGCCAAATTCAGCCAACAGAGATAATCATTTACTCAAATGTGTTTCATTATTTGGGAATAGGTAGTCTCGAAAGATTCATTTACACCTCCAAATAGAGCGATCACGTGCCAGTAGTAGGTAGGTACCTAGCCGCACGTAGATTAGGATCATTGGACAGTTGAAAAATCTGTAAAAAAATTTGAACGCTGGTATTGGTTTTATAGAATATTTCAGCTCGCCAGCTTTTCCAATCTCAGCTATGAAGCTATGAAATATCTCCCGACATATGCGCCGTTCATGTATAATATATTGCCGGTGTTATCGAGCGCAGTATTGTCGACCGTTGCTAAGTGTGGAAGTTATGTAACCATGCAAGTAACTTAAAAAAATATGATTTTTACACTAGTTGTTTGCAGCTGTATAAATTCTTGTACAATTTTCAAACTTGCGGTTGACTTTCCCCGTCTAGTATAAAATAATACCATCCCTCTAGGGGCTAAAGACAGATAAAATGCAGCTCTACTAACGTAACATGAATGTTTTCTTAGTGGTAGATACACTAAGTATCGCCCTGGTGAAAGACCGCCGATTAGAATTGAAAATATTGCTTGAAATGGCTTTTACCGTGTTTGGTGACCAGATCTGAGTAGCCAGATACTTCCCAACCTTCCTCTTTCCTATCTCCTTCCCTTCCCCACTACCTTAAAAATCACAAAATACCCCAATTAGGGATGCCAGTCTTACTGGCTTTAGACGAGTCGGGAGCAGTTGGGACTTTTGTGCGGTATTCACTATTAAAATATTTTTCTATCGATTTTCACGTTTTAAAATCTAATGTATATTCTCTAAATACCTTAAAATAAAGATTTTCACTAAGTCAGCTCTTCGAGATAGACTGGAAATGTTCAGCTGTTCATTCAAAATAATCAGGTATAATGCGAATACAAGTTAAAAAACAAAATATTATGTAAGTCGATAGAAAAATATATTTTTGTTAGAGTAACAGAGCAAAAAAACATGTTTACTTGTTTCCGTGATGGCGTCCTAACTTTTAACGTATAAAGCATAAGTGCTGCCACCAACGTAATAATTTCCCAAGGCGAAAACTTCCAAGTAACTCTTTAGCCTGTCAACAAAGTGTTGTGCAAGAAAGTTGTTTTCGATAGCGAGGGGTAACGAACTCTCTTCCTGACATATAATCTCCTGATACCGCTGTATAAAAAGATAATTTATCAATAAACTCTTTAGCAAAATATTTATTAAATTGCATAAATAAAATGATAACAAATCTAAAACAACAAAAGCTCTCAAACTGTGAGCTCTGGCGTCACATAAATTTCAGCTTGCAAAGTAATTTTCATTATGAGCAATAAACCTTTAAAGTATGAATATTTTACTGTAAAAAAATAAGATAAAAACCTTTTTTGTTGAATTATTGTTCAACATTTTTTTTATTCGGAAAAAAATACAAAATCTACTTTGACTTGCAAAGAAAAGATATTAGGTTTAAATATTTATTTATTTATAAATTAACGGACTAAAGTCCAATTACAAAAAAAGACATATAAAACACGAAATGGACAAAAAGAGCAACAGATAAAGAATAGCGCATACATAATAATAAATGAAGCGATGACAAAAATAGGACAAAATAAACATAAGAAAGAACATTCAAGCCATGGTCTAGTCAATGTTTTGGTAGAGTCGTAAAGAATGACAAAAAATATTTAGACTTCTACCAAAAATTTCAAGACCATGTCTTGAGTTAACAAGTCTTGACATTCTGGACTGTCTGTACTGGAGAATTATACCCATAATTAGTATTGTGATGATTGAGGAACAGCAATTAAAAAAATACAGAAGAATGTCCGCTAAAATACGTTATAGGTAGGCACTTTATTAGTTAGTTAGGGATATGAAAAGATTATTTTACAAATTTGATAATTTCAATTAACATCCGTTCCAAATTTAATGGTGCCGACTCTTACGGTCATACATACTCACAGAGGAAATTATTTATAGTTAATAATAGGAAAAGAGATTTTAGAAAAAAGAGCCTTGAAATCTACTCAGAGGGATAAATTGTTTGATTATAATGTTTTTAAGTGAAATAAATACAAGGCCTTGTGAGATTACCTAAATAAAATAATTCAAGAGCGCGAAGCCGGGTAGTATTAGTATAGTTTATTATTTTATTTGAATATCGCATAATAGATCCAACTTTGAGGAGTCAGTGGGACTGCGGCACCCCAATTGAGGTGTGTAATGAGGTTTAAGGGAGTGTGTAAGGGAAGGACATAGGAAACTGGAAGGTAGGAGAGTAGTTTTTAAATAACGTTTCGATTCTGAATGGTGGTATTTCTTCAGGGCGATACTCAAAGTATCTGGAACGTGCCGCAAATATACTATGAAGCTAATTGTACATAAGTTTTTTTTGTCATTTTAACATGTTTGTGAACATCAATTTATTATTATTAGGTATAGTTTACTCAATTAGAACTGACCCGAACAACAAAAACTTAGGATTGTGTGTATTGGTGCATATTGATTTACTTACGACAGTTCTGTGCTTGCCAAACGTCACTGGGAAACAGTCTTCTGTCTTATTGACGGATGTTTATTATTTTAGCGATAAAGCGACAACACTTATACATTTGCAAATATAAAAAAAATTAAATATTCGAAAACTTTTTCAGTTTTATTTTATGAATGAAAACGAAATAATAACTTTGTATAAGACCACAGATTAATTTTAAATTTTATGACCGACCGGTTTCGCTTAGCTTAAGAATCATCAGGGTACAAAATTAAAGTCAACAAAAAATACATGGTGTATGGTTATATATACTCGTACATACAGAGGGAGAACACAATATAAAATAAGAGAACAGTAAGAAAACAAAAGAATAACATTTAAATTACAACAAAGAAACAGAGAGACAGATAATACCCTCAGAAGGCGAAACAGCTGTCACGCGTAAAAATAATTACATCGCAGAGCTTTTAACTAAAAATTGTTTATTTTTTAATTTAGAATAATAATAATTGTGGGTTTAAATAAAATTAAAAAAAAAACTAAAAATTAAAATAGAGTTCTACAAAATAAACTTTAAAACCATTAATAAGAGAGACAGAGATACAGATACTATGAAATATATCTTTTACAAAAATATTATTTCACTTTCATTAAAAATGTCAAACCAAAAATTGTGTTATTGTAAGTATAAAATATTTAATTTATTATATTTTCGTAAATATTTTATTTATTATTTTTTCATTGGAACTCATTTTAATGAACTCGAATAACAAGTGTGAGATATGATGTATGCAAGCAATCCACCTGTGTGATAAAAGTGTTGAATCTGGTTGCGCTACCTAGAAATACACCTCGTGTTATCGTAAAAGTGTGTTAAAAAAATATTGCGTTAGCAAAGATGGATATGCAAGGTCGAGGTTCGATTTATTGCACACAATTGCCTATAAACAAGGCTTCTCGATACGAATCGCTAGCGAATATTTGAGGTGATAATGTCGATAATAGAAGTCGAGTGTCAATGTCGAAATGCCTGCTCCACCTGCCTCACCTGCCTCACCTGCCTGTACCCAACAACACAGATTTACACCGTAAGGCTTCGGCGAGCTTCAGCAAACAGATTTGAGATGTTACATTATTGCGTACACCTTGAAGTAACAATATATGGAGGGATGGCTAATTTGTTTTACCCAACCCATCCGAAATTGTAATAAATCACTTTTTCAGAGTTTTTACATCGTACACCATGAGAGAGAAAGAGACAACAAATTTCTTGGACCGCTTCTATATACTGTCGCAATGATCTTAAGCTGGCTATCTTCGCTGGTTAACGGCGGGACTCCGCCCACATTTTTTATTTTGCCACTAAACTTGACACAACTAAACGGTTTTTTAGGTTAGATGCTATATTTTTGTTGATAAAAAATACTGTGAAAAAGTGGCTTTACGAATACACAAAAAACATTATGTCGATATGTGATATGAATGGATGTATAAATACCGTAGCCTTAGTCTTAGCCACGCCCATTTGCGCCGAGTCATGTTAAAATCATCAAAAACAAGTCCAAAACTGACTTCACTGCCTTGGCTTGGGCTACCTCTTGTATACTCTAAGGCGTACACGTACCTAGTACCCGCCTAATTACTACTGTTAGCACCCGGGCGCAAAATATGGCTGGGCACTCACAGCCGAATAACGATTATTTAGCAGAATGTTTGTTTGTATCACATCTGAAGTGGCAAAAACTCTCGAAAGGTGTTTCATTTTCACACTTCTATGGGCTCCTTCAGACTTCACAAATCTTTACCGCGAAAAAGAAAGTGTGTTTATCTGAAAAACATAGCGAAAACTTTCGAATGGTGAGCTCTGGCGTCATGAAATTTTCACATAATTTTGCACCATAGCTAAAAAAGTTTTCCTAAAAAAACATAATTTTTTAACGGCCCTCCGCACTTCTAGCGATAGAATTATTATAAATTTATTAGAAATGCGAAGATTCAAGTCAAGATTTAACCCAAAAATAGATTAAAAAATGAAAATGCTGCTCTACTACCCTGACATAAATACATTTTTTCATCCATATAATATCTAATTCATTCGATTTTCCGAGGTAGCCGGGAAATGTTAATATGTTCATTATATAACTCAATTCTATTAAATTTTCGTAGAGAGCAATCACTCTGTGGTTTGACATATTTAAATAAATGAAAAATAAAGGTAACTTTTTCCAGTAGTCCAATATTACGTATATTTTCCGTGCACTATTTATTTATTAAAATTTATCATTATTCTTAAATCACCTTCACAGTTGACGTTTTGTCTCTTTCAATTCATATTATCTGCCTCTTTCTGTCTGTTCCTATGTTATAATTAAAATTTATTCCATTGTTTTCTCATTGTTTTGTTATTTTATTTTATATTTTGTTCTCCCTCTGTATGTAAATATAACCGCATACGTTGTATTTTTTGTTTAGTTCCATTTTGTACCATAAAATAAAGATAATATCCGTGGTCTTATACAAAGCTATTTTTTTAATTCTTTAAATTTTTAAATTAAAACACAGAAGTTGGTAGAAAAACGTGTTTTTTGTAATTATAATAAAAAAATTGTTTGCTGTAATACTTTTACGTAATTTTGATCACTAGCGTGGAGGGCCGTTAAGGACTGAATATTCAATGTATATTATGTACCTGTTTTGTTTTCGCATATCCCATACAACGTCACAGATCAGTTTAAAACTAGAATGTAGAACCTACCTGTTGTTGTGCTTGTGAAAGGGATTGCCCAACGCTACCAGATATCGGCTACCAACATTCAGTCGAATGGGCCCAAGGTTGGACATACTAATGGCTGATGGGGCATTTCCGATACAATGTGGTCAGCCCATATTTGGAGATGGAATTCTCACGCAGCATTCGTCAGTAATTTTGCGAGACAGCAAAAGTTTTTACCCATGGCTGTTTCCAACAGCGTTTGTCTCGGGAATGCTGTGTATTTGCAGCCAGAATGAATATTGCATTACCCACGGCGGCGGATAAAATCACGCGAGGCCGCCAACGCAGACTGTCGATATTTAATAGGTGCAGAATTATCTTTGATGTAACTGAGAAGACTTACTAGGTAAGTCAACTGTCAATACTTTCCACATGACCTGTATCGAATTTAACAACGAACAAACTTTCTATTAAATTTAAACTATATATTTGTACCATATTATTTGCTAGTTTTACAATATTTTGGTTAGATTTGAACTGTTCTCAACTATAAAGTAGTAATCTGTTTACCTATGGAAAGGCAAAAGGGCTGAAGCGCCATTTGGGAAGTTTTCACCAAAGCACTTTTTTTGTTTTACAATAAAATTCATTAGTCTTCAGTACTTGGTTGGATTTGGAAAAAAGGTAACTAAATGCTCTCACTGAGTTACCTGAAGCGACAAAAAGCTAAAAAGTCCCAAACTCGTGTCACTTGAGTCAAGCCTTCTCCCAAATGGTAAATATACTCGTATTTTAGATGGCTGAAGAGCCACACAAGTCTTCAGAATCAAACGAGAGTCAGAGCATTCGATGCAGGAAAAATAACTGAACAAAGTTGCATATTTAACTCATTTTCGACCAAAGCAGCCTAAGATTTTTTTTTCTTTCCAGCGACGATATAATATTTATGTATAATTTTAATAATTATGAAAGTTTTATCAGGTGGAATGATCAACACAAATATAAATGTTTCATAGTACTGTGGATCAATCCAAGATTCAATTAGGGAGTTGTAAATTTTCCCTTTATTGCAAACGATCAACAGCTTTATGGCACAATGTTTACAATAAACATCAAAAAAATTCAACGTTTACCAAGTATTTCAAATCACAATTAGGAAAGCTACCACTGTTTACAATAAAGTAGGCTGAGGTTTTGGAAAATGTAGAAAGAGTCTATTGACCCGAACTTCGAACTGACTGCTATCATTTTAAAATTATTGCTACGGAGTTTAAGGTGCGAAATAAACTTTTTCAATGTGAGTCGGTACCGCAGAAGAGTTCCAGCTTCTCGGAGCCGATGGGGCTATGGCATCCCTAGTTCAAGTAATTTTGCTGCAGGTTGAAGGAAGTGACGTGGTGAAGGAGATGGGGGAGAGGGAGGTTGACACGTAACGAGTTTTCGAGAGTATTTGGGAAAGATTTTAGACAAAAATTTTGAACGTTGTAGAAATAACGCCAGATTACAGGACATGGAAAATCATGATTAAGTAAGTGCCCCAGTGGAAGCGACATAGAGGTAGCCCGAGGAAAAGATAGACCGACTGCGTGGGAGAAGATAAGAGTAAGTATTAAAAAAAAAAAGTGAATGGTCAGCGTAGTTCAGCAGTGAGAACTCTGATTCCTGGTGAGAAGTGAAATGCAAACACAATTATTTATTATATATGTGTGTAAATTCGTATTTTCTTTGATATTACCTAGATTTTTTATAGTATTGTTAATTGTTGTTACGTGCGTCTGTGCGAGTGTAAACTTTCAGAATTTGGAACTGATGTTCAAATTAAAAATATATATATATATATCCCTGCTTACCTAATCAAGTATCTACCTATAATGTATTTAAGCAGACATTATTCTACATTTTAAGTGGGTGGATTAAAGCAACTAATATTTTTTCTTGCCAAGTACATCTCGTGATTTTTCACGGGTAACAACTAGTTGTTGTATAAAATCATTTATTTATCGACTAACATACATCACCCGAACGCAAGAACCCGTTTCCGATATAAATTCTTCAAACAGTTGTCTGACAAAAATATAGGTACTTTGTCACTTGACATGAAATACTTACATCAATCACCCGGAAAATCAATTACCTAGGTAAGATATATTTTTATTGTAAAGTCAAAATCCGACAAGTTTATGGACTTTATTTTAATCAAATACACTTCAATAAAGATCGTTAGAAATTAATTTAAGATGATATTATTATACTCAAGGTACAATTTTATCGGTTTATCTTTTCAGTGTACGCAGGCATATATTTTAAAGTGGGTACTGACATTATGTATATTGTTATTATATTTTAATCATTTCATGACTACAGTTACGTTACATTCTTCTTAATTGGACAAATCTAGATATCTCTACCTGCGTGCATCACCTGTTGTAACTTTTTTCCGGCAGGTTATAATTTTGTACAGAAACCGGTTTCGCTTTGTGGCATTTGCGGACCGCAATCCCGCACGTACACCCGCTTTACATTGTGGCAATGCTGACCGCAAAACAAAGTATTAATTTTTTTAATTATTAAAAGAAAGAAAATCATTGCCGAGTTGCGAATAATCTGGCAATATATGAAAAACTCTTATTACGATTAGTAGAAGTGTAAATATTACTTGTGCAATGATGGAGGACTTGGCTAGCAAAGGAATTGAACCCGGTGCGTTATTAAATCGCTTTTTTTTTAAAGTATATTACAATCAAATGATTGCAATTCAGTGGCGAAGTGAAAACCATGATTAAAATTATTTAAAAAATCCTGCTTTTCAGGAGAGCAAAAACGGTAAGAAATTAAGTAAAAATAAAAATTACATCATTTTTCAATTTACAAAAGAAGAAAAAACATCCGATAAATAAGTGGAAATTTGTAACAATTTTTTTTTCTAAAACGAATAATTATTAGTTATAAAATAGAAAAAAATTAATAATTACACATAGTATTGAGAAACGTTAGTTTTTCTCAGTTACACGATTTTTTTTCGCTTTATTTTTAATATTCTTTATGTGAATACCGCCCAAGAGTCCCAACTGCTGTCCGGAGCCAGTGGAACTATGGCATCCCCTATTGAGGTATGTTGTGAGGCTGAAAGGAGTGAGGAAGGGAAACAGATGGAAAAGAAGAGGGTTGGAATGTACAAGTATGATTATTCAAATCTCGTCACTAAACATGGCTAAAGCCATTTCAAGCAACGTTACAATTCATTGGAAGTCTTTTACTAAGACGATACTGAGTGTATCTACCCCTCTGGAGAGTGCCACAAATATACTATGCAATATTTTATTAAAAAATAGCGATTTGAAACTTGAGACCTTTTGAATTTGGGCTGGCGTTATGAACTAACTACTCCTGCTTGCGGTTCTAATTCGTTCTATAATAGTGCTTGGCTAATTTATAATATCACCTCAAGGGCGCTTTAAATTTGTTTGATAAGTGCATTTCGTTTCACAAATGAGCTAATTGACAAGTGTAAACAATGATTAATGGAAATAAAAATGATTTGGCTCCATCTTTATCAGAGATGGATAAAGACTTAATACTGCATTGAATGCATTTTATAAATGCACATTTAAAGCCAACGACAGTAATCTTATCTCAAAAAAATGCATAAATCATCACTTATCTCACTTACGAATCACAAGAGCAAACACCTTCAAAATGTATATATGCTCGTTTATATTTTTTAAAACACAATATATTTTAACTGATTTTACAAATAATATTTACCATCACTTTGTACTTATTACTTTATGTGGAACAATTGTTATTGAAAGTTTCTTGATTCTAAAAACTTTATCATTTTATCACTATACCACTTTATCGTATTTTTATGTCGTCTCAAACGGCCATTCGCAATGGCGACCAAATTCTTGAGATGTTTTGCGATTTCTCAGATTTAAGCGAAGGTCGAAGCTATGAATCGCAAACAATCGAAAATGCAGTCCTGCCACCACAAGACAAATACATTTTTCTAAAGTTTTTCATTTTTAATTTATATCCGGTAAATACCCTTTAATGAACAAATTAACATTTCCCAGCTATCTTGCAGAGCCTACCAAATGAATAAATTAGATTTTGTAATAATTAAAATGAAATAGTAATTTTTTATAATACCACAGATTTAATTTTTATGACCGACCGGTTTCGCTTAGCCTAAGCAACATCAGGGTACAAAATTAAACCAAACCAAAAATACAAAGTGTGCGGTTATATATACATACCGAAGGAGAACACAATATAAAATAAAATAAGAGAACAGTAAGAAAACAGTAGAATAATAATTTAAATTACAACAAAGGAACAGAGATAAAGAGACAGATAATATGAAATGAAAGAGGCATAACGTCAACTGAGAAGGTAATTAAAGAAAAATGAGAAATTTTATGAGTTTACAGAAAATATAGCTGATATTGGACTACTGGACAAATTTAACGGATTATTAAGAATATGACTAAAAATTTGAATGGGTTTTTTTGTAGTGCTTCCAAATTATTTAATCCGTTGCCATGACCATTTTATTATTTAATAATTTTATAATAGTTGTTCGATCGCCAGTTTGGAGGGCCGTTTAACTTATTACAAAAATAAATTTACCGTAATGGACGTAGTTATGAAAAAAGAATCCAACCCGCAACTTGCCAAAATCGAGTTTTACATATTTTCCTATAGATAAATACGTAAATCTGCTGAAAGATTTTTGGTAATTCAATTTTTTACTGACCCACATTGTAGATATTTGGCTTATATTGAAGTTTTTAACATTAAAATGTAGGATAACATGGAAAATACATTTTTTTATTTTTATAAATACATTGATAGATTATAAATTATCTATTTAAAACAGTTAACGTATAGAAAAAAAATGCTGATATTCACTTTGGAAATGCCGTAATATGTTTTTGTTACGTCATATTTTCAAACGTCTTTTTCTCAGTTTCATATTTTTGGGGTTGGATGTATAACTACGTAAAATAATAATTTGCTCGTAAAATGAAAAGGTATCGAGTATTCGGCACTGAAATCTAATTAATATGTATTATTCACATTACATAGGATTTTGTAACTGAAACAATGCCACAGTTCTACACAACAGTGGTACAATACATACTAATAAACTTTTTTTCTCATAATTTATTATAATATCCGATACTTGCCCAAAATTTATTATGCGATTCGGCGAAACCAAAATACAAAAATCAGGTAATATTCCTTGTGGATCCTACAAAGAATATAAAACTGGTTTAACTATCATAAGGATTTGATATAATTTTCATTTTTTAAATTATTAATTGTATAATTGACTCACTTTCTTTGTTGCAACTCACCCAGTTCAAAATTCATTGCCGAAACAATGAATTGCTGTTCCTCAATCATAACTCTACTAATTATGGATATCATTCTCCACTGTCCAGAATGTCGAGACTTGTTAACTCAAGTCATGATCTTGAAATTTTTGGTACCAGTCAAAATAATTTTTGTCATTCTTTACGACTATTTCAAAACTTTGAATTGACCTTGGCTATAATTTGAATGTTCTTTCTAATGTATATTTTGTTCTATTTTTGTCATTGCTTCATTATAATATTATGTATGTGCTGTTATTTCTCTGTTGCTCTTTTTTCCCGCATATATGTGTTTCGTGTCGTATTTTTTTTGTAGTAGTACAATGGTCTGTTAGTTTATAAATAAATAGATAAGACTGGTTGTTTCCGAGAAATAATATATTTTTATTGATGACTCTCGACACAATACTGTGCTTAATATGTAATACGTGGTCTAAGTTTTAAGAATCTAATGTAATAATGTTTTTTTTTTTACTTGCATTGTAAATAAGATACTTAAGTTAAAAAAAATGTTACCTAAATAAACTTCCAAAAGAAGCTACATGTAAGATGCTCTAAGATTTGTAGTTTGAACCCGATGTGCACGACTGCTAGCCGAACATCCTACCCACCGGGCCATTGACCACCTTGTCACCTGATAACTTCTCGAGGGAATAACCCAAGGGAAATGAACAGCCCACAAAAGTACTCGGTCACCTTCAAACGAAAATCACTCGAGGCAAAAATTTACGAATCGTTAAAAAGTTACAAATTTCATTTTAATGGCTTCCAATTAGTCCAAGCTTTGCTTCAAAAAAAGTTTTAAGTGCATTGCAGTGGCAAGCCGCGAATTTTATTTAGATTGTCGCAATTTTCCGGGGCAAAAAGGCATCTTTGTCTTTTTGATGGCTATCTTCACAGATTTTTTTTCGTACTATTGCTATTTCTAAATACCAACTTTCAATATTAGTAATTCGTCTCGATCTTGTTCTATGCCCTATCACCATTGATAAAGAAAGTACCCATTTATGTAGGTACCTAAATATTCACTCACATTTGACCGTTTTCTATTTCATACATATCCCAAAACGATAAACGTACATATTTATGGTCCTTCACCCAAAGTCTTGCGTTGGCAATGATTGATTTTGTTTAGGAGAACAAAATATTAAATTGTAAACAATAAGTAATCAATGAATGCAATAAATAATTTAACTGATTGAGCTGAATATTTTTACTCAACCTATACAAATTTACGATAAATAACTTTCTCCGGGTTTTTCCGTCGTAAACCGTAAGAGAGAAAAAGACAAGACAAGTTGTCACATAATATCGCACCACTTTTAGGTATGTAAGCATGTTTTCCATCAGTCGCGTCTCCGGCGACTCCGCCCACTACGTTTTATTTTGCGACATAACAACGGTTTTTGAGGTTGTATCCTATATTTTTATTGGAAAAATACTGTGCAAAAGTGGTTATACAAATAAACAAAACATTATGTTGACATGTTTTATGAATGGATGTAAAAAGTTGTGTTCATAAAAACCCTAGCCACGCCCGAGACAGGAAAAAATCAAAAGTCCTGAGTACACTGTTTCGCAAAGCTATCCCTCCTGGTATATTATTACTTTGATTGATATTAATCGTCGTCTGTATATTTGCAGTCCTGGATGCGCATAAGAAGTTCCCCGCGTACGATGACATTATTATGCATCATAAATAACATTACCGCAAACAAAACCATTCACTCGCTCTTTCCGCACGAGGATGGCGTTAGTTTTTTACTCGGCGCACATGAATATCGTCCGTACGTGCCTCGCAAGCAGAATGCAAGTCCATAGACAAAGGGCAAGGTAGAAGATGTGGGACGCGGGAATTCCCCGGGTGACAGTTCCGAGAAGCTCTCCGCCATTTTGCAAGATGGCGACTTGATATCATATGCACGTATTCTTTAAGCTTTAAACGTCATTCCCGCCATCAGATACCGGTGTGTTTACCACCCGTTCCCGGAACCGGTCGAGAATAAAAAAAATAACTTTCATATTATACGGAGAGGTAACGATTCGCAGAAGTATGCAGACGGTTTTATTCACAGTGTGCTAATCGTCCGTGTGGTAGTTGAGCGCGTGGTTGTTCTTTTGTGTTTTCGAAATTATGTTGCATATCAACGGTCAAATAAACCAAGAATAGTTTGATTAAATCCATCGTTGCAAGTATTAGGGTGTGTGTTTTTTCAGGTAAATACCGCACAATAGTCCCAACTTGTTGGATCCAGTGGAACTATTGCATCTTAAATTGAAGTGTGTAACGATGCTGAAGGGGGTGGGCTGGGGAAAGAGATGGGAAAGATGAAGGTGGTAGTACCTGGCTATTCACATCTGGTCATTAAACACGACTAAAGTCATTTTTTTTCGAGTAATGAATACAATACTAACTTCACACAGCGCCCTCGAGGTGATTTTTCACAAAAATGGCGCTATACAAATTATCCAAATATTATTCAACATCCAACCTTTACTAACTCTTCTCCACCATACGAAGAGGAAGAACACCTCACTTTTCCAAAGGAATCTGATTATTGTATTTTTTTAAGGTTATCGCTTGCTTTAAACAAAAGTTGAACCTTGAACATATTAATAATAAATAACAGATAAGTGTACCTAATATAATATTATATCATTATTAAAAAGTAGGTAATCATAGTTTGGTGTTTACATTATTTGATATAAATCCACCAGGCAAATCTGGATATCTTATGTCGACGAGATAATATCTAATTAAGTACCTGTTATTACTATCCAAAGAGACAGTGATCTCAACGTTGATAAATATTTGCATAGTGAGTTTATTCAAGGACCCGCAGACCTTTCATTTAAACAATTATTTATTTATGTTTCTCAAAATTATTATTATATATAACTGAGCGTTAGGAAAGTTTACTTCGCAACCAACATATCTAAACGCCCCTGACGTCATTCTATTCTGATCGGGACGTCATTGTAGAGTGATTCAAAGAGTTAGACAACTATGGTTACTATGTTTAATGAACAATTCTGTGCGCGCAAGGAAGAACGGAATGAGTAAAATAATCAAGTTTTGAATGAAGTATGCAGAATTGTTTTCTAGATACATATCTATGAAGCAAAAATGAGATGTGTCATAAAATAATGTGGTATTATTTTTTGAAAAAGGACATGTGACGTATGGCAAAATTACATGCAAACTACGAAATTCCTAAATTTTGTTTTTGCTCTCCTGAATATCTGCGTTCATTGAGTTATTCCGTTCTTCTAAAAATGACATATTTTACGATGAAAATGTGTTAAAAAAACTATCATTTAAGTTAGATAATTATTTAAAAAAAAGGACTAGAATGAATAAAAGTTGACTAAGTTGATTAGAATCTAGAATTTATTCTATAACAGCACGCCTTCAGTCACGGCAAAGTCCATATTTTGTTCGTATCTAGTTTCTAGGGTATGATTAAGTACGTTGGTAGGTACAGGCAACAGAGATCGTATGAAGCCATTAGCGAAGGAAGTATTCACTAATTTCTAATCCACATTAGAACCGGTGTAATACAGCATATCTATGACGTCAGATTTCTCTATTAGCGACAGAATAATATCCAATGCGATCACATAGAGAAAATGTCGTCAGTGATTAAACTAACAAAGAATAAGAAGAATCATCCATCTAGTGATAAATACATAATATCAGTGGCGTTGCGAGCGCCCGGGCACTCGGGGGCTCGGCCCTTCAAGTTTTCAGAGATTGGAGATATTTAAACAAAATCACGTTTAACTATTAATCTTAATGTAATGATATAATATTGTAATTTTTCTCAATTCTTTGTTTTAATTAGAAATGATGCATTTATTTATACGCAGGTAAGGTACCTTACAAGACAAAATACAGAAAAAACTTCACCTGTGGCGCAATATTTCTGAGTAAACTGAGTAAATGAGCTGAATAAAACATGATTCGTGATTGAAGTGATTAGAATTGAAATCATTAATGAGCTGTTCGAATTAATATAATAATTCATGAGCGAATGATTTAATAATTGGTATTTCAACAATGCCTGAACGCCGTAAACTGATCGGTTAATACAAAAAGTTTATACGAGTATAAAGGGATACAAAGAGAGTTTGGTGAATAAGTGTAGGGTCGGGTTAAAGAGTTTGGCCCATAGCCCGTTAATCTCTTGCAATTACTGTAATTAATAAAATTATCATCTACGTGCAAAGTGCATACACTAAATTACAGTACATACGTCACACGTTCTACAATTATGAATTATGACGCCATATCGAAAAAATCGTAAACATTCCCGAATCGTTAGATTGGGAAAACCGTTCAATTATAAAAGTGTTATCTTTGACGGTATCGTCATTGTTATTGTTTGAGAATTTTCCCAGTGCTGTAGGATGATTATCATTCATAAATCTTTCAAATAATAATTCTGAACCGAGTGATGGCAGCTTTGATTGAAATAAGATTATCATAATTGTTTTTCCAATGTTAGAAGGTGAATTTACACACCTGATTTTCACAAATGCAAGCGTAATTTCGATATCTATATAATGCAAAGTAAATAAGTAAGTACGTATAATGTTGAGGTTGGGTGTATCGATCTGTATGTATTATTGTCGATAGCAAGATTCGTGTAATTCACATTTAAAGATTTCACAATGTAGAATAATTTGGTTTCAATCTATTATACGAGTACATCCGAATATTAGATAAATTATCTCCATGATGTCATAAAGTAAAAATTATAGAGCTGATGCGTATTTTAACACACGTGTCATTTTGGTAAAAATAAAAGATTACATATTGGACTGTTGGCAATTTATTTTGTGTCGAATTGTTGTGTGTTCGATTCCTACTCGATAAGTTTTTCATATTATGGGCAGGCTTGGATTTTGTGCATATGATTTTTATGTTAAAAAAAGCTCCTTAAATACTTTAAAAAAATAATTTAATACTATTATTTAGTTATACGAGTATAAATGCTATTTTTAGTGACAGCTGTTTCGGCGTTTAAGGCCATTATCAAACTGTGGCTAGGCCACATGGAAACGACTTATTAATATGATTTTGGTTCCTTGTTTAACTAATTGCTGTAAAAACCAAATTATCTTGAATTTCTTGTTTTGTGAGGAACGTAACATTATAATCTGTTTTCTTTATTTTGTGCTAGAAAAAGAAGAAAAAAAGAGAAAAGAAGCTTTCTTTGTCTCTTGTTATTTTTTTAACGTCGAAAGGTTTCATATTTCCTCAGCATATGATTTCAAGATTCAGTAAATCTCTAACCTTTCTCAAGTCTTAACTGTTTTAACCGTTTCTTCCTAAAAGGCTTTTCCACCAATACTTTCCACCTATTCAATAAACTGCGTCGCAAAAGCGAAAGAAAAATAAAAGAAAACTAAAAAAAAATTAGAAAATAATTCTAGAAATCACATTTAGTTATATAGTTACTTGGTCAATTTATATGGCGATATTTTAGTGAAATATCCCCTCAAAGGCGCTTATACCATGATACCATATACTTACACATTTGAAGGGAAAGTTTACCAATAACTTATTTTGCAATGGTTTTTCATATCATATAATTACGTAATTTTACTGAAATCTGTAACAAAAACAATTTTGATAAAATGTTAGATTATATTAGATAAATACTTATCTTAAAATTCTTGATACGCTACTGTTATAAAATCAGTTTGTAAACTGTACGGCAACATGACATAAGGCATGAGTTATTTTTTAAAATGCATATAGAACTTACAATAGGCCTGCACAATGTAACGAGAAATATCTTTACAATGTTTAAAGTATTTTCGAAATGCCTTTAACATTTCGGGCAGAATACGCGTGTAATAATTATTATGAAGTTGGTACAGTAAATTCAGACACCACGAACTGTTTTGTTTTCTCAGTGTAACGGGTTGCAGGCCATAAAAACAAGTATTTTTGAATAATAATTTTATATATGATATAATTTTGAGTGAGTAATTACAATCTAAATGCTGTAAGTACGAATGTTGTTAATTTGCCGACCCCCTCATTATTTAGTGAAATAAATTTATTTATACGACTATTTAGCGTTGTAGACATCGGTTGATCGCACCCCCGTAAGAAGACTACCACAAGTATGTCAAATGTGAGATATGGGGTTAAGTTTTTTTCAGATATTTTTTCTTGTTGCTTGAATTCTGAAACACTAGATAATATGATTATTATTATTATTCACACTTTCAAATTATAATAATATTCTATTAAAATCTTGATTCATGTTTTTTATACATATACCAAGTGAAGATGCATAACTTAAAAGTCCATTATCTCAGTTCGACATATTTTGACTAACGGCAAAGTAGTTGTGGGTGTGCGAAGTGTGCCGAAGAAGCAATGGATAATGTTAATTTGCAACTTGAATTTATAAAATTCTATTTATGAATACTTTCTCAAAGATCCGCTTGAGTTAAACAATTCTCGATAAACTTATTGATTCACAATAATCGACCTTTCTAAATAAGAGAAATGTATCGATTTCTAAATAATACTCGTAGCTGGCCAAAACATTGCGATGCCACCACCGAGGCGAAACTCCAAACGAATGGAACGTAAGAACCTTGCTAAGCAAACCGGCCCGCGTTCAACTATGTGGGACATATTAACATGCTGGTTTTAGCACCGATGGAAATCCCCTCAAATGACAGGATGCAATCAATATTACTATTCTGAGAATCAGAGCCAATGATCTCGCCCCGATGACGCAGAAAAAAAAACAGAAAAATATGTGAAATTTTGCAATATTTACGAGGTAAATTGAAAAATGTTAAACGTAACAATGCTTTGTTCAAAATGCTTAAGTTTACGCCAAAACATATTATTGGGAGATTAAAAATATCGCCGCGATAACGAAGAATTAAAAAAAATGAAATAATTATATTTTTATACTATTGTATGAAGCTATCACTTTGTGGCTGGCTATCCATTAAAATTAAATGAAACAATAAAACGTCGTTTAAACCACGTTTCTTATTTATTTCATAAGTCGAACGGCTTCGGAATAACCGTTCTTTCACCAGAGCAAAATATATAGTAACTAAAAAACACCACTCCCTCTGTCTCTATTTCTCCCTCCCACTCTTTACTTAACCCGAGTCACGCCCCCACCCCCATGTCCAAACCTGATATGTATAATGTTCTGCCGTGGTATTATAATATACGATTATATATATGTATTGGCAGAAAACGCACCGAATAACGATGTTTGTTTTGTACTCAATATTAAAAGAGGTATAAATATTTTATTACAGTGGTATTTTGATAAGTATGATATAAATGTTTAAGATATTTAAGTACACATTTAAATACACAAATAAAACAGATGCAGTATTTATCACAAGTCAGATCTGCTCCGGTCGGTATGTTGATGATGCGTAGTATATGTAAAGCCTACAAACTGCAGTGCGCGCCTGCCTTAGCGTTCGTTCACACGATTTACGCCCTTATACCAAATTAACAAAATCCATATAAATATATTTTTGTTCCGTCCAGAAATTGGGCCCGTAGTCTCCCGACATAAATCCGATTAAGTAGGCCAATACGCCATATAAACCATGATCGAAGAGGCGGCGGCGGCGGCACTAGTACGTGCCTCTGCACTTCTCGTAGATATACCTTATTTGTAATTTAAAAAAATAAACAAATTAGACAAACATTCCCGAGTTATGAATAATCTGAAAATATTTTAAAAGCTCCTACTACCGTCATAATAAGCGGAAAATGTTGCTTGTGCAATGATTGAGGACTTAGCTAGCAGAGAAATTGAACCCACGACGCCCAGGTGGGAACCCGACAGGTTTGTTCACTCGGATACTGACCTATACCTATTGTGCGAATGGCCCGGTATTACAGTAATACATCATGTACCTGAATAAACTGTATGAACACAGTTTGTAAACCCTCACCACTGTTAAAAGCTACGCATCATGGGTTCAAATGTGGCAAAGACATAAGCACTATTTTTTATACGAGTATATTTCTAAAGGCGCCTTCTAGCTATTCCGGGCGCCTTTCAGCTGATTGCCGGGGCCGCCCAGGGCTCATAATAACTATCACAACAAGGTGATAAATTTGCAAGATCTAGTTTGCAACGTTCTAGTTAGGTTACCTACATCGTAGTATTTAAGGCACTCCTAACAAGAAAAACTAGTTCACCGTCCAAATAGTACTAAGATAAACTATGCTGATGGATATCTGAACTATCCACTCGCCTTCTGTCCCCCTGGTGGCGTTGGTCGTTAATGGTTGCTGGTCACTCCGACCAATCTGGTATAAATCTATCACATCCATCCGCTGTTATAAATCTATCTATCCACCGTCGAATACATCTCTTACACTCCTCCCCCGGCTATCTCGTTAACTATTTATCCGTCTGCTATCTATTGCCAGGAGGTTTTCATTCCAAGAACAGGCTTCTAGTTGGACGGCGGCGGTACCTTGTTCGGAGAATGTGATCAATTTGAATACGGACTCGAATAGCGAATGAAGTCTATGAACTTTTGCGGATCTTGTGAACACGGAGGTACTTATATTTATATCAATCGTGTAGTGCAAAAAACGTCTGAAAATAAATTTAAATGCAAAAATATCCGCATTATACAGACCTTTTGACGGCCTGCGAGGTCGAGTGGTAAGACGCTCGATTACAAATCCAGAGGTCGCGGGTTCAAACCCGGCATCCGCAAATACATTTTATTTAATTAATATGTGTCATAACATATTTAATTCATATAAAATAATATATAGTATTTTTGAGGCACGTTCTAGAGTGGTAGATACTCTAAGTATCGCCCTGGTGAAAGACCAACATTCAGAATCGAAACATTGCTTGATTGAAATGGATTTAGTCGTGTTTGGTGACCAGATCTGAATAGCCGGGTACTTCTCAACTTTCCTCTTCTCCATATTCTCCCCCTCCTCACTACCTTCAAACCTCACAACATCCCTCAATTGGGGATGCCATAGTCTCACTGGCATAGTGTCACTAGACGGTAGGGAGCAGCTAGGACTCTAGTGCGGTATTCTCTATATTTATATATATATATATATATATATATATATACACATATATATATATATTTTTTTTTTTTTTAAACCTATGCTATGTAAAAACACAAAAATAATTCACATTATTTTTTATACATAAGCTTGTGTTTTTTTAGGAATGTTAAAAATTAAATAAGTTAAAAATTATTACATTCTTACAATTTTCGGTATTTTTAAAATTATATTACACGATAACACTTGAACAAACTTTTTCTCTCTCAAAACATGTATTTCTGCACTTATGGTTATTTTGCACCGTATGCTCGCTATATTCCTTGTTAGTTGAGATACGAAAGCACTTAATATATTCAAAACACACATGTTTAAAATACATTTAGTTGGTATAATATACATAAACGTATTTATTTATTCCTAGTAACCACTATGCAAATTAAATGACATCTTACATCTGCATGATGTAAGATATACTTATCGAAATCAGAAGAGATAGTTTTATTGGTAGATCTGTAACCTTGGCCTTCATAAGCTCTTGTTTGAACGGCATGAATTTAAGGACCCATATAGATGCTAGAATGACCTTCTCTTCTTGACCTCGAAACGAAATAAGCTAAAAATCGAAGAAAAAAACAAAAGACATATAACATTTGGAACATTTTTGAATGTAGCTGATCACGTGGCTGAAGAGAGCTGTTGTATTCGACGTTTACCTTCATAAACATACATATCGTTCCTGGAAAGGCAAAAGAGCTTAACCGACACATTGGTCAAAAATCAGTTAAATTTGCAGCTTTGATCCGTTTTTTTTCTGCATCGAAAGCTCTGACTCTCGCTTGATTCTGAACACTTTTGTGGCCCTTCAGCCATCTAAAATATATTCACCATTTTAGAGAAGGCTTGACTCAAGCGTATTTGGAATTTTTTTAGCTTTTTGTAGCTTCAGGTAACTCAGAAAAAGCGGTGAGTTTTTCTTCAAAATCCAGCCAGGTACTGACTTATGAATTTAATTGTTAAAAAAAACTTTATAGTACTCTGGTGTAAACTTCCCAAAATGGCGCTTCAGCCTTTTTGCCTTTCCGGCGACGATTTGTAATTTGTATCATAATAGCGTAGTAATCGCTAAGCAAATTATGACATGAGTTTAACATACAATAATTGATGAAACAATTCGTACTGGCCGTAATATTTTTCTTTGTTATAATGCGGGTAATATCCATGACTGGCCATTGAGCATTATTCGCCACGAACAATTACAATAACCTATCCGGTTAAAATAGCTTC
This sequence comes from Drusus annulatus, assembly GCA_022651775.1. Taxonomy (NCBI): domain Eukaryota; kingdom Metazoa; phylum Arthropoda; class Insecta; order Trichoptera; family Limnephilidae; genus Drusus; species Drusus annulatus. Next base: position 266,611 of record JAGWCC010000031.1, on the reverse strand, counting down.
GTTGGACGGTACTTATCGTCATTATCAATAATTCGTTTTAATAATTCCAGTAATTTGTGTAATCGAAAATAAAATAGTGCAATTGTTCGCGTGGTTTATATATTTCTTAGTCAAAAGAGGTCGTTTGAGAAGTTCCTGGCTATTCAAACCTAGGCAACGAACCCGGCTAAAGCCATTTTTTTTTACAACTCCACACAGGAGGCCTTGAGGGAAATAATTTCCCTCAGGGCCTATGTCATCTTTGGGGATGCTGTGTGGAGGGTCTTTTTGAGGAAAGGAAGGAGTGAATTTGGATCTTGAAGATACCCATGTTGAAGGAGGGAGGAAACACAGAGGCCAGCAAATCGTTCCATAGCCGAGCTGTTGAACATAAGAACGAGTCGTAAAAGCTCCCCGTTCTCATGTATTGAATGTTAACCGTGTACAAATGTTGGGCGCGCGTTTTCGAGTTTCCCGACTATGCACCGGTGCCGAAGGGATCAATGACGCAAGTTCATCGGAGCATCTTTCATTGAAATACCTGTAGAACAAGGACAGCATTCCCACCTGACGTCTGTGCTCCAAAATTTGCGATCCGTTTGTTAAGATAGGAGAATCTATCAAACGAACCGCCCGTTTCTGCACAGAGTCAAGGGGTTTTTTCAGGTATTTAGGGGCTCCAGACCAGAGGGGGCTGCCAAATTCAACAGTGGGGCGTACTTGCGATTTGTACATGGTCAGCAGTTGTGTACTATTGAAGTATCTTCGGGCCCTGTACAACACGCCTAAATTCTGAGAGGCTAACTTTACGCTGGCTTCGATGGAGCCCCGGTGCCTTAACTGGTCACTTAAGGTTACACCAAGCATTTCGATGGAAGGTTTGTTGGGAAGATTATTTACGTTGAAGGAGACTAAATTGTCATTTGGATCCCTTTTCGTCGTAATCAAACATGATTGGATCTTTGAAACATCAAATTCGACGAGATTATTCTTACCCCAAGAGGAGATTTTAAGCAACGTTTGGATAATTAATTTAACTTAACGCTCTCATTGAATTACCTGAAGCTGAAAAAAGACCCAAACTTGTGTCGCTTGAGTCAAGCCTTTTCCCAAATGCTTAGTATATTTTAGATGACTGAAGGGCCAAAAGAGAATCACACGAGAGTCAAAGCATTCGATGCAGAAAAAAAAAACTGATGAAAACTGCAAGATTTAACTCATTTATGACCAAAGTATCGCTTAAGCCATTTTATCTTTCCAGCGACGATATGTACTAACCTGTCTTTTAGTATTTTAAAGGTTCCTCTAAGTTCTAATTTCTTGATTTTATTACAGATTTTTTTTATTTCTACGGATAGACAATAGTTTATTATTCAGAAAATAATTCGAATAAAGTTAATATATATATATCTTAACTTCTTATATTCTGTTGAATTTCAACTGGCATATTTAGTAGCCGAGTGGAAAATGCGTCGGGTACCGACCTAGGCGTTGTGGATTCAATTCCTTAAAGCTAGCCAAGCCCTCCATTATTGCACAATCATCATTTTCCGATTATTACGATGGTAGTAAGATTACAAATATTTTCAGGTTATTTATGAATGTCTGAATTTATTTTTTTATTGTGGATAGAAAATAATTTTGTCCTTTGCGTATTGGTTTCTGTGGAATTTCTAGAGAGGAAATATTTCAACGCTTTCCTTACATCTAAAAAAATTTACATTCTACACGTATTATAATTCAGCCTAGTTACGAATAACAAACTGACAGTTAATTCCAAATGAATTAACTGTCAGATTACACGATTTATCTGTTATTTTGTTATGCTTACATCAAACAATGCAAGCGTTAGACACAAATTTAACAATAAATTAACGTTAGAAAATCTCATCTTCTGCTCAGTGTAATTATTTATAGCCGTCATTAATATATAACAAACAGAACATTATTCATCATCTAATTGACTATAAATAATTTCCTTTGTGAGTACGTACGACCATGCGAGTGTAAACTTTTCAAATTTGGAACTGATGTTAATTGAAATTATCAAATTTAAAAATAAATTCTTTTCGAATCCCTTCCTACCTTGAATTTATTTTAGCAGACATCATTCTGTATTTGAAATGGGTGGATTAAATCAACTAATGTTTTTTCATTGGCAAGTCAAGTTACATCTACTACAACTAGTAATAAATTATAAGTAATTGAAACGGCTGTTGCAGCTGTAATTATTCAGTACTAAAATAATATTTATAGATTCATCGAATGCTCAAGTGCTAATTAATTATTAATAGTGAATTCAAATGAGTCTTGGATACCAACTCCTTTATTCTTAATTTAATCCATATTTTAGATCTGTAATAAAAACATCCCTAACTTAATAATCTTACTAATTATGCACATAATCGACTGCGAAGACAAAAAATATTAATGATTTTAATAACACCAATTTAAAAAAAAACTCTTTTTCACTATTTTTAGTATTATTAATATCAAAATTAGAAATAATCAAAAATATTGGTTGAATCTTTGTGTTTTACGTAAATACCTACCTCCCAAACAAAGTTCACCACTGCTCCAATCAATCATTGGAAGTATTGCAGCCCTGTCTTATGCTGTGTTAGGAGGAGTGATCAAGGGTGGGGGAGAATTAAATAGGGTACAACTTGAAGCAACAATATATGGTGAGAGAGCTAATTCTTTTTACCCAACCTTTGCAAATTTGGGATAAAACACTTTCTCCGGGTTTTTACGTCATACACCATGAGAAAGAAAGAGACAACAAAATCTCCCAAATTATCATACCGCTTTAAAGTATTTTTAGAATGTTCTTCGTGTTTCGCGTCTCCGTTGACTCCGCCTACACGTTTTGATACGCGAAATAAATTGACATAACTCAACGGTTTATTAGGTTACATGCTATATTTTTGTTTATAACAATACTGTGAAAAAATGGTTTTACGAATAAACAAAAACATCATGTCAACATGTGCTATGAATAGATGTATAAATACCCTAGCCCTAGTCCTAGCCACGCCCAGGTCTAGCCGAGTCCGGAAACCTCATAAAAACTGACTACAGCAGTCCTCTCTCTTGTATATTATTGTTGCTCTGAGGAGTACAAGCAGGTTAAGAGTATCTGGTTGTTCGGATTGATTGTGACTGATCGTCACTAGACATAGCTGCAAGTGAAAGCAGTATTTCATTTCTGAGTGGTGGTTTTTTTTACCATGCAGATACTGATTATTGCCAATCAGTCGATTGTATTTTCAAATTTCGACTTAGCAAAGTCCTTTTGTACCATTGTAAATAAAAGTTGCAATTCAAATCGTGAAAAAGCGGGATCTTTCATGGCCTTTAATTTATGACTCCCTCCAGGATACTAGATATTATGTGCCATAATTTTAAATTTAAAAAAGATCATTCAGTTAAGTTGGATATTTTAGTCTTAAATTCATAACAATTTTTTTTATGAAACAGAACACCGTGCGTCACTTTTAAGTGTAAACAAAACTCTGTAGGAACTTGGTTGTGATTATTACGCGGTATAACTTATCTTGCCAAGAAAAAATATAAGTTCCTTTAAATCCACCCACATCAAATATAGAATACTGTCTGATAAAAAATAAAAAAAATGGGTAGGTACTTTATTGGGGATTCGAAAAGGTTGAATTAATAATATCAAATTTAAAAAGTCCACACTTGTACGTACTCACAAAGGAAATTGATATATTTTGTAATTATCACCTTGTGTGCCGCGTTTCGGAACAAGGCCCCAGGCACCTAAATACCTCGCCCCGGCTCTGACAGTCAGCATTAATTAATTTAAATTCAAGGTTGACGCTCGGTTCAGGCATTTTAATAAAATAAACCCTTTATTGATTTTTTTTAATCGCCGTGTAAACTTTATCGAAACAAGGTAATAGTTTTTAACTGTTGCACGCTATTCCACTGGAAGTTGTCAAACAAAATTATCATTCTAACACGTGAACCTTTAACTTCTTAACATAACAGAAAAGTTAGTACCTACGTTGTTCACTTCGAACATACACACTAGAATAAATATGTTTTTTACAAATTGCAGTATAACAATTCGTGAAAAATTACAGCATTTTTTTGAAGAGCTTGTAAACCGAAAAATTTATGGTACAGACCTCTTCACTTGGCATAACTTGTGTAAGGGGACAAGTCGCTTTGAGTGTCGGCCTTAGCCTGTCCAACTGCTAATCAAGCGTTCTACCCGTCAGGCTATCTACTTCATAGTTGGATTTATCCGGGTAGCTTCTCCAACCACTGAGCTAAAGAGGCAACCATTTAGTGGTCAAGTTATTCAAAACGTTTGGTTCCCACCCAAGCATCGCGGTTTTAATTCTTTCTACTGAATTGTGATAGGAAAATATCGCTTGTTCAATTATAGAGGACGTACCTAGCAAAGGATTAAACCCACGATGCCTGGGTTGGAACCCAACGCTTTGAACCACTTAGCCGCTAAACGGTTGAAGCAGTAACCCAGATAAATCCAACTGAAATCCAGATCGTAGCAATCACCTTGTTTCTCGTGTGTTTTGATAATGCGTATGATTTGATTTGGACGGAATTGGACGGAATCGAACCACGTTTTTGTCAAATATTCGAAATTATTTGATGGTCTTGAACATTCGGAGGCAACTATTGAATAATTACACAGTCTGTCCAGGAATGCTAACTATTAGGAAACAAATTAATTCGTAATGAAATAATGTATTTAAACAGATGCTTTACAAGTTGTTCCTGACACAAAAATATGCAGTGTAGTTGAAACTTACGCTTATAATTTAGGCAAAATTGTTGGCTATTCATATTTCGTATCTAACTTTACCATAATGTGTTCAAGAGCAGTATATTTTAGCAATTTGTTGGCTAAAAACAGATTTCAAAATTAATAAATTTCAAAGTGTTTTATTTCCGGAAAATTAATCAAAGCGCGTAAACGCTATGAAAATGAAAAAAAAACTTTATTGCACGTTAATTTTGCGGCTTTTAAATTATCAATTTATAACTCCCACGTGTTCGCTTTGTAAGTAAGAGAATCATAAACGGAAATCCGATAATACAAACCTGACCAAATTATTATCATAATATTTTTATCGTGATCGAGTTTATTATTACCATGTTACTATTTACAGAAACAATTCCATCGGTTAGAAGTTGGGACACAAAGCAATATTTCGTATTTTTTATGACACCACCTTATTTTTCATCAATTTTCATGGCAGGTAATGTGGTTGGTGTTAATATATTTGCCTAAATCTAGGAGGCATCCATAACAATATTGAAATAATTTATCGAATAATAAGACATACCCATTTGTTAACAAATTCTTGATTTGAATAATGTGTCGTATTTTTTATTCGTTAATAAGGAAGTTATACAATGTACACATAACAAAACACAAAAAATGTATATGAATTTGAACGAAGTTTTAAAATGTATTTTTCTAGATTTTCATGGCCGTAATGACAAAAGTAAATAGTAACTGTACCGAAAAAATGAGTTAACAAAAAGCTGCATCTGTATTTAAGGAAATACGAGAACGTTAATTGCAGCACACAACGCTGACCATTTTTTCTTTATGGCTTTGATTCCAGGATTGTAAGGTATATTTTTGAAGTGTTGAAGAGTCTTACCTTGTAATGAGCGTACATTCTCGCCAACTTCAGGAATAAGGTGCATGAAGGTCGTGCAGAGAAGAACTCCTCCTCCAAAGGATAGAAGCACCAGCACTATCTTGTTGGAGGACTTTATATCAGCCGCCGTCTGTCCTTCTCCGACCCACTTGAACTTCTTGGCGAGGAACATGGGGGCTAGTCCGAAGATCATGGAGGCGCAGAATAACACTATCATCGCTACTACTTTGGCTACGATCACGTCGGAGGTGCCGTCATCATCATCACCAGCTGCGGGTTCATCGTCTCTGTGGTCTATCAACCGATCTATGCTTAGCGCCATTTTTGTATTATTTGTTGTAATTACCAAACCGAAAATGATATTTTATTTATCAGAAATCCCACGTTTTCACAAGATGTTCGATGCTTTTTTGAGCAGGTGTATCCCGAATGATAGAACGTAGTTATTTGTTATTATGTTGTAGTCTTAACAAAACTTTCTCAATATACTCGTACTAACACTTTACTCCTTACTACTTGCTAACCCGACGGCTGACAGGCGTGTAATTGAGATATGCGAATGATATTGTATTTATCTCCTCAAAAATCGCTTCAATCGATCACAGATTCAACTTTACATCGCGATTTAGATAAAACAACGCGTAGATAGTATATTCTAACAAATCTATTTCAATATTGAAATCAGTTGATGACAGCGTTTCGAATCAGGAACACAATCGCGCGAGTTTAATTTCTCAGTGGGCTGCCAGTTAATTATTTAATTAGTCAACTGGGAAGGTACTTTATTTGACTGATAGATTTACGTGGGTTTGTTTTGGACGCGAGAACGGTACAGCTACGGCCTGTGTGCTCGCCCGCCGCTTTCCAACTGGACAACTGAGAAGTGACTGGAGGCAGCGGAGTCACCCGTTGCCGGCATTATATACTAGTACTTGTTTAGTCTCGTCAGCTGTTGCTCCGACGTCTATACATGCGTGCACAGAATAATAGCAACACAGGTACACACACAGGTCATTTAACAGGTACAAGCTACACGTAGTTACACCTTTATAGGTAGGCGCCCGCCCGTCAGATTTTTCGCTCATTTTTACAAGAGGTAAATAAGGTAATAAGTGAGGTGAGCGTCTACCCATATTACCAATGCATACTTCGAGCATTTACAAATAAAATTGATCGATACGCTCGTGTGCGTAATGTACATCGGTTTACGTAATATTATCTTCCGCTAAGCGGCAGCTTTAAGCCGGCGACCCTCATAGCCGCCGCGATTTTCCGATACCAATACATGTTTTTTGAACATCAATCGAACAATGCCAAGGTTTGAAAGTTTATTATTGAAGGTAGAATACGAGTATTATCTCGAGAGGTAAACATATCGACATATACAGTTGTGTTATATGTAGATATCTGATTATGTAAACTTTTATTTTTCTTAATAATGAAATCCAGTTAAATTACTACGGTAGCGGGCAATGACGGATCGTGATTTTTTATTGTGCCAGTGTGCTAAGATTATAAAAATGACATTACTGCTGTTGCTGTCGATTAAAGGTGATTTTTCAGCACCATCGTTCAGTGCACCACCAAAACTGAAAAATCATGAAAGTCTTCGTACATTTTTAAAAATCCTTATATGCGGCTAAAAAAACATCAATAATATCGCGTTTTTTCAATCTAAGCACTCCAGTACCTACGCTAAAAAGTCACGAGCCGCCACTGGCAGTGGGTAAACATGTCCGAGTCGATAAACTCGTCGCTTACAAGCTATGTATTTTTACTTTATTTTTAGTTTTTAGGAAAAATATATATTTAATTATGCTAGCTTTAATGTAAGAAATTACAATGTAATAACATTACATACGTACATAAAATATGTAATTACTGTACTTTGTGATACTTTTTGTACTTCACTTATTGCACTTATAGCATTAGCTGCAGGCTGCAGGTTTGACTAATTGTTTGAGTAAATACACTATCAATTGGAATATTTTTTGTTGAAAACCTGTGAGTACGGAAAATGGAAACCACTATGCATAAATGACTACATTCTCTATACGTAACTTCCTATACACGGTAAGATTACTTAGACCAGAGGTTCCCAAACTTTTTTGTCCCGTAGACCACTTGCCGATTTTTTCTGTTTTGTATAGACCCCCTGCTTGAAGTCGAACTCGCCAAAAAATAGTACTAGTCGGTAGAGATTTCAAGTCGAAAAGTGCTAGCAAATCAACAAAAAATACTCTCCGAAAAAAAAGCACTAGTCGGTAGAAATTTGAAATCGAAAAGTACCAGCAAATCGACTAAATATCCTCCCCAAAAAAGTACTAGCAAATCAACAAAATTAACCCTCCGAAAAAAAGCACTAGTTGGTAGAGATTTGAAATCGAAAAGTACTAGTAAATCGACAAAAGTTCCTCCTTAAAAAAGTACTAGCAAATTGACAAAAAGGTGAAACTGAGGAAGAACCAGTTCCTCGCCAAATCTTTGTAGTTCTTTGGTTCTTTGTAGTATTTGAAGTAGTTCATTAAAGTCCGACTTCAATTGAAATATATGATCTACGGCAAAATGAAGTAGTTTGCACCAACGGAACTACCAACTTCAATTGAAGTATTTTTTCAATAAGAATTGAATGAAGTTGGAACTGCCGCAAAAGGAAGAAGTTCTTTGAAGTTTGCGGGAAGTCAACATTTTGGTGACAGCCTGCCTAAATGGATTCCACTCTCGTGGACCCCCATTTACGTCTCATGCACCCCCAATTTTTTTTTTCATTGACGTGGACCCCTTGCAGGTCGGAATCGACCCCTGGGGGTCGATATAGACCACTTTGGGAATGACTGACTTAGACCAATCAGCGATTAATCTTTCTAAGCAAAAAATACAATAGATTCCTCATAGTTTACATAAATTAAGTTTTTATTCTGAATAAAAACGCATTTGCCCTTCTTTTAACGGCCCTTAACACTAGCGCTCAAATTCTTTTAATAGTATTACCAGATTTGAAATCTAATCCAAGATCTAATCTGAACGCAAGATCGAAAAACCATAATCTTATTCTGGTCTTTTTAACGCTTTAACGGTTGAAAATCAGCCTTTACGACATGTCAACCTCTGAAAGGCTTTAGAACCTAAGATTTACCATTTATCTACCTATGTCATATTTCATTAACAGTAAAACTCGATATCGGCAAATTTACCCAATTTTTGGGCTAAATCCAATTTCATGGTGTGTCATCGAATAGCATAGGAAAGTCAATAATTATTGCTTTCTAAAATGTACCAATGAAGATAGTGTATGTAGGATATTACTGTAGCAACATTTAGCCTGGGAGGTAAATACATATTACTTACTCGAAAGTCATTAGATACTCAATCAGCGTCTTTCAGGGTGGTACCGGAAAAGTTCAAGAGGTGTGTTTTTCACGACATTCTAAGAATTTTTTTTAAAGAAGTTTGTCAAACAGAACTACTAATGATTAGGTTGTCGAAAACTTGTATTGTGGTCGTAGCTTTACAATATATCGATTGTTTATTACGTCATCCCTAACATCTGGTGGGAGTAGGTACCCGACCGTGTACATAAGGAAACATCTGCCACCTTAACATTCGTGTTTTAATTTCAAATTACTCGTATTATATTATTCGCTAAATATGCTTATAATGAATACTTTAACATTTCCATCTTTTTATCATTTTCAAACACGGAAATCCGATAGAGAAATGCATAAATACTTCCTAAGTGAATACCGCACAATAGTCCCAACTGCTTTCAACCGTCAGGGGCCAATGAGACTATGGCATCAATTGAAGTATGTTGTGAGGCTAGGGTAGTGGGAAGGGGAAGGTGATGGGGAAGACAAAGATTGGGAAGTACCTGGCTATTTAGATCTGGTCACCAAACACGGCTAAAGCCATTTGAACCAACTTAACGATTCTAATTGGTGGTCTTTTCATTTCTTTGCCACTCTGGAACGTGCCGCAAATATAATGTAAATTATTATATATTAATTAAATATGAAATAAAACATGTCATTTTTTTTTAATTGCGCTTGCAGGGATATGAACCCGCAACCTCTGGATTTCTCTGGAGCCGTCAATTTTTATGATATTAGAGCTATTCTTCCATTTTTTCACTATTTATAACTAAGATCGATCCTGAAAAAAAATCGTTTGTTAGTATACCTTAGAAATAATACCCAGAAAAATGGCCAGATCTCAACATGCTTCAACATTTGTTTGTGTTATCATACATCTACACAGTAATGATTCAAATCTCCATTTTCTCAGATTGATATATTTTGAAATGTACGGCAGTGTAGTTGCGAAAGTGATTTATCAAAAAAATATTAAGAAACTCCTGTAGGTACTCACTTACAATTTTTAATTATTTTAGAAATAATATTTTTTTAACTTTTTTTTGTTATTTGTTCAATAAATTTAGCTATTCAGTAACGCCTATCAACGATCTTACTAGTAGGTAATTTAAAATGCGGAATAGGAATATTCTTTAGCTTCCCGGGAGATCGAAAACATCTCGTTACTCCACTGTTTTATTTAAAAGGATTTCATAAAAGGACACATCTCCCTCACTACCACGTTTTATCACCGTTTAAATATTTGTTTTTGACTGCGACAAGATATTTATGTTTTCTGTGAGGCATAGCTTTTTTTTAAATTTTCTTATATGTATTGAGCGAAAGTCCCGTTGTATGAACAACTGTTTACGTAATACGAGTTTATAATTGTTTGTTAAGTTGATGGGCATAATTGAGGTATCTTTTAATAATCGAAATGATCGATTATTTTAAAACACAACAAAGTATTCCTAATGTTTAAGTTATTGGATAACAATATTGATGTATTGAAATATTGTAGTTGAAATAGAAGTCGAGTTTTTTTATAAAGATTTAGTATCTCTCATATCTCGTCTGAGTTTGTTTTAATCAAAATAATATATCATAAGAGCGTGAGAGAAAGTGCTCATTCGATTAATAAAATGTTTTGAGAAAGATATGTTTCCACTATGCCCGTCACGAGTTAGAATATTTAAATGTTTGTTCATGACTTCTGAAGAACGGGGATGTTTTTTTCTCATGTGACATTTGATTCCTAAGTACACAGTTCACTTTTATCTTCATAAGATATGGTATGTTTGTGTTCTGAAAATGATATCAAAATGAACACATTTGTTTCTTAAATTAAACTTTGTCAGCTATATGCAAACATTCTTCGTTTGAGCCTTGTCATATTAAACAAAGCAGAAGTCTAGTAATGCAGTAACATATATTTTCATAGAAAGCAATCATTTTGTGGTTTGATATATTTAATGAAAATGAAATAATTACTTGAGTGTCCAAATACCAAACTGGATTTAAAAAGAATTAATCTGTTATTACATTTAATAAAAATGAAATAATAACTTTGTATTAGACCCAAGATTTTATTTTAATTTTTATGACCGACCGGTACATCAGGGTACAAAATTAAACTTAAACATAAATATAACCGCACACTTTGTATTTTTTGTTTAGTTTAATTTTGTACCCTAAAGATACTTAGGCTAAGCGAAACCAGTTGGCCATAAATATAAAAATAAAATCTGTGGTCTTATACAAAGTTATTATTTCATTTTCATTATATGTAATAACAGATTAATTCTTTTTTAATCCAGTTTGGTATTTTGATACTCTGGCTAAGACTGAGAAAAGACAAGATGGACAAAATGCCAAAAGCCATCACTCACCGAAATTAGAAATCCCGAATGACCAACGACCGCATGGCCAACATCCCGAAAAACAGGTTCACGAAAGCCAAAAATAAAAGGTTAGGGTTAATTCTTATATATATTTTTTAAATTTAGGTATTGTAGGTATTTTTTGTAATTATATAATCAATAAAGGTGAAAAGCATTAGGTCAGGCGTGCACGGGTGACTTTTGTCACTGTCGCTGTCTTCCAGTCGAGCACGCACAGGGTGAGTGACTGTCACCCATCACCCTGTCATTCCGGCAATGGATATAAAAGTACTCTCTACAGACACGGTGACAGTTTCGTCACTCAAAAGTCGCCGGCCAGTGGAACTAAAAAGTCACCCTAATGTCACGTCGCTGCGTGCGCGGACCTCCATACACTCCAATAGATTTGAGATGGTGACGAAACTGTTGCCGTGACAAAAGTCACCCGTTCCCGCCTGGCCAACTGTTTTTTTTTTACAATAAGGATTGCAGCTTTTTTGAAATTGACCATACGGACAGATTCGAAACGGGATTATTCGAAAATATTACCAAACCAAAACAAGTAAAATAACTGCTCCTGTCAGCTGAATAAAATACATTAGTTTTGCCAGAAATACCTACTAATTATTATTTACACAATAAAAAAAAATGTCTCGATTTTTATGAAAGTCTGGTACGGATAAATACCAGACTTCACCGTACAATAATATCGAAGTTTCCCAGAGTCAGATTGAAAGTTAAACTTATATTTTTACCTACCTCATTGACGGGTTTTCAATAACTAGTTAGCATTTTTTTGTTAGACAATAATTGGAGTCAACTATCTCATTACATAATTAAGAACGCTTATTTGCAGCCTTAAAACTAGTACGAATAATTAGTGGTGTGCGATGTATAGTTTGAAATGCTTCGTTGGTTCCGTACAATAAAGCTATGTCCATATTGTTCACATTGTCTATGGCGTAATGGTGATGGGGCTGACTCTACACTTGTCGTCTAATTAATGGCAACACAGGATTTGTCGAAATGTTACTCACTGCATGTAAATAGTGTTCCACATAGTTAGCTATTTGAAATCGACTATCAGTAACATTAGAATTTTTTTTGCATTCTATGGAATTTATTATGGTTATTTTAAGGATTTGAATTGACAATGACCGCCGCATGGTCGAGTGGCAAGACGCTCGACTACGAATCCAGAGGTCGCGGGTTCAAACCCGGCGTGTGGAAATAATTTATTTTTTATTTTTATATGAATACCGCACAAGAGTCTCAACTGCTCCCAACCGTCTAGAGCCAGTGAGACTATGGCATCCCCAAATAGGGTATGTTGTGAGGCTGAAGGTACTGGGGAGGGGAAGGAGATCGGGAAGAGGAAGGTTGGGAAGTACCTGGCTATTCAGATCTGGTCACCAAACACGGCTTAAGCCATTTCAAGCAACGTTTCGATTCTGAATGGTGGTCTTTCACCAGGGCGATACTTAAAGTATCTACCACTCTGGAACGTGCCGCAAATATACTTTTTATTATTTTTATGTGAATTAAATGTGTTATGACACAAATTTAATAAATATGTGTCATAACAAATTTCATTCATAAAAAATGATATAGTTTATTCGCGGAACGTTCCAGAGTGGTAGATACTCTAAATATCGCCCTGGTAAAAGACCACCAATGTATTATTTATCATATCTAATTAATATATGATGTTGTATACTGTATTATATTTTATTTGCGGTACGCTTCAGATGGTAGATACTAAAAGACCACCATTCATAATCGTAAAGTTGCTCAAAATGGCTTTAGCCGAGTTTGGTGATAGATCTGAATAGCCAGATACTACCCAACCTTCCTTTTCCCCATTTCCTTTCCCTCCCCACTACCTTCAACCTCACAACATACCCCGATTGGTGATGCCATAGTCTCACTGATTCTAGACGGTTAGGAGCAGTTAAGACTCTTGTGTGATATTCAATATAAAAAAAATGGAATTTGCGAAATACAAAAAATAAGAGATAGATAATTTGATTTCGATTATGGCAACTGTTGACTATGGTAATATTTAGTGGCGTAATTCTCAAAGATATTGGACTCGATGTATAATCAATAAATCTCATATGAGACGAAAATGTTTCAGTATTACGAGAAACAAAACTATTTTTCTTACTTTGTCAATCTTATATAAATCACATTTGAAAATAATAACGTCTGTAGCTGACCTAAACTCTTTTACTAAATATAAGTTCTCGATTCTTCTTCAAAATCGATCCATTTAGTGGATCAATTTTTTTGTTGAAATCACAAGTTTTAGAAAATGAATGAAAACCCTACCCACCAGGCCGTCAATTACCTTTTACAATAATATCGCCGCTGGAAAGGCAAAAGAGCTTATGTGACACTTTGGTCAAAAATGAGTTAAATATGCAGTATTGATCAGTTATTTTTCTGCATCAAATGCTCTGACTCTCGTTTGATTCCAAGACTGTTGTGGCCCTTCAGGTATCTAAAATATATTTACCATTTGGGAGAAGGCTTGACTCAAGCAACATAAGTTTGGGATTTTTTAAAGTTTTTTATTGCTTTAGGTAACTCAGTGAGAGCATTGAGTTACCTTAGTCAACTTTTATTTTTAAACCCAACCAGGTACTGAAGACTTATGAATTTTACTGTAAAACAAACAAAAAAACTTTAAAGAACTCTGGTGTACACTTCCCAAAATGGCGCTTCAGTCTTTTTGACGGTATAAAACCACTATGAGAACTTCGATTATTATCTTACAAATGATCATCTGTCTACCTAGCTTCGGTGTATTTCCTTTTCTGGGTCCACTGAAAAATAAGTTACACTTGTTTCAATCCTCTCAAATATTAAAAAAAAATATCCTTCACCCTTTGGTTTACTGAAAACCAGGATATACCTGTGTCAGTCCTACCAAAAGGGGCGTTAACCCTTTGGCTCACTGAAAAACCTTAGACAGTTTCCTAACTAGGTAAACCAAAGAACCTACCCAGAGACCGTGAATATTTTCCTAACTACCTACGAAAAATTTACAGTAAAATCGTTGGTAGTATGTATTGCTTGTATTATAAAGCTACAGAGTGACATGCAGTGCCATTTTTGAGTGTCGAAGGTTTTTGAGTGCTTGATATTGACTGTTGGCATTGGTAGGGATAGTAAGAATGTTGCAAAACCTTACTTATTTAATCATAATTATTAAAACAATGTTCACAGATAACGATATTTTATTTACTAAGCCCTTAAGAGCATCTATTGAGTTTTATATTATTTATGATTTATTTTATATTATAAGTACACTTATTTAATTATCTTCGATTGAGTAAACTTCCATCAATCAGTTAATCTTGCCTATAGCCAGTGGCGGCAGTGGCAGCAGTTCTGTAAGTACTTCATTTCACTCATATAAAGTCAGTATAGTTATATATTTTTAGCGAAAATATCAGAAAATATAAATAAAGAAAAATCACGTAGAGGAATCCCGTTAAAAATATTATGACTTCAAAAATACATGTTCAGATTGAACCTTAGATTAATTAAATAATGTAGATACGTTACTGAGACACCGCGCGTGACTGTACGAAACTAAGCCAACGTGGCATACCTGAGATTTACTGCGTTTAGTCTCGCACAAACATTCGTTTGACGAACAAGCTGTCACCAGCTGCCACAAACGCATCGCTGTAAGCTCTCTTCTGAGATAAAATGCCTTCCTGTGCTTTTGACAACTGTAAAAATCATTCGGGAACAAAGAACAAATCTCAAGGAGTTTCTTTTCATGCGAAGTACACACAAATCACTTTTTATTTCAATTAATACAATTATTCAAATAAGTGAGATAGCGAATACAGAAATACATAAGTGTGTCGAAGACAACCTAGCGACAGTACACGAGTACGTCGCATGCTACTTCGCTCGTAAGTTCGTTAGGGAAGAGGGGGCTTGTAACGCGGAGAATGTAACGCGGGAGGTTCATATAGCTATCTCATTCATACACACATATTCTGCTTGGTATGGCTATCCTTTTCATGCTTTCAGAGCATGCCATATTTATCGTTCAATTTGTATGAATATGACGTATCTTGTATTTTATATGGATTGAACAACAAACCACAATAAAACAATTTTGAAATTTATCGATAAATCAAAACATTGACGCTCCCGACGTCATTCTATCCTGTTTGCCATTGTGAAATAATGTGGAGAAATTGACAATTCTTGTGACAAAATCTGATTCAAAATCGTATGGAGCTTAACGTTTAAATCGGGCGCGTATTCACAAGGCAAAAAAAAATTCTTCGATGAAAACGTTCTTAAAAAAATAATGACATTTAAGTTAGACTGAAAATTGTTTTAAATAAATGACCAGGGTTATCCATTAAACCTTTCAGACATGCAATTCATTTTTTTTTTATGTCAAATAGAAATTGTAACTGAATAAGAATAATAAGAAGAAAATAACGTAAATTTTCAAAAAGTTTATGTTTTCCACTACTAGATAGCAGCGTAACTAACACAAGTAGAGGTGTATAAGTCGCACACACACATTGCAGAACCCACAATAAATTAATACACAGGTGTTTGCAGTGTGCAAACACATCGTAGGAAAGGATTAATGCAATAGTTCACGGAGCCAATACTTTTTTGAAAAACTTCGTTGGACTGCTAACATTACAAAAAGTGGCTATTTGTGTTGAAAGAGTGAACATGGGTTTTGAAGAGACCTATGTTGTGGGAGGGAGGGAACACAGAGGCCGGCAAATCATTCTCCATTGAAATACTCGTAGACAAAGACAGCATACCCACTTGACGTCTGTGCTGCAAACATTGCAATCCGTTTGTTAAGGTAGGATACACTATCAAATGGATCGCCCGTTTAAATATTTTTTTAGGTATTTCAGGGCTCCAGACCAAAGGTGGTTTCATTTGAGATCTGTACAAGTCTTCTGATCTTCTACTATTCGAGATCGGCTTAACAACTTCTCCGAATTCCAACCAATTGGATTTGTTCAGGTGTGAAATCTAAGAACTGCAGGTACGGGAATCCATCGTTCAACATGAACTTGAATAAATGTATTCATTATATTATGATTGATTATGAGATCAATTTTATGTGGCGCCGTTCAGTAATCAAAACACTTCAACGGTCGTTCGTGCATTGGGTTTAAAATAAGCATTTTATGCATCAAGTTGGTGTTAGCATATTGTCTTGTGATAATACTTTTGTCTCAATGTTTACTGTTTTTTGTTCTCCACTGTGTGATTCCTGCTATATGTGCACCGTATTTTACCGCTCTTACCGCGAAATCTCTGGGATCATTCATGAAAATCAAAAGAAAAAAAATGCATGGATATTTTTTCCATTAAGAGGAATGGACTTTTGTCTGTTTCGTGTAAAGAAATGTTTTGTTTTATTTAAATTAGCACACTAATTTGTAGTTTTTAATTTAAAATTTCGAGTTTTATAATTCATGTTATATTTGTATTAAATTGTTGGAGCATTTAGTTACAAACATTTTCCAAAGTTGACTATACGAGTATAACCATGAAAATTGAAATCTTCTTTGGTTTATTTAGAGTAATCTAAAAAATAAATAAATAAAATAACTCAAGCGCCTATAGATGTAAATCATACATTTTAATTAAAAAGAGATCTATTAGTTTGATTAGGAATTACAGACAACCGAGACAAAAATGTAAAATGTCTCGGTTGTGACCACATTGTCTTTTCATTTTCTGGCTTTTTCTGTTTCATTTTTGTGTTGTTGATTATTGATATTATTTAAACAATGAACAAAATAAGCATCAATGCTTCGAAGTTAATTTAAATTTAAATAATATATATTTTTAATAATTACCTATTTTTTGAACACATTTGCCTAACTATGCACCTTTACCGGGCGCCCCTGTACATATCAATCACTTTACGGGAGAAAAAAATATTTTTCTAGACTAACAATTGGTTGCACCTAATGACTTTACAAAATCGATAATCGTCTATTTTTTTATCAGTTATTTTTTTGACCCACGATGACAAACATTTGATTGAGTGCAATAAAATATGGGCTAGCTGATCTGGCATCACATAGGACCTATAAGATTGTTTTGTGTGTTTTATGATAGTATAGCTTTATTGTATTAGCTTTACTGCCCGGCTTCGCCTTCGTTTAGGTCTAATAACACTTCTGAGAAATTAGATACGCTTTGAAATTGCGTTTTTTTTAAGGAAGCGATTAAAAGATTGAAGGACTTATAGATTTTGATTACGTAGATTGAAACTCGTTTCATAAATATAACTATTTTTGTGGTTGATTAGTATTGTATACCTTCCAGGTGAATGCAAGCATGTATGGTATCGCCAACTGGTGCCGAAATAACTCAACTAGCGCAATGGTGAACTATTTTTTAAAGGGGAGGGTTTATTAAAAATATAAATATAGCCTGTCTGGGTTCTAGGAGTCGAAATGTCTTATGTAAACTATCAGTTTTCTTTAAAATTAGTATAGATCATTCGTCTTGGGATAATCTGTTTAGTGCCTCAATCCCTTTGAGTGTTTTGACCCGCGGGTAGGAAATAAATTCAATTAAATCCAAATGTTAGACTTTTGAAGCATTAAACCTGGTTGCGCTTCCTCCGTCTTCTTGGATCAAGGTTTTCGAAAACCTTGCGGCGGTCATCATCAGAAGATCACTATCGCTCCCGAGACAATAGCGTTACTGTAAATTACAGTTTTTATACAATTCCCGGTAGAAAGCAATTATTTGAAAAATATATACATGGCACATAATAATTTTACTTACATTATTCATTTAAACCTGAATTAAGAATACAAAATCATTGATCAGTGAAATATTTGAACTTTTTGATTAACTTATGTATAAAGTTAAACTTTTGATGTAAGCTGAGAATGACGAACTCCAGCAGGTTCAATAAAAATCCATCACAAGTAAAATTTGTGAAGAAATTACCAATTTTATGGGCAGAATGGCAACCTTGGGGTTGGAAATTAGATTCCGTTTTCTCGGGCTTTATGGGAACAAATACAGCGAACATTTGAAATTCTGATAAAAATGATGGACTTAAGATAAATTAAAATAAAAACTCTTCCAAAAGAAACATTTGTTAAAAGAATACCACTTTGCGGGCAAAATGCGAGCCTCGGGCTCGGTACTTAGATGTCGTGTTCACCAACTCTAGGAATCGAATGAAGTAAGCCTTTGGAATTCTGCTAAGAATTATAAATTGAAGACGATTTAATTAAAACATATTCTGAGAGTAAGATTTGTTAAAAAAAAGTTCCACTTTGCGACCAAAATCCGAGCCTTGGGGTCGAAAATAAGATGTCGTTATCTGAAGCTCTATGCAACCCAATGAAGAGTAACTATAGAATTCTGGTAGGAATTATAAATTTAAGACGATTAAATCAGAAAATTCTGTAAAAACAACATTTGTTTAAAAAAATACCACTTTGCGAGTAATATGTGGGCCTGGGGTAGAAAATTAGATGCCATTTTCTGAAGCTCTATGCAACCGAATGAAGTGAACCTTTGTAATTCTGTTAATAATTATAAACTTAAGACGATTTTGTGAAAAAATCTTAAAAAAGTAACATTTGTTAAAAAAATACCATTTTGCGGGGAAAATGCGAGACTTGGGGTAGGAAATTAGAAGTCGTTTTTTCAAGCTCTATGGAACCGAATGAACTGAACTTTTGAAATTCTGTTAAGATTTATAAACTAAATACAATAAAACGAGAAAAAATTGTAAAAACATCATTTTAAAAATAAAAATAACACTTTGCGGGTAAAATGTGAGTCATGGGGTCGGAAATTAGATGCCGTTTCCTCCTTCCTTTCTTATTCTGTTGAGATTTATAAACTTAACTAACTAACCATCACGCCGTTTCCCCGCAGGGGTAGGCAGAGATGACGGACCGCTATTTAACTCTGTCTTGGCACACACTCCTTGCTTCATTTACATTCATACATCGTCTCATACATACTCTTCTGTTATTCTGACTCTTCACCTGACCCGATTCAAGTATTTGATTTACTTGATCGTGCCATGTCTTTCTCGGGCGTCCTCGACTTCTTCTTCCATTCACTTTCGCATCATATATTCTTTTCACACTCCTTTATTCGTTCATTCGCTCTACATGCCCAAACCATCTAAGCGTCCCTTTCTTGATCCTATTCATTACGCTCACATCCGCCTTGCATTCTTTCCGGATAACCACATTTTTAATACGGTCATACATAGTTTTACCGCACATACGTCTCAAAGATCTCATTTCCACATCATTCATTTATAAACTTAATACGATTAAATGAGAAAATTCTGTTTAAACCAAATTTGTTAGAAAAAAAACCACTTTGCGGGTAAAATGCGAGCCTTGGGGTCGAAACTTAGATGAAGTTTTCTGAAACTCTACGCAACCGATTGAAAGGAACCTTTGGAATTGTGTGTAAACATTTTTTTTATGATTTAGTGAAAAAATCCTTATAAATGATATTTGTTAAAAAAATACCACTTTGCGGTCATAATGCGAGACTTGGGATTGGAAATTAGATGCCGTTTTGTCAAGCTCTATGTAACCGAATAAAAAAAACTTTTGGGATTCTCCCAATAATTATAAACTTAAGACGATTTAATGAAAAAATCTTCTAAATGTAACATTTGTTAAAAAAATACCATTTTGCGGGTAAAATGCGAGACTTGGGGTTGAAAATTAGATGCCCTTTTTTAAAGCTCTATGTAACTGAATGAAGTGTACCTTTGGAATTCTGCTAAGAATTATAAACTAAAGTCGATCAAATGAAAAAATATTCTAAAAATAACATTTGTTAAAAAAAATACTACTTCGCAGGCAAAATGCGAGACTTGGGGTCGGAAATTAGATACCGTTTTCTCAAGCTCTGTGGAACCGAATGAAGTGTTCCTATGGAAATCTGCTAAGAATTATAAAATAAAGACGATACAATTAAAAAAATATTCTAAAAATAACATTTGTTAAAAAAAATACTACTTCGCAGGCAAAATGCGAGACTTGGGGTCGGAAATTAGATACCGTTTTCTCAAGCTCTGTGGAACCGAATGAAGTGTTCCTATGGAAATCTGCTAAGAATTATAAAATAAAGACGATACAATTAAAAAAATATTCTAAAAATAACATTTGTTAAAAAAAATACTACTTCGCAGGCAAAATGCGAGACTTGGGGTCGGAAATTAGATACCGTTTTCTCAAGCTCTGTGGAACCGAATGAAGTGTTCCTATGGAAATCTGCTAAGAATTATAAAATAAAGACGATACAATTAAAAAAATATTCTAAAAATAACACTTGTTAAAAAAAAATACTACTTTGCTGGTAAATTGCGAGTCTTGGTGTCAAAACTTAGATGCAGTTTTCTGAAGAGAGCGATAATAGAGATGCAACCGAATGAAGTGAACCCTTGGACTTCTGCTAAGAATTATAAACTTAAGACGATTAAATGATAAATTTCTGTAAAAACAACATTTGTTAAAAAAAAAATACCACTTTGCGGGTAAAATGCGAGACTTGGGGTCGGAAATCAGTTTCCGTTTTCTCAAGCTTTATGGAGCCGACTAAAGTGAACCTTTGGAATTCTATAGAAAATTACAAACTTAAGACGATTTAAAAAAAATATCTCATCAAAGTTACATTTGTTAAAAAAATAAATACTTTGCCGATAAAATATGAGCCTTAGAGTTAGAAATTAGATGCTTTTTTCTCAGGCTCACGCTAACGCTCTCTGAAGTAAAAAAATGGCGTTTTTGAATAAAAGTACACTTAAAAAGAAGTTACTTGTGTATTATTATTATAATTGTATTTGGAACGTAAGATAAGTTAAAAAAATATTTATTTCAAAAGGAAAAGAATAACAACACAAAACAAATAGTCGATGTGTGTCGTAACTTCGAAAATGGTTTTCAAGTGGATTGTTTCTATATCCTTAACTACAAACAACAATTTGCAATTATAGCAGTTTGCAATAAAAAAAACATTAACCTGCTTTAAGTACGTTTCAAATTTCTATCGCGAAAAAGTCTCTTTTTGAGACACCTAGCGTGATTTTTTCGTTTGAACAGGAGATTCAGGTACCAACTCGTATCAAGTATTAAACGAGAGGCGGGGATCGAAAATTCACGCCGTCGTACCGGAAATTGCGGGTTCGATTGCTTTCCGTGAATAGTATGCTTTTTAAAATTTTATATAATATAAAGGCGCTGGGCAGGTAAAACAAGCACCGTAAAAGTACTATCAGCGCTTTAGCAATTCGCCGTCTGGAGCAAACTGCTCCAATTGCGCCTGCACAGGACCGGCCCTGCCTGTACGTACCTGTTCTAATCACGTTTCAACGACAATTCTAAATTATAAGATTATATTGAAATATTCGTTTTGATATCATAACGACTCTTTCTAGATCATAGGATTATAACGAGAATATTCGTTATAAATAAACGAACAATAGCCCAACGACGAGATAACGTTTAACGACTTGACATGTTTTCCCCGTCTGAAAAATATAATCTTCGTTAAATCGCCGTTTATATAACGATTCTAACGACGCACATAAACACCTGCTAGCCTCGAACGGAATCTAATTCTTATTCGTTATATCGTTATCTGCATTGCGATTACAGATCCGTTGCGACCCAACACCATCACGTAATCAAACATATTACTAACAAGACATTCTCGCAGGGAAGCCACAAAAGTATTATTTTAAATTATCATGTCTTCTTCGGGTACACATTTTTTATTTGACTTCTTAATAAAATATTACTACTTACTACCTCGCTAGATTTATTGCCCGGCCACGCCTGTGATTTGAATTATAGTATATAACGTTAATTCAACTTTCTCTTATATTTTACCGAAAGCCCCTTTAAATGATTTACTCTCTCCCTAGATTTCAAAACTCTTTTGCCGAAAACTTTGGACCGAACAATTTAAAATATCTATCAAATAATATTGCGTCAAATCCTGTTTTTTGAAAGGGAGATTTATATTTCATAGATCCATTGCTTTCACTGTAAATGACGTTACGAGCTGAAAATAAAAGCTTGAATTATACATTATCAACGGAAAAATGTATAAATTTCGTGACACCAGAGTTTTAGTTTCTTTGTCTTGTAAAAAAATATGAAAATAATATCAATAAGAAGATGTATAAACGTTTTATAAATAAACGATAGATCGGCAATAAAACTATAACACCTTTGGCACAGATATTCAGTGGATACAAAAAAATGCAATTATTTATATAATCGCAGAATGAGTTTTAGCCCTGAATCCGTTTAACGACAAATAAATTATAATAAAATTTATAACGGATCGTAACAGATAAATATTTTCGTTTGTTCTATCAAGTGCTAAGATAAAAGATACATTATCAGTAGGTTTTACTAAACTTAATGGATTATTCCAAGTGTACTTTGGAGTAGCATTTAAAGTATTAATTTTATCATCATCATCAATTTTATGTTAATAATTTACTTAATATATTAAATTACCCGTGAGAAATAGTTAGGATGCAGGCAATTTCTCTATACTTGTTTGATATTGTTTATTTATTAGTGTCTGAATCTGTGTTTTCCCTTAAATAAAAAAAATACACTAATAGATCATTGACCATCAATAAAAATAAATTTTGGACATTGCATAAGTACCTACTTTTTAGTACCAACTACAATAAGTCGTATTTATGTAATATGCAGTAGGTTATAAACATTGTTTTTTTTTTATATAAATATTTGTTACTCGTTAGAAATCAAGGGATGTAACTTGACTTACCAAGATGGAAACTGAAAAATTTAGTTTCTACGAAATCAAAAAAAAATATTATTTGGTTTTATCCTCTTTAATTTTAGTCGTTAACAGTGAAAAACCACGGGAAAATAAATATATTCAGTCTATTTAATATTCAATTTTCATACCTTGCATACCTGACACGGGGACCAAAAACTAAAGATTTGGTAGTTCACTCATTTTTTATGAACAATCCTTGCAAGCTGGCTCTTGCATTTGATTATTAACTCTTGTAAGATTTTTTTGTGATTTCTGCCGACAGAAAGAAACGGAGGGAGGTTTGTTATTTGTGTACATATATTTATTTTTTTGTGATTTCTGCCGACAGAAAGAAACGGAGGGAGGTATGTTATATATGTACATATATTTATTTTTTTGTGATTTCTGCCGACAGAAAGAAACGGAGGGAGGTACGTTATATATGTACATATATTTTTTTTTGTGATTTCTGCCGACAGAAAGAAACGGAGGGAGGTATGTTATATATGTACATATATTTATTTTTTGTGATTTCTGTCGACAAAAAGAAACGGAGGGAGGTATGTTATATATGTACATATATTTATTTTTTGTGATTTCTGCTGACAGAAAGAAACGGAGGGAGGTATGTTATATATATGTACATATATTTATTTTTTAAATGTGAATATCGAATATTGCCAAATGCCAGGAGCCAGAGGGAATATGACTTTCCCAATCGAGGGTATGGTGTGAGGCTGACGAAAGCAGGAATGGGAAGGAGAAGAGAAAAATGAATTTTAAGAAGTACCTGGTTATCAGAACTGGTCAATAAACACGGCTAAAGCCACTTCAAACACCCTGGAATATGCTGCAATTTTTTAATTGTTTTATTATTGTTTATTGGTTTATTTAATTAGAAAATATTTTTTTTAAAAACGTTACTAACATTGTTTTAACGAAAGGTTTTAATTGTTCAACCAGAAAGATTTTCCCACGAAGAATGTACAATATACTATTTTTGAAAATTTAAATTATTTGTGCAAGCCGAGATTTGAACCCGCGGCATTTGAATTCGAGGGCCAAGCAGAATTTCATGATAATAGTCAACCTTCCATGCCTCCCACAGGAGAGATCTCTAGAAGTGAAAGAAACAACGTTATATAATATATACCTACACGGATAATGTGAATTATGCCGAATTTAGTTGTGAATTTTAGTTAAGGTTCAGCACCCGCATTGTAATACAAGCAACACTGCACATGATTTATCTGTAAATTCTACACATGGGCAGTTAAGAAAATGTCTAAGGTATCTAGTGAAATGTCAGTAAAAAGTGCAGTTTAAAAACCAGGGCAGTCATTTTCGAACGTTTTACTTCAAGTTCCAGTATGAATTTCATATAGAATTTAAAAGATAACAGAAAAAATGTATTCACTAGAAACCTTAGACATTTCACTAACTATCTGAATAAAATTAACAGATAAATCATTTGTAATATTTATTTTATTAGAAAGCCAAAAAGTGTATATTACCCTTAAACTATTTAAAACACTAGTTGTTTGTTACCCGTGAAAAATCATGGGATGTTACTTAACTTGTCAAGATAAAATATTAGTTGCTTTAATCCACCCATTTCAAATATAGAATAATATCTGCTAAATTAAATTATAGGTAGATACTTTATTAGTAAGATAGGGATTAGAAAAGATCATTTTTTAAATTTGATAATTTCGATTAACATCAGTTCAAAACTTGAACAGGTCACATTCCTAAGTATGCGGGTACGTACGTACTCACATAAGAAATTATGTATTGAGCTTGTTTTGATTTTTTTTATCTAAGCAGATGCATTAAATTAACAATGTCATAATGTTAAAGGCATTTAAAAGAATAATAACTTTTAATCATGAGATATACGAGATGGACGAGATATGACAAAGTAATTAAAGATAGCCTACAAGGAAAAAAATCAGCAGATCTACATTCCCCATGAAGTGAACCACGCATCTTACTCAGTAATAAAAAAAAACAATGAAATTCCAGTATAAATAGACCACAGAGCTTTTAACTCGATTTTAGTTTGTAACTCTTCACGTGCCACCTCTCCATGAAATCTAAGAAAAAAGGTTTTTTTATTGTTTTTCATTTAATACCTAAATA
Source organism: Drusus annulatus (assembly GCA_022651775.1). Taxonomy (NCBI): domain Eukaryota; kingdom Metazoa; phylum Arthropoda; class Insecta; order Trichoptera; family Limnephilidae; genus Drusus; species Drusus annulatus. The sequence goes on along the minus strand of JAGWCC010000031.1, from coordinate 241,267 downwards.
AAGATATATATAGGATATTTTATTTTTGCGTACGGTAAACCTTGATAGTAAACATTTTGTAATCTACCGCTACTTTATCGCTAAATGCGAAATCTGTTTGACCGACCGTAACATAATGACTGATTGGCTATGCACATACTGTGCGAATGGGTGGGTACCTACTTCTACTAGATGTTAGCGATGATGTGATAAACGATTTTTTATCTTTTGTTCAGCTACGACCACAATGCAGGTAGTCGATAAGTTTAAAACATTTAATTTTTTTAATTCTGGAAATTAGAATAGCTCTATTTAAAAAAACTTCTGACGGCCAGTGAATCTTTGGATGAGGAACCGGTTTTCGAAACTCAAAAAAAATTTATCGGGGATGAAATTTTTTTTTTACTTCACCTTCCTAATTTTGTAAAACATTATTCGATATAACAGAGACATGGGTACAAAAAAATGAATTTGTTCTATTTTTTTTTATATTTCCGCCTATTTTTTTTCGGAAAGCCTCTCACAGATTTACGTGCAGGTTAGTATATATTTTTTTAAATGTTTCGTTTACATACATTTGTCGCCGAGTGGAAGTCGAACGAGCAACATCATATTTTTTATTTTTTTATTAAATGTATAGTAGCGACATCTTACGGATAATTTACAAACTATTTTTACGTTAAATCGTTAAGGAATTGGATAAATTATTAAATACAGTTAGGTATAAATCTTTGATGAAATACCTGTATATTTTATTCCTAGATGTCGTTAGAACTATTTTTGACAGCGAAAAACTTGTAATTTTTTTTAACAGTAAATTTAAGGTCACGATCACTGTCACTATATTATTCATAATTTAAATCTCTTGGCATTTTAAAATATTTTAAAATACTAGTTCCTATTCATACGTTTTAAATTTATAACCAACATACAATAAAAAATATTCTCAAGTTGCGGCGCCTGATCTCAAGGTCACCCAGTGCTGCCAACAAAATCAAATTAGTTTACAACTTTCTGTCAAGATTTTGTCGGCGTATTGTCTGTCACGAGTTTGTGTTGACATTATTTAATCTGTTTCAATTGTATCGACTAACTGTCGGCTGGAACATACACCAAACCGTAAGTCAATTGATTAAACACATCACGCATTTCAAAAATAATTTCACATTGTGTAGAAAGTTAATTTCCTTATCTGTCTCAGTGAAATTTCTCCCTAACGGTATGTCGCACATTGCATTCTTGTTGACGAGAAACCTGATGTTAATTTCTAATAAGGCTGTTTCGATCATTTCTTAACTCTGATGTTTAACATATATTACTCCAACGAACATAATATTTTATTATTTGGTCTCGTTTATTCAAACTACATTTTTAATAAAAAAAAAAAAAAAAAAATTATTCATGACGTTTCAAACTGCATTTTTTCCTTGTATTTAAAACTCTTTGGCATATGATTCTGATACCATATATTCTCATAAAACTCGATATATATATATCCATTATTTCAACATAAATATTTTAAATTATGGTTACTGCCTGTCAAATAATATATTATTATACCATACATTAGGAGGAGGTTTTGGTTTTCCCATACACGGGATTCTAATCATCTTTAGCAATAACAATACACATTATAAACATTACGTAGTATATAGTTTACTTCTATTATTAAACTGCAAATGTGTTATACTTTCGAAAAGTAATCGACAATCTTCATCGTTCTTAATTTGTTCTGTTTGCATTAAATATTATTAACTTATGAGACTATGGAAATATCTTTGGTGTTGTTTTTGTATCTACGCTTCTTCATTGGGCTTATGGAACTTTGAACACAGGCTTGCCTTAAAAATGACCAGTTTTGCCTTTTACTGTTAGTCCTCATACGCTTAAGGTTAGTAGTTCTGTGGACGAACTACTGTTTCTGTCAACCAATGACACCATCCGCCGATGTTTAAATCCCAACAGTCATATTATATCATCGATGCAACATGCCCAACATAGTTCCACTTTTAGAGATTGTGACACTAATGTCTTGCTTCTAATCAACCCTAAGTATTACTTTCTTGATAGGAAACATTTAGCATGGCTTTCCTATGCAACCTCATATATTCATTAAAATAAATAACAGCCCTTTAAAATTCACACGCAGTAACTCGAGTGAAATAAGACACAAGTCTGTGCCTATGTAATTGTATGCAAATTTAATAGCTGTTTACCAAATTCGAACAAGATGCCTACGAATCTGCCGTTAGAGGTACTCCTAGCAGCCTTTTAGCTGGCCTTTTATCAAACCCATGCTCACAAATCAAAAAGAACAAAGTTAGTTCATAGTGCAGTAGCGTGATTGGAATTGAATTGAATTGCAACCTATTTTTTTGCATACATGCGAAAATTAGCATTTAAAAAATTTCACTTGTATCCGATGGACTGTTCTGTCACCTTGTAAATAGGGATTTAGTATTAGTATTGCCAAAATCTTTAGTGTTGAAGCGCGTTGCACTTTTTCAAGAAAAAGATAAAGGTAGACGATTGGCGTAGATAATTTTTTAGTATTTATCTCCAGTTGTTTCAGAATTAATTTAAATTCATAATGGCTGCCCCAAACTTGACGAATGACGCCCAGGTGCGCTACATGATCCAGTGGTTTGAGGAGTGGAGCGAGCTACAGCGTCAGGACTTCCTGCCCATCCTGGCGGAAAAGATCGCGGCTAACGGGACGTATGTTAATGGGGTAGTTAACTCCATGACTACAGTCAACTGTGAGGATAAGCCCATGAACCTATTTCAATGCCGGGTAAGTTTTTGATAAACTTATTTATAGGGGAATGTTATTTATACATTAGAACTTAGTTAAAACGATCATAGAAATAACAAGTTTACAGCGGTAATAAGTAGACCCTCATTTAAATTTTAAGAATGCTATTTCAACTGTTATAATGAGCCCGCTTTTACGGATATAATGACAAATAATGATTTCAATTTCACAAACCCTCTCGCTGCATAGCTTGTTCTGTTCATGTTCTGATTAAGAAGTAAACATTAGAGTTTTCTGCCAGAACTTAGACAACATCTTTTAGTTTGATTCCACTTAAATTTGCAACTGGTAAAAACAACATATCTTTACAAAAAAAATCTTTTATGGTAAAAAAATTATCTTCAAAAAAAAAAATTACATGTGTTTTAAAAAAAATTAGTTTTCATCAACATTTTAATGTTAATTATTTCCTTATTTGGTATGCAAATATTTACAGTACATATTGACTTAACTGTTAACAAATTAAAATTTCTGTTTTAAAATAGGTTAGAACATATTCTGGTTTTTTGTCTTAGAAATATTTATAAAAAATGGTGAATGCATTATGTAAGCAAATCGGAAAGTATGTACAGTTAATATGTTTATATTTTTTCATCTTTAGGTAAAACTTTTCAACGATTGGTTCACAAACTGGACAAATGAGGATCGTGACAAGCTCGTCAACAGAGTCTCAGAAGTGGACGAGGAATTTGGCAAGAAGCTTCAGGATGAGATAACCGGCAATAAGCAGGTCATCGACGGAGAACCCTTGCAGGAGGAGGTCGTCCTGGTAACGGCGCAACCTGGTAATGTTATCACTGAGAACGGGACACACGAACATGAAGAACAAGTTGAAATAGAGAACCTGGAAGTCATTGATGATCAACTGTCGTCGCCACCAACGCTCGTGGAAAGTAATATCCCTATTCAAATTACCGCTGAATAATGTATGATGAATCTCTGGAGTACGGTAGAATCTCACTAATCTGGCACGATATGTAATCTGATGGTGTTAGATTATCGGAATTGTGTGAGTGTTTGTTGTTTTATAAGATAATATGTTTTTCATTTGTATTGTATTTCTAAATCAATCAAGTTTTATAGGTAGCAGCTAAACATCAGGGGCGTGAAGTTCGGATGCCACTGAAACGATAAACTGATAGAGGTGTGGCAGCTGTGCCCAAAGTAAGCAATTATCTCTCACTGTGACATTGATCAAACTTTTTCAAATGTCGTAATTCTTTCTCGATAGTCAATTTCATTGAGGCATAGGAGACAAACGGTCATATGTAAATTGCCGATATCAGTTTTCTTTCAAGTCGATATAGATCACACTTCTAGGAATTATCTGTTCAGTGATAGAGGCTGTAAAGTTGTGCATGCCTCAAGAAAAGGAGAATCAAAATATTTTCTGATTATTATGGCAAATTAACATTTTTTTCATAAATTTTTCAGAAGTTAATTTCTTTCTTATATTCTTACGATATGTAAAGCTTCCATGATCTGCACATAACATTTGCACGATTATTAATAATTATTTAATTTCTGGCTCCAACTCACATATTGCCAGGTTTCTGACGGTGCTGGACCTCTGAAGTGCCAGCTCAGTGAGATTCTACTGTGTTGCCATTCTAAATATGGAATTTATTACAAATTAATCATTATTACACATTCCAAAATATGTTTGTTTTTAATTTAAAACGCTTCTATTGCGCATTTACTATCTGCTGGAAATAATAATTCTCATTTAATAAGCTAGTTTTAAGAGATGCATATTTTTGACATATTATAGTGTTAGATAATGCAACGAATTATGTTGATCGTTTTTGATATTTACCCATTTTTATAAATTGATGAGGTAGCCATTTATTTGTTGTCCAATCTGAATAATTTTACTTTCAGTTTGCGACAATATGATAAAATTTAATCATAGTTTATAGATTGTTGAAGTCTTTTTAAAAATAAAATGGCAGCCTTTAATTTTCTTTTGCTTAAGAATTTGTATGAATTAAAATGAAAATTATATCAGAGTATTATAATAATTATTACTTTAGCGCATATTATAAGGCGATAGTGTTTTTGCTAGTAGTCTCGCTACTTCTACCGTTTGGTGGGAGAAGGTTAAAATAACTAAAAATTTAAGGTTTAAAAAGTGTCATTGTAATATTATTTACCTATTTATTAACAATGAAGTGAAGAAGATATGATTTTATACTCGAAATATATTTAAGATTAAGGATTACAGAGAGGCTAATTAAAATTTTATTCTGTCTGTTGGTCAAAGGTATTATTCCACAAACAATTTTTTTACGGGGAACTTAAAAAAAATCACTTACAAAATGAATGTTATATGGCACACGTTTTCTGAAAAACATGGATTATTAAGTAATATTCAAAAATTTTAAAAGAGTGTAGCCGAAAAGGGTGAAATAATGCCTTTGACCAAAACACCGTCGAAATGTATGTATTAAGATATTATTCTATGTATTTTTTAAATCCAGGCATTCCATATTATAAATGTACAGTGAAACCGTCTTATAAGGTTTTTCCAAGGGCCGGAAAAAGATCTGTACGTGGGAAAATCTTGTATTACATGGGTTCCAAATTGGGAATTTAAAAAAAATTCTGTTTTGATGAACCGAAAAAACTTTTTATGCGGGTTTCACTGTGTACCTTCTTTTAATCGCCTTGAAGTTTTACATAATTATTTGAATATTTCCCCAATTTACAGCTTTATTTGTACTGTATAAATTTCATTGGGTATTTTTACAACAGTTACGGCAGCGTTCTCAGCAAATATTTGCCAATTTCTGTGTTTGTTCAGTACTGTTTTAACAGATGAAGCAATGTTAACGATAGCTCATCTTGATCCATATTCAATAGATCTGATTTTCCTATGTTATTTTACGCAGTACCTGCTTAAAAATACTGTGTTTTAGGAATATCTTTGTTATTTCTATAATAAAAAATAAAAATTGTTTGTGAAATTCCATTATAATATTATGATTAAAAACATTTTATAACTGTTTTCCACTTGCTTATTTTTGACTAGACAGGTTTCACTATTATATGAGCATCTTAGGATTCTCAAAAAACATTGATTCAAAATAGAATATTTTTTCCAATCGCGATCTTAAAGCGATGGGATTCGTAAAAGTCTTTGAAAGTCAAATAAATTCATACACTCCTTGTTACGCTGGTGGTGATAACATTATATTGCCACTTGATGCCTACTGCCTGTTTCAAATTATAAAAAAAATATTACCAAAAAGCAAGTTTTTTTTTTTTGTGAAGTTCAGGCATATATATATTTTTTGATTTTAACAGATTTGATTTATGTATTTATATCTATATTGCATTACATTTTTATCGAAACATGGCTTATAAGCATAGCCTGCTTCGTTTGTAAAAGATATTATAATGATTTGCTTTTGGGCTTACAAAATATGTAAATCACCAATTTAACTAGAATAACAATAAACAAAATTAACTATGTATTAATATTGTAGGAAAATTTTTTGCAGATAATTTATTCATTGGTTTTGTTTACATTCCTGTGTTGCAACTTATTATTAGTAATTTTTTCGTAAGCACTGACACATTCCTCAAATATTTAATAATAAATACATAGCACAATGCCATATTTATATAATAATGTCATAATTCTTTCTTTATTGCAAAGTAAAATTTCCACTAAATATCAATTTTGTAAGTATCTGTTTTGTTTTATACTTTTTCAGTATTTGTAAAATATTGAACTCAAAAGTTTATCAACTTTAAAAAATAACTGAAATACAGTAGCTGTATTGTCTATAACAGCGATTCCCAAACTTTTGGGCCACGGAAACTTAAATGACCGATTGGATGTTGGCGGAATCCCAGTTCCATTACAAAGACTGATGGGTGCTATGGGGTTGTCAACGAAATTCATATTTTTGTATTTCTAGGGTGGTAAACCTGTTCTCAAAATTTTATCAAAAAATGCGATTTGTGAGAAATCTATAAAAGGTACTACCAACACTACTCGGGAATTCATTTAGGACATGGGGTATGGATTGACAAAAAAGTCTTTAGAAAACTTTTTCAGTAATGTCACTGGGCCAGAAATATTGAAATCATTGCGGAACCCTGCCGTTCATCATCTGTTAGTCTTGAATTATGTTAAAAATGGCTAAACAGAATTATGCTATTCCTTTATTCAGATTTTTTCTACTTTCATTCCTCTACCCTGCTTTGCGTCATGGTAGAAGAATATAAAATATATATAAATCACTTGCATTATAAAATTATATTTATCCAGCGTTTCTTATTTTTCCCATTATAATTCCTATAGCCTTACTATGTGTTTCACTTATATTACATTACTTCTTTTAACCTGCTTTTCTTACTTTTTCTACCCCTATTATTTGTACTATGTGCGAAAACACACCACCACACCACACCTTTGCCATCAAAAACCACCATCAACCCAGCCCCAGCGCAATTCGTAATGTGCAATAATATATGCACAAGGAAAAATAAAAATGCCAGGTTTGCCTTCAGTGAAATCGGAATCCTCCACTGCCACCACAGTGCCCTCAAACTTTAATTCTTCATCGTAGGCGGGGGGGGGGGGGGTACAACTACCAGACTAGGGACATGTGAGTGTCGTGGCGGTCGATTATTTTATACAGTGCAATAAAATCATTGACACTTAAAATAGAAACAGAAAATTAAATGGAATAAATTTATGATAATAATTATTATTGTAAACGTAGTCATGAAATGATATAACAATGGTAAGTAATTTAAACTCTTACCACTCTAATGTTGAGCAAGTCTAGAGTCTAGACTCAAAATTATAAGACGCAATTTCATATAATTTCATAATTTAATATTAAATTAGATCAAGATCGTTTTAATTAAATATTATTTGATTAGATAGAGAGAAACGTGTTTTCTCGGACGATTTATGACCGAATAGGGAGAATTTGAATTCGCTCAATAAATAATGGCCTACACAATTCGATGAAAAAATCAATTTTTTGTTAAAAGTTTTTCTCGAAAAATCATAAAATTTTCTAGAAAAAAAAAGACTCTTGAAATTAGGAATATAAGCTCCGGGTCTATGGGACCGAATAGTTTAAAATTTTGGATTCGAACCTCAAATGATGGATTTAAGACGATACGATGAAAAAATCCAACAGATTTTTTTGGTCATAAAATAAAACGCGTAATTCAAACACGTTTTCTCGGCATTCAGCGGTCATTACCGAAAAGACAGAAATTTGTGATCAGATCAATAACTATTGGTCTTAAGACGATTCCATGAAAAAACAAGCTATTCATTTCGCTGTCAAAAAATATTAAATTTACGAACAAAAGGCAAGACTTGAAGTATAACGCGTTTACTTGGTCCTTTTAAAAAAAAAGTGAAAACTGAACAAGAGTCACAACTGCTCCCAAATTTTTCCCTCTATGTTGTGAGGCTGAAGGTAGTGGGGACGGGAAGGCGATAGAGAAGATAAAGGTAGTAAAAGTACCTGACTTAAAATCTGGTCACCAAACACGGCTAAAGTAATTTCAAGCAGCGTTTCGATTCTGAATGGTGGTCTGTCACCAGGCCAATACTTCTATCTTCCGCTCTCAAATGTTTGATTATAATTTCAATTATATTATGTAGTTCCGGGTGAACTGGACCCAGCGCCAGATCCACCATACGTTCAAACTGTGCAAAGAACATGGGCGCCAACTCTGAAGGGGCGCCGTGAAAATAAAAATCTTATTTAAATTTACTTCAAATATTCTCATCATGGGGTAATTATGGTGTTTATTGCGCTGGCAGCATCGTTGTGCATTGAACGACTAGCGAAAATGTATGGGAAGTAGATTTTTGTCACGGAATTTATTACGTATTGCATAGCGGCTATTTGTACGTAAAGTCTGTTTTCTTCTGACTTTGCGCTTATTTGGTTTTTCAGAATTCGTTTACAGTAATATTTTATTTAGCGATGTGAAAAGCTTCACAGATTTGTGAATGCTTCACGAATTGATGCTTCTTCAAAACGAACCCTTCACGATGAACCCTTCAATTGAAGTAACATATTAATCACAGCATTCCTCGTCGGGGGGAGGGGAGGGGGGGGGGGTTAAATAATAATATTTTCGGGGCAGCTCTCCCAACCACATAAATTGATGTATGTATGTGCATTATTCTATGGCAAAAATTATAGCTTGTAGAAAAACGATGATAAATTGTCTATTAGTGGTTTCTCTTCTATGGTTTACGGGATGACAGCTGTCAAAATTGTTTGAATCTTAAGAGTATTCAAGGTTTGAATTGACATTGTTTCATGACTTAAAAGGGATGATGTACAATGAGTATGCACAAGGAACTTGCAAAGAGCAAATGAAGTACTAGCAAAATTTCCAGTTTCTGTAAGAGCGATATAAACTTCTTTCAGGGCTTGAGATACGATTTGAATATTCTTACTGTACAGTACTCAGTTTGACAGTTTGGTTAGCAATAGGCTGAATATTGCGCAAATGACGATTCATATTAAAGGCATTTCCCCCCTTTATGGATATAACTTCAGAACAAAAGTTGCATTTGGCCTGGTAAACCTCATCTTCCTTAAAATAAACCCATATTTCACTTTTCTTTCTCGTTGAACGGCCAGTCATAATTTTAGGTAGAGATTGAAAGGTATGTTTGTAAGCTGAGATATTATAAAAGTTCAACAAAATAATTCGTTCACAATTCAAAATCAACAAAAAACACTCGGAAAAACTAGTGTCGTATAGACAAAACAAGCAAAGAAATCATAAGCAAATGTCACGAGTACGTGCGAGGGAACGGATAACTAAAAAGATACTTCATTGCTTCATTCATTCTTCGAACTAAAATCGAAGGAAGAAGGGAATGAACAATTGAACTGTGGATGATGCAATATTTCAGTCTTTCGAACGAATGAAAAATTGAAGTTCGAAGTAGATGCCATAGATTGTTCAATCGGAAGTACCAACTTAACCAACTTCAATTGAAGTATTTGTTCAATGAAAAATGAATGAAGTTGGGACTGCTGTCAAAAGAAGTACTTCTTTGAAACAGTTCTTTCAAAACTGTCACAACGCTAATTTTATTGGACTTTATTTTTCAACGATGTGATACTTTGCTAACATAAAAAAATAATGAAATCTCATATCTCCGCTATCAACTTTTTCCTATAGCTATTAGTAACTGGTTCCAAAAGTAGTGACAGTCGATTTTAGATGTTACATCCCTAAGACGCAATTGTTCTGACGTATGACGAAAATCTTGTTATACGAAAATAAACTCTTAAGCTGGATTCACACCAACGTCCGGATCTGCTCAGTGACGATATTGTTCCGCATGAGAGCTTATTGATATGGTATGAATATCAATCAAGGAGTATGTGCCAAGACAAACTTGTGTGGCAATATATCCTTCTGCCCACCCTTGTGATATTTAACTACTTTGTTAAATAATTATTTTCACGTGTAAAAATACTTACATCGCAGATTTTTTTTTTATTAAAAACCATTTTTTTTATCACTAAATAATATTATTAATAATTATTAATTCTTAAAATTTATTATAAAAATTATTTTAATAATTATTAATTTTTAAAATTTATTTTAAAATTTATTTTAATAATTATTAATTATTATAGTTACTTTACAGTTAATTTTCGTATGAATTCATAAAGTTGGATTTGTCCATTGTTATTCGGAGAATTTTGTTGAATCGGGGTTTCCTCAGGTTTCCTGGAGTTTGTTGACATTTGACATCTGTCATTTCAAAGCTGTCAATTTGCTAGGTAAATTTATTTATAAACTGTATTGAATACTTTACCGCTGTGTGCCTTTATATGTTTTTGGGTTGCATTAGTGTCTTAAGATTCATTTATGTTAGTTACAGCGCCTTTGAGGTGATTTTTGTTGTCTTCCATTTCCATTATTTCTATTGTTGATAACTAACCTAAAAATACTGTCTAGCTCACAGAATTTAAATTGATCGGGATGGATAGCTGAAATTGGGATCTCGGATATTTTCTATATCTTAAGTAAATAGTGCTTTGGCTAGTTCAGGATTGTATGATTGGAGCATTTGTTACAAAACTTGAATTCGCCAAGCAATTATGGAATGTTTAATTATTTGTGTCAAATAAAAAAAGATGGAAGAGAAGGAGGGGGGCGCACTTCCTGCACAGGGCTAGATTTCGTGGAACCGGCAGTGACTGGACCAGTTCTTTTTTGAGATATCTTCATTACGGCGCTACTTCCCAGGTTGGGATTCAGCCTCTACAAATATCAGTTTGATTTCTCGTCATTTGTCATTCTTTCAAAGTCAACCATCGCAATCTCTGAGATCTGCAGAACCATGCGATGGTGTCATGTTTGATCAAAGTCTAGAGGCTCTAGAGCTCATGGTACATTGTGTATGATTTGTTTTCCAGAGCAGGTCCAAATTTTTTATCGAAAGTATTTTGCCCTGCTAATTTGGTTCCTTGTTTGGATTGTTCTGTTATGCGCAATGTCTACCAACTGTAGGTTTTGTTTATGATCAGTTTGATTATTTTACTCGTTGCTTTCGTTCACAGTAATCCCTCAGACGTGTGCAAGATTCAGCTTTCAGCTAGTAGGCGAATTTATGAAATATTTAATATGCCTGCAATTATGAAAACTATGGCGAAAAGATACAACCTTTCCATCAAAACCTACTTTCAAATGCGCCTACATATTGGCAACCTTACTAGCACCGTTGTAATACGTGGATATTTCAAACTCGGCGTTTTTCAAAGCACGTATTGATGGGGAAAAATAATAAATAAAGCAGAATTCGTAGAAAAAGGTAAATAAATAGAAAGCACTTAAACAAATAATTACACGTAGATTTTATATTTAAGGTTTTCTGCGAATAATTAAAATTAAATAAATTGATCGTTCGTTTAAATTTAATTCTCAGACTATTGCCAAGTTTTTATTTTATTTTTCCTCAAGAATTGCTACAAGTTTCCCTTCGCTTGCCTCCCCTCGCCTAGTTTACTAAAGAAGCATTAATTGGTGAGAGCATTGATTTAACTTTTTTTTTCAAAATCCAACCAAGTACTGAAAACCTATGAATTTTATTGTAAAACAAACAAAAAACTTTAAAGTGCTCCGGTGTAAATTTCCCAAAATGGCGCTTGAGCCCTTTTGCCTTTCCGGCGTCATTATGTTTTGATATAAACATAAATTATTAAAACAAAATATTAACTTAAAACATGATCATTAAATACTTTAAAAAAATTAAAACAATTGCTTTTTTATGTTAAAAATTACATTTTATATTTTCTCTCTTCTCTATTAAATTTAATAACATTTTTTTCTAACTTTACTTTGGTCGGTAATTTTTGAAATATCTTCACTCTATGAATCATTCAATGCATTCTGAGATTTTGATTTCTTTATCAATGAAGTTGTATTTATTTTATTTATTGTTCACTATCTTGAGAGAGCCGGGAGCCCATTTTTTCGATGTTCTCTGCCAATTTATCCAGGCTCCGCCAGATAGTTTTGATGAATTAAGATACGTTGATTCAGTTATATCTTAGGGGAGGTATTCTTGACCTTGTTTCGTTACTTAGAGGTATATTCAGGTACGGTCCTGTGCAGGCGCAATTGGAGCAGTCCGCTCCAGGCGGCGAATCGCCAAAAGACTGATAGTGCCTAACCACAGTGTTTTATCTAAATAATATAAAAGGAAAGAAAAAACAAACCATTCATTGATGGGGAATTAAACCCATAACTTTACAGCTCGACGGCGCGGAATAAAAACCCGCGCCTTTCGTCTTATACTTGATACGAGTTGGTACCAATCATCTATTCGAACAAAAATTTAACCTAAGGCGCCGTTTGACTAAGGCCCAGACCTGGGCATGTTCATAGCACTGAACAGAAAATCTTTAGAAATGTGATGTATACCAATTTGAAAGAAAACTCACGTAGCCAATTTACATAAGACGTTTCCACTCCTAGGCCCCAAACAGGCCATTGAAAGAATTTCGACATTTGTTAAGGTTTAATCATTTTGCGGTATTGACATAATTGATAATATTATGAATTATGTCAATACCACAAGATTAAACCATATTTGTATTTTCGTAGAAAGCAATCACTTTGTGGTTTGACATATTAAGAAATGAAAAAATAACTCTGTGTAAGGCCACGGTTATTATTTAAATTTTTATGACCGACCGGTTTCGCTTAGCCGAAGCATCGTCAGGGTAAAAAATAAACTAAACAAAAAATACAAAGTGTGTTGTTTTATATACATACAAAGGAAGAACAAAATATATGAAAATAAAATAACAAAATAATGAGAAAAAAATAGAATAACATTTAAATTATAACAAAGGAACAGACAGAAAGAGACAGGTAATATTGATTGAAAGAGACTTAACGTCAACTGAAAAGGTGATTAAAGAATAATGATACATTTTGTTAGTTTACAGGAAATATACCTAATATTGTACTACAGGACAAATTGGTACTGGCCTTATGCAAAAGTTATTTATTTCAATAATATTATGAATTATGTCAATACCGCAAGATTGAACCATATGTGTTTGTACACAGAAGAATTTGTCAATTGACGCGGTTTACGTTATAGTGAAGTAAGGTGACGCGCAATCCCTTATCTTAGCGGAATGTTTCCAGTTCCAGAGGATGCGTCACGGTCGTGCGGGTTCAAGGTCTGCCCGGTCGGGTGCCGCCAGGACCGGTGGAAACGTTAACTAGAAAATCCGGGAATCACCAAAATCCCGGATTTCCCCGCCACAGTTTCTCGCATGTCCGCGAACCAGGACCAAACTTGGGGTGCGGAGTTGTGAAGAGGAATGCATGGCCCCCCAAACTGGGGCCCATGTTCTTGTGAAAGTGTTAAGAAGATTACATTCACATCATTTTGGTTTTCTAATACAACCAATACTACAAATGATTTATTTGTACATTTTATGGGTGTAGTTAGGAAAATCTCTAAGCATTTAGTGAATACATTTTTTTCTGTTATCTTTTGAATTCTATATGAAATTCACACTGGAACTTTTGTATTATAAATGACTAGAGTTTTTTTGCTATATTGTAGTTAAACACTACTAAAATTTTATGAATGTAATTCTATCTCAGTATCACTTAAAACAAATTATCTAAGATGATTTAATGAAAAAGCTTTAAGAGTCAGCACCTAAAATAAACAATTTTTGGCTTTCTAGTTCAAGTAAAACTACGCATTATTTATATTTTAATTCTATGTGCGTAATTGGGGAAATGTCTATGGTTTCTAGTGAATACAATTATTTTACTGTAATCTTTTAAATTCTATATGAAATGCACACTGGAACTTTAGGTAAAACGTTCAGAAATGCCTTTGATGGTTTTCAAACTGCACCTTTTACTGATATTTTAGTATGCTTTTCATAGAATTTAAAAGATTACAGTTTAAACTTTTTATTCAGTGAAAACCTTAGACATTTTCCTAACTGCCTATGTAGAACTTACAGATAAGTCATGTGCAATATTGCTTGTATTATAATGCTACAAAGTGACGTTTATAATTAAAAAGTTTTACTTCATAATTATAATCGCTAAATGCCTTATAACGGACATCCTAATTCAGTCGATTTTTCGAGGTCCGGCTACCTAGCATGAAACATACTCGTAGGTATAGATTTTATCAACAATGTCGGTAATTTGAAATCGTTCCCGAGCCCGACTGCAGATCGCCAACGAACAAACGACAGTTCACATCGACTTAATTAAGCATGTTTATTGTACACTTTTTCGAATGGTAAACTTTCACCAGCGTGATGCTGAAAATCTTTACGACTTTGGAAAATAATATAAAACAAAGTAAATCAGCTAATAGAAGGTGACTACAATAATTTAAAATGCCCACGTGACACGTCATCTCAAAATAAACCTCGTGTGAAATACAAAATCCTAACATTTTCAAGAAAAACAATGAATTTAGTTAAAATAAGGAAGAAAGAAGGTAAAAAATAATCTCGAATCCTTTTGAATCATTTTTCTTGACAAACAATACATTCAACTTTCATCCATTGTCTATGCAATTTTATAGTTAAACATACGACATTTACCTGGTACTCAACTCACTCACCTGCGTCTTTTCAAACATTTAAAGAATATATGTTATAAAAATATATAAAAAAAATAAAAATTCAGCCCTAAGTATTTTATAAAAATACATATACTTGGGGCTGATTTTTTTTTAATTAGCTAGGGAAAATTAATTTTATATTAATTATGAAATACCTTTGTTTTCTTCACTTTTTATTAAATGCTATTACGATAAATTATCATTAGTTACCTATCAAAATTGATTTTAATTCGGTGAATAAAACTGTTACTGTTATTTCGTGTCACTTTCTTTATATTTATGCACTCTTTGGTCGCATTTATTGACATGTTATTACATGTTTTTACCTACACTGTCATCCGAAGGATTTCCGGGATCGTTTTGTTCAAAGTTTTAAATTCCCCGAAACCTAATTTAAATATCTTTATAAAAAACTAAAGTTACATGATATAAATATGTGTACGCAAGGAAGAATGGAATGAGTCTATAAACGCAGGTTTTCAGGAGAGCCAAAACAAACTTAAGGAGTTTCGTTTTTCGTATGTAATCATGTCATATGTCCTTTTTCAAATAATAAAAGCATTTATTTTATTTTCTGACTCATCTCATTTTTCCTTGATAGATATCTATCGACGGAAATATTCTGCATACTTAACTCAAAACATGTTTTTTTTACTCATTCCGTTCTTCCTTTCGCACACAGAAATAATGATTTTTTGAACTGTAATATAATATTAGGTACGTGTTTAAGGATTTTCTTAGTCGGAAACGCGTTACTATGGAAACTGTAAATAACTCCTTGGCGTACCTACACTATTTTCCCCAAATTTAATATTATCTTGGAGGGATTGTCTGATTAGCACAATATTGGTAGGGCATTCAACTGATTATATATATGTCCCTAGCTTGTTTTATCTGCGTACCTAAGAACCTTTTTGAATATTTTTCTTCTTCAATATTTGCTAATGGATTCAAAATGGAAATGATTTGTTAGTATTATGACCTTGAAGTAACAATATATCGAGGGATATCTAATTTGTTTTACCCAACCCATCCGAAATTGTAATAAATCACTTTTTCCGAGTTTTTACATCGTACACCATGAGAGAGAAAGAGACAACAAATTTCTTGAACAGCTTCTATATACTGTCGCAATGATCTTAAGCTGGCTATCATCACTGGTTAACGGCGGGACTCCGCCCACATTTTTTATTTTGCCACTAAACTTGACACAACTAAACGGTTTTTTAGGTTAGATGCTATATTTTTGTTAATAAAAATACTGTGAAAAAGTGGCCATACGAATACACAAAAACATTATGTCGATATGTGATATGAATGGATGTATAAATACCGTAGCCTTAGTCTTAGCCACGCCCATTTGCGCCGAGTCATGTTAAAATGATCAAAAACAAGTCCAAAACTGACTTCACTGCCTTGGCTTGGGCTATCTCTAGTATACTCTAAGATTATGACTAACTGTTTTATTACATTTTTTCAACCTTTTTATATATAATTTTAGATGGGTATCTATAGGTATCCTACCCACAAATGAATGTATGTAACCAAGAATATGACGTATTGTCTTGTTTTTTTTACAGTGAAAAGGACGTATAAAAGCTCTATAGCTCACTATGAAAATGTAGTTTGACATTTTACATTTTAAAAATTATTTTTTTTTATTAAGAAAGACAAACATTCCCGGGTTACGAATAACCTGACAATATTTGAAAAACTCCTACTGCCATCGTAAGAAGCGGAAGATGTTGCTTGTGTAAAGGCTGATTCACACCAACGTCCGGTTCCGCTCAGTGCCGATATTGTTCCGCAAGAGAGCTTATTGATATGGTATGAATATCAATCAAGGAGTATGTGCCAAGACAAAGTTGTATGGCAGTATATCCTTCTGCCCACCCTTGTGATATTTAACTACTTAGTTAGTTAAATAATTATTTTGAATTGTTAAAACACTAAATAATATTTTTATTAATTATTAAAAATATTATTCAGTGATAAAAAATGGTTTAAAAAAAAAAAATCTGCGTTGCAAGTATTTTTACACTTCAAAATAATTATTTAACTAAATAAGTAGTTAAATATCACAAGGGTGGGCAGAAGGATATACTGCCACACAAATTTGTCTTGGCACATACACCTTGATTGATATTCATACCATATCAATAAGTTCTCTTGCGGAACAATATCGGCACTGAGCGGAACCGGACGTTGGTGTGAATCAGCCTTAATGATGGAGGACTTAACCAGCAAAGTAATTGAACCCTCGACGCCCGGGTGGGAATCCGACGCGTTTGTCAACTCAGCTACCGACCGGTCAATGGAATAGCTGTAAAAATTTCACAGTACAGGAGCTCTCTGTTTTAGTATTTTAGTTCATCATTGTAACTACAGATTTTCTGCTTTATAGTAAAAAATATACTGTTTTCGTGTGAGTTAAATATGTAAAAAAAATAAGATAAATTTACTATCAAAATTTTGCAAATCATTGCTTTAACTAGTTTAAAACCACGACTGGAATTTACGGGTTATTTTCTAGGAAAAGCTACGCGACTTCTCAGTAGCGAATAAAACGCAACTTCTCAAAACGTTTGAATGGAATGATTAATGAATTGTGTTCCTCATACTAATGTAGGTACTGGGTACATCAAACAGCAATTTGCGGTCAGATGAGCTATTTAATAAATAGGAAACGAATTTAAGTAAAGTTAACGAGCAGTTTTTAGTCACTTCGTGTTCGGGCATTGATTAAGAAAGTTAATAAAGTTAAAGTTATTATAAAGTGATTAATTTATTTTGTTTTGTGATTGTGACTTTTACAGTTATTTTCGTTGTAAGTGTTTATAAGTTCAGTGTCAAAATAATTAACATAAAAAAATCAAGTGTGCACTTGCATTGGACAATGGTTCTTATTCTTGAAAGGTGAGTGCCGAGCTGTTGATTTTATAATTTATAAATTTAATATTTATATATATATATATATAAAAATACACATTAGGTAAATTTGTTGAGTAATCCAATATTATGGTAGGTATCATATATTTCCTGTAAACTCATAATTATCATTATTCTTTAATCACCTTCTCAGTTTACGTTTTGTCTCTTTCGATTAATATTATCTGTCTCTTTCTCTCTGTTCCTTTGTTATAACATAAATTTTATTCTATTGTTTTCTCATTGTCTTGTTATTTTATTTTATATTTTGTTCTCCCTCTGCATGGATATGTAATAAAACCGCACACTTCGTATTTTTTTTGTTTGGTTTAATTTTGTACCCTGACGATGCTTAGGCTAAGCGAAACCGGTCGGTCATTAAAATTGAAATAATATCCATGGGGTAGTAGAAAGTAATTTTTTAATTTCTTTAATTTTTTTTTTTCTATATTTTACAAAAGTTTTAATGGGCGATATATAATTTAAAAAAATAAATAAATACATATGTATATAAATTACAACCCCCCAAACTAGGCATCTGTCCGCATTGTGGTGGTCAGCATTATAAATAAAATAATTTGATGAAATACAGAATAGTTCAGTAGCAAAACTAAATATTCTGTTTATCTGAATGAAATCCTTTTCGCAAATAAAAAGACCTCAATTATCTGCTGTCAGTAGGATGACCTCTTTTCCACTGGGCTGGCTGCAAGGCAGTCAGTAGGATGACCTCTTTTCCACTGGGCTGGCTGCTCCTCTGTTGGCATTGATGATGACATTCAGGATGTGATCGATGTTAGGAATAGGAAATGTGTAAATGTTACATTGTAAAATTAAAAAGCAATAAAACAGAACACAGTTTAGTGTTTTATTAAAATTGTTAGAAACAAGCAAAAGTCGAAAATAAGACATGATTTATTTAGTTGACCTCTTCAGTTGTATCTCTTTTATTATACCATATATAAAATGAGTAATTATTAGTGAATGAGTCCACTTCCGGCATAAATGAAAATGAATAATTATGTTGATTGAACATTTCAGCATTTCAACAAAAACACTCCATGTATTTGACTCTTTGAAAATATTAGATAAAATATCAAACATGAAAATCACATATAAACTTAAAAAAAAACATCTATGTAATTTTTTGTTTGCCTTAGATTTTCATGAAGATCTAAGAAGAAACCCCGGGGTGGGAGCGTAAAACACGGTGTTGTTAATAGATAAAGTTTTGTTGAACATTAGAATGTCTTACGTCTATTAGAAATAGTAGGGCAGATATATATTATGTTATAAAATATAATTTACTAAGCGTATAAATTCGATGATATTATGATAGAATCCAACACCACATTTTCAGACGCTGATATTATCAATTTAATAAATGCATACGAGATCAAATTAAACCATAAAGACAATTATGAACTCCCTACCCCCGCGTTATAAATCATTAAGCTACGTAATTTTTTTTACTCTATTTTATTATGTTGTGTTTTTTCTTATATTTTGTTTGTATTTTTCACATTTTTACATTATTTTATGACGTATTATTTTCATAAAGTTTTATTTTACTTCAGCTATGTACATACTTTTTATTTGTTTATCTTAGTGTTTCTTGGAAATTAAATAAACAGAGCGTTAATTTTATTATTTTCTTCTACAACTTCACTGTCAATGTGTTGTTTAATTAATTACTCTTATTATTTCGCTTTTCGTCCATTTTGGTTAAAAAATATGTATTACTAGCGGAAACTTTACTGGTTAATGCAACATAGTAATCATTTTATTTATCAAAAATTACACTTTTTTTGTATACAACTGTATGTTTTTCTAAACAAAATAAAATAAAGAATATAAAACCGTTCGGCTATCGAATGTCTTAGATGTTTAATCTTTTTAAAAATATTTTCAAATCTTCGATGAAATCACATTTATTAAAATGATAATATAGTACAAAAAATATATCTTTCGATATATTATTCCAAAAGAGTTAAAAAAAACTCATTCTCTCGGAGATATCTTTGCAAAAAAAGTATACCTACAGGACATTTCATAATTCCACAAGCAAGACCACTTGTATGGTGCGGATGCATGTAGAGTGTATTTATAATTAAGTACTATGAATTAGCTTTATCCGAATTAAAACAAAAAGTTAGGTATCTACCCACACGCATACTTTGGAGTAAATAATATAATTTCGCAATTATTTTTGGTTGTACCAGACATGTAGAATGTATTTGCATATTATTATTTGCAATTGACCACGCGGAATAATTTAATATGGCGTGCAAACTTACATTGTACAAGTTAGTGGTCAAACGGAGCAATGGCTCCTGCCAACAAACTTTTTATGGTTTATTTTAAAGGACATTTTTTGCGTCTATCTATCTGGGTCTCGTGACTCTGCGAAGATTCTATTATCACGTAGATTTTTTTTCTAAGTTCGGAGTTTATTGACTCCGATGTAAAATGAATATTTTAGGCTGTTATAGCAATATTTAGTTTTTCATTTATGTAAAGACAGATGTAATTATATTATGTACGTTGGTAGTGAAATGTATTCGCAAACTTTATGTAGGTACCCAAATACTTACTTTGTACCTACCTTAATACATTTATATATTTTTTATACTTGTAGTAAAGAAATTAAATATTTTGTAATATGTGTTAAAAAATCAAAACCTTATAAGTAGATACCTAAAATAATTATTTTCATAAAAACGTTATTGTTGATTTATTAAAACAAAAAAACGGCTTATATCATCACTCCTAGATTTTACCTTCAACCCTTTATACGATTTTTTTGTAAGCCAGTCATTAAATGTATTCATAAATAAACTTTTGATCAAAGCCAATGTGTGAAATGTATAATATTGCACTCATACATAATAGGTAAACACAATTTAAGTACATTATGTAACGAAAGTTTTTTTGTTGGAAACTTGTCATTATGGAAATTGGAAGAATTCATTGACTAGTCATAAAGATGCACAATTCTTCACATTATGCTCGTAGATTTACTCTATTCATATAATGCGAAATTTGATCAACGGTCCTTCATGTTAGCGACTGAATTCTTTTACAATAATTACATAATCTAGCATCATCTTCTCCCTTACATAAATACATTTTTAAATCGATTACTATGTTTTATTTCTAATTTATAATTGCAAAATACCTTATTTGTGGAGGGATGTTAGCCAATACATTGAACCTTTTTCGCATACATCCTCCATCGGTGATATTCTTATAATATTAATATAAAACTAGCGAGTACCCGGCATGCTTTGCAATGCCACAATGCCAAATTGGCCTGTGGCCTGCCTATCATTCTTCCCCGAAATATAAATACAAAAAGACTTTGAAACTGAACCAGGCTTTTATTATCATCGGTACTACAATTTTAAATATAAAATTTGATAAAAGTATATATGCTTTTGCCACGCATCCCAATGATTACGAAAAATTTGCCATTCGAATTCTAACGTTTTAATTTTCCACTGCCAATCAGATTTGTAACGAAAATTTAAAAAAACACATAAACAATCTCTAAAATTATTTCATTCTTTCCTCATTTTGCTCGTCTGTCTCAGAAGAACGGGCTTGGGATGTTCTAACTCGATTGGTTTCAAGTCTTTCTTCCCTTCGCTCCACTCTTTCCTAAGCTCGTGAAGCCTTTATCTTTCTTGCTTGACTTGTAGCTTTTCTTTTTGGTGCCATAATTAATTTGACATGAAAAATAGTGCATTTTGACAACTATTACTATCTATAAACTAAGAAACAAAGAAATGTCAATTTGAAAATTTTACTTAATTCTAAACATTTATTAAAAAAAAAAACTTAATTGGGTAGGTACCTAATTGTGTTTTCCACTTTGATAATATTTATACTCATGTATATTAGTATTTGATTTATCTTTAAGCAAAGAAATATTAATTTAAACTTTTATTTAATTAAAAAAAAATATTTTGAAAAAAATAAATTAAATAGGTAGCTAATTGTGTTGATCATTTTGAAAATATTCTACCCAAACAAACCTTCTTCTGTAGAATATGTAATATGTCAGAGAGCGGTATATGTATGGCTAACCTCAATACAACATGGCGGGTTCAATGTTTTTCACACTAATTAAAAATAAATAAAAATAGTTTTACATATTGGATTTAATTCAAACTATTTTTTAAACTTTCCGTCACTAACAAAAAGAAAATGTGTTATTTTAAGCGAAATCAATCTAGAAATTTTCGAGAAAATCGAAAACAGACAGAGAGACAAACATTCATTTTTATATATAGAGATGACTCATTCCAAGTTATTCTTAACTAACGAGTAACTCGATTGCAAGTCAACATCCTACAATGCTTTGTAAACGTTAACCTCTGAGTTTAATAGCAATAAAATGAATACTTGTAAAGTTAGTTTAGCACGAATTAAAAAAAAAAACATATTTTATTAAGTGGTGTATGTTTGAATAATATTAATTGTACTCAAAGGCAACAGCGGAGTTTTCAAGGTCGGAATATGTCTCGTCGCGGATGTAGTTTCAGTTTTTACGATGATCAACATTTACATATATTTTTTTCTAAGTTGATTGCTTGGGTACTTACATGCAATAATTGGACCTCAGTGCTACCACGTTGGAAGGCAAGACAGACAAAGGAAAGGCGACGAATAAATAATTTTGTATTGTTCGTTTTCTTAAGTTAAGTTATTTAAAAACAGCTTGGGGTAGTAAACGAAATAAGAAAAAATGCAAGTAAACAAAATATCCGATTAGGTTTGCTTATAATTTCTAAAAAATTATTCAAATAACTTGATTATTAAGCATAATGTTTTGTTTGTAATTTAAATTCATTAATAAGAGGAAGTCAAAAACAACTTGAAAGAAATCAGTTCTCTCAGCAATTTGTATAATACAATATTTAATATGAATCCATTTGAGGTAATACAAGTATATGTAATATATATAAATATATATATATATTAAAGATATGTAATTAAAAGAAACATCTTGGCACAATTATAATCGAAACTCGCTTTTTTGACTTGTGACCTCCTTCTTTTGACACATAGAAATGTCCGCCTTTAACAAGACAAAACGAATTGACAATATTAATTTATTTAAAAAAATAATCTCTTCTTTATTATTAATGGTGAAAAGATCGACAATTTATTGATTCCAAATTTTGAATACCGATAATTTACGAATACTATCGACAATATGTGATCGCTTTACTTTTAGTTTTGGGATTTGCTTTGGTCTGCAAGATCACACGATTTCACAACTCCAGACTTCTTTTTATGGAGAGTTACTCAAAGAAAAGCTGGGCGTGAATAAACCACAATCTCCTCACCAACTGAAGAACAATAATCGACAAGATATCGTAAACAGCGGTATCGGTTAAAGTGTTTAAAAAAGTGATGAAAACTTTATAAAATAACAGATTTGTGTATAGCCGCTGAAGGTGAAGATTAATTTTAAAATATTAGAAAAAAAAACATTAATTTTATATCGTTAACAATGTGATTGATATTTGGGTGTTGATTGGTTCTTCGCTTATGCAACTCAGTAAGCCTTTGCATCAGTGAAATAAATAATTTATTTACACACAAATAATTATGCATTTCCTCAAGTGCACCTGCCTGAGGCTTATTCATTGTTAATTTCATTGATTTTTTTAATTTTTAATTAAACATTTAATAATGAATATATTTTTCTGCCTTGTAACAAGATTAACCGAAAGGATAATTTCCATGAAAGTTTTGTACACATTACCTATAATTTAGACTCACCAAGAGCAGTTTGCCCAGTAATCAGCCTAAATTTCTTTGAGAAAACCAATCGAGCTCAAGTTTAGTGACTAATCATGCTCACTCCAATTAGGTCAAGCAACAAACCGCGGAAACACTTCTTTTAATCTTCGTCTTTGGTACATTGATTTAAAGAATAACCAAGTCTCGGGTCAACAGACAGAATGAACCGTAAAGAATAATGAGGTTTTGTAGGAATCCCCTCGAAACAAGCTATCCCCTCTACCGATAAAAATTGTTTATATATTTTGATGGAGGTAGAAGGTGCTCGACCTATTAAGTTGAACTCTTCTGACCACCTGAGAAAAATCACAATCTTGCTGTCAACCCACCGTTCCGTATGCCCAAGGATGTGGTGTTCGTCTCTACACCCACACTGTCTAATCACAAACCCTTAGTTCTCGCAACACTCCTTCATCCTGTAGGATCATTATTAAGAAACCTTTTGGTGGTCGGCTATATTTCATTCCTGAAACTTGTCCTGCCCAGCGGAGCGGTCCCAGTTTAACAAATCTGGTTATTGACGGCTCTTCAACCGTTTGATACAGCCCGTGGTGGCAAATCGTTTTTCATTTTTACACACCATTTTCTCTAACAGCTCTACAAATTCGTCTTAGAATCTTATTATCGAAAGTTTCGCTGTTCTTCGTGGGGGTCCAGCAAGCGGAGTCGTAGCTTAACACTGGCCTGATAAATGCTTTTTAAATATTGATTTGAGCGCGGTCTTTGAAACATTGATTAAAAAATGACCAAGTCACGGGTCAGAAGCCAAATAAACCGTAAAAAAATCAAATATTTTGTTGGAATCCCCTCGAAACAAGCTCTCCCCTCCACTTACAAAAAAGTCTGTTTATTAATCGAGATACGTACCTAGTAGCTAGTACCTGCCGATCAAGATTTTGCGTCTTTATTCTTAGCAGGACAATACTCGATAGACGCACTTTTCGTAGCACGCTCCCGATGGAGTGTAGGGTATGTATGGCCTGAGTGATAGAGCGTTCAGCGGGGCGTAGCGTACAGCGGAGCGTGCGACCATTGAGCGTTCGCTGCCTGACCTCAGTGAACAGACACTAGTCAGCGTTCGAAGGAAACAGTCGTCATTGAAACTGCCATCATGGCTTTACTAGATCTTATCGACGTGTATTTATAAGAAAATTCATTTAAAAAAAAAGATTTATTGCATAAGGAAGGAGTGAAATGAAGAATTTTCCACGATGTATGAAAGTTTGAGATAAAATTAAGACAAATCCCATCAATATATAAGAATGTCAGTGTAAACCTTTGACTATATTCTATGTATTCCATATTTCAGGCTCAGATTATTATTTCTTCCAACGACATCACGCATGAGTACTACAAACACTGTTAAAACCCAAACTGGTTTGAACCTGGAAGGGCACTCCCCGCTGAACACAAGCAAGAACGCTCTGTCCACCGCTCAAGCGTCCGCCACTCAGAAAACTTGCATGTGCGGACAAGTGTTTATGGTGCACGCTGCACGCTGCACGCTGCACGCTGCACGCTGCACGCTGCACGCTGCACGCTGCACGCTGCACGCTGCACGCTGCACGCTGCACGCTGCACGCTGCACGCTGCACGCTCCGCCCCGCTGAACATTCGACTAGAGTGGGCATTCAGGCCTTACGCTTAGTCTTCTCAAAGCGAAACACCCGACAAAAAGTGTTAACCAATTGTTTGGAATAAGTCCGCAGTAGTTTATCAGTGGCAAACATACATGTTGATAAGTATTTGAGCACTAGGATAGAACGACTATTTTTGTTTCTCAGGAATGTGCAAAGAACTATGAAATGGGTAGGTCTAAATCGTGAATAACACAACATCAACATAAAAAATCTAATAGTTGACTTTTATAGTGTTTCTTTTGGCTGTTTTAGTCGCTGATTGCAAGAGTTTTTTTCTTGTATATATTAAAATAATGTTGAACATTAGAGATCTTGCTATAACGAATTTAATAATAAAGCAGAGAACCACGTTTTTAAATCAGCGTGGTGCCACGTTAATGCATTAGCCTTGGTAGCTAGGCTCAAATTCGGTATTTTTTGTCGATATCGATGATTTTTTCCACAAATGTCTCTAAATATTTCTAAAATAATATCTCTGACTCTCGTTCGTGAAAATTTTGGATAATTTGAATAGCGCCATTTTTTGTGAAAAATCACCAGTCAAGGCCTATCTACAATTTAGATTATTTATGAGTAAATAATCACGTAGTGTTTTTTTCCAACGGTAGAAGGAAATTATTTTAGGTAGGTACTTATCAAGAATTCGGGTAACTACTTTAATATATTATCAAAGTGGATAAAAAGGATTATCCCGACAGAGGTACGCCCCAAAGTTCCGTTCGGTTTGTCAAGATGACAAAGCGGGAGAAAATCTCCCGGTTGCAATTCATTACGCATCGTTGCAGTAACAACGGTGACACATTGAATATAAACTGATAAGAAAAATGGATTCATCTCTTCGAGGAATATTCAGGATTAACGTAGTTTTATACTGATTAAAAGAAGCGTCACGGATTATTCCGATTCTGATGAAAGTATTTGCTGCCACATGATTACAAGTATTGTTAGGTTGGAAGAGAAAACTAAAGTGATGTTATAGTTCTAATATTCTTACAAATATACATAGCCGCTATCGTTGTGCGATTTTAAAACAAAAATTTGATAAGTAGCTACTACTTCGACCGAGTTCAATACGGATAATTTTTCTTATCGAACAATTTTATTGAAAAATATGATATCTTGTCTTATTTTTTTAGCAATTGAATCAATTAAAATATGTCAAGAGAGTTTTTAGTGAGACTAAAAAAGAGTTTTTTACGGATTAAATAGTTAAGATTTATTGTAAGTCCATGCATACCGTATAATAATATTACCAAAAGGAATATATATGGTTGCAAAAATTTTCGTGATTTATTTATTTGTTAGTTTAAAAAAAAAACTTAAGTTATTAGGAAAATGAGTAGAGTAAATATTTACGTATCCGGTATCTGTTTTGTATGAAATAATACTATCTACAATATAGGAACAAATTAAAACCAGTATTTTCCAGTATTACGCCCGTGGTCAACAAAATTATTCAACTCACCACAAAATATTAGTAAGAATAAAAAAAGGATAAAAAAGAATTCATAAAAAAAACACCGCATAACAAATTTTATGTAAATATGCTCATAGTCTTGCTACAATATACGAATTTCTATTTTAAATGTAGTATATCTTATTTACTGTACAATTTAAAAAAAAAACTTATCACAAAAATGAATTAGCTCTTTTTACAAAAATAAACTTGTTGGTTGTAAAATTACATCTATGATTTAACGTTAAAAAAAAACCTTATTTTGGATTGTTATGCCAACGCGTGAGTCAAAAAATAAAAGTACATCAAACTTGTTTGAAAAATAAAAATTATAGACGAAGAAAGAAAACAAAAAACAGTCCCTTAACTCTGAACAACGAAAAACGAAATGACTTGAACAAATCGTCGTGGTACCTGGAGGAAGTGTCCCTTTACACCATATCTATTCCTATCAACTGTGATTCATCATAACATCCTTGAACTGAATAGAAAATGTTTTTGTTGTTGTTATTGAGCAGTGCTATGTTTCATATGATATTTTTATATAGAATGCAGACCACTATAATACGGGAATATGCCTTGTTTGGAAGGTCGTAATATGTTTTTTTTTGAACTTGCATCTTTTTTAATAATTTTAATAAATACCAGTCGGTAGCTGAGTGGACAAACGCGTCGGATTCCCACCTGGGCGTCGTGCGTTCAATTCCTCTGCTGGCTAAGTCATCCATCATTGCACAAGCAATATCTTTCGCTTATTGTGATGGCAGTATTTTTCAAATATTGTCAGGTTATTTGTAACCTGGGAATGTTTGTCTTTCTTTAAAAAAGAAAAAAAAAATAATAAGCTTGGAAAATGGAATGTAAAGACTAAAAATGAATTAAATACTCAAGTTATTTACTACAAGATTTATTTTTAATGGTAGGTTTAAAATATTGCGATGGATTAGCTGAGTGTATTGCCAATATTTAAATCAACAAGTCGATTGTGCCCTCGATACGACCAGTCGAGGGCACCCTTCCACTCTCAATCAGAGCAATAATATACCACGAGGGATAGTTTTGGGAAACAGTCTAGTCAGGATTGTTGATTTTTTCCTGACTCGGGCGTGGCTAGGGTTTTCATAGACACACCTTTTTACATACATTCATAGCACATGTCGACACAATGTATTGTTTACTTGTATAACCACATTTTCACAGTATTGTTATCAATAAGAATATAGGATATAACCTCAAAAACCGTTGAGTTATGTCGCATAACAAAACGTAGTGGGCGGAGTCGCCGGAGACGGAAAATATGCTTAAATACCTAAAAGTGGTGCGATATTATGTGACAACCTGTTTTGTCTGTTTCTCTTTTTATCTCACGGCTTACGACGTAAAAACCCTGAGAAAGTGATTTATCGTAAATTAGTATAGGTTGGGTAAAAATATTTAGCTCTCTCTTCATATTTATTCTTACTCCAGGGGTCCTTCTATCAGTTATTACGTCAAGACTGCACTGTTTTTTTAACGAAGCTAATATTTAAATATTCTAAACGACCTTGACTGTCTCCGCCCAGCACAACATACTTACATTTTTAAAAAAAACAGGAGAATTCTCACTCAAAGCTCTGTTTGTTGTCGAGCCTAGAGATAGACCAAGGACGATGCGAACTAATTGCGTGGAAGAATGCTGGAGCAGGATGAGATGGTCTGAGATCTAAATTCCTTTGTGAATACCGCACAAGAGTTTTGACTGCTCCCTGCTGAATGAGCAAGATGATCAAATGGACTAAAGCTGGTAGAGAGAACTTGTGGAAGAGGTCTGGGATAGAAGGCTAAATTTAAATATAAACCCTTTATCGACAGTGATATCTTTCAGAGCTTTATCACTGTTCACTCCGCAGAATGGCACTAAAATTTTCTGTGATGCTTTGTTGTATTAAAATCTCTACGAGTGTTTAATTTGAATGCCTTCTGCTAAGAAAAGAGCATTAAAGCGAACAGTCTCCATTAAAATACCATCAGATTGATGGATTAAAGTTTTTTGTGCTACTTTACATACTTCATCTCATCCTTGAGTGTAAATGCCATTCTCTTATGCAATTAAAACATATTTAGGCAAATGATATCATGATTGGCATGTACTCATATTTATAATTGTCTGAAAAGTAGGTAAAATAATTCAAATTCTATTCGTGGCGCAATTGCAAGCCGGACTCCCGCGGTAACAAATTTCAATTTAAACAATCACGTGAGTTTCTTTTGTTGATGTTCTTGTTGATATTAATTTACTTGAACAACTCTTTTGTGAATCTAATGGTTTACGCATTTGACTTTAAGCTGGAAGGTTCTGGGTTCTATTCCTACGCACAGCATACATATATTACTTGGAATATTCAAATGAATATTATTCGCGCTCGGACATTTTTATTTCTGTTGTTAAGACAGGCTGTCCTCACGTAAACCTTTGAATATCTGGAAAATGAACTGCAATACAAAAATTGTTTCACTTGCTCTTCATCTGTCTTTGAATCCAGGACCCTTGGGTCAAGAGCCAAAGCTCTTTTACCCATTGCCACGAATTATTTAATATTTTCGGTAAAAGTTAGTCATATGTCATTGGGTATCTTAAATGTATTAAATTTGAATCTATTTGCAACTTTCGATATCCTAGGCGGTCTTTTAAAAAGTAAAGATCGAGTAAGTAGAAATCACATAGAAATAAATATCAGGGTAAAAATAATGAGCACAAGCATTTTAATGAATTTATATGTGTTACCACGTCCTACGATATCTCTGAGAACTGACATAATAAAATAGTTTAGTTTAATTTGTAATCCCAAACGTATACTGATCCATATTCTTCGAAAAATATTTTTGGGAATGTTTCTAAAAAGCTCTTGTAAGCAATATCATAATAAAGTTTAAGTTTTATTCTAAGATGACTACTCTAAAATATTCAAACCTCTTTACTTCGACTACATTACTCTCTTGGCTCTAGATACTTGTGATATTTGAGATGGCTGTCAACAATGTATTGTTTCGTGTCCCAGTTGAAATTCGAGACAAATCCGCTCACGGTGGACGAATTATATTTATACGTTGAATTCAATGGTTCACATTGGAGTATCGAACTCCATTCCACTGCAGGTACTACAGAATATTAAGTTCAAGATCTTGCAAAAAATCATTTAA
The DNA here is from genome assembly GCA_022651775.1 of Drusus annulatus. NCBI lineage: Eukaryota > Metazoa > Arthropoda > Insecta > Trichoptera > Limnephilidae > Drusus > Drusus annulatus. Next base: position 211,316 of record JAGWCC010000031.1, on the reverse strand, counting down.
GCCTTTACGTGTTTTTTTTTTAATATATCTTGAAGATCAGAGCGGAATGTACATATTATATTGCGTGACTCGCCAAAATCCCACTGTGTGAACAAAGGTGTTATAAGCCGAATAGGTGAGATATTATCTTCATGATTTGTGTCACATTTGTGAATAGATATTTTACATGTAAATTGTCGCTTAATTTACCATAACTACCTTTGTAAGGCAAACAGAAATATACAAAAGGCTCTATAGAAATCCAGGTTACATCAATAATACCTATTTTGGATAAGATTGTACAGGGGCAATTCAAAATGCTGTAAATGTTTACGCCCGGCCGCTTCAGGCGCAAGCTGCCTTCGGTTGAGACTATTCCCTAGTCGAGTGTGACGGTCTCTTTTACCGTATACACAACGAGGAGAATGTTGAGCTGACTCTTTACTATGACTCTTAGACAATGTTGGCGATCACGGAGTTATTTGACAATGTCGATGACACCTTCTCGTTGAACACTCTGTACAGTCTTTTTAAAAATTAGCATAAAAAACTGTTGTTGTTAGATTTCAAAGGGATAATTTGATAGGTTCTTACCTTCATGTTTTTCATCCAGTTCCTACCTATCCCGCCATTTTGCTATTCAACAACACTATGCTAAAAAAACAATTGACAATCGAAACAGAAGAGTTTTATGTGAAATAACGTGTTCGTTCGTTTGTGTCTCGCTTGGTCGTCGGTTTGTTGTTGTTCTTCAAATAATATTAAATTAAGTGTGGTATTTTGTTGTGATTCGTTGTGTAAAAGAAGAGACAAGCGCTTCCACTTCAACTACATCGGTGAGTGAAGACTATTCCCAAGTTGAGAAATAATATTTATTGTTTATATAAATCAAGGAAACGCACTGAATTTAATATAGTAATTTAAGTGGTTTTAATTCCAGAAATAACGAAAGTGCTGTGTATATTATAAAGTGTGCTATCTTCTGGGTAGTGCAATAGTTTTAAAAGCAGCTATGATTATTTTCAAATTAACCTTTTTTCATCACATCCGCTGTGAGACTTTATTAATACAGTGTATAAAATTTGATTTCTAAGCTTATAATATCAAAAGATCGAAAAGTTTTTTTTAAAGAATAGTAATCGCCAACAGCTGTGAAAAATTAGCCCAAAGTGAAGAAATAATTAATTCAAGAAGGTGTACAATTAAAAGAGATGTGGACCTAACACGGACCCCTGTGGCAGGCCAAAACTCGAGACGAAAATAAGAAAAAATCGTAAGATAGTTATTTCCGCGTGAGAGGTTAAAAAAACTGGTTAAATTAATGTTCATTGCCGACATACACCTCTAAAGTTCACGAGCTTCCAGCTACCGTGTTAGGCACCTGTAATCACACGTAGTTACTGAGGACTCGATATGTTCATTATTCTTAAAACATTATAGTGAATCTGGTGATTATAACAGTTTCTCAGATAATCTCACCTCGAACCGACAGTCAAATTATTCACTTCCTAGTTTTCTCAAGATTAAAATAATGACTTTTTTCTCTCTCTGTCTCAGTCTGTGATGCAGAAATGCACGATGACTACGGCATATTTACAAAAAAAGATTCTTTAGAACAATTACCTTTACAAATTTAATGGTATCTCTTTGACTTGTAATTCGGTGGCCTTTAGAAATTCATTGTAACATTGAACATTTTAAACATACTTAACCCAGTAAGAATTATTTTTTTGCCGATTCTAACAAAAAATTATTTGACGAAAGTAAACTATTTATTAATAGACTTGACCCTAAAGTAATGTGTTCTCACTGAATCTAACAAACAATTATTTGACGAAAAGTGAACTATTTATTAATAGACTTGACCCTAAAATAATGTGTTCTCACTGAATCTAACAAACAATTATTTGACGAAAAGCGAACTATTAATAGACTTGACGAAACTAATATGCGAACTACTAATAGACTTGACCCTAAAATAATGTGTTCTCACTGAATCTAACAAGCAATTGGAATGAACTCGACCCGATAAGAATTTAGTTCTCACTGAATCTAAGCAACTATTTTTCTGTTACGTAAATAAAAACAAGGAGAATGGAAGATTCTTTTAAAAAAAACATCAACTCCAAAAATCATCGCACTTTGGTCTATTTATTTGTGGCATACGAGATATTATTAAAACAAACGTTTTACCTCAATCATACGACTACTTGCGACATTAGTTTTACATTTAAGCTCTGCTGCCGGATTATTTTATTATGGTATGTAGATTACATTTGAATTTTATTAGAAAGGTTACGTACTATTAGTCTTGTTTAAAAAAAGACACAATAATTATAACATGTTGTTTGTAGGTACTGGCAGAGGACATTGCATCAGATTGTTTTGTCGTACATTGTATGGGTTCTGACGTACATTCAAGATAACTTTAAAAACAATCTCTTTGCAGTTTCAATACCTACTAGTGTACTCGTATCTATGAAATATGTGTAAGGCGTAAGTAAGGTTATGATATAAACCAAAATACTATGAAAAAAATAATTAGGATCGATTGCAAAAGTGGAGGGATTTGCGAGAAGGTTTTTAATTGACCGAACATTTTGAGAAATTTAATCTGAAAATTTTGAAAGAGGAAAATATTGACCTAAATAAAATAATTAAATTATTTTTTCTCAGAAGCAATGTAGGTTTATTGATTAAATTGTAGATCAATCAAGGATTACTAACTCTTTTACGCGGAAATAAAAAATCGGTACCTACTGAGCTACGCAGATTATGGCATCATTCATATTGTAACAAACACTGCTTGTTGCTGATGTCTCACAAAGAAAAAGCTTTTCTACAAACCTACTTTCCACTGACTTCCGGCCTGTAAGAATCATTTCGACTCTTGCAAGCATGTGCAGCAGCTTCATGCTGTCAGCTTTACAGGCGATGTCGCCGTTAGTGTAGGTTTTGTGAATACTGGATATATTACCGAATAGTAACATGTAGTAAGTATATAAAGTTATATGTATGGAGTTATTAAATAGGAATAAATTGTATCTGTATAATATTCCCTCCCGAATGTCGAGTCAAGGCTCGCCAAACTAGTTTTTCATCCGAATTCTTCTATAAAGCTCCGGCGTTGTAAACAAATTGCTTCAAAAACGGGTCCTATTATTTTTATAACGTCCTTATGTCCGCAATGTTTATCACCGGCCAAAGCGGTCTGAAGTCTGATAGCCTGGTCAAATCAAAACTACGTAAATGTTTACAATGCATGTTTTTAGACAGTTTTTGTTTAGTCTTACAGTACCCATGTAGACTTAGGTAGAGTATAACAATTCGGGGAAATGGAGGTTTTCTTTTAGAATTTGCGATTTTCGCCACTCTTTATGGATTTAATTTGTGTAAATTTCATTAAAAAATGTATCTCCCCTTCCATCGGGGAAGACTACCAGAGGCGGCTGGCGTAATTTTTTTTTCAAGAGTGGCAATCATTTCCATAACCTGATATTATTTGAATTCCTCTTACTTCCAATAATGATTGACTTAGCTGGCAGGGGAATAAACCCACGCTACCCCAACAAATGTTGCTCAAAAGACATCTGTCGAAAAGGACATAAGTTTCTTATTAACAATAGATAATATTTTATGATTCTAGAGACAGTATTTTTTGATAAAAAGAAAAATAATATTAAATCTGGAAATACCTTAAAAGCATTAATGTTTATTTATTATTACATATTTAAATAATATTTGTAATCTAAAACACAAATATGAAACAGAAAAAAGAACAGAAACTAAAAATAACAACGGTCATGACTGAGAATCGAACTCGGAACCTCTACTCTATCCGGAAGTAATACTCTGCCAATTAAGTCACCAAGACCCCATAAGAATGCGGCATTTTTTAACGATCTCATACTTTTATTGACAATTATTAATATTTGAATTTTCTTCCAATTTTAGGCTGCCATCTTCTGGTGATATTCAAAGTTCGATTCTCGGTCATGACCATTGTTCTTTTTAGTTTCTGACTTTTTTCTGTTTCATATGTGTGTTTTAGATTATTAATATTACTTAAATATTTAAGGAAAATGATATATATAAGATTATAAAATCAATTTTTGAATTGAATTTAATGTACGTAAAGGTTGGTCTAATACTTGGCGAGGATGTGTTTCTTGATTTTGAATTTTTCAATATTTTCATTAATTCTAAGCAAGTCTCCTGGTTTAAATAGATATTCACAGTTTGGATTCATGATCGTGCATTCAAGAATACATGCTTCTTATGGTATTTAACTGCATTTCGTCAAACCAGTTTGGACCAATCTTGCATAATATGCTTTTATTAGTACATACCTACTGTTAGCTGGCGTACAGTCAAAAAGTGGTGGTAGGTTGCTTGTTCAATATCATTCAAAACCTGAAGATAATATTAGCAAGTGTTTCTTGTATTTCGACTTTATTAAAATGCTGTAGGTTACTTCTTTTAAGTACTCAGCTTCGTCAACACGTCGCCCTATTTTTGAGAATCAAACGGATATTTCAAAGCTCCCTTTTTCAGTGTGGAAATAAGGTAGCAAGCTGAAAATAGTTGTATTGATTTAAAAAATTCTAAACAGAAAAAGTTTTGCTAATTTTGAGATGCCAAAACTCACTGATCCAGAGTTTTTAGGGTAACACGCAAACTGATTTTCTTAAAAACTTCTGCGTTCTGTACAAACATCACATCATTGTGAACTGACCAGTCAGATTCCATAAATCTTTCAAATCTGTTTCGCAATCAACTGGCACGACAGAAGATTTTTGGGTGGAACATTCCCCATTCGCATGTGAACATTAAAACTCGCTGCTGAATTGGGAAGACTGCTCCTGTATTAATATCGGTTGAGTAAATTGCCAGTTAAAAGTGACTGCTTCTAGAAACAGTCGGATGAAACAAGAAAAAAATTATAATCCTTTGCCAATTGCGTTTATATTATTATTACTGTCAATTTAACTCGGAATCGTCATAATATCTAGTTAGGCACTGATCAGAGTATTAAACATTAATATTTTAATCATAGCTAAGGCTTATTTACTTATCGTCAGATAATAGTCAATGCTTTCAAAGAACGTACCCCTTTTCGATTGCTTGGGGAATTAAATTACGTACATTTGTACATAACAAACGGATTGGTCTGCTAAAAGCTGATATTTTTAAAATTTGGTAATATTATTTACTAGTTTACAAACTACTGTCTAATAATATACATAACATGTATCACGAAATGAGAAACAACAGAAAGTATTGAAAGGAAAAGGTCCATACACATGAATAGAGCAATGGCATATAGGACAAACTGAGACACGAGGAAGATAATGTCAAGTCAATACCTTTCCAAAATGAATTATACTTGTGCTTTAAAATCTTCTAATTCCTGAATAACTGTTCTATCAAACTTTCTAAGGAATTATCTTTTTCTCACCGATAAGGAAAACTTCAAAAAATACTATTTGCGTCAATATCCGAAAATAATATAATAGAACAAGATATAAAATAAAAACCTGTATGCAAAATATACCTTCGCTTTGATTTTGTTAGCTGAAGTCGGGAAACACGTTTCTCGCTTCTAACATTTGCATTAAAAAAATATATTTGTTTTATTCTTCTCTCTTGATCACACCTGTAGGTGGTCAGGGGGGCGGTACAAATTCGCCAATTTTTCGCCAAGCCGACCACTCCGCTGTCGAAGTCGGTATTGACAGGACGGGTGCCTAGAACAGAGCGGGGAACAGTGCTATTATAGTCGTGTCGTGGGGAGATTAGAGTGTTGTGAAACCGTCGGACAATGACATACACGATAACCTGTGGCTATCGTACAGAACTCAGAAATCGGCCTTCCATTACTATTTGGCATTGAGTAATTCATTTTTTCTTACTATTATCATAAAGGCAATATCAACGTATATTATTTAGTGTGCTACCAGTTTTTTTTACTGATTTTCTGAAGGTTGTGATGATTATGAAGTGAAGTGTTTTTTACGAGGAAATCTCGCGTAGTCTTTTGTTATGAAAATCAGCAAAGCTTTTTGACTCAGTTTTGATAAGAATCAAATATAAGAGTGCTTAATCAAACGTTCAAGTGCGTTTATTTTTTAACCCAGTTTAAATTATTCGATTGTTGTCCTGCAGGTGACCAGAAAAAGTGTGAAAGATGACCATATCTTTCTAGTTAAGAAATTGATGCGAAGTGAGGGAAGACACAGTCGACCCGAGAAGTGTCAGTGGTGATGATCTAGAGCCTAGAGGTTCAAGGAGAAGAACAGACCCAAAGGAAGAACTGAGAATGCAGAGGAACCCACTTGTTGCTGTTTTGTTGCTGCTGGTACAGCACACCCTCTATGTTGCCGCAAGCCCTAGTAAGTGCATCAAACCTTTGATAACGTATTATTTTAACCAACAATAACAAATCTAACAAAACAGTGATGTTTACAACTTCTGTATTAACTAATGTTAAAAGCCTACACTGTATACCGTGAGAGACGGGTGATAATTTTCTAATAAAAGCTTTTGGTTATTTGTCTATTATTTCTCGAATTGTTTTTGATCAGTTATCAAATAAAAATTGTGAGTTAGACCAGTAGACACTCGATATTAATATTTTAGAAATAGAAATACGTTATCATTTATTGAATAAATAAGTATATTACAATCTGTAAAAATGTCGACTAGTAAAAAGCCATTAATTTTATTTATAACATAACTTTAATGATTAATTTGATAAAAAATATTATAATCTAAAACACAAATATAAAAAAACAGAAAAAAGACGGAAACTAAAAAGAACAATGGTTATGACTAAGACTCGAACTCGGAACCTCTACTTTATTCGAGAGTAACACTCTGCCAATTAAGCCATTAAGAACTCATTAGAAAGCGGCATTTTTTAACGATCTCCTACTTCTATTAGAAATTATTAATATTTGATTTTCTTCCGATTTTAGGATAAATTAATTATTTAGAAGAATGTAAAAACTTTGGCCAGAAATACCCACAGCCCAGACAAAACCCCAGTTGAGTGTCAGGATAAAAAAACAATCGATAATACTATTTAATTATAATACATTCATTATCGATGTAGTCATGGAAGCAAACACCCAAACGATAAATATTTAATTAAATATTTTCAAAGACATATTAAACGACTTATTTTTTTCCACCAGTTAAAAACAACCATTATCAGAATACGTTATTATTTTTTTTAATCAATATAGGACGGTACCTACGTGTCACATGAACTCTTTGAATCTAGCTATTATTATGCGGATACGAGAGTTTCAACACAGACTATGTGGTTTGACTTTTGCGATAATTTTCATCATCAGATGTGACTGATTGCCAAATGGCCATGACGACCTCCGTGCCGAGCGGTTAAGATCACTGGCTACGATTCCAGAGGCCGCGAGCTCGAGGCCCGGCGAGCGATTTTTTTTTTATAAATCACATACAAACAGGCAAATCCCCCTGGTGAAAGAAAGAACACATTCAGAATCGAAGCGTTGCTTGAACTAGCAATAGCCGTGTTTAGTGACCAGGTTTGAATAGCCAGGTACTTACCAATCTTCTTCTTCCACATCTCCCTTCAGCCTCGTAATGTACCCTAATTATGCCATATTCCCACTGGTTAGGCAGTTGGGAGCAGTTAAGATTTTAAGTTAGATTGGCAGGTGTGATAGATCACCTATGCCCTGATGATGGACACTATAATACTATCCGAAACGTAACTTGAAAAAAGAAAGGTAGCACGCCTCATTACCTCAAAAGTCTAACAATTTATTATTTCTATTGGCCGTGAGTATCTGAATGCATATCTTCAAAATGTTAATTTAAAAAATAAACTGAATAATTGAGGCATTAATTCGAGGAAGCAAAGTATCTACGTAAAAAAAACAGATAAATTGAATAACTTCATGCCCTGTGCTTTACTGATTGTATCTCAAATAGAAAAGATTTGTCCTTGGAGATGTCAGATGCAATCTTTCATTGCTTCGCTGTTATGCGAAAATCTAACGAGGAGGGATTATAAAAAACTTGAATTTTCAGTCATTATACTCTTGGCACTTTTTATCTAACCAAGACTGAGTACAGTTTGAAATGGCAAAGAAGCGCTAACCATTTGACCGCCTCGATGGCCAAATAAAAAGTTGGACGAAGCTTTTTGTTGCATCATTTGTTTCACAAACTATTTAATATTTCCTTCTCAAAAGAGTTTTGTTACGTTGAGTTATATTCAAAACACTTATGTATAAATTACTACATTTTTTTATCCACCAACATTTTTATCATAAAATTAAAGATAACCATCTACTTCGTTATACAAGTAATAAGTACCGTTACTACAGCTCCAATGAAATGCTAAAATTTTTGCCAATGCATTGACGGCTTTAAATACATGTCAAATTTGCCATCCAACGTGTTCAGCCAGCGCGATCTCATATTATGCAAGATCAGCTGAGTAAAGTTTGTGAGGTAAGGTTATTTTACTTCTTCATTAAAGAACTTATACGGCTGGTATACGTTCTTTAATGAAGAGAAAAACTGTAAAGCAGTAATCTGTTCGTCCGATGCAGCAAATAATATCACCTCAATAATGATTGAAATATATATCGTCGCTGGAAAGGCAAAAGGGCTTAAGCGACACTGGTCGATAATGAGATATATATGCAGTTTTGATCGTTTTTCTTCTGCGTCGAATACTCGGACTCTCGTTTGATTCTGAAGACTTTTGTGGCCCTTCAGTCGTCTGAAATATATTAACCATTCGGGAGAAGGCTTGACTCAAGCGACACAAGCTTAGGACTTTTTTCACTTCAGGTAACTCAGTAAGAGCATTGTATTACCTGAGATAACTTTTTTTTCAAAATCCAACCAGGTACTGAAGACCTATGAATTTAATTGTAAAAATAACCTAATAAGTGCTTTGGTGAAAACCTCCCAAAATGGCGCTTCAGATCTTTCCCTTTCCGGCGACGATATGCAACACCCAACACCAAATCTTTGTTTAGTATTTTAAAATCAGAAGACAAAACGTTTCAAAGAAAGATTGTTGAAACTCGGACGAAGCTGGCATTAAGGCTGGTATTATAATAAAGGTTGTAATAATGTTACACAGTTATTTTCTTTATATTTAAACTCCACCCAGGAAAAACTGAAAGAAAATATCCCTCAAGATCTATGTCATCTTTGAGGATGCTGTGTTGAGGAGATAATGTTTTTAAAATGTTTGTGTGCATAGTTAGTTAGGTGTTCGTAATATCAAGGTGTTCCGAGATGAAGTGAATTCTACAAATGCATTCGAAACTATTTTTCAAATAAGATTTGAGGATAAGCGTGGCAAGCACGTGAATACCGACGTAGTATAAATCGACCAACACTTTAAGTTCACAATGATTTCGGAAGAACCTTTTTACTCGTGCTTATATTAGGACACACTGTAAAAATAATTGTAGGGAAACCGTATCTCTTCATTTTGTACATTATTGCACTTGGAAGTATTCATTAATTCTTTTGCCACTATCATTTCAAGGTAGACAATCAGTGCAAATTTATTTATAAAAGTCGAAGAAATGATATACATGTATACTCAGGGATCAGTCAATATTGATGTTCGAAACAGTGCAGGTTCCATGATATATCGCACTCGGTGCAGTGTGGATTTCGAGCGCCTGAAAGCTTTCGTTTAGAGATCGATTCATGATAATTAATAAACTCAAAAAAAAACAATAGAACTTATCACATATACGAGTATAAACATAAAAAATGATGACCGCGTGTAAAACGACGAAACACAGCCAAAAACCAAACTTAAATAAAATAAAATATTTAAAGATGTGAAAAATAAATAAATTATAAGACCACATATATTATTTTTATTTTTATGACCGACTGGTTTCGCGTAGCCTAAGCATCATCGGGGTTAAAAATTAAACTAAACAAAAAATACAAAATGTGCATTTATATATACATACAGAGGGAGAACCAAATATAAAATAAAATAACAGAACGACGAGAAAACAATAGAACAACATTTAAATTATAACAATGGAACAGAGAGAAAGAGACAGATAATATGAATTGAAAAAGACAAAACGTCAACTGAGAATGTGATCAAAGAATAATTAAAATAATATCCATGGTCATATACAAAATTATTTTTTCATTCAACATGATATAATATGATAATTGATTAATCTTTTTTGTGTTTGTTGGTTTACTTAAGCCGCAGCTTGAATAACATTGATCTAGTTGGATCATTGATGATTAACAATCGTAATACAGTTCAAGTTAGTGACATTTGGTTTTGGATGAAAGTGACTCAGTGATATAATGAACCTTATTTTCTTATTATTCTTCCAAAGCAGTGGGCCTCAGATATGCTGTTGTATTTATAACTCTCCATTGTTTTTTTTAAAATTATTCTTCCATCACACATTCATTTCGCACTTTTTTTTATTTATGTTGGTTCTGCCGCTAAGAGTTCCGTTGTAACCTGTATATCCGTTGTAACATTATACTCACACCATGACGTAGAAGTTACAAAGGAGCTATCAGCGATATGCCAATTTAATAATCAAGAAGTGCTAAATATTGATGATCTCAACTAGTGTCTCTCTAAAAGCTTTCGGTGAGTTATTTTTCTGTCTTAAGGGTCAGCACCCAAAAATACACGTTTTTTGGCTTTCTAGTACAAGCAAAACTAAAAATTATTTATCTGTCAATTTTTAGATGTCTAAGGTTTCTAGTGAAAACAATCTTAAACTGCTATCTTTTAAATTCTTTATGAAATGCATACTGGAATTTAAGATGAAATGTTCAATAACGCCTTTGCTGGTTTTGAAACTTCACCTTTTACTGATATTCTAATATGTTTTTTATAGAATTTAAAGGATTACAGTTAAAAAAGTGTATTTAGTGGAAATTTGAGTCATTATTCTAACTACCCATAGAAAATTTGCAGATGAATCATTGTAGTATTGCTTGTATTAGAATGCTACAAAGAGACGTTTAGCGTAATTCTTGAGTGCTGACCTTTCAATGTAAACCATCAAAACTATTTTCAGCTCATAAAATCATTTACATCCAATATTTTTTTTTAAGTACCGTCATGTTAGTTAGACGGTGAATATTGCTAAAATAATATTTTAAAATTTACATTTCATCACATACAAATAGATTTATATGTTGCTTCAATCAATGACGTTACATATATAGAGACACGTTGTAGCGCTCTCAAAGTGGCAAGCAATAATCACGCTAGTTGGTGTGATCGGTGTTTAAGCCGATTTAGTAGTACTAAACGGTCACGCGTCGCTTGAGGTCGTTTCAACATTACAAGCAAGTATGGAGCGCGGTCCGAACTTCGGATCTGTTTCGTTTATACACATATATTTTATGAATTTCTCATACATGACCGATATTTGAATGATGAATTTACCGGTAACGTGTGTGTTTTGCTTGCCACATTTTGTGTTAATATTCTAAGGCTATATATAACGTGTCTATATATGTAACGTCATTGGCTTCAATGGATTGTTTGTGTGCTTTGCTGGGCAGATTGGGTTATCCCGTAGCCATTCATCAACGCACTTAGTTCGCAAGTATTAACTCGTTTGACGACTTTCCATGCGCAACGATCTACGCATTTGTTTTTGAGGTTGCGGATTCGACTGCCTTCGCGGCTTAAAAATACCTTAAGCGACACTTTGGTCAAAAATTAGTTAAATGTACCTTTTGGATCAGTTTTTTTATCTGCATCTAATGCTCCGACTCTCATTTGATTCTGAAGACTTTTTGATTGTTACCCTTCAGTCATCTAATATATATTTACCATTTGGGAGAAGGTTTGACTCAAGCGACACAGGTTTGGGACTCGAAATGGCGCTTCAGACCTTTTGCCTTTCCGGCGACGATATTATAACTCGAACAGGTTTCGAAAAAAATGATGGAAGAGTAGTTAAATAAATACATCTAACTTTTGAAAAAATACAAAATATCCTTAAACTTTATGGACAATACAGTACGAACAAAACTTTCCTCGTTGAAACGGTGTAGCTATAAATATAAATTCCAAATATTCGAGGGGAATCCCACATTACATAAGGCACAATAGGTATAAAATGCAAGCTATCTGGATATGCCTAGATTAGAATATTCATCCACACAAAATACACTAGACGTACCCTACACTATCAAAGTAGAACTCGAAATAAATTCACCAGCCAATTTTGTTAATCTGAGGAAAAGTTATTACCGCACAAGATTTCCAACTGGAGAATGAAACAAGATGGGGAAGATGGAAGTCGAGAAGTATCTGGCTATTTAAATTTGGTCACTAAACACGACTAAAGCCATTTTAAGCAACGCTTCAGTTTTGAATGGCGGTATCCCGCAAGGATGAACATGAGAGCACATATCATCCTGAACAGAAATTTAAAAAATGTCTGAATAAAAAAAACAATGCGACGGCGTTGTTATTTATTACTTATGTTGTCGAGCATCATAGCATGGATTATTGTCGCACACCAACATTTTACAACGATAGTTTGACGCGTTGCAGTTATGAACACCTCGTAACGAATCCAAGGTATAAAAAAACTGACTTTTTAAATTTTCGTGCAGCGAGTTTACGCAAGAATGCAGAATATTCGACAAAAAAAAATAAGTGTGATTTATTTTTATTTTTCATAGTACAGATTTTTGCTTTTTTCTGCGTCGGTCAATCTGATGAAGTTAATATCACTGCAATATGTTTATTTAGGATTTTTGATTTTTTTATGACGGCTGCTATTGGAGTGCTTGTGTTTATTTTTCACACGTTTGTATTATATTAATGTAATTAATTAGTTAACGGAAAACCCCAAGACAAAGTTATTTTTATAGTGGAATGGATTCTACTGTCTTCCGTTCAAGTTTTATTCTACAAGGCCCTTTGCAATAATTGAAACCAACGAGTTGAAAGACCTTCACAAGCTATACTGAGTCAACATTTATATTTTTCTTTATTTTTAATCTACAGTACAGACTTTTCTGAAAGGGGGGGGGGTAAGTCAGTATTCGTTGTGGGTATCGAACCCTATTCGCCCAACTAGCTGAGTATCCTACTCACTAGGCTAACAACTTCCCAATGGTTTCATGAAATATATTATGTATTTTCGTAGAAAGCCATAACTTTGTGGTCTGACATATTTAATGAAAAAGAAGTAACAGCTTTGTATAATCTGTCTCTTTCTCTCTTTTACTTTGTTATAATTTAAATGTTATTCTATTGTTTTCTCACTGTTCTGTTATTTTATTTTATATTGTGTTCCTCTCTCTGTACATGGCCTGTTCAAAAGAAAAGGTGAATTTTGAATTTTCGCGGGCTGTGTACATTCGATTATCGTTTTTTTTGTTTGTAATGTTGGTACACATATATGTATCATATGTTAGCATTATCAGCCATTTTGGATTAGTGGTTTGTTTTTGACAACTGGAAAGGTTAGCCACGTTTTTGTGTGTTCTTCGATTTTTGCTTTTGAAAAAAATGGATCAAAGAATAAAATCCATGATTTGTTTTTCCACAACTCCAGGACGCTCATCGTCATTAACATCTTCTTGGCCTTTTGTAAAGCGCTTGTACCACTTATAAACACTTTTTTGAGACAAAGTAGACTCGCTGAATGCCACAGTCAACATTGCGTTGGAGCACTTTATTCCATTTTGAACGCAAAATTCAATACATATTCTTTGATCCATTTTTTTCAAAAGTAAAAAATCGAAGAACACGCAAAAACGTGACTAACCTTTTCAGTTGTCAAAAACAAACCACTAATCCAAAATGGCTGATAATGCTAACATATAATAAACATATGTGTACCAACATAACAGAAAAAAAACGATAATCGAATGTACACAGCCCGCGAAAATTCAAAATTTACCTTTTCTTTTGAACAGGCCTCGTATGTCTATATAACCGCACACTTTGTATTTTTTGTTTGGTTTAATTTTGTACCCTGATAATGCTTAGGCTAAGCAAAACCAGTCGGTTATAAAAATTAAAATTAAATCTGTGGTCTTATCCCAAATTATTATTTCATTTTCATTAAATATATTATGGTTTCTTTTTTACCTCTATTGTTAGGGATTTTTGTTTGATGTAAGAAGGTTAGGAAATCTTCGGGTGGCTCATTATGAATGTAGAGTAAAAATAAATTGAAGGTTGTATCAATATATATTGGCTTGATTACAGCACAAAGAGTGCGTATACCAACCCTGATGTATGGCAGTGAGGCATGGAACTGGCAGAGAAAGGGTGAAAGTAGACTGAATGCTGTGAAAATGAGATCCCTGAGACGTATGTGCGGTAAAATCATCTATGACCGTATTAACAATGTGGATATCCGGAAAGAATGCAAGGCTGATGTGAGCGTAATGAATATTATCGAGAAAGTGACGCTCAGATGGTTTGGAAATGTAGAGCGAATGAACGAAGAAAGGAGTGTGAAAAGAATATATGATGCGAAAGTGAATGGAAGAAGAAGTCGAGGACGCCCAAGGAAGACATGACATGATAAAATAAATCAAATATTTGAATCGGGTCATGTGAAGAGTCAGAATAACAGAAGAGTATGTATGAGACGATGTATGAATGTGAATTAAACCAGGAGTGTGTGCCAAGATATATGGCGGTCCGTCCTCTCTGCCTACCCTTGCGGGGAAACGGCGTGATGGTTATTTAGTTAGATTGCAGCACAATTAAAAATTAAATTTAACTTCCAACGATTTTTCCAGAATAATATTCATACTCGTACAAGACGTTGCACTACATTACAAAAAAAAAAAAATCGGTGTGGGAATCTTGTGGGGAAACGTTGCTTCAATCGGGGCCGCCAAAGATATTTGTAATCTCGGGCCTTTCACGTTTATATTAATAATTTTACAATTAAATTTTAATTTCAACGCGATGACGTCACCTCTGACGCAGTTTTACTAGAATGACGATCTCTCACTCGTTTTGCGATTTGTATACGTAGGGTAAACATCATATTCCAAAGGGGAATTACAAGTAACTTTCTAAATTATGAATTGATTTGACTTATTAGTATTGTTGCTATAGTGAGACATACTCCATGCGTCATGCTTGATAATATTAATAATATTTGGAAGATTTGTACAGCGCCATTTCTGTGAAATATCACCTCAAGGGCACTGTACGAGTATAATAACAATTCCCAATCAATTTTTTTCCACTCTAAGTACTTATTGCAAGAGAAAAATTGCAAATTTATAGAAACTAGATGTTTTGCAGACGTTAGCCCCCCACACGGCGATTGATCGAATCATGTACGACAGAGTTTTTACGGTATTAATTATTAGTAGTATCAGATTATACTTATTTAGATGTAAGACCAATCTAAAAATATTGTATTTTCGTATAAAGCAATCACTTCGTAATTGGACATACATATTTAAAGAAATGAAAAAAAAAAACTTAAATAACGTATAAAACCACGAATATTATTTTATTTTTTATGACCGATCGGCTTAATTTAATTTAATTTCTTTAATGACCTTCTCAGTTGATGTTTTCTCACTTTCAATTCATATGATCTGTCTTTTTCTTTCTATTCGTTTGTTATAATTTAAATTTTAATCTATAATTTAAAAATTAAAATAATATTCGTGGTCTTTAACAAAGTTATTTTTTCATTTATTTAATAATATTGTATTGGTATTCTCCAAGTTAATTAGTTAAATAAATAGACAACGAATTTACTCAAATTATCAAACGACAGGATGACTGCATAGGTCACGGCCTTAGGTCGTTTGGGGGTTTTTCAGAAAATTGTAAAATCCTTGTCAAATGAGATGGATGAAATATAGCGTATCTGCATATTTATATAAAAAATGTGTTTTATAAGAATTTGGTAGGATTACCTTTCGACAATTTCATTAAAGTACCACATTCTTGATTGATTTAAAAAAAAAAAAAAATTAAATCGGACTGGTTATCCCACTGACTGGTATTTATTATGAAGGGCGAAAGCGGTAAGGTCAGGGTTTGATTAAATATAAGCGGAACAAAGTCAAGGAGTCTTTTTATCACTGGAGGTTAATTCTAGAATTGCCTTAGTCAGATTATGGTATATTGAGTAAGCTATCAAGAAAGGTCTCTGAAATGCCCATTTTTCAATGCTGCAAATGCCTTTGTCAGCCGCTAAAGATTACTAGAATAATGGTCTATTTAATGAATAAGTCAAAATAATGCTTCGGTATATTTTACGCTAAGAAATCTAAAAAAAATAGCTCTATCTGAACAATTCACATTTGAATTTTGTAAATTTGAACACCGCACAAGAGTCCCAATTGTCCGGGGCGTGTTTAGTGATACTTTGGCATCCCCAATCGGGGTGTTTTGTCAGGCTGAAGAGATTAGGGAAGAGAAGGAGATAAGGAAGGTGTACGTTGGGAAGTATCTGGATGTTCGAATCTGATCAGTGAATACGATTAAAACTATTTAAAGCAACGTTTCGATTCTGAATGGCAGTCTTTCACCAGACTGGTGCTACCATTCTGGAACGAGTCGCAAATATACAATATATTGTTATATTGAATGTGAAATAACACAAATCAATAACAAAACAACATTTGCATTCGCCGGGATTTGAACACGCAACCTCTGGATTCGCAGTCAAGGATCTTAACCGCTCGAGCACGGAGGTCGTAGCCATGGGCTTAAATTTGTAATATAAAATTCGTTTTACGATGAAAATTAGGACTTACGGAAGGCTCAACAACCGTTGCCCGATAAATTAACGAGTAAAACAAAATGACTATATTTTTATACAAACTTTAACTAATCATCAATGTATCCAAAATGGCTTTTAATGTATATTTTAACTAACCAAACATAAATCAATGTAACATGAAACAATTTCTTCTGGGGATATTGATAATAACATTTTCTTACTATTTTATTTTAACTAGGTCTAAATCTTCTGTACCTTAAAAGGGTAGACTTTTGGCTGCTGAGTGATGGTGAGGGGGTCGAACCCTGGACCGTGAAAGTTGAAAGTAAGGAGCATGTCCCCGTACCATGTAGTACCGACCAATAGGGTCGGGGCACGAGGTGGAGGAATTATTTGTGGTGTTGGGTCAAAATATTAAAAGTGCAAAAGATCAAACTCCATCAAATTTGATGACCATCAAATCGACAATCGCCGCCATTTTGATTTTTCTAAATTAAAGCCGTTAAAAGTTGATTCTCGGCTCGTTTCAGCTTTTGATCAAATTGTGATCGGCTGAGTAAAGCAAAACCGGTCAAAAGCCGGCGTTTAACGGGAACCGTTCAAATGTCAAAAATTCAAAATGGCGCTGGTCGCCGAGTATCAAATGAATGTGACGAAGTTTGAAATACCGCAAGCTAAAACTTTTGCGTACACGGCGTTAAAAATGGGATGTGAATTCGGGATCGTTTGCAGACATGCACACCTAAAAACCGTCCGGATCGAGATGGAACAATTGGTGTGACGGTTTGTATGGAAACGAGCATCAGGTGTAAATGGCTTTAAAATTTACAAAACACAAAAAAATCCGTTAGTAAAAAATACCCATAATAATGGATACAAATTATTCCACTTTCACAACCTGTTTTAAGCCTTGCTTGTACTTATACCTTTGGTGGACTAGTTTTGCTTAAAATAAAAGAGTTATCATGGTTAAATTAAGTGAAAGACGACACAAAACTCAAAGTAATTACGCACCATAAAATAAAAACGTTGATCCGATGTTTTATGATGATAAGTGCATCATAAAACATCGGATTATTTGCACATGAATAATGCATATTTGAACCATTTTTTGTCATGAATGCATATTTCAGCCATTTTATTCTTTAATACCAGCGATCTTTAAAAATTTGCGGTCATTCTGTATGCACCCCCCTTCTCACGAAATAAAAAAAATCCACAGATATCTGTAAAAAAAACACCCCAGCTCTCAGTCGTTAGTTACCCCTCATAAAAACCTTTTTTTTTTAAAATTAAACACACATATTTTACTGCATTTAATCTGAAGTCTGCTTATCATAAAATTAACCTAACACCACACATGTTATTATTTTGCACTCGAGTAGATACGTCTGCATCCGTAGACAAGTTCACTGAAATTCAAAAACTGTAATTTTCACAAATAACTTTTTAAGGTTTCTCATGATCGAAAATAATATGATGATGTTTGAATTTTGGTGTATTGCGCTTGCTCCTTCTCAAGTCAACATTTCGGATATCCTTGCAGAATCCACCATCAAGGCCGATTTATCAAATCACGTCTGCCTAATGATAATTAACCACCAAAGTCAAACAAAATAATATTACCACTTTTTCAAATTTTAAATTATTTTTATTGTATTTAATTGTATCTTTTTTAAATTATTTAATATTAAAAAAATGTTTGATCAACTTCACCCGAAGTAAGGAATAATTTACCTTACTTTGGACATATTGTAGCACGCAGACACGTCCACAACTCACTTCTGTCGGTTTATCTTTTCTGTGTAATGTTTCATTTCAATAGAAGAGGTTAAGAAACAACCTTAGAGTATACAAGAGGTAGCCCAAGCCAAAGCCAGTGAAGTTAGTTTTGGACTTGTTTTTGATGATTTTAACATGACTCGGCGCAAATGGGCGTGGCTAAGACTAAGGCTACGGTATTTATATATCCATTCATATCACATATCGACATAATGTTTTTGTGTATTCGTATAGCCACTTTTTCACAGTATTTTTATCAACAAAAATATAGCATCTAACCTAAAAAACCGTTTAGTTGTGTCAAGTTTAGTGGCAAAATAAAAAATGTGGGCGGAGTCCCGCTATTAACCAGCGAAAATAACCAGCTTAAGAACATTACGACAGTATATAGAAGCCGTCCAAGAAATTTGTTGTCTCTTTCTCTCTCATGGTGTACGATGTAAAAACACGGAAACAGTGATTTATTACAATTTCGGATGGGTTGGGTAAAACAAATTAGCTATCCCTCCATATATTGTTCCTTCAAGGAAACAACGCATTTTTTATGTCTGGATGATTCAAAACCGCGTTTGTGTTTTTGAAGTTGATTTAGCCTAGAGAAATCGACGATTATTGGTACATACCTAGTGCAAGCATATCCGGTCAAATAACCTGTATGGTGGCCGGCAGGAACTGGATCTCTGATGCAACGAGGTGGACTGCTCGAAGAGATTGTAGCTAGTTGGAGATGGTATGAATCATCACAATCACAATCACAATCACAATGTAGAGAGTATATAGATACTATATTTATATCATAATACTCTATAGAGAGAGGCCTAGACAGTCAAAATGGCCGCCGATCTTGCATTTTTTCGCAAGCAAATTTAGGCCTTAGTGATATCATAACGGTCATATTGTTATGCCAAATACCTGATAAGTGTAAAATGTGACAGTGGTTTCAACCACTAGGCCTAAGTTTGCTTGCAAAAAAGTGAAATAACGCCATCCACCTATACACAGTCCATAGGTATATTTTTATTATTTATTTTACTATTTTTTTACCTGAGTTCTTATGACTAAAAACATAACCCAAATATAAACATAAAAAAACGTAGTTTTAAATGGTAATTTTGATACATTTCGGTACACAACACTAATAATTCACTCTGGAAAAAATATATTTAACCACATCGCTTTGTTACACCTATATTTTAGTATATTTTCCGTCCGGTTTCAGAAGAACCCTTCCATCGTCAGGACAATATTAAAACCAATGATATACTGATAGACATATTTAGGTGTTGGGGTGATGATCCAAGGGGTAGGGGTAGGTAAAAGGTGTACGGGACGAACATAGGGGTTTACTGGTTACAGCATCCCCGAATATGGCAGGTCCTGAGGAAAATTATTTGCCTCTGAACTTTCTGTGTAGAGACAATGTTTAAAAGGTTTGTAGAAAGTCATGTGTTTAAATATGTTATAATTATGGCAAGCCACAAAGTAAACGATTTTTACGAAAAAACATTCTGAAAATATTTGAAAAACTTTTATGACTTAAGTAATAATTAATTTGTGGAAAATAAGGGTATTTAGTTTTTTTTTAATAGAAAACAACAGTTCAAGCGTAACAAGACACGAATCTGTATGCAAAATGTACACAATTATAATCAAGATATTTATGGGTTATTTGTATTTTTAACAATTTTATTTGTATGTAGAGAAGTAATTTTTATTCAACGATGATGTCGGACTTTTTAACTAGATGAATGGGTGTGAAAATGTTCAATTTTTTAACATTAAACCGCCATTGTCAGGCGGGTCACTGATCACCAGCCCAGTAGGACAAATAAAAAAGTTACTAATCCAGTATTTAAGTAACAAAATCATTCAAATAATTCGATTTAAAAAAACATGAAAAAAACGTCACTCGTTGTATGTGCTTCTCTTATGTGTAATGTTTTATGCAGTCAAAAGAACACAAATACAAAAACACAAAACAGAAACACAATAAAATAACTTTTTGAAGTAAGAGACCGGAATAACATTATATAAGCTAAAAATATCGAAACAATCGAAAAGGTATCTCCAGGCTTCCTTGTCCTGCGCTACTTTGGAGACTTTGGTCAATTATAGGTCTAGTCTCTTCTCGCACAGCCTCTGAAGTTGTTTCCCCGGGGTTGGTCTGAGGCGATCGACGATCGACCTGACATATTTTTTTTTTGGAATTGCCGCCAGTATCTTGTTGGGAAGTTTTACAAACATCCTGAGCTTACGTTTAAGCCAACTCAACTAAGGCTATGCAATGAATGGAGCAGGTTGAATTCTGCTACAAAGTAATATTTAGCGTTGAGTTGTAAAAGATGCATATCACACTTAGAGTATACAAGAGGTAGCCCAAGCCAAAGCCAGTGAAGTCAGTTTTGGACTTGTTTTTGATGATTTTAACATGACTCGGCGCAAATGGGCGTGGCTAAGACTAAGGCTACGGTATTTATACATCCATTCATATCACATATCGACATAATGTTTTTGTGTATTAGTATAGCCACTTTTTCACAGTATTTTTATCAACAAAAATATAGCATCTAACCTAAAAAACCGTTTAGTTGTGTCAAGTTTAGTGGCAAAATAAAAAATGTGGGCGGAGTCCCGCCGTTAACCAGCGAAAATAACCAGCTTAAGAACATTACGACAGTATATAGAAGCCGTCCAAGAAATTTGTTGTCTCTTTCTCTCTCATGGTGTACGATGTAAAAACACGGAAACAGTGATTTATTACAATTTCGGATGGGTTGGGTAAAACAAATTAGCTATCCCTCCATATATTGTTCCTTCAAGATATCACACGAAGAAGCCTCGGTTCTTTTCTAACCTTGTGTCAGACATGACGACATTGTTCTTTTATTTTTTTATAATAATGTGAATACTCCTCCTATTGGTTATTTTATCAATTGATTGGCCGAGTTCAAAGCTCTTTCCACCTTGGCTCGAAAAGACTTGGGTTGATGTTTGCAAACCACCAAACCTACTAAAATTGTAGTTTCAAGATGCTGAACTATGGGTGCACCTAGACTATGGTAAAAGCCTAACAAAGCCTGCGAGGCTTTAGCATACATCTGTCGGAACAAATGTTGATGTATCAAATAAAATACAACGTCACGGGAAAGTTTCTTTCGAATTCTGCCGTGATAAATTGGCATTAGGATATAGGTACACGAAAACGTTTTGACTGTCCATTTTTATATATTTTAAGGTGTGTTTGAATAAGTGTGTGAATGTGCAGGTTTGACTTCGTTCTGACCTCACGAGGTCGTTGTCCAGTTTTACAAGTTGCTCCAAGGAAGAGGCCAGTGGCAGATCACGTGTCTGGGAAAAACTGTGATGTCAATGTCGCACAATTTTATATACGCGTTTAACCTTTGTGTCTTTTGACACAACTTGGAGGAATATCGTAAAAGCTGTTGTGAAATTATCTTCGCATTCAGTGCAAAGCATTAATAGTACACTTTTTTAAAAGCTCCTCGCTGCATCTATCGTGCATATATTTAACCCAACCTAACCTAACCAGATCTAAGTACTCTGTTGTCCTCTTTGCGTGTTTCTTCAAATCCAAACCTTTCTATACTATATACTCTTCGAATTATCTCACAATGTGCGGATTTAAAAAAAATTATTTCTGATACTCTGGTCTCCACCCATTTAACTGTCGTTAAAACTTATCCAGTCTCTTATTATTATTAATTCAGATTAGTTTTTTTTCTCATTATGTTCTGTACCCATTTGCAAAAAAATGACATTTGGTACTCTCTAACAAAATAAATTGACAAAAACTTGATAAAATAAACATTTTCGTTCGGGAAACTTATTTGCGTGATTATTATTAAAAAAATATTCTTTATTTATTTAATATTTAAGAAACCATGAAACATTCTGATAAATTAGCTTTATTAGAAATAATAAAGTATAAAAACATGTGCTTTAATTAAATCGTGTACCAACCACGCTATGTTTTTTCTCGTTACTAGTATATGATTCAATTTTTTATTTTGCTCTATAGTTCAAGATATTCGAAACAACGCAGATAAAGTTGAACAGGTTTTGTTAGAATAACAAATACTATATTCAATAAATTCGTGAGCCTGTTCGTTGTTTTTTTGTAATTTTTGGCTGAATTCGGCTTCATGCTTTTATAAAACTTACGTTGGTTAAGGTTGGGTCACTAGCGACCCAGCTTGGATATTAGTTTTATTTTAGTTGGCATATAAATAATGGCGAGCAATTATTATGAAAGATCAATGCGATATAATTGAGGTACCGATTCAAATGCAATAAATAATCTTGGAATATACATGGGTACATTAAAGTAATCAAAGATTTGCTTTAAAAAACCTGTATGAAATAACTATAAGCACGATGAAATCAATCGTTCCACGTTAGTTGTTATGAATGGACAATCTGGACAGAGTATGAACAGTGGAAATAGGCACGGGTGTCAGCAAACAACCCTGTGGTTAATTACTTAGCACGTGATCATTTTTTATTACCTTTTGTACCTATTTCATTAATACACCAGTACGGCATTTTGCACTGAATTTGCGTTAAATGTGCTCTTCTTGTAAAAACATTTTAAACATACACGAATGAGAGATTATGGCCGAAGTATGCATTTTTATGTCTATAAAGTTCGTTCCCTGCTATTACTAAATTTTGAACACATCAATCGTATTTCCTTGTAAATTTAACTTTGAGGAGACATGTTTTTTGTCACAATGTAAACGTTGTTTTTCTTTTCCAGCATGGGCTAGCCAGGACTACCCTATAAGTTTCGACGAAGAGATCGTACCATCGCGGCAAACCCTCCAAATAAAGAAAGCCCACACTGACCAAGACAGCCTCCTCTTCAACTCGTTCGGTGTGATAGATCCACAGCTCATACAATACTACTGTAGCTGTATAGACATGCAGTTCTGTCCGGCCGCCATATCGGTGTTCAAGACCAAGCCAACGTCGAGGCAGGATATTGACTTGATCAGACTATTCACGTGCGGCTACGACGGGTTCCGTCCGCAGATATGCTGTAATCTGTTCATCGAGAGCATTATCTACAGGAAGAATAGAAAACAGAAAAGGGCCCACTACAACTACGGTGGCTATGGAAGGCACGACAGCCGCAATAACAATAACCGATATCCCCAGAACGTCCAAGACAAAACTCAACACCACTTCTTCTGGGACGGTGCGTCGTTTCCTCACTGGAGTCACGCTCCCAACGATCCATACGAATACGACGGCCACGATTGCTGGTCACCGCATGAGTTTGAAAACAGAGGCACCCTGAGGACTACGAAGAGGCCGTCAAACCCATCCAGACCAGCTAGACCAGGTAGGCCAGCTAGGCCAAGGACAAGGCCAACACCAACTGCTGCGGCTGAAGCTGAAACGACTATCACTACATTATCTTTACCAGAACCGACAACTGCAGAACCCACAACTTCTACAACTACAGAAGCAATTCCAGCGGAAGTAGTAACAACTCCTCCAGTGGATCCTTTGGTTGAACCTCCTGTTGTTGATCCTCCAGTTGTTGTCCCCCCCGTTGCGGTGACCACGACGGCTGCTGCAGAAACAACGACCATTCAGCTAACAGGGAATGCGGCGAAGCGAGCAGTTCTCAGCGACCAGCGATGTGGAACTACGATTCAAAGTAGAATTGTGGGAGGAGAAGATGCTAAACTCGGTGACTACCCCTGGATGGCAAGACTTGGATACCGAAGTAAGTAAATTAACAATATTCATATATTTATGTGTTCACATCTATCATCACGTATTTTCTCAACCCAAATCTCCGTCATTTAGAAAAGAAACAAACCCAATTAATTGTATATCTAAGAGCTCTTTCGTAAGTCAACTACGGTCTATGAATTCTTGGTCGATGTAAGTCAACGCCCAACGATTTTTAACAAAGATCGTTAAACAAAGTGTTAATTAGAAAATGTAGATTAAATATTAAAAAAAAAAAATGTGTTCACCCCGAACATTTAACAGTTTACTGGAGTCATGGAATTGCTTTATTTTTTGCTTTATCAGCGCCATCTATATACGTGAATTACAAATAATTTACTTACACCAAAAATAACAAGAAAAGGTTTGATTGCGTTGAAGGTTAGGTATATTCGCGTTTACCGGTCACTGCGGTTGTGACGATTGGTAAATAAATAAATAAACTGTAATGAAACACATCGCATTGGATATTTCTTTAAGAGATGTCGGTATTGCTGAACGTATGATTTAAAAAAATATATTTATTTCAATCAAAACATGTCAAATTATAATCACATAAAATATCACTCACTTTGAGTGTGATCATGAAAAATAAAATACTCTTGCTCAGTTGCCAACGCTTTGGGTCATTGTAAATAGTCAGAGAGCTTTTTTTCGCCGAACTTAACCGGCTTTTCAAATTTGAGAATATCTCTCCCATTTTTGTTGGATTTTACGGGATTTTTTTCGCTCAACAATTAAACGTCGAAGTATTTATTTAGACTGGCTTGAAAATAAAGGGGAAACTTGTTTCGATGATGACTCGATTGATATGTTAGAAAGCGCTTGTTGGAGTAGTGTTTTTGATAGATAATAATTTTCGTTTTCAGGAAGCAACCAGCCAAATCTTCTGTTCAGATGCGGGGGGAGCCTGATCAGTGAGCGGTACGTTGTATCGGCTGCCCACTGCGTTACCAATCTTCCAGTCGGGCTAGAATTGTAAGGGAAACTAACTAAATATTAATATTCTTGATATTATTTTTTGAAATAATGTCAATAATCTTCAACATAAATATGAAACAGAAAAAAGTTAGAAAATAAAAGAATAATGGTCGCGACCGAGACTCGTACTCGGAACCTCTACTATATCCGGAAGTAACGCCTCTGCCAATTCAGCCACCAATACCTTATTCAAAACAGGCATTTTATTCGATCTCATACTTTATTGAAAATTATCAATATTAATTTTCAATTTATTTCGATTTGGCTGCCATCTTTGTAATGTTATACAAAGCTCTACCCGAGTACATAATATGTACTTTCAATAATTAATATCAAATATAATAAGCATAAAAGCTTTAAAATGAATTTTAATTATCAAATTAGAATAGTTAAATTAGAATACCATCAAATAAGAATATTGATATTAATCAATTTTCTTATTTGCTAGCAGAAATCAAAGCAACTTTAGAAGTTGATCAATATAAAGAGAAACTTGCACACAGAAAACGTTAATGAAATTATTACATAAATCTTAGATTGTGGTTAATGTACACCGTAAAAAAAACATTTAAGAAGTTAAATTAAACGTTTCTAGCTTTTACGATTAACGGAATATTATTACCAATGATTTTATGGGAAACACGATAAGAAATTATTTCGTAACATCAGCGGAGTGTTTCTTTGAAAATCAAAGAATAAAAAATTTCAGCATCAAATATTTTAATACTTCAAATTAAATGTAAGTTAAATCAATCTCTGAAATAGATTGGTTCAACATCATCTGAAATGTGATCTTACAATGTTAGAAGTAATCGTTATCAATTATTATCAACCAGTTAGAGATACTCTTCGAATGATATCCAGTTTATTGATTTTATAGATAAATCGCACAGTTAGAGACAATGCCGTGAAAACGGTTTCCGGTCGTACATGGAAAAACTTTTTTCTGTAGATTTTGAAATGAAACCTTCACTATGTAATTCTAGGGTGATCATCCGATTGGGAGAGCTGGACGAGAGATCCGACCGCGACTGCGAGGGGGAGTTGTGCGGTGATCCTCCCCAGGACTTCGCGCCCTCCAACATCACGGTGCACCCCTCCTACAACAACCCTCGCCTCAGCAACGACATCTCTCTTATTCTGCTCACCTCTGTAGTGCAGTTCAATGGTAAGCAAAGCCATGTTTCTTGAATTAGCCATAGTCTCGCAGTGTATCATACAACCGTGTGAATCCCACAATGGGGAATACTAGCAATTTGTAACTATATTACAGGCACAAGTTAAGCACTTCGAACGATTAATTCAATTAAATATTTAAATACTACCAATAATCTAAAATATAAATACGAAACAGAAAAAAAACAGAAACTAAAAAGAACAATGTTCATGACCGAGACTCAAACTCGGAACCTCTACTTTATGCGGGAGTAATACTCTGACAATTAAGCCATCAATACCTCATTAGAAATCGGCATTTTTAAACGATCTCATACTTCTATTGAAAATTATTGGTATTCGAATTTTTGCCGATTTTAGGCTGCCACCTTTTAATGATATTTAAAGTTCTACCCGATCACATATTGACTATCTAGATGTTTATTAGTTAATTTAAATTTTAAGATTCATTTAATGTTTATGGAACAGAAAATAAGTGAACAAAAATTATAAAGTTATCAACATATTTGTAATAAACTTTCGTGCATTTTAAGCGATTAACTCATAGGTTTCAGGCAATTTTTCGATTTCACACTTGATGAGGTCTGGTGGTTTTGAGGTGAAGACACTTGAAGAGACTGACGAAAAAAATAAGACAAAATTTAAGATAATTTTGAAAACTACCATCGTTTCTAACGGAGATTTATCGGAGGTTGTTAGAGAGAGGAAAATATAATAACCTCAAAACCGACCTCTAAAGAGTGGTTTACATATTGTGAGTTTTCTATGTTGTCTCCATTAAGGCACAAATGGTTAAAAGGGCCAAAATCAACCGAATTCCTCGGATTACTCGAAAGAATATTATTTTGGGTATTTTATAGCCGACAATTGATATGAACTTTTAAAAAAGAAAAAAATGCAAAAGGTATTTTATAAAGCAATGCTTTATTGCCTTGACATAATGCAATGAACGACATAGAACGCAATGTGATAAAGACTCACTAAATGCTCAAGTACAATACAAATGACTTACATCCTGAGTGCATCCTCGGAGAAAAAAAAAGGTTTTTGTTACAGATTCATCATAATTAATTCAAATGTGAATCTCGGACAAACGCCACGATTTTGGAGTGCTACGTCGCCTTACCTGAAAAGTTCGCATGACAATTACTATGACGAGCATCTTTTTTACACGGGCTTCGGCAAATTATTCTAATATACTTTTTTATGTTTCAGGTTTCATAAGTCCGCTGTGCCTACCTTTTATAGGCTCTGCAGAAGATATCCCAAACCTGACTGGATTGAGTGCTATCGTGGCGGGTTGGGGTTCCACTAATACAGGTAAAGTTCCCACAAGATTATTTCATTGAATACATTTTGTATTAAATACCACAATCCTTTTTTTTATCAGCCAGATGGTGTTGAAATTTTTTCTAGACGGTCATTTGACAGAAAACTTTTGTTTTAATTTTTTTTTTCAAAAGATGTTCTATTTTATATTAGTTTCGTGTGATGAATTATTAAGAAGGTATATTAGTACCTGTATTAATTTCCCAATTTCAAATGGTTACAATTTGTAATAGATCCCGCATGAAGCTGAATTAGTCGAATTTAATTAATTTTATTGAAATTGGAAATAACTTTAGAGTATTATTGCTTATGTATTTTTAAAAATAATTTCAATAATCTGAAACAGAAAAAGTCAAAAAAATAAAAAGACAATGGTCATAACCGAGACTCACACTCGGATCATCTACTCTATCCGAGAGTAACGCATTAACCATTTCGACCATTGGGACCTTATTAGAGAGTGGCATTTTAATCAATCTCATATTTTCATTGAAAATTAAGAATATTATTTTTAATTTCATAATTTTAAGTTGCTTGTGACCATTGTCTTTTTATTTTCTGGACTTTTCTGTTTCATATTTGTATTTTTGATATTATTTAAATATTCACTAAATTTCATTTTTTAACAGGTTCTTTTGTCACAGCACGTACAATTTTTGTTGTTTGAGTTATTTATATCCAAATAAAATTTCATAGTAACAAATCAAACAAATCGTTTTTTGATATCTATGTTGCTAATACAAATAATCATAACAAATCTTGCAGTGATAAGGCTGCTTTACTTTAGCTTAGTGCGTAGCATTCTCGAGAGTGGATCTCAGGTATGGTTGCCAGAGGACACCGCCTGTGTACTAATGGTCGAGAAAATTCAAAAGATTTTTTTACGGTTCCTCTACATGAGAGAGTTTGGTTTTTACCCATGGCTGTTTCCACAGCGCTTATCTCGGGAATGCTGGGTATCTGCAGCCTTAGTTCGAGGAGGGATATAGCATTACTGCTTTTTGCTCATAAACTCCTGAACGGTGTTTTAGCAATACCTGACATCCTGGCGGAAATTGAATTTTATGTCCCTGATTATTTGACGCGAGGCCGCCAATACAGGCTTCTGTTTCTTCGAGGTGCAGAACTAACTTACAGAACTACTTACCTGGTGATGCCCCTGGGAAGACTCACTAGGTTAATTAACTGCCTACGTTGGGTGCGCCCAGATGGATCAGGGTTTCCACTCTACACGAAGACACAAACATTCCTCTGATAAAGGAGTTAATTGTTACTCAATCTGAAAAAATTATGCCAGCCTTGCCGGACATAAGAACCCCTCCATAAAATCCCTCGCCAGATATAGCGAGAATGACAACTTTAAGTATAAAAAGCCGAAGATAATCCTCCGCAAGGAGTGACACCCTGTCCAAGAGGCAGTTAAATTGTTATTATAAGTTTATTGTAGGTATGTTTATCATTATCTTATGTCTACGTAGTTTATTTATCAAATTAGTTTATTTATCGAATTATGTTATGTATTATTAATATTTTCTTTATATATATGTTTGTCATACAACCCCTTATAAAATTAAACTCAAAGTAAAGTATCTTTTTGATAATCCCCTATGAATATGTTAGAGTCAGTAACCTTATTGTTTAGGAACTCTGTGTATAAAGAATATCCAAGTCCAATTAACTGCCTCGCAGGAAATTTGAATATTTTCCACACGAGCTACAAGTTTAAGCAAGAACTAGCTATTAAGTTCTAACTATATTATGTACTTCTTGAAAACAATTTTTTTGTATGTTTTTAAACTTATTTTTACCTTAATCTTTGAGTAATTATGATTACCATTTTTTTGTGTGTTTTTGCAATGTTTTGTATACTCGTACTTCCAATCGATATTTACACAAATCATGTGATTCTACTTAAAGGACACACACTTACTGGTGTGTCCTCCTAATTCCTCCGCAACCATAAGAATATGAAAATCGTTTTCAACCTCCGCGTCCATTAACTTCTTCTATCGTATGGTGAAGGTATAATATGAACATCTACATCATCAGTAAGCCTGTCTAGAGCCTCAAGCGACGTTCTGTAGACCTCATACCTTCTGCCACAAACTGTAGGAACTACACGTTATTTAGTTTTCCAACCAATCAAGTGTCTAGTGACGACACCGCGTTTGATTCGAGCTGAAATGAGTATTGTATTTGCAGGGGTGACGAGCGGATCTCCAACCTTGAAGTGGGTTCGTCTGAACATCATCCCAACCGACCAGTGCACCGTGACATACCGCACCAGGTTCGACATCGCCGTCAGCGAACAGCAACTATGCACCGGGGGGGTTGAGAACATGGACGCCTGTGAAGGTATGCAAATATATTTTTTATTAGATTTTTATGGACATGACGCGTCTGGAATAATTTTAGATTTTGAAGGGTCTAACCCTACCCAAGGACACCGAAAATCATGAACACATGGGTGCGCCAGGGAAAGCGACAAAGGAACAAAGCGGCAGACCGAGGAAGAAGTGGATTTGCTGCATGGTAGAGAATTATGGTCGGCTTTCTATATTCTATGTCCAGCTGTGATAGTTTTGCGATTTGGCCTTGTTTTCTGGGATTTGTTTTTAGGCTTTTTCATCTGTCGTGATTCTTTGTGCGAGTGGAATATATACATATTATGTTGGTATATTGTCCCTCGCCACTTTTCCAGTAATACAAAACAATGCCCAATTGCATATTGCTAACGCGTGCGGTTCGCCTTTTCCCACATCATTGCATTGAACATCAAACCTTCCCATATGTATAATATGGTTAAACACGTGTTTGGTTTCAGGTGATAGTGGCGGACCTCTATTTCTGGGAAATGATGACTACAGAAGAGCGACACTCATAGGAATCGTCTCTTTCGGACCCCGAAGATGCGGAACTGTTGCCTTACCTGGCGTCTACACCAGGGTTCAGTCCTATTTAGACTGGATTCTGGACTCCATCGAACTCTAATCTTACTCGTGAGGTCTATTTAGATGTACAACGCTCATTGAAAATTGGAATTTTCTCAGTGTTTAACCTCAAATATGAAGATGTTGGGACCTAGTTTTATTGACTTACAAGGGTTTTATCGATTAAGTAAATGTCATAATCAGGTCTCTTCTGTCCACTGCTGCACGAAGACCTTCATTCTTTCATCAAATGTTCGGGACTCATTTGTTGATACTTTTCTTTTGAATGAGTTTCAAGTGAATTAAGTTTTCAAGTTTTTACTTTACCAAGGAACATACTCGTAAGCCTGGCAATATGTTATTGGGGAACAATAGTGCAAAAACATTATTCCCAAAAAAAAATCTAAAGCCGTGCTAAGAAAAATACACAATATATATAAATTATGTGCGTCTACTTCAAACAATGAGTGAACAAAAAGTGCCGCGATATTGAAACAAATGTGTTATTATTTCGTAATATTAAAATTAATTTAAAATACTTCAGCGAGAATGTTTTTTCTCGTGTAAAATTATAAAGAAATTATTGTTATCAAGAGCGCATTTCCATGACAAGTAATCAATTAACATTTCAACATTAAGCATGTTTTTGTAAAGATTGTTGTAATCGACTGCTTTAAATTTAATAAAATTGTTGACTTTTCTCACAAGGGAGCAAGTACCTTCTACTTTTTGAAATTATTTTTTAAATTTATGAATGATTTTGTCTGTAAATTGAAGGTGCTCCAGTGAATGTTTTATCTACCAAGTGAATGTTGAAAGTAAAAAACCTAATGTTTATACGTACGACAATTTGTGTTAATATAATATTAATGTCACTTTTGTCAATACATTTAATAAACCCCTTATTTGTCAATGAAATTAATGTGTTCATTTTCGACAGTAAAATTTACATGCAGCTTTTTTATCAAATAAAGTAAAGTGACTATTTTTGTCAAATTACAATTTATGAGCTACTTTTTTTCAGTGAAAGTAATATGCCACTTTGTGTAAATTACCGTAATATGTCACTTTTGTCAATTATTTACACTATGTATTATAACTTTTTTTACTACCACTTGTGTGAGAAAAATGTAATTGACATATTTTATCAATAAAAGTGGCGTGTCACTTTTTTGTGAACTCAACGAAGGAAGTGTTAAGAATCAAATTTCTGTGCAGCTTTCAACAAACAATCCCCAAAATATTATAATATGTATGTTTTTTCATATTATTACGTTCTAAGATATTGTAATATTTAATCCAGTTTTAACAAGACAATAGTGTTAACAATGACATTATTAATCTAACTATGCTGTCGTCACTATTGTACGAGTAATTATTCGTTCTCATGATTTCTGAAGATAATGGCAATACTGCCATTACCTGCAGTGACATATAGGTACTTAAGATGTCGTCAAAAAGTGCATTTATTCTATTTTGTTTGTTAATATATTTTATTATTAATAAGTGTAATAAAGAAGGGCGTAACACGACGAAATAATTTATTTAAATGCGATAGAGGGGTTTATTTGGTTTTGAAAAGCTTCTCATAGATCGACCAATTATAGGTTATGGTTTTAAAACTGTTCATGTATATTTATTTGATTGATTTATATCTCTTAGTGTAACCGGACCTATCTAGTCATCTTCTGAAATGTTTCGTTGTGCTACATCTAATATTGAAAACTTTTGTTAATTTTTAAACTAATTTCAACTTTAAAAAAATTCTCCCCAGGACTGACGAAAAATATTCAACTCCCACAGCGGTTTAGCTAGCGGAAAAAAGTTTCAAAAACAAGAATTATTATGCCTTATGACGTTTTTGTCCTGCGTTTACGACCTCTGTGACAGAGCAGCTAAGATTCTTGACCCCAAATCCAGAGATCGCGGTTTCAAAACCTGCACTACGTAAATAGATTTAAAAATAGGTTTTTGTGTTATTTCACGTTTAATTAATACAGAATAATATTCAGAACATTTGCGGAAAGCTTGAGTGGTAGATACTCTCAAAATCGCCCTAGTAAAATATAACCATTCACAAAAGAAACGGTGCTTACAAAAGACCGGATACTTCCCAACCTCCCTCTTTCCCATCTTCCTCCAATCCCCACTCCCATCAATCACACAATATCCCGATTTGGACGTCGAGACTAGTGCGGTATACAGCAAAAAGAGAATCGTAGAAGTTAAAGTATTTTAAAAAAATATTTATATTTGGACCAAGGTCATAATTACTTACATTTCAAAACATGGAACTATTTTAATAGAATCAAGGTTTTTTATTTCGAAAAAAAATCTTGGACTTTCTGGGCCGAACACCACAATTGCCTGCGTAGTACCTAGGGGATCCGTCATGCTGAGTTCACCTATCGAGGGGATGGGTCCCCGACCCGAATAAGACAATGGGGTGAAGATGAGATGAGATGAGAAACGTGAAATAACGTAACACATATATATATTTAAGTATCGCACTGATGAAAGACCACCAATCAGCGTCTGAACGTTGCTTGAAATGGTTTTAGTCGTGTTTAGTGACCACATCTGAATAGCCAGCTATTCCCAACTTTTCTCTTCCCCATCTCCTCTCCCCTCCACAATTGCTTAAGTCTTGAATTATACCCCAGCGGGGATGCCAGAGTTTCACTGGCCCCGAGCAGTTGGGACTCAGTTTTTTTCTTCAAACGAGTACATACGAGTATATATAAATATATATATATATATATATATATATATATATATATATATATATATATATATATATATATATATATATATATATATATATATATTTATAAGATAATATTTATTCACCTTCAAAGCGTTTCAACGGAATCCCACTCGCAGTTACCTTCTTGTGAGACCCTTCCGAGGCAGAAAGTTGTCGAGTTTGGGGCTCGTAAACTTTACACTCTGTCGAGGATCTAAGCTTTGACTGTAGCAGACAAAAGGATATCCAAAGAAATCCTGAGGTCCCAGCCGATGGCCTTAGCCCCAGGAACGGCTGGAGATTGTTGAAGTAAGGCAGATTTGCCATAATGCCTAAATAAAATTAAAGTTATGTATGCCATCAGCATGAAAGACTGCCAGATGACAGGATACCTACAACTATATAATATTAACATATATAAGTGGGTGTCCGAGTGGAAACTAAACCAGTGGTTGCTAAATATGAGATACGCCTGTTTGAATTGTGAGTCACAGAATTACACGTTTTAATTTCAACAAATAAAGTATTTAAAAAAAAATAATATCATGGTATGTACATAGTATTCTATTATTAGTTTTTCTTTCCTATTTCCCAGCTACTCCCACCCTCCTGAGTAACCTTTTTACATCTGTTAATATCTTTATTAAAAATTAGGTAAGATTATGTACGTCTTATGCATTTTTGCCAATAAAAATAAACTACACTTTTTTTCGATAATAGTAATAATGCCACCATTGTATTGCGTTGGGTTTATATCTGACCGGTCGGTAGCTGAGTGGACAAACGCGTCGGATTCCCACCCGGGCTTCGAGGGTTCAATTCCTTTGCTGGCTAAGTTCTCCATCATTGCAAAAGCAATATATTCCGCTTAATATGATGGCAGTAGGAGTTTTAAAAAACTTGTTATTTTTCATAAAAAAAAAGAGAATGGTGAGTAATTTTTCCTACTCTAAATGGACTAATTCACCAGGGTCCGAGGGATAATTCAATTTCTGGATTTAGAATCTTCATCATCCGCAAATTGTATCATTCTGAAACTTTCCTGAAATGCCTGTGATGGTAAAAACTGTTGACTAATCCAAATATCAAGTTATTTCTATTTATTAGATCACTATTTAAGCTTAAATGTTTGGAGAATAGTCTAAGTCGTTAATGTTTAAGGCTTTAACCATCTAAAAAGAAAAAAGCGAGTGCAGCAAGTTCTTCGAATAGATACCACAGAGTATATATATCTAACTTTTTGGCAGCTCTTGTTTATATATTTTCTGAACTGAAAATTATTTTGAGACAAAGAACACCCTAAAACTGCATATAACCAGTACTTTATTAAAATTCAAACAAAAATAAATAAAATGCATGCATATTATTTCCAGATCTGAATGGCCAGGTACTTCCCAACCTTCCTCTTCCTCATCTCATTCTCCTCCCCACTACCTTCAGCCTTGCAACATACTCCAATTGGGGATGATATTGTCCCACTGATTGCAAACGGTTGGGAGCAGTTGGGAATCTTTTGCAGTATTCACGTACAAAAAAACTGACTTGTATATGGCAACGTAAAGAGTAAGAAAAACAGAATAGGATGCATAACGTGATCAGGATCAGTTTCGGGACAAAATTCTCTGATATTCCGTCCAATGTCCACTCTGCTTCTACTTCGGGGAAAATATACATTGGTTAGTTAGTTGCTTTTCTAATAATAAACAACCGGAATATCTTCAGTAAAATACATTGTTGTTAAAAGCTTGCATTGAAATATTATATTTGGAGCCAGATGATGTAATAAATGCATTAACAAAACATATTATTGATTTAAATAAGGAAAATTTCAACAGTTCTTGTACCAGACGTTTTGTCAGCACATTGACTATAAATTTTGAGGGGCCAGTTTCTTCAAGTCAATCAGCGAAGCGGGCCTGGGTCGGTTGCAGCAAGTCGAAGTTCCAAAGGCGGGAGAAGGCGGATGGTCCAGGGAAAAGCAGTCAAACGAAGTTGTAGAGTCCAGGCGGGAAGAAGCGGTCAGAAGCGTAGAGTCAGGAGAGCTGATGTCGGTAGAGATGCTGAGAGTGTTCTACTTTGGACCGGTTTGGGCCCTGTATTTATATCCCCGGCCCAGCATCCGCTGGACCCGGGATTCGAGCGCTCAAAACGCCCGGTTTCTTGCGAGCTCTCCTCTTTGAGAGCTCGTAGCTCCCGCTAGCATTTTTCTAGCGGGAAGGCAAAATATACCAGCATCAGCTCTCTTTATGACCTTTCGCTTCCAATAAACCACTTCTTCCCAGCATTTTTATTAATTTCAAAGTTTTACATTTTACAATTTGTTAGGAGGGTTACATAAGGGGTGGTGGTATATGTTTTGTCTTATAACTACTTAATTAACATAATTACAACTTTTATTTTATACAATTATGTAGTAGGGAATTCAGCCGTCAGATCTGTGTACTTTTATTTATCGTACCGATGACTGAATTCCCGCAAATCTAGTTTACAAATTAATACCTAACCATAATTACGCAATAATAAGATTTTGAAATACGCCGAATCTCTGCCTAGCTCTCATTGGCCGAAGGATCGGTCCATTGAACGAGGCGGCCAGCCTCCGGGCGCTAGAGAGGGGGTACGGCGTAAATACTGCCATCCGAGTAAATCGTTCGGTAGACGGCCGGTAGAGCGCCATAATCGCTCGGCTGTCTTTGGAGAAGGGTCGGAGCTCGCTTGCAAGCGTAATCTCCTGACCGTTTGTGGAGGGGGGACGTAAAAGGCCCGATTACTCCGCTCGCCGCGACAGATGATTTTCAGCCGCGCGGCGATAACATGTTTCCCGGGCGGTATTTCGCTCGGGGAACAACAAGGAATTTACATTTAAACATATTATTCTTACTTAGTATCTAAACATATTTATATTGATATTTAAAAATATATTGCTTAAAAATAGGCGGCCGATGGAGGCTCATATGTCCGATACACCCACCCAGGTGCTGACCTCGTCGGCACTAGCTATCCTCGGA
The DNA here is from genome assembly GCA_022651775.1 of Drusus annulatus. Classification (NCBI taxonomy): domain Eukaryota; kingdom Metazoa; phylum Arthropoda; class Insecta; order Trichoptera; family Limnephilidae; genus Drusus; species Drusus annulatus. The sequence continues at coordinate 174,862 of JAGWCC010000031.1, read as the reverse complement.
CATGACGGGGTCCCCTGGTCCAGCGGCGGCCCGCGCGGCCTTTTCCCTTTTGGCGGCGGCGGGCGTCCTTCTGCGGGGGGGTCTCCGGCGTAGGGGTCGTCTGGAGCACGGCAATCCTAACGGCTGGGCGCACGTACTCTCCGTTGCAGGTTCGGACTCGCACGGTCCTGACCTGTCCGTCCGCGGCGGGCATCGCCTCTGTTATCCGTCCGCGGGGCCAGCTGTTGCGGGGCAAGGCGGGGTCTGTGATGAGTACCAAGTCACCCGTTTTGATGGGGGCGCTTTTTTGATGCCATTTTTGTCTGGCGGCAATTGTGGGCGAATATTCTTTATCCAACGCCGCCAGAACATATCTGCCAATTGCTGGCTGATTCGCCATTGTTTCCGTAAGCAGACATCTCTTCTTCATTGGCCGCATACAGATAAATGCGGCCGGAGTCCCGCTGTCCCTAGCAGGAAGTGGTTTGGGGGTCAGCGGCTCTGTCTTTTGGGGTCCACGGATACGTGGGTCAGCGGGCGGCTGTTGACTGTGAACTCGGCCTCGGCTAGGGCCGTGAGCAGCGTCTCTTCTCGGGGGGCCCGTTCTTTGAGTGTGGAGGTCAAGGCTCTCTTTGATGGAGCGAACTAGACGCTCCCAAGCTCCTCCCCATATGGGGGAGACAGGGGGGAATAAATTTCCAGGCTGTTTGATGGGTACTCAGGTAGTCTTGTACTCTGAGTCTTGACTGACGGACTCCAGCGCATCCTGTAGTTCTCTTTCAGCCCCGTGAAAGTTTGTTCCGTTATCGGAGTAAATGCAGGAAGGTTGGCCTCGTCTCGCCGACATCCTTTGTATGGCCATTATGGCCGAGTCCGTGTTGAGCGAAGCGGCGAGCTCAATATGTACGGCCCTTGTTGATAGGCACGTAAATAGGGCCCCGTACCTTTTTTTTCCTTTGCGCCTGCCGACGGTGATTTCTATAGGGCCGAAATAATCCAGGCCGCAATTTGTGAATGGGCTCACGTGGTGGGTGAGCCTGGCGGCCGGTAGGGGTCCCATCAGCGGCGGCATCGGCCGACTCCGTCTTATTTTGCACGTGAGGCAGTCGTGCGCTGCGCGGCGTAGGTTTGTTCGCAGTTTTATTACGAAAAAACCGCTTCTTATTTCCGCCATTGTTTTTTCCGAGCTCGGATGATCCGCCTTTTGGTGATGATGGCGGATCCAGAGTCGGGTATACGGATCATCTCCGTGTAATATCACGGGTGTCCGCGCATTAATGGCCACTCCTTTTAGCGCTTTTAGCCGTGAGTCCATCCCCAGGACCCCGTCCGGGCCTAGAAAGGGCGCTAGCGCGCGTAGCGGGCTGCCGGCGGGTAGGGTTTCTCCCCTTTGCGTAGCGTGCATTTCGGCCCGGAACGAGTCGAACTGCGACCTTTGGACCCATATGGTCTCGGCCTGGCGGATTTCTTCCGTGCGCAGAGGTCCTTCTACGGGTTTATTCGGTCCCGCTCGGCATCGTCTTACGAAGCGGAGAATCCAACCAGTGGTGCGGATGAGGCGGTGCCAGGATGAGAACCGCTCTATCTTCGGCAAAGCGTCTCCCATCGTAACTGTGAGGCCCACGTAGCTCGGCTTCACTTCTAAGGCCTGGTTGTCATGGGGTGAGGGGCTCTTCTTGAGGCCATGCTGATTCAGGGCGCTTAATGAATGCGGGGCCGCTGAACCAGCCGCCCGTGGCTGAGAGGTCCGGCGGCTCGATGTCCCGTGTACCGATATCGGCCGGGTTTAATTTCCTAGTGGGCACCCATTTCCAGGCACCAATCTCCGTCAGGTCATCGATCTCGCCGAGCCGGTTAGCCACAAAGGCAGAGTAGGCCCTCGGATCCAGTCCTCAGCCAGCATAAAAACAGTTGTCGAGTCCGTCCAGTAAGTTATTTTGCCGATTTTTATCTGGCTTTCTCTTTTGATGGTATCCGCCAAACGGGCGGCCATCAGCGCTGCCTGTAATTCCAGGCGCGGAATTGAAAGGGGCTTTAGGGGAGCCACCTTACATTTACTGGCCAGGAAGGTGGATTTTGTACCTTCCTGGGACGTTTCGGTGAGGTAAGCGATGGCACAACACGCTACCTCAGATGCGTCACAGAAGACGTGTGTAGCTGGAAGCCGTTGCCTCGGTCCTCCAGGCAGCCTCGTGGTATGGACACGTCGCTGTGGCGGAGGAGTTGTAGCCACCTCCGACCACTTTTTGAACGTGTTCCTCTTTTATTTTCTCGTCCCACCCGACGCTGGATCTCCAGACAGCTTGCAGCAGGATTTTCGACCTTATCGTTAGGCATGATACAAAGCCAACGGGGTCAAAAATTTTCATAACTACGCTTAGTAGTTGCCTTTTTTGTCGGGTGGGGAATGATCTCTTCCGCGGCCGCCTCGTGAAAACTGTAGAATCGGTCGCCCACGGGATCCCAAACGAGGCCCAGAATTCTCTCGTTTTCTTTCTCTCCGCTATTTATCGGCACGGCTGATTTGGCTCGCTTTTCGAGCGGCACCTTGTCAATAGCGGCAGAGCTGTTGGACGCCCAGTTAGTTAACTGAAATCCACCCTTTCAAAGAAGGGCGCTCACGTCCCGTACCATAGCGGCGGCCTCGCCGGCGGTGTCTACCGCGTCTAGGTAGTCGTCCATATAGAACTTTTTCCGGACCGCGGACGCTGCGGCCGGATATTCGCACCTTTGCTGTTCTGCTATGTGGTTCCGCACAAATTGTGCGCTGCTCGAGAACATGTGGCTCCAAACATCATGGATGTCAGCATGTATGTTTGTGGCTCTTCTTGCGGCGTCGCCCTCCACAGGAATAGCTGCGAAGCTTGATCCTCCTTTTTATCTTTATTTGGAGGAACATTTCGGCTATGTCCGCCGCCAGTGCAATTTTCCTTCTCGGAAACGTAATATGTTTCCGAGAAGAGATGAAAAGTAGATCAGGGCCCGTAAGCAGCTGATCATTCAGGGAGATGCCTCGGCAGCGGCTTGCTGCGTCAAAGACAACTCTTATTTTTCCCGGTTTATTCCAGGTTTCACCGCGAAATGCGGTAGATACCACTTTCGCGGGCTCGGCGGTCGCTTCCCGTTCGCTTAATTTGCGGGCGTATCCACGCTCGGTAAGCAAGCTTATTTTTCTTTGTAAGCTGCCGCTAATTGCTTGTCCTTTGCAAGCTTTTTCTCTAATGAGATTAATCTATTTTTCGCGCATTGCGGGCCGCGTAGTGGATTTCATGAGCCTCTGCCCTTTGTATGGCGGCGTTCACGCGAGCCGATGACGTCACCCCCAGTGAGTCGATCGCGAAGTTGAGTTTTTATTAGCTCAGAGAGGCTCCGATCCGCTGCGCCCGGCTCACCGATGATATTAAGCGTGATACCGTCCGCGGTTTGCTTGATACCTCCGTGAGATATCCATCCAAGGGCGGTACGTGACAGCATTCTTTGCTCACATTTTCTCGCACTTCTCGCGACACTATAAGGTGGGCATTATCCTGGCCCAGTAACAGTTTTGGTTTCACTTGCCGTTTCCCGGCCACTGATTGTTGCGGCAGGTCAAGATTGCGGACCGTATTTGCCGTAATCGCGTATTTTTCACCAAATCGTGTGCACTGATAGTTTTTACGCGCCGCGATGTGTTGTCCGTGGAACACATTCCGCTGGCTCCGTGTATTCGGAGACCGCGAATCGGACCACTTAACTTTTAACTCATCCGCGATTTGCGCGTCAATCAGGGTGACCGTTGACCCTTCGTCCAACAACGCGTGCACTGAAACTTGCCCTGCGGGGCCACAAACTGTCACTGGTATCACTTTCAGAAGCACTGAGTTCTGCCCGTTCCACGTAGTGTTTGTCACTGTTTCGGTTCCTTGTTCCGCACTAGGGCGCGACGGGCCGGCGGACACGGTGACACGCGACGGATCGTGTAGTAACTTGTGATGAGGTATGCTGCATGAGTTTATCCCACACCACACGCGCACTTTACACGTACGAGCCATATGACTGCTCTCAAGACACCTGCTACACAGACGCGCACTTGTCACTATTTTCCACCGCAAGGAAACACTTTTGCCCAAAAATACCGGACACTCGCGAATTTTGTGGGCGTGAGCACAATGCGGACACTTTTCTTTGTTCACATAACTTTCACTATTTTGAGCACTTTGGGCGAACACTTGCTCGCGGCGAGCGCGCGGCCATTGTCTACTAGCCCCGATCTAGGTATCGCATTAGTGAGCCGTTTTAAAAAGGCGGAAAGTTCCTGAATCGTCACTGAGTTTACTTTGTCAGCAACTTGATGCAGCCATGCTACTCTCAGCGCGAGTGGCATTTTTTGACGCAATTTCACTTAGTAGGGTCGGGTTCACGAGGTAATCACTTTTAGGCTCCCGAGAGACGCTACAATGTTTTGCACTGCTCCTGAGAACTCGATGAGGGCCTCATTTGAGGCATCTTCAGATAGGCGTTGAAGTTTCTTCACTCCTATCGAGCACGAGCGTTGCGATTGTGTGGGCGCCGCCAAAGCGGTGCTCCAGCACGTCCAGTATTTCCGGCACTTGTGTCGGATCCATCAATAGGGGCTGACAGCTTCCCGCGCTTTTTCCTTTTGAGCGCTCGCTGAAGGCGCATCAGATTTTCCGCGGGAGTCATCCCGCATGTCAGCGTCGGATTGATGGTACTGGGCACGCCAGGCCGGCCATTCTACGGCATCTCCGTAGTACATCGGCAGGTCCTTGGCGCTTGATTGGCGCGCGATCAGCGAGGCCATTCTGCTTTCTTCTTCCGGCTGTGATCTTGGTGATCCTCCTTGCTGAGAGTTGCGGAAGGCTTCGGCCATGACCGCGGCGATTTGTGAGAGCGGATCTGCTCTGTTGTTGACCCAATTCTGGGTATGACGCGCCGTTTCGTTCTCTGTGGGACGACTCGGAAATTCCGCGTATCTTGTATTGGCACCCGGCTGATACTCCGGTGTAAAAAGGGGCGGTAGGTATTTCCGCGGCCCCTTGAATTGAAGTTGGAGTAGGCTGGAACGGCTGATTTGCTGGTCCCAGGCTCTCATTGTTGATTATTCCCGGCTCATACTCCGGTGTTAAAAAGAGCGGTAGGTATTTCCGCGGCTCCTTGATTTCTCATCTGAGTAGGCTGGTACGGCTGATGTGCTGGTCCCAGACTCCCGATGTTGGTGCTTGTTGAGGCACCTGTTGCCCAGCACTTGTGGGGCGCCTTGCACCCTGGCGCCCTGTGTGCTGATGTGAGGCTGCAGAGGGGTTGTACGGCTTTGCATCGTCGTCACGAATGCTGCGGGCCGGTACTCTGCGCCTTGATGGTCGCCTTGTATGGCGCCTGGAGTGACTCCTTGTTGAAGTCCTCGGATGAAGTCGTTGTCGGCTTCCTTCGTGATGCAGTGTGGCGGCACGGTGGCAGACTCCCTGTTTGCGGTGAATTCAGGTCGCGGAGTCTGCTGTAATGAGGCGATAAGGGCCTCCTGCAGCTTCTGGTTGCGGCGCCTCTCATCTCGTATCTCACGTCGCAACTGCTTGAGTGTGTCAGCAGTTGAGGCTTCGCTGTCCGACGATGAATCGTGGCTAGCCGTGAGAGCGGGAGAGGCGTCAGAAGGTGCGGTTTGCTCAGCAGCCTGGGAGGCAGCCCGGGCCCGGGCTGCCGCGGCAGCCGACGAGGTAGGCGGCTGGGCGTTGGCCCCAATCGGGGGCGCAGTGCTGCTGGCGGTTTGAGAATCTTCCTCAGCGGGTGCAGATCCCTCCGGGGTGCTCTTTCCCCTGAGCGTAGTGTTGGTGACATCTTGGCTGCTGATGAAGACGAGATGATCCTGAATCGAAGGACCACAATGTACCAGACGTTTTGTCAGCACATTGACTATAAATTTTGAGGGGCCAGTTTCTTCAAGTCAATCAGCGAAGCGGGCCTGGGTCGGTTGCAGCAAGTCGAAGTTCCAAAGGCGGGAGAAGGCGGATGGTCCAGGGAAAAGCAGTCAAACGAAGTTGTAGAGTCCAGGCGGGAAGAAGCGGTCAGAAGCGTAGAGTCAGGAGAGCTGATGTCGGTAGAGATGCTGAGAGTGTTCTACTTTGGACCGGTTTGGGCCCTGTATTTATATCCCCGGCCCATCCGCTGGACCCGGGATTCGAGCGCTCAAAACGCCCGGTTTCTTGCGAGCTCTCCTCTTTGAGAGCTCGTAGCTCCCCACTAGCATTTTTTCTAGCGGGAAGGCAAAAATATACCAGCATCAGCTCTCTTTATGACCTTTCGCTTCCAATAAACCACTTCTTCCCAGCATTTTTATTAATTTCAAAGTTTTACATTTTACAATTTGTTAGGAGGGTTACATAAGGGGTGGTGGTATATGTTTTGTCTTATAACTACTTAATTAACATAATTACAACTTTTTTTATTTTATACAATTATGTAGTAGGGAATTCAGCCGTCAGATCTGTGTACTTTTATTTATCGTACCGATGACTGAATTCCCGCAAATCTAGTTTACAAATTAATACCTAACCATAATTACGCAATAATAAGATTTTTTGAAATACGCCGAATCTCTGCCTAGCTCTCATTGGCCGAAGGATCGGTCCATTGAACGAGGCGGCCAGCCTCCGGGCGCTAGAGAGGGGGTACGGCGTAAATACTGCCATCCGAGTAAATCGTTCGGTAGACGGCCGGTAGAGCGCCATAATCGCTCGGCTGTCTTTGGAGAAGGGTCGGAGCTCGCTTGCAAGCGTAATCTCCTGACCGTTTGTGGAGGGGGGACGTAAAAGGCCCGATTACTCCGCTCGCCGCGACAGATGATTTTCAGCCGCGCGGCGATAACATGTTTCCCGGGCGGTATTTCGCTCGGGGAACAACAAGGAATTTACATTTAAACATATTATTCTTACTTAGTATCTAAACATATTTATATTGATATTTAAAAATATATTGCTTAAAAATAGGCGGCCGATGGAGGCTCATATGTCCGATACAGTTCTGATAAAAAAATCGTGGACAAGATTTATTTAATAAACTTGTTTTGGGTTATCGTGGTTGATTTTTGAAGTATTATGTCGTATTACGCTTCTTTCTCCTTGCGACAACGTATCGGACAATCTTTTAGTGTCTATCATCAGAACAGATATAATAAGGAAGATATGTCACATCTGCCCTGATGATGAACGGAGCTAGGGTGTTTGAAACGTTCGTTCTAGGAGGAAGAAGCAATGTGCAAGAAGAATAATGGCCTAAAAATCAACAACGACAATACTTTTGGCCGTTATAATCTGAAATCATATTTATTTTGGGTATTGGAGGTTACTAAGAATCCAGTGCATGTGGGAAGAGATGTTCGTGTATGCCCCCGAGATTCCGTTGCCGCATAATGCTGGGCCGAAGGATACAATTCCAATTCCATAATACCTGGGGAATCCGTCGTGATCGCTTACCTGAGGAAATATCCAAGTTTATTGGAAATCATAAAAATCGATGAAATAGAAAAGCATACAATCCACCCATAAATGTACAAGCTTGAAATTGGCTTCGGTTTTAAGGAAAAATAAAATATAAAATATAAAATCTAGTTGATAGATAGAAAATATTAAAAAGAAATAGGCTAGCCAAAAATCTTAATATGAAAATTAAGAGATATGTCAACATACAAAGTACAAGAAAATGTGGCAAAGCGGCTGTTGTGTTTATATTTTTACGTAATAACTGATGAAAACAAGAACAAACATTTCGTTTTATTTTGGATTCGATGGTGCCTCCTATGCCTTTCTTTTTAGAAATATAGAACGGATTGATTTTATTGGATAGCTGAAAAAAAATGTTAATTGACCGGCTACTAGCTGAGTGGACAAAGGCGTCCGATTCCACCCTGGCGTCGTGAATTCAATTCCTCTGCTAGCTAAGTCCTCCATAATTGCAACCCACATTTTCCGTTTATTATGATGGTGGTAGGAGTTTTTTTTTTAAATATTGTCAGGTTATTCGAAACCCGGGAAAGTTTGTCTTTCCTTTTTTACAAAATTAAATTTTTTTTTTTCAAAATTGTCTGGGGTGTGTATTAAAATTTGCGATCTATAAAAAGTTGTAAGACCAATCACAAGAAAGTTTGAAGAGCAAAAAATTACAGTCGGCTTTAATATCTGAATGGAAATATTCCAATATAAAAATTTAAAAAAACATACGATAAGGCTTTGCTCGTATTGGTGTATAAATGCTTTTTTTTTAAATATATGATCATCATAACGAATCTGTGGAATAACACGGACTTTAAAGCCCAGAAATATATAAACTCAGAGCAATAAAATACCAGGAGGATAGCTTTGCGAAATAGTGTAGTCAGGATTGTTATTTTTTCCTGACTCAGGCGTGGCTAGGGTATTCATGGACACACCTTTTTACACCAATTCATAGCACATGTCAACATGATGTTTTTTTTTATTTGCATGACCACTTTTTCACAGTATTGTTGTCAACAAAAATATAGGATGTAACCTCAAAAACCGTTGAGTTATGTCGCATAACAAAATCTAGTGGGCAGAGTCGGCGGAGACGGAAAACATGCTTATATACCTAAAAGTCGTGTGATATTATGTGACAACTTTTCTTATCTCTTTCTCTCTTACTGTTTACGACGTAAAAACCCGGAGAAAGTGATTTATCGTAAATTTGTATAGGTTGGGTAAAAATATTTCGCTCTCTCTCCGTATATATTCTTGCTCTGAGGGCTAGATCAATTTGTTTCAATTTATATTTTAAAAATAATGAAAGATTAACAAACTTTACTGTCAGTCAATCAATAGTTCTATATTTTTGTGGGAAATTTTGGGTGGGTTAGAATCTCCCTTTATTGCAGGTTTGCAGTTTATAACCTTAGAGTAACCTAGAGACCTAACTTTGCGAAATATTGTAGTAAGTTTATGACCAAGATTGACCACAGGAGGTATGGCGTATAAGCTACTAGCCAATAAGATGCGAAGAAAACCGTAAAAATAAACATTATTCCGTCTTTATCTGTTCGCGAACAATTTTGCGTTGCTACATGAGAAAGAAAGAGACATGGATATGTTCAGATGTTGGACTTATCAGGGAATACCCATTCTTACAAATTAACGTGAGAATCCCGTATATCTCTCGAAATAAAACATATTAAGAATGCATCAAAACTCATTTTAAACGGAAGTTTATTAAATCGAAACAAATAATGCAAAGATTGACTAAATATCGGTGTAGGTAACTAGTTGTTTTGTAGGTTAGCGTGTTAAATATTTGAGGTCAAACTAAAAAATACGAGTTCTTGGATAAATACCTGTGTTACTTCAGTTGAAGCAACCAACAACTGCACATATAGCCATATATATTTTTTATTTTTAATATTGCACTAAAATCACTTAAGTAATTATATATTTTAAGCTTTTTGTCTGTCAATTAGACTGACACAAGTAAACTAGTGTAAAGTTAGTATATATTGAAAAATGGCTACACGGCATTTAGCACGCCCCAAATCATATGTTCTTAATAACAATTGTTTGTCTCTTTTTCTCATATTTCTATAGAACCGAGCATAAAGAGAGAGCTATATTTTACGAGTATGAACGATTTGACTCATAATTAGGACGGTCTCTCTATATTGTTACTCTAAGTTTATAACATATTTTCTCAAAAAAATCATTCACCTTCAAAAGCGGTCCACCAGAATCACCATTACAAGAATCTTCTCCTTTGACCCCTCCAGCACAGAAGGTGCCCGCAGACAGCGTTTTGTAAAACTTTTTCCGACACTCTTGCTCCGAGATGATGGGCAGCTGCACGGTCTGCAGAATGGCGGAGTGGGAGGGCACCAGGGGGATGGTGAGGCCCCAGCCGATCGTCTCACTGTTCCCCAGGAACAGTTTAGGATCGTTGAAGTAGGGCATACAGATTGGTGCCACCCAGCCTAAGACAATGATCGATACCTATGTTTATATCAGTAGTAGAAGCACCATACACCACTGTTTTTCATGCTATTTTGTACAGACAGGAGTTTCCAAAAAAAACATGTGATTGCTTCTACAAAAGGGGTGGTAATAAAAATTGGCACGGTTGTTTTTTCATGCGCTCATTCTTCGCTTACATACTCGGAGAAACGAAAATTCCTCAAATATTGGCAAATAAATGACAAAAATTAAAAAAAAAAATATATATATATATTTTCGTAGCAAGCAATCACTTTGTGGTTTGACATATATTGTAAGAAATGAAAAAATAACTCTTAAAATATATCATCATTCTTTCATCACCATCTCAGTTAACGTTTTGTCTCTTTCAATTCAGATTATCTGTCTCTTTCTCTCTGTTCCTTTGTTATAATTTAAATGTTATTTTATTATGTTCTCTTTGTTCTGTTATTTTAGTTTATATTTTGTTCTCCCTCTGTATGTAAATATAACCGCACACTTTGTATTTTTTGTATAATCATTTTGTTTACTCTGATGATGCTAAGGAAAAGCGAAACCGGTCTGTTATAAAAATTAAAATAATATCCGTGGTCTTAAACAAAGTAATTTTTCCATTTCTTACAATAAATTATTCATCGCTGTATTATTTCTTTATCCTACCCGAAATATCCACTAGTCATTTAATCTTTCTCCAAAGAGAAGATCTTTCAGTATGATTAAGTTTTTTTATTATACTGCTGACTACTTTTTATAAAATTCAAACATTCCAAATAATCCCTTTAGTGTATAAATCATAATTTTATGTTCATTTTTCCTTTGGTAAGTTTAGTTTTAGTCTAATCAAAGAAATCATGAATATGTTGAGAATGGATATTCTTTTGAGTTCATAAAAAAAGCAAAAGTTACCATTGAAGTCGATCTCGGAATTTAGTCTGATCAGTGAGATATCGTGAGGACTTATGACCTTCTTATGAATGTACTCCCGATGAGTGATGATGTCCTGCGGTGTAAAATCTTGGACGGGGGCAGCACACCCTTCCACGTTACAATCTACGTTAGTGTTTGTGTCGTATTCTCCGAGACGGACTACTCGGCTGGAAAAATAAAGTAATAATATATTTTAGACGGTCCAAGTTACTGCATTCGTTGTTTAGCTTTTCTATGTGAACATACAGCCATGATGATACGAAGCCCCGAAAAAAGTAGTATATTCCGCTGAAAATAAAACAAAATAATACCCTAATGAAGTAATAATTCCTCCATTGTTGACAAGATATGTTCAATTTTCAAATAAATAATAAACTTCACTACAGACAAGTCAGGATCGAGACTCCAAAATGGACATAGTTATGCGGAAAGCATCCAACCCCATGAAAGATGAAACTGAGAAAAAAGTGTTTGAAAATATGACTATAAAAAAGCATTAATATGTGTAATCGGCATTTGTAAAGTGAATATCAGTGTTTTTTTTTCTTCTTTATGAGCGTTAATATACATATGTAATTTATAATCTATCAATCAGTTTATATAAATAAATAAAAAATGTTATCCTACATTTTATAATGTTTTTAAAATCTGCAATGTGCGTTAGTAAAAAAAATATAATACGAAAATCTATTGAATTTGGAGCTTGGATGTTTTCAGCAGATATAAATTTTGTATTTATCTATAGGAAAACATGTAAAACTCGATTTTGGCAAAGTGTGGGTTGGACGTTTTCTGCATAACTACGTTCAAATAGTAGAGTACTCCACTGTATAAAAGGCAAAATTAAGGCCCCAATGAAGTAGCACCTTCCACTGCAAACAAAACAGGATCAAAACCTCAACTAAAGAGTCAACTCCACTGCAGACAGAGGAGGACCAAATAAGGCTCGAAGAAGTTGTATACTCCACTGTAAGCAAAGCAAGAAAAAGACTCTTACGAAGTGGTATATTCTATTACAGATGTCTTTGGTGATCTAACTATAGGTGAATTAATCGGTAAATATGTCAAATCATACTTACAAATTTTTATCTTTAGTGCAGTGACCAGCCGTCAAAACGTAGAGTTTATTGATAACAGTTCCAGCGCAGTACCAATCCAAATTTCCCTTTATCTTCCCTTCGAAGTTGAGAATTATACAAATTAAAAACACACTGACATTGTTTGCAATTGAATGTTATTTTTAATCATTATTACTTTTCGCATAAATTCACGTAAGCTTCCACATCAAACTTTGACAAAACGTATAGCTTCTTCGTTAGCTTAATATCACAAATTAATTATTACTAGCGGATAAAAGCGCGTGGTTTAGTTACGACACACACATCAAAAGGAACATAGTGAGTAAATCGTAAAGGATCGTAATCGGAAGAAAATTTCAAACTTTTGTATGTATGAGCAGTTTTTCCATCGAACTTGGCAGAAGACGGCTTACGGTATTAATACTATCAGATTTCTTGTATTGGACGGCCTCCGTGGTCAAGTGGTAAGACGTTCGACTTCGAATCCGGAGGTCGGGCGCTCAAACCCGGCGTGCTTAAATTAATTTAATTTAATTGATATATGCCAAAAGACATTTCATTAATATATAATAGTATATGGTTTATTTGCGGCACGTTCCGGAGCAGTAGATACTCATTTGTATCGCCCTTGTCAAATACCATAATTCAGAATCAAAACCTTTCTTGAAATGGCTTTAACCGTGTTTGGCGACCAGATCTGAATAGCCAGGTTCTTCCCCACCTTCTCTTATCCTTTCCCTCCCCACTACCTCCCGCCTCACAACATACTAGGGATGGTTGAAATCGGAAATTCTGTGCACCTGCGGTTCCAGTTACCAATGACCGGCGAGGAACCGGTTATTTATCCAGTTCTTTTTGGAACTGGTTTCTGGTGCCAGAAAAGTTCCACGAAGGAGATTTTTATTGTGAAGGAAGGATTCCTCGCCACCAAAATGTTTAATTGCATGAGAGGGGGAGTGCTAGCGATTTCGTAAACGAAAAAAACTGGAACTGTGGAACCGGTTCCTCGTCACAGGGACTTTTCCGCCAAAACCCTGTTGTGCCCGGGACAGGAATATCGACCATCTCTACAACATACCCCTGGTGGAGGGTGGACTCCCACTGGCTCAAGACAACTATAGGCAGTTGAATATTGAACACCATTAACTCACACACTCACCATTATGATACTTGAATCTTCCGAGTCTCGCGATCCAGGGATGCTGGCCTAAGGCTGCATTGTTTCCTCCTACGATCCTGTCTGTGGATATGCTCTCCCCACACGGGGCATTGCTTGGTTCCTTCATGTAAACCCAGTTGGGATGTTTCTCAACCCAACTCAAGTCATTTTCAACCTCAGCTTTAGGTTGCGCGGGTTTAACTGGTTCACTATTGTTAGAATTTGGTTTTTGGATACCCTCTGGATCACAAATTGGAACAGAAGAAGTGTTAGGATTTTCGGAACCGTTTGGAACTGATGGTGTATTTTCCAATGGATTATTAACAATTATTGGAACTGTAGTGTTGTTCCTTGAATAATGGAAGTTTATTGAAACATCAAAATTTACGTGGATTGTGCGTGCTGAGCTCGTTTTCGGTGCAACTGGGATAGGTGTGTCAGTTTTAGCATAAGTTCCTGGGAGTTATAAAACTTTAGTTATTAGTTCGTCTCAAATCTTATTACTATATATTTTTTTTTAATCAATAATTATTATTATTTTAAATTTGTAGTAAAAAGTTCTGCGATGTAATTATTTAATTATTACATCGCAGAACACGATTTAATTACATCGCAGAAAATAATTACATCGCAGAAATTTTGACTAAAAATTGTTTTAAAAAATTTAAAATAATAAAAATTGTTGTTTAAATAAAATAAAAAACCTAAAAATTAAAATGGAGTTCTACAAAATAAACTTTAAAACCATAAATACTTATTACTATTGTTTATATTCAAACGGATCTAAAGCCATTTATTCATCGTCCATCAAACTCTACTATCAAAATCGCGACATCCAGACTGGCAACGCCATAAGCACCAAAATATTATAATTATCACTATCCGCAAACAACAGTTCTTAATGGTCTACATGTAATATCGACCCCGGATAGGCAAAAGGACTGAAGCGCCATTTTGGGAGGTTTACACCAGAGCACTTCAAAGTTTTTTTTACAATAGGATTCGCAAGTCTTCTGTACCTGGTTGGATTTTGAAAAAAAAACCTTACACAGGTACTGTACCTGAAGCGACAAAAAGTTAAAAAAGTAACAATCTTGTGTCGCTTGAGTCAAGCCTTCTCTCAAAATGGTAAATATATTTTAGATGGCTGAAGGGTCACAAAAGTCTTCAGAACCAAACGAGAGTGAGAGCGTTCGATGCAGATTTTTTGTTGTTGATCAAAACTGCATGTTTTCCACATTTTTGACCAAAGTGTCGCATAAGCCCTTTTGCCTTTCCAGCGACGATATTTTTATATGTTGTTTAGTCTTCGCGCCTCAGATTCGATATGCCATGGCTTCTATTGATCATTTACTAAACTAGTTATGCTACCATATTACCATACAAATATTCTAATTTTATTAACATACCAACTACTTTTACAAGTTCATCAGAAATTCAAACATTTTTTGTGATTTTTTTTTCTTTTTGAACCATTGAAAAACGTGGAAGAAACACAATGGTTACAGATGGGCAAGTACTACTTGGGATTTGATCACAATCAAGGTTTTATTTAACTAGACGCTCAACTACGAATACAGAGGTCACAGGTTCAAGCCGGGTGTGCGCAAATATTTTTTATTGGATTAATATGTGTCATAACACATTTAATTCATATAAAATTATATAAAATTGTGTATTTGCGGCACGTTCCAGAGTGGTAGATACTCTGAGTATCGTCCTGGTGAAAGACCACCATTCAGAATTGAAACGTTGCTTGAAAGGCTTTAGCCGTGTCTGGTAAACAGATCTGAATAGCCAGGTACTTCTCTTTCCCATCTCCTTCCCTTCCCCACTACATTAACCTCACAACATACCCCAATTGGGGATGCCAAAGTCTCATTGGCTCTAGACGGTTGGGAGCAGTTGGGACTTAACTATGAAACATTAAAAAATCTTACAAATCGTTAAGTGCTCGAGATTTGGATTGAAAAAATAAGGGACAAAAAATATATTTTTTTAAATTTATATATTTACTAATCTAAATTTTTGATTAATGGTATGCAAATCTGAGTGTCGTGATTTTGGTAAAGCTGCTTAGCTATTTCAAGTAGCTTATCGGTAGGAGCCGTTCGTTTTTTATAGGTATAATTGCACTCAGAATAAATTAATTGTGCTTTGACGTTGATTGAGAAGTTTGATATACCTGACGAAAACAATTTCAAACCCGCAGCAAATAGCGTTGTTATTAAAAGAAAGGCTCTCATTTGAACACACTGTCTAGAATAATGCATAAATACCTCCGCTCAATCCGGTGCAAGCAAACACAGTACAGATAACTTTGATGAGTTCTGTTAAATTCATTTTAGTGTTCTAATTCTCACTCGATACTGCGCTTGTTGTTTTGATTATAATATTGACGAATTGGTTTTGTTCCTTTGAGGTTCAGACCAACAGTAAACGAAAGAGTAGTAAAGTTTTTAATCAAATTTGCCGTGAAATTGCTATAAAACACACACATTAAATACATATAATAAATCTTTTTAAACGTGTAGGTAAGTAAACTGTGTAGTACAGGGTGTAAAAACTAAAATTTAAATGAACGTATTTTAAATTTTTATGATTTCTGTCATTAGTTTTTTTGAAAATTATCATATTTTCGTGGAAAGTTTGTGGTTTGACATATTTAAAGAAATTAAAAAATAACTTTGACCACAATATATATAGATATGTAAATATATTTTTTAATGACCGACCGGTTTCGCTTAGCCTAAGCATTATCAGGGTACAACATTATTATTATTGAATCTTATGGCTTAAAATAAATAATCATATTCTTAATAATCAGTTCAATTTTTTCAGTAGTTCAATCTGTCCAATATTAAGTATATTTCCTGTAAACTCGGAAAAGTTATCATATTCTTTAATCACCTTCTCAGTTGACGTTTTGTCTCTTTCAATTCATATTACCTGTCTCTTTCTCTCTGTTAAAATTTAAATGTTATTGTATTGTTTTGTTATTTTATTTTATGATTTGTTCTCCTTTTGTATGTATATATAGCCGCACATTTTGTATTTTTTGTTTTATTCCATTTTGTACCCTGATGATGCTTAGGCTAAGCGAAACCGGTCCGTAAAAAAAAAAAAATTATTTGTGGTCTTATACAAAATATTTTTTTCAATTCTGAAAAATATTGTGTTATTTTTCTGAGAAGTAGGTACCTATCTTCTATGTTTCTCCCATCTTGTGAAAACATGCAAACTTATATATAGGTCACACAAATAGAGTTGACCCGGATAACCCATACTTAGGATTGTGTGTATTGGTGCATATGTAGACAGCGATGTCCTTGCGAAAAGTCACTGAAAAACAGCCTTTTTTATTATCTTATTGTTATTGATGAACGATTTTCGAGGTTTGGAAGGTTTTTATAAACTTAGAGTCCTTTTTGTTTATTATTTTAAAAAACGACCGTCAGTTTTTTCTTTTAAAATTGAACGTTCCATAAATCTCCATGGAATGTTATCTTTAATCGAATAATAAGTTCGAAACATGCTGTATGCAAATAATCCATCTGTTTTACTATCGTGTTCCGCTCAACATTTGCTGTTCGACATGTTAAAACATCATTATTTTGATTTATGAGTTTTATTATAATATAAGTTTTCTTTTGTGATCATTGACAACGCCATGATGATGGACACTGCAAGGCTATGCGAAATGTTGGGTCGAGAACAAGGAAGAGGTACGCTGCTCACTGTATCAAAAGTCAAACAACAAATTTCCATAGTCCACTAGTATCTAAAATAGTTTTCTTATCTGGAATTTTATTGCACTGCACAATTAATAATAATGAAATCTTATTTGCAAGTCATTAGTTATAAGTTATACTCAGTAGTAAGTTACTAGCTATAAGTCCTTATTGTAAGTCACTAGTTGAAAATATTAGTTATAAGCCATTAGTAATAAATCTTATCTGCAAGTTATTAGTAATAAGCTAAAGTGATAAATTATAGGTAAGATAAATTAATTTGTAAAGCGTTCTTGAGGTGATTTTCCCACAAAAACGGCGCTATAAAAGTTATCCATTTATTATTATTATTATTAATTATTAATCTCTTAGCTTTTTTGGCACACCGCTTATAAATTTTACCTTTGATTGTGAAACAAACGTTTAACCACTCAAGTAGTGTTTCTGTAAGTTTTATACAAAAATAAATAATTAAAGAACTCGCGCGTGCGTTAACACTCTTAATTCTATATCGTCAGGGCTGCCAACATTGACGACCTCCGTCCACCGTGTGAAGCTTCTTGGCAACCCGGCGCGCGCAAAATAAAATGTATGTGGTGCATAAGCGTTTATTCGAAATTATATTAAATTAACACAACATGTGTGTTTGCGCCGTGTTTCAGGGCGATAGATACTCTCAGTATTGCCCTGTTGAAAGACCCTTTTCAGAATCGATACGTTGCTTTAAACGGCATTAGCCGTGTTCAGTGAACAGATTCGAATAGCCCGGTAGTGCTGACTTTCCCCTTTCCCCCTTTCCCCTTTCCCCTTTCCCCTTTCCCCTTTCCCTTTCCCCTTTCCCCTTTCCCCTTTCCCCTTTCCCCTTTCCCCTTTCCCCTTTCCCTTTTCCCTTTCCCCTTTCCCCTTTCCCTTTCCCCTTTCCCCTTTCCCCTTTTCACTTTCATAATATAAATAATAATAATGCTCTCACAATATACCCCAAATTGAGGATGTCATAATCCTATTGGCTCCAGGTAACTGTTGTGACTTGTGCGATAATTATACATGAAAAATTGTCATAGGCAATTGTCGAAATCAAATAAACCTAAAAAACTTTTTTTAATTTTCAATAGAACCTCTCTAGTTGCAGACACTTTGTTTTATTTCCACTTTCAAGTTTCAAGGCCGAATACTATCAAAAGGTTTATGACAGAAAGAAAAAAAATGGTTTGCTAATTTCTATTTTATTGGCTGAAAACACTTGTATTCCCACTCGCTGCGCGGCTAGCACATGAGGCATTTCGCAACAACCAAATAAATAATTTAACAGTCAAAAATAAAGCGTACGAAACCGATTGAGGCGGGCCTTTTCATTGATGTTCAACTATTGCTTGATATTTGTTTGCACTCGTCGGGGTAGGAAAAAAGGATGGATCGCCACACAACTCTACTTTTCCATACACTCCTCACTTCATTATTTTTTTAACGAAGCCTTATACGACGAGTCTGTCAGAATAGTGGTGAGTTGTAGGCCGATACATAATATAAGATTTGTGGACGATACCATACTATTTGCAGATATATATTAACATTAACTCCACACAAGAGGCCTTAAGGGAAATTATTTCCCTCAGGGCCTATGTCACCTTTGGGGATACTGTGTGAAGGGAAATATTGATGATCAGCAAAGATAAAGAAAAAAAAAATTACAAAGCAAGCATGCACTAACAATATGGACTAAAAAAATATCTTTAAAACCTATAAAAATTCAGCAATCACGTTAAATTATGTAATTAACGGTTTTCAGACGGATATGAATAGTCAGATACTTCCCAAACTTCCTCTTCCCATCTCCTTCCCACTCCCTTCAACCTCATAAAAGACCTCACCTGGGGATGTCATTGTCCTGTGACTCTTGTGCGGTATTCACCTAAAAAATACTCACGTTTGGAGCGTAAACATTAACTCTCACCATGAAAGTTGTGACAAAAATAGGCTACACACAAAGAGCACTGGATAGAGCCATGGCATAGTTTGGTTTACTACCGTCCCAATCTCCACACCCATCAAGAACAACTGGGACAATCCAAAAAATAAAGTCAGAAGGCTAATGAAGAAGAAGCATTACTGATATGTAATACAAATAGGATGCATCTTTTAAAAATTAAAATATGTTTTGTATAACACCACTTGACTGAACATATCAACGCTGTAGAGGCAAAGAGGCTTAAGCGACATTTTAGTAAAACATGAGTCAAATATGCAGTTTTTAACAGTTTTGTTTTCTGCATCGAATGCTCAGATTCTCGTTTGATTCCGATGAATTTTGTGGCGCTTCAGCCATTTAAAATATGTCCACCATTTGGGAGAAGGCTCGCCTCAAGCGACTCTAGTTTTGGACTTCTTTAACTTTTTGTCGCTTCAGGTAACTCAATGTGAGCATTGGGTTAACTTATTTTTCTAAATCCAACCAGGTACTGAAGATTTATGAATTTTATTGTAAAAACAAAAACAAAAAGTGCTGAACTTCCCAAAATGGCGCTTCAGCCCCTTTGCCTTCCGGCAACGATATTATCGTCAACTACTTCAACCTTAACCTTTATCAGTTGTATATGTATGTGTGTACCTACGTGTATACTGTATGTGTTAACGAGTAATTACTACGTATAACCACACAGTGTTTACTGTACAGAGCTGAATAGAGCGGTATGTTTTTTTTATTTCTTGATAATTTTCCTCGACAAAGTTATCAACACCGGTTGGTGCACAAATCAACAGCAAAATAATAAAGGCTTTTTTATTTGATTTCGTATTTTACTATTGCTGAGAAGGCTGTTTACTAATTTCAGATTGGGGAATTATGCATACATTGAGATAAGCTAGGTTTATTACGATCATATCGAATTACAATATGACGTGGATACAGGATGCTTTGAAACAAAGAAGGCCTCGTTTTTAATCATTTAAATCTAAATGGCTAAGTGTTTTCAGTCATGAAACATGAACACTTTGATCCCGAGCTATGATCTTTAGAAGGTCCCACTGAAAAAAACCCTAGATTGTGATTATCAAAATTTTTAAATTTAAAAAAAATAATGGTAGGTACTTTGACATGTTTTTTTTTCACAACCAAGCAACAAAAACGGTCGCTCAGAGTGACTGGAATCGCTTAAAACATTCACATATTATATTGAAAGATGAAAAAGTTTTTGCGAATTATGAATTATGGAAAGTTACACTTTTTTAGAACAATACGTACGTACCTATACCTTTAAAATATTAGTATCTTTTCATTTTATTTGAACTCATAACAATGATCATACTTGCCTTCGATTACCCCTAAGTCGCATCACAGAATTTATCTTTCTTGACCACGACACAACAAACGACGGCTGGATTTGACCTCCTCTTCATTTGATGTCTACTGATTTCAATTCCACGCCAATCACTTCCAGTCCTCTCGCCATGGCCTTCCCGTCTTGTTCTGAACCTCACTCGCACAATCAGTTCCTCTTTCTTAGCCTGCCTCTGGTCGTTTCCATTATAGCACCAACTTGATCGTGATTTTCGGTGTCTAGTTATTATTATTATACGCAAAAGTTTTGTGAATGAAAAAATGTATAAAAGTTATTAAATAAATTGGTACTTCAAATATACCGTGCATAATTTTTTTATTGAAGTAACATAAAGATTGGCAACGGTGGAACAGTAGCCGTAGTCCGACCAAAACACAGCATTGTGAGAAATAAAAATATCAACAGAGATTAGCCATTTTTATTCCAACGTCGATTATTTGTTGACGTATCGGCATAAATTTTATAAATTTCAAGATGATCTAAGGAAACCGATTGTTTCAAAGTAAAACACCCTGGAAAAATGATTATCACATTCAGTAACAACAATTTCAGTTTTCGTTGAAGCGTAGCATTATTGCACGTTGAAAATAATTGCTATGATTGAGCTCAGGAAGCCCACTCTCCAGCCGTGTGCTATGTCACCAGTCAGAGACCTCCTAGAAAAGACTACACATATTTCAAATCTGTGCTAACGATGGGTAGATTTCCTCTCCGATGTGTTTTCCTGCTTTGTTTTTCAACCGTCTTCGCAATAGGTGAGTGAGAATCATATATTCAAACCTAACCTAACTTATCCTGAACTAAGTTACATAATTTAGCAGAAGATACGTTTAATCTTTCATTGATGATTCTCATAATTTATTAAATCAAATGATCATATCCGTGATAAATACGTTTGGTACTTCTTTATTCTTGATCTACTAATTGCTGAGTATATGGTAGACTTTCTTCTTGTATCTTCTATAAGTTTTTTTTTTGAGCTAGGGCGTAATATTATAGTCCTCTACATCTTTTTAAATGGTCGTCCAATCGCTGCTACGTTTTTCCTGGGGGCCTTTTCCGTTTGGCCCTTTGCATTGAGTGCTTTTAGCATTGAGTACTTATTCTGCCAATAATCTTTTTCCTTGCATCCAGAACTATCCATTGCAGATCTAATTGCAGTTCTGCTATTAGTTTTGCAATATCTGGTAGAATGGTCTCAAAGTCACATATTTGCTTCATAATTTTATTTTATTAGTGTTTCCAGCCAGAGCCCGAGTTTCTTTTCCATAGGCCATGACTAGTAGGATGACTGGTCAAATATATAATAGGTGGGCAGGCGTTTTTTTCTAGGGTTAATTTGATTTCCTACATTGGCAGACCAGAGTCCAGAATACTTGACACAGCCTCTATGACCTTCACTCAAAATGAATGACCTGCGACTAATGTCTTACTTGTAATGACCTTCATAACCTTATTGTTTTGTTGTGTGATTTATGTTAGTTTGTTAATTGTTTCACGATTTTTTAGTAAATTTAAAGATGTGTCTCTACTTATTTGTAATGATTTCAAGGTTCGTCTAAGAACACGGGATTTATGAAGAATTATATGTTGTCCTTGAAGATACAAATAAAAATAGGTATGAAATATAATAATTGATTGATTCACATGTCTTTCAGCACTAAAGTAGCACAATGTTACATGGTACACAAACCAAACGTGTTTTTACTAGTGGTGCCACCAAACTATAGATGGTTTAGAAAGGCGCGTATTATATTAAAACGCTTTATTAATTTTGAAGGTGTTGTAGTAATTAGATTATGACATGTGATTATTGAATAAATTACCCTTTATGATTCACTATGTAACATTTTTTTTGTTTACCCTTATTTGGTAGTTATTTATATAAAATTATATTTCAATGTGAAAGTGTGTTTTGTTAGAAGATTAACTTTTGCTACGAATTTCACCATATAAATTAGCAATTTTATATTTTCCACCGTGCAAATGAGTTATTGACATGCTTCACTGGGTAAATGAGTTAAACTTCATTTTGATAAAAAGTTTTATTCGTTCTTCACCGTAAAAATAGTTTTAGTAAATCAATGTTTCATTGTTTAGGTAAGTTATATTATAAGTTAATTAGTTTTATTGTGTGTTTCAATATGTATATTAGTATTGTGATATGCTTTTGTGTGTAGATTAGTCATAGTGTCACTAGGTAAGTTGATCGTGTTATTTTTCTCACCTTTGCAATTGGTTATATCTTAAGCTTAAATTGGTAATATTATTGGTTTCACGATGTTTATTAGTTCTGTGTGTCATTGTCTAGATTAATTGTCACTGGGTAAGTTAGTAATATTATCTATTTCATATATTTTATAAATCATATGTCTCTTTATGCATTATTCTTTTATATGTGCCACCGTGCGCATTGGTTACAAGTACATATTGCTTCTAGACAAGTGTTAGGAGTAGGCGATCTTTGTCCTTGTTCATACAGACTTCAAGTCAAGAACGAGGTATTGCTTTATCTTTCTCCTTTGATTCTAGACATAGCCAACGAAGTAAAGAGCAATGGCGATGAAAAGAAAGAACCGGAAGGAAAGGAAGACGACAAAGCCGAGTCACTCGGGTCACACCCAGCCTGGCAGTACCTCCTCCACAGCGAGGTGCTGTGTGGGGAGAGCTTCGCAGACAGGATCATCGGTGGGGAGGACGCTCCGCTGGGACAATACCCATGGGTAGCGAGGTTAGGCTATGAGTGTAAGTAATATTTATATAGGGACGTAAAATATTCACTGGCAATTAAAACACTGACCGCAACATATTTTGATGGTGATCTAGTCGCCCATCAACCGCCTTGCGAGAAATACCTACATTTATCAGATCGCATTACATCCTTTTAGAAAGAGTGAAAGTAGGCCATCTCTACAATGGTGATCCAGTGGGTTTTTTTTTCATAAAAATAATTCAGCCAGCTGGAGGTTATGTTATATTGTTGTTGTTTTTTTACGTATTTGTTTACAATCAATTCCCCGTTGATGGATTCCCGAAGCGCATGGGAGCTATCAAAACGTATTTTTTACTGAAATTAATAAATTTTAGATGAATCTCAAGAAAATTAAAGAAATATTGGCTGTCCAAAGTTATAAAAAAACCGGTGTTTGTTGTAAATGTCGTTTTATAACATTGTTCCATATTCTGTATTAATAGCCTTAAAAAAAGATCATTTGTTTGCATGAGGTTCCTAAATATAAAAAACACATGGTTTCCTTCACCATAATTCCAATTTTTCTCATTTCGTCGATTACGAATAAAACCCAATGTTAAAATAACCCTCTAATTGCAATTGATTTTATAAATTCACATTAACTAATATAAAACAACTTGTAATTATGGGCGGTTGTCCTTGCATTTAAAAAAGATAATGCTGTATTCAGTATTTCACCTTCCAAAAGCCTATATTCAGCGTTAATGAACAAGGTCTGAAAACACGGGGTAGAGCAGACGTATGTGATCATGTGCAGCACATGCAGAACCTAAATTTAAAAAAAAAAGATTTCTATAAGAGCTTTTTAACAATTTTTTTTTCGGCAACTTCAGGGTTAAGCGGCTATTGGAGACGGCTCTACGCTTCAAAACATTTAAAAATACATAGCTGGTAAGGAACCCAGTAGCGACCGAATAATCTGAATTTGAAAAACAAAAATCCGACTCGATTTACTAGAAAACAATAGCTTTAATTGAAAAAAACTTACACCACCGAATTAACTCAAACGGTGATGTAGATTCTCCTACTTATTACTTGGTCTCGATTGGCAAATACGTACATACAAGGGCAGCATTAATAGAAATTGTAGATAAGTAAAGGGACTTTAACAAACAGAAGATATTACAAATGTGGGTATATAATAATGATATAGTTATAATGCAGGTTTTTAAATATAAATAAAGCGAAAACATATTACAAAAACATATGATTTACCATTTACAGTCACGTGTAATGTAAGGTTTAAAAAAATCATTTTTGTGTAATGTGAGGTTTAAAGTGTATTTTTGTGTAATGTGAGGGTTAAAAATGTATTGTTGTGCGCCAAATGTAAAATGTGATGTCAAATATAATGTTGGCGTCAAATCAGCGTAAAACCTCGGGTAATGGGATATATCGATCATATTGGGAGGATCCTTGATTGTAAATAATAACAAAAATACACATGGTAAACACACAATACATTTACCAATATTAAGTATCAGTTTTTTATACTAGAGGGAAAGAACAATAATTCACTAATTGAGAATGTTTGGTTTGGTAAAAACGTCATTTTTTTAAACAATATTGAAATAATATCAATAATCTTCAACGTAAATATGAAACAGAAAAAGCCAGAAACTAAAAAGAATAACGGTCGCAACCGAGACTCGAACTCGGAACCTCTACTCTATCCGGGAGTAACGTCTCTGCCAATTGAGCTACCGAGACCTTATTAGAAATCGGCATTTCATTCAATTTCATACTTCATTGAAACGGATTAATATTATTTTTCAATTTCTTCCGATATAGGCTACTATCTTTGTAATGGTATTCAAAGCTCTACCCGAGCACATATTGTATACCTAGATGGTGTCTTGGATAAAACGAGTTCGAGTCTCGGTCGCGACCGTTATTCTTTTAAGTTTCTGGCTTTTTTTGTTTTATATTTACGTTAAAGATTATTGATATTATTTCTTTAATTAATATCAAAATAAAAAAAGCATAAAGCTTTCAAGATAATTCTAATTTAATGGTACTTTTTATTTTTGGTCGTCTTGTGCGATGAAGAACGGCCGAGATATTTGGCAGAACATCACCCCGGTGATGGTCATACTGTAAAGCAGCTTAGATTGCAGCGGCTGGCATTGCATGATGCATAATGGAGGAGAATGATCCTGGTCTTCTCGTTGTCCCCGGTGGTATTGCCGGTCAATTCAGGCACCTTGATGTAGTTGGGTTTCTCTGCTATCCGTTTCTCTTTCTTCAGACTTCCAGGAAATGTTGAGGGTTCCGATTGAGATACAGATGAATTAAGACCACTAGAGGTCTTAATTAATTCGATCCTGTCAACAAGAGTTGACAAAGCTCGAGACATCTGAGGAAACCTATGATTAAAACTGCCAGAGATAAAAAAATACGTTTTTCATAGCATTTAATGACTACAGTAAGCCTACTTGGTAATGTCATTTAAATCTCATCCGTATTGAGATATGATCTCCGAAGTTTCCATCGAAATCAAAATCTACATGGGATGATTTTTTAAAATGGGTTATTTTTTTAGCAAAGGAAAAAAAAGGAGAAACGGAATACAAGTGTGGAGGGTCATTGATTAACACTATCTACGTCCTGAGCGCTGCCCACTGTGTGAAACCCATAATTCCGTAAGTTAATTCTTACCTACTTCCAAATTGTAATTTAAATTTGCTTTCGTGTAAACCAATTCATAAGGGGACGTTTCTCAAGGGTTTTATTTATCTTCAGTATAAAATTAGGGTATAAGGCTTTGATAGGCTGTATGCGAAGGGGTGAATGGGTTTTACATATCATCGCCGCAAAGACAAAAGGGCTGAAGTATCATTTTCTGAAGTTTACACCAGAGCACCTTAAAGTTTTTTTTTTGTTTTCCAATAAAACTCAGTACCTGGTTGGATTTTATAAACAAAAGTCAACTCAGGTAACTGAATGTTACTTGAAGCGACAAAAAGCTAAAAAAGTCCAAAACTTGTGTTCCTTGAGTCAAGCCTTCTCCCAAACAGTAAATATATTTTAGATAACTGAAACGCCACTATAGTCTTCAGAATCAAACGAGAGTCAGAGCTTTCGATTTTTTTTTAAATCTTATTAAAGCTGCATATTTAACTCATTTCTGACCAAAATGTCGCTTAAGCCCTTTTGCCTTTTCAGCGACGTTATACATTTGAATATTAATTGACGTAACGGTATACTAAAATTTGCTTTGTATTTCACATAATTTGCTTCTCATATACATTTAAAACTGCTTGTTATAAAATATGCTCTTATCATATTTATATTCTAAGAATACACTACTCCAACATATGCGTTGCATGTATACAGTATGTTTAAAACTTTTAATCGACACAATCTTTGTTTACATTATTAAAAGAACACACTGCAAAACTTTTTCAAAGTCTGTAATTTTTGTTTATATACGAGTACAACTTCAATGATGGTATACGCTAGTTGTCCCTTTCTCGCTTATAACAATAAGTAGGCGTGAGCAATATGTACAGAATGATGTTGCTTAGTGACGTTTGGCAAGGATATCACTTTTTAATACATATTCACTAATACATTCAATCCTAAGTTTGCTCAACTTTAATTGCGAGACCTGTACAGCAAACAGGTAACTCAATATAAGTTTATTCACACGCGCCAAATAGAAAAAAAACCTTGTACCCAAATGACACTTGTTTAGTCTAGATAACCATAGAACTGTTTTTGACCAAACTATTTAAAAATATAGTATTTTAATGGAGGGAAACACTTTTAGGAAAAAATAATCTAAATTCGTCATTTTGTACATTTACGAAAATGTACTCTATATGGATTTTTTAAATTAAAAAAATACTATTTCGATAGTTTGACGCTAGATGTCACTGTTTTTTATTATTTTGCCATTCAGCATCCTGAAATCGATTTACTTATTATTATTTTTTACATTCTAATTAAATCATTTAAGCATATTAGACAAGTTAGTAGCTGCTGTAGCTAGTGGACAATATGATTTCCCACCCAGGCATCGTGGGTTCAATTCCCTTTATAGCTAAGTCCTCCATAATTCACTCAGGAATTAAGATTTTCAACAAACTTCCCAAAGACACAATAGATGTAAACAACTACGAAGAATTAAAAAAAAAAAAACTCAAAGTACACTTTTCAATAAAATAACCTAAAATGTATTATATTCATTTGATATTCATTTTTAACCATAAAAAAAAATTCAAGAAACCCATGATAGTACTCCCTCCCTAAGCACAAGAATTTTCTTTATTAGGGAGGTATTTATCATTAACTAGAAACTAGACATTGAATATTAACTGAATTAATATTATACCCACTGTCAGTATTAAGTAAAAATGTATATTTTTGTACAAATTGGTTAAATTAAATAAATAAGTAAATTCCTCACGCAACGTTTTCTGTTCATAACGATAATAGGAGTTTTAAAAATATTGATAGGTTATTCATAACCTGGGAATGTTTGTCTTTAAATTTTTTTTTTTTTTAAAAGAAAGACAAACATTCCTGGGTTACGAATAACCTGACAATATTTGAAAAACTCCTACTGCCATCATAAGAAGCGGAAGATGTTGCTTATGAAATGATGGAGGACTTAGCCAGCAGAGGAATTGAACGCACGACGCCCGGGTGGGAATCCGACGCGTTTGCCCACTCAGCTACCGACCGGTCAAATACATACAAGTATATCTATATATAGCATACATATATAGAGCCTTCGTCTAGTATTTACCCTATTTTAACAGGAAACTATTTTTTGACTGTTTAATGGTAACCCACACGTTAAAAATTAAGAAAAAAAATAGTTTAATCGGGAATCGAAGTGTATTTTATGGACTACAAAAATACATTAAAAGATATGACTGTGTGTTTTTGGTAAAATGTAAATGCTGTCATGTTTATTCATACCACGAATGTATTTTTGCATCGACACTAGGTGTGATTATTAGTTATCAAAACGATGATGACCTTTTAGTCTCGTTTTTCTGAGTGGCACGAGGCTATCATATTGATATTACGACGGAGTAAACAAGTCTACCACACATGGTGAAAAAGTGTAAAGAAGTTATTATAATAAGAATAATGATTACCTAATCAAGACTACCTGCCGATAATAATACGTATGTTCATTATTCTTTCACCTATTCATTAAATATTTGTTTTACACAATAAATTTTATTCATTACGAAAAATTCATAGTCAAGACACAATTATCCGGTATACGGTTAGTATCCGAGTGGTCTAAAGCGTTGGGTTTCCACCCAGGCGACGCGAGTTTCTTTGCGAGCTAGGCCCTTCATACATAGCTGCACCAGCAATATTTTCCGCTTATAATGATGGTAGTAAAAGAAACTCAAGTTAATCTTTCCCGAGTTATTCGTAACCTTAGAATGTTTGCCTATCTTTAAAAATAATAGTATTGCAAAAGTGTGCGTTCATTAATGTACTAAGTAATGTACATTAATCACTTTCTGATGACACCATTTTATTACATTTCACAGATACAGATAATGATATACGCAAAAATTACAATAAGAGAGAATTCGTCTGTAGTCTAATGTGAAAATATAATGCCTATCAATGTCAGAAAATAATGATTAAAGAAATGATGTCATTCACCAAACAATATCTCACACATTTCTATTGAAATAATAAGGTGATCTAAATAAAATAACCTGCCTGATCGGCTTATCATAAAGACGCAGCGGGTTCAATCTTATGTAAGTCCTCCAGCATTGCACAAGCAACAACTTTGGCTTTACATAATGGCAATAGAAAGAATTTAAACGTTGTAGAGTTATTCGTATTGGTTGTCTTTTGATTGAACCCTCGAGATACCGGCATTTTTGTGCGTCCCGCTATAGTGAATAAATTCGTTGTAGTTAGTTGCTCGAGATGTTACCTAGATTTACGATTTTAAATTAAAATAAGCGAAAGAAGGTCAAAAACATCATTGCTGGCTTTACACAGGTCATGAGGTCAAGTTAGATTCGCCGGTCAAAAGAGAAGAAAAGTTACAGTCGTAGAGCATGTGTATTAGTACTGGGCGTTAACTATAATTCGAAAAAACGCCAACGCCGTTATCGTTGGCGACTGTTAACTGTTAAATATAGCCGTTGAAAATAACGCCGACGTTGACTATTTTTTGGTAAACTTCGAATATACTATATTTTATAAATTACATAAAAGTACACAAAGCGTCCTTGAGGTGATTTTCCCACGAAAATTGTGCTATAAAATTTATCCATTTATTATTATTATTAAGTTTAGACGTTGAATTATATGAGCTAATAATGCAAATGCAATAGTAAAAAGTAAAATAATATATTGAGTCGTATTGTCTACTAAAACTTAATTTATTTGCTTACTAGGTATTTGCACTTTGGCCGTGAAACAAAACATAAACATAAGACAACTACACCATTAATCATATTCTTCAATTCACAAAAACACATCGAATGCACGCCCGACGAGTAAAAACGCGCCAAACTAAACGAGTAGGAGATTGACATAAAACTAACTAGCAAAAATAATGAATAACGAGCCTATTGGTTTTAATAATAATAATCCCCTATTGAAAAATAACAGCTCGATGAAAAGACATTGTCGTTATAATATATCTAGCTGTTAGATATGTTTTACTTGTCATTATTTTCGTCGCTTGAGTCTAGGCGCTACGTATCGGCCGTTTCGGATAGAAAAGTTCACAAAGATGTCTAGTAAGAAGAAGTATAACCAAAAGATTATTCCAAACTACGTATAATATTGTGGACAACGCACACACTATTTACACCTTTTTAAAGAGTAAAATAATAGGTACATGACAATACGAGGCGTCGTTATAATACATCTAGCTGTTAGATATTTTGGTGACATTCGGAGAATTATTTAACATAACAGCTACATTTTAGGTGCCGTCGTTATTTTACCTAGCCATTATTTTATTCGCTTGACTCTTGGAGCTACGTATCGCGCGTTTCGGATAGGATATTCCACAAAAACGTCTAGTAAGAAAGTATAAAAAGATACACATAATGTCGCTTACGATGCATAAACTCTTACCTTTTTGTTTACTTGGCGCTAACGCTGATACAATAATAATAGCGTCGAATAATATTCGTATGTAGGTACTAATATTTTTAATAATATTATCTAACTGTTGGCGCAATTTTTCGTCAATAGCGTTAGACGTTGGCGGCATCTAGCTGTTATTTATAACAGCTAGATATATTTTGATACAGTACTAATGTGTATGCATGGCCGTCAATGTGTGCCCTTTTTGTGGCCGAGGTAACGCTAATACAGAATAACTAAACATCATATCATATGGTCAAGAGTTGAAGGAAACTAGTCGCAAGAAAGTAAAGTTAGTCATTTAATATATCAATGTCGTTTGTTGCACAGAGTAGAGATATGTTAGTTGATTGTTTGTTGTTATTACGAATTGTATGTTTCTACTCCAGCACCAAGGTAAGGCTGGGGGAACACGACCTCACCACGGAAATAGACTGCGCCGGAGATGTGTGTGCAGAAGCACCTCAAGACTTCGCCATAAAGGAGATCACCATCCATGAGAATTACAACAACCCCAAACTAACAAACGACCTTGTTCTCATTAGACTGGATAAAGAAGCTATTTTCAATGGTAAGAACCGATCATATTATCGTCGTCAACGGGAAAATACCTCCGATGTGGTCAACTTTACAAAAATGAATTAAATATGACATTGCGTAGAGTTTCAATTTGTACTTCAAGTTTCAGTGTTTTTATTGGTGAAAATACATTATAGCATCTAAAACTGCAAAGCGTATTTTTGATGTCTCAAAAAACAATATGTAACTCTGAATAATCAGTTTCTAATTTCCTCCTGAACAATTACGTTTTTGACACATGGGAGGTATTTTCGCATTGACGACGTTATGCTGTTAAGGCATTCGCCAATTATTATCAATATATAAACGCTTGCCTACCAAACAATCCCTTACTGTTTAACTCTGTGAAAAAGCGACGGTGCGCACCACGGGGTGCAAGTTGACTGACCGAAAGCTCTAGATCTATTATGACGACATGTGAAAGAATCAATAGAAAAGTGATCTTTGTGCATAATTAAAAATATTTTTTTTACTCCAAATAAGTTCAGGAATCACTGGTTAAAGTAAGTCGGGTAAGTCCTATTACACCCTGTATGTTAAGGATCGATTACGGGTCATTATGGATGGTGCGATTCCAATGCCCAGAGTCGGGTAGATTGGCAAATATGTTCTAAACTATAAACTGTATGAAATGCCTAAAATCAACCGACCAAGAATGGAGGGTTATTTACTAACCCAACTTAATATCTATCTGAATCTCTAGGCATATAAAACACCTAAAAATATCGTAACATTTTACCTCCATGTAAGAACTTTGTTCTTATATTCATTTTATCCTATTTCTCAGGTTTTATTTATCTATATTTTTATTTGCATTTATAGGATGTAACGTGCTTTATTTCTTGTTTAAATTTTTCTATTTTTTTTTAATATTTACCACTGTTAATGTTTCACCTTATTACATCATTTGTGTACCCTGCGTCTGTCTTGACACAGGAATTTCTTAGTGAGACAGACACGGAGCAACCCTTTAGATTTTGTATTTACCAAGATACACAATAAAAAAATAAAAATAACTAATAACAACATATTTTCTTAAAACAAATTAAAATCCGATTGAATTAGTGATAATGGCAAATATAATGTGATAGTAAAACTGAATTAATAATTTGTTACGAAAAATATTTCGTATACACAATATAAAACTGCTACTTAGCAACTTTGCCTAGATGACATTGCGCAATGTATTTAATCGCTAAATATTCTATCAAATGTTAATCTGCCCGATTTCCATAATAACTAATAAATGCTGTACAAAAAAATCGATAACATCAATATTTTGCAACTGTTACTTTATCTACTGACGGGCAATTTGACTTTGCAAAAACTCTTACCAAGGTTAACAATGTTTTGAATATTTCGTGATAGGCTGGATGATCGATCGCTCTACAAAAGTAATATTTATTAATTTTTCAGATTGATTGTATAATTACAAATTATACATTTACGTACCTGTTGCCTGAAGTGGAAGATTTTCTCTTTAAAATTCACAAACATATGTTATTGTTGAAACATTGCCCCAAATAGCTCTGGCGATGCCAAGTGACCATTTTTTTTTACCGTGTTTAAATATTTGCCTCCCAACTTTTGCCTCACTATATTTCCAGATATTGACGGGATAGTGACTAAAACCGCCAGGGCAGTAGTAACACTGGTGTGGTTACTACAGACATAAAATTCGTTCATTGATAGTTTTTGCATTTTCTTGAACAACTACAACAGTTAGCTGTTCTAGTCCAATTGTAGATTTATAAAATTACGATCTTTCTTAATCTTAAATACTTACTCTTCTTATTTTAGTCACTTGCTAGATCACTTCATTTTTTAAATATTAAACCAACAAAATATGTTGTGTGAACTCTTTCCATAATGAATGCGACGATATCTGTCCAGGTTGGGTCGGTCACATATGTCTCCCGCAGCCCAGTGCGACCCTCGCTACGACTGGGATGGCGGAAACAGCCGGCTGGGGCATCACGAGTATGGACACCCTCGAGACGGCCACCGTGTTGCAGATGTTGAAAATACCTTTAGTTCCACTGGACAAATGCGAAAAATTCTACAAAAAGTTGACGACGCTAACTGAAGAGCAGCTGTGCGCTGGAGGGAAGATTGATCAAGATGCTTGTGGAGGAGATTCAGGTGGACCACTAATGCAGGTTAGTAACTTACCTTTTCTTCTTCTTATTTTGTATTAGATGAATCTCCACTGCCTTAAAAAGCCTTCGCTAAATCCCAGAGTGTGATTTAGCCTCTACTACAATTTTTCTCCACTGGTTCCGGTCCCCTTGTCCTTTGCTACTCTTCTTCAGTCCTCACACCTTGCAATCCTGCTAATCTTCAAATAAGATGGAATCAGGATGGGAGACTTTCTTTATAATTTTGATGACTATACAAATCTGATTTCAAGAATTTTACTATTGTACTCTTTTTAATAAGCTGGCGATAATATGTTTAAAAACATACGTAATACCTATGCGATAAAATAAGAAGTTGAATACTCGTAATTTGAAGAAAATCAAAATCAGATATATTTCAATATTTATCCAGGCCAGAGCCGTATTGCTAAAACAAATAAGCCGTTATAAATCTATTACAACCTAACCTAACCTAACCTAACCTAAGATATTTATTTATTGATTAGCTATTTTTATGATGGGTTGAAGAGTAAAAAAAAAGTTCTTGGTACTGACCAAACAATAAAATGTGTACGAAAATTCGAAATTTTGTTAAAAGCTATTTTATAACATCTGCTTAAAGGTGGTCATGGGAGAGGAGATCCCTCAATACTTCCTCATCGGGGTTGTGTCATTTGGTCCAAAGATGTGTGGCGGAGAACCTCCGGGAGTGTTTGCCAATACCACCTACCATCTCAAATGGATTCTGGACCATATCAAGCCTATTGAGAAATCCTAAAAAAACTAACTAACTTTTTTTACTTGTTAGTTAGCTCGTTACATTTGTAACCCAAAGATACTAACTAAACCAATTTACATATGTCGAGGTACTTGTTTTATTATTTAAACATTGTTGAAGCGTACGTTTAAGTGTTTATTTGTTAGTACAGATGTAATTTAAACAAACTGTGTAAATAACCAAATCTTTCCTGTTTTGTTTTTATTTTAAAAAAGCTTGGCTAAGTCCTAAACCTTTCCTTATTCAATACATAATGGTTGAATGACTATGCATATTTAACTACTGAACATTTGAAAGCCACATTGCTCAGCTTTATTGATTTTATTCATTACATGATCTTTGAACTCTTGTACTTATCTTGTACGTGTATCATATTAAAAAAAAATGTTGGAAAGGAAGAATTTTATTTTAATTATTAGCATAACTGGTAGAATATCACATAATATTATCAGGTAAAGTGAAGAAAAAAAATCGATGTTTTAAGAAATATTTTTTCTTAAAAATTAGTTTTTTAAAATATTTTTTAAAAAGTGTTATGATTTATGAATACATAATTTGACATTTCAACAAAGGAAGCATTCAGTCAGTATTGTTGAAAACATGAAATTTTTGGATTTGATCCATTTTTAAACGATGACAATTTGTAATATGTTTAACCTTTCTGTTACCAATTTCGAAAATTTACTTCCGCTCCCAAGCTAACACGCCAGCGTTACCGTAATATTTGAGTAACCAACATATTTCTCTGTGGAAAAGTTATGAAAATAAGTTGATGTTTTAAAAATAATAAAAAAAGGAATGCATTTATACAATTAATATGTACCATTGAACCATAAAATCATACATGTGTTTAATATTAGAACGATTTATAATGTCTGTCGCATTTCTTTTAACTTTCTCTTCCTAATTGAGTGATATTTTTAGTGATATATTATAATTGTTTTCAAATATGAAAACAGTTGTAAACATATTAATTTTAGGATGAGCCTAAATTTAGGGCTGGTTTTTCGTAAGGGTACAAAGATTTTAAAGAATTGAAAGCTAGGTAGCGTCGGTTACCGTCTTGGGTACGGGAATGTTAACACAGGGTAATATTTCCTTAAAGCATAGTTGATCTATATAAGTTCATGGAATAATATTCTCCGAGATCCAGGAATTGTACGACGCGACGTTAGTGTAGATCCCTGGCCAGCCCGCGGTCCCACACGGAGAGGGCCCGAAGCTGGAGATGCCCACAACGAACAGGTTATCGCCGGCCTCCGCCATGAGGGGGCCCCCGGAGTCCCCGCGGCAGGAGTCCAGCCCCGCCACGCCCCCGGCGCAGATTTGGTCGCTGGTGATGGAGGCTCCGAAGGACTGATAGGTGGCCCTACATTGCGAGAGGGAGATCCCCGGCACCTCGACGCTGAGCTTTACGTTGGATGAGGTTTCTGAAAGTGTAAAACAGTTTACATGATTTAATAAAAAATAAATGCAAATGTATTCATGTGATTGTGTGCAATATTCCTAACTGCCCAGAGGGAGTGAGTCTATGTCAACAGCTAGAGGAATAAAGTGAGAACAGGTGTTTTACAGATTCATCAAACATAGCTAATGAAATGTTTTAATTCAGATTTTAGATTCTCCAAGAGGGATTCTTAAAGTATCTTTCACTCTAAAACGTTGTTATATTACCACGCGAAAATATATTATCCTTGTGATAAACAAAATGGTTAATTTCCATAACGCCATTTTGGGTAAATATCGCCTATAGAGAATTATTGCGTAAAAATAGAAAATATCTTAAAACTGTAGATTACCTTAAAATACTTGATTTTAGACGCTGTGTGCTCGCAGACTTCAGAGAGATAAAATGACACAGAATATTAAAATTTTAACCACAATTCAAAGATAAAATATTTCAAATGATTTTGATATTTCAGAAGTTAGCCCTAAAAAAAATAAGTTGAACATGAACTATAAGTAATTTCCCCTACGAACGAACGTACGTGTGTGAAATTTTTGAATTTTAAACTGATGTTGGTTGAAATTTATAATTTTAAGAAATATTTTTTCAAATCCCTACCTACCTATAGTTTATTTTAGCAGACATTCTATATTTGAAATGGGTCGATTAAAGCAACAAATCTTTATTTTTGTTTTATTATTTTTCAAAATTTTTAATTTATTATAATATCATTCACTGATGCTGACATTGAAAATGAAGTAAATTTTAAACATAAAACAGGAAAACGTTAGCACATTTATACGGAAATTTATATTCAATATTTTTATATTAAATTTACTTACAAGCCACAAGATAAACAATATTATATTTCTTGTACATCGTACGATTGGAGGACAAAGGTGTGATATTTTCAGAATTGAAACTGATGTATGTGTTATGAAAATAATCTAACATGCGATAAAAGACCTACTTATTATGAATTTTAACGGACGATTATTTTAATTCTGTATGCGAAATGTGAATAAATTTATAGTTTTCCTCTTGGCAAGTCAAGCTACATCCTATGATTATATCTATTTTATATATTAAATTTATGATATAAATCATCAACCATCGATGGCGGTAATGACTAAATACATTTATTTTGATTCCATTTGATTTCTGCGTAGTTCAATCAAGATTTGTCATTCAATGGATTTATTATAACCTATGTAATAACGGAAAATACCATCCACATTAATTTACACTTACTCATGTTCAAATTAAGTAAAACCTTTATACGATTATGGATGGAACAACAATCAGCTGCAAAAAAATAGTATGTCGCTTTCCTGCGTAAATCCACTCTTTTTCAGAAATCAGCTTTCTTTAGAGAGTGGTAAATACTTTAAGTATCGGCCTGGTGAAAGACCACCATTCACAATCGAAACGTTGGTTGAAATGACTTTAGCCATGTTTGCTGGCCAGATCAGAATAACCAGGTACTTCCCAACCTTCCTCTTCCCCATCTCCTTCCCTTTTCCGCTACTTTCAGCCTCACAACACACCCCAATTAGGGATACCATAGTCGCACTGGCTCCAGATGGTAAGGAGCAGTTGGGACTCTTGTGCGGAATCCACTTAAAAAAAGGAAGAACAGATATGATCCCTATAACTGGAGTAACTACGCCCTGTTATTGAATTTGACAGCCACCTAGTTAGTCTGGAACCCGTAGTTACCTGAGTAAAAACTCTTGACTTTGTGTAGAAATGGGGCATCTTTCGATGGATTTTCCTACATCAGCGCATAGATAAGACTCAAAAATAAAAAAAATATTAAGTGGGCTAGAACCTGCTCCGCAAAACGAGCCTCATTGGATCCATTTGGCACCGATACAATAGGGGTAACTTCAAACGTTTCTACCTATTGTCATTTGCCACATGAGAACGGATCGTTTTTACAACTCGTTCTTGAGCTCAACATTTCGGCTATGAAATGATTTCCTGGATTTTATGTTTCTTTACTCCTACCGTATAAATGACTTTTTCCTTTCTTTAAAAATATCCTCTACAAAGCATCCCCAAATATGAAGTGGTCTAAACCTTGCACTTAACAAGCAAGGCGTATCGCCCAAGATAAATGAAAATGACGAAAAAAGTTACAGGCTCCTAGGGAAATCTCTTATATGATAAATATGCTGAAATTGGACACTGAATGATATTACATATTCGTAAAAAAGCATTTACTTTGTGGCTTGCCATATTTTAGTGGTTATAAACAAAGTTTATGTGTTTTATTTATAAATACTGAATGATATGTTTATATGTTTTTCAATATAAAAATCTCCGAAGACTCGAAAGGTATGAAATCAAAGTACAAGACTGTAGGTAGCTGAGTGGACAAACACGTCGAATTCCCGCCCGGGCGTCGTGCGTTCAATTCCTCTACTGGCTAAGTCCTCCATCATTGCACAAGCAACATCTTCCGCTTCTTATGATGGCAGTAAGAGTTTTTTTTAAATATTGTCAGGTTATTCGTAACCCGGGAATGTTCGTGTTTCTTTAAAAAAAAAACAAGCAAAGCAGAAACAATAACAGGTTTATAAAGTTCTACCAACCGTTTTCAGTTTTACCCCATCCCACCACTGTTAGATCTTGCCCCACAAAAGATCTCGTAGAAACATATTTGCTGATCACCGGAAGGCACACTGGTCTGATGAAATCTGAAAAATATTGCATGGCATGTTGAAATCCATCAAACGCAGATCGCAGAATCTAAAGTAAGCAATGTCTATATCATATAGACGCCGGAAAGGCAAAAGGGCTGAAGCGCCATTTTGAGAGTTACACAGAGCACTTTAAAGTTTATTTTATTTTTACACTAAAATTCATAAGCCTTTAGTACCTGGTTGGATTTTGAAAAAAAAAGTTAACTCGGGTAACTTAATGCTCTCACTGAGTTGCCTAAAGCAACAAAAAGCTTTAAAAAGTTCCAAACTTGTGTCGCTTGAGTCAAGCCTTCTCCCAAATGGTAAATATATTTTAGATGGCTGAAGAGCCACAAAAGTCTTCAGAATCAAACAGGAGCATTCGAGGCAGGAAAAAAAAACTGATCAAAACTACATATTTAACTCATTTTTTATGAAAGTGTCGCTTAAGCCCTTTTTCCTTTTCAAGGGATATGCGATAAGAAACGATATTACTTAATCAAGGGATACAAACCTATTGAAATATGAATATAAATTATCTAGGACAAAAAGTGACGAGACTTCGAACTGCCAACAATTTAGAAAATATGTAAAAATTAGAAAACTCCAATTTTTGTCAACGGCGACAAATGCCAGACGCTGCATCTCACAGCTTCCAAACCTTTATGATTGGTACGAGTGTATTCAGTTGAGTTATTCCAGACCGCATTTTACAGGGTTCGGATTTATTTGAATTGCTTTCCGTCCTCCGGTGGGAGAGAGGATCAGAAGAAGATGACATGTGAAACTTGAACAAATGGCCCCAAAAAATAATAAAAATGTTGAATAGGCATGCCTTCGCTCTGACCTACCAAGGAATTTGAAAAAAAAATAAAGCAAAATACTTCAATACTTCAATACTTCATTATTATCATCTTATTCCCCTATTCTAAGTAGGTTCGGGGGGGGGGTTCTCTGCTGCCACTATCCCCAGCTTAGACCAGGGCGGTCAGCTGGACGTCTTCTCGCTAGAATTTCCACCAGCGTCTTTTGCGGAAATCGTTCTACTGTATTATTATGCAGTAGGACCCGCGGACGCGGTAGCAAAATCAGTGCCGTAATCAGTACCAGGGATTAATAACACAATTTAAAAAAAAAAAAACGCACATCCATGAAACATTTATTTTAAGATCGCTTTCCAATTTTAACAAGCGAGGAATCGAGTATGTTGTCGGCAAAAATAGCTTTTTGACTTATTGTAAATTACCATTTCCTGCAAATTTTTCTTATGCAGCAGCCTATATTGAGGATATATCCATTATATTCAAGCATTTTTCCCGTAATCATAGTGGCAATATTTATTAATAATTCTTATAAGGTAATAAATAAGGCTTGTCTATTGTGAATTCGAATATCAGGTACACGATGCAGGATCAATTTGTTTTGATATGAACATTGATCAGGTTATTCATAGTGACTTACCCGTAAAGGTGATTGGGAAGGCCAAGCGCAGCAAGGCGATGTCGTACGGCTGACTGATGTCGCTCATGTCGTAGTTCTCGTGGATCAAGCTGGACTCTATGGGCACGTCCACTGGAGGGTTCGAGCAACTGTTCCCTATGCAGTCAATAGCGGACGATATGTTCCATTCCCCGAGGCGAACGCCTGTTCTGCGAAAATATGCTTTTATGAAAATTCGTTTCCAACATCTATCTTGGACGTAGTTATATAGAAACATCCAACCCCAAAAAGATAAAACCGAGAAAAGGGCAATAAACACATAAGAAATATGACGATACAAAAGCATTAATATGCGTTATAGGCATTTTAAAGTGAATATCAGTGATTTTTTTTATGGGAATTATTAAAAATAGGTCATTTATAGTCTGCAAATGTGTTATTACAAAAAAAAATATATATATATTACTAACATTAACCCTACATTTTAATGTTTTTAAGCTTCAATTTTAGTCAAATATCTACAATGGGCGTTAGTAACAACTTGAATTACCATAAATCATTTTTGGGTATGAGGCTTAGTGCCAAAGCTAACAGATTGAGGGTAATTAATATCAGAATACAAAAACATATTTTGGGGTAGTACCCAACAAAATTCTCCCACCCTGATTAGATAGGATGATTTTAATTAAGATATGTAATTGTATTACTTATTACCGACGGTTTTATTGTTTACTTGTGTCTTATTTATTTTTCCAGATTATACAACTCTGAGGAGTGGCTAAACTTAGCCATCCGTGGGTGTTTTTTTAAAGACAACAGATTTTGGTTATTTATTAATACTTCCCAATCTTGTTAATGGATTATATCGGAGGAAGCTGTCAATATGGTCCCTTTTTGGCTTTATAGTACAAGAAATACCACAAATGATTTATCTGTAAATTCTACACGGGTAGTTAGTAAAATATCTAAG
The DNA here is from genome assembly GCA_022651775.1 of Drusus annulatus. Lineage (NCBI taxonomy): Eukaryota > Metazoa > Arthropoda > Insecta > Trichoptera > Limnephilidae > Drusus > Drusus annulatus. The sequence continues at coordinate 134,804 of JAGWCC010000031.1, read as the reverse complement.
ACTCCCTGTGAACATTTTTTAAAAATTATAATATTTTAAATTCTATATGAAATACAAACTACAATTTTACGAAGAACGTTCGAAAATGCCTTTTCTGGCTTTCTACCTGCGCCTATTACAAACATTTTTTACTTAAAATCCTTCCATAATCTCAGAGTAAATAAAGTAAAGTTCTCTGTAAATAAATTTAAAACACTCCAGAGTTACTAGATTTTTACTGTAATTAGCTCAAACTCTCTGCATTTTTAAATTCTCGTCCGCCGTACTAAATTCGTATGGAATTCTAACGCCGCGTAATATCTCTTATAAATACAATGTAATTTCGTAACAGTCCTCAGTCACGAGCTAACTTTCAAAGCGGAAGCACGTCAGTTAGTTTTTCGACAATTTTATCCGTTTTCGAACGACGAATAATCAAGAAAACTGGGGTTATTCAATCGACCAACCAGAGGGTATGTAAAAATTAAATTATTATTATTATATATTGAATAAATTTAAATCCTGTTGTGTGTGCTGTTTTTATTTTTGTTTTTTTTTTCAGTTATTAAAAATGGGAAAGAAAAAAGGGAATATTTTCTACAATGCGCAAAACAAGAAGCCTGCGCATTGGACAAAAAGACGAACAAGGTGATAATATCAAAATACATAATTGAGCGGTGCGATTTTTTTTAGTTTTCAACCGATTAGGTTTAAATTCGGTATTAGGTAGTTTGAAGGTGCGCTGAACTCGAATCTAATGTCAAAATGCATAATTTCGGCGGCCATCTTGATTTTTTTTACTTTTCTACCAATTGGCTTCACAATCGGGATTAGGTAGTTTAAAGGTGCGCTGAACTCAAATCTAATGTCAAAATGCATAATTTCGGCGGCCATCTTGAATTTTTTGAGTTTTCTACCGATTAGGCTTAAATTCGGTATTAGGGAGATTGAAGGTGCGCTGAACTCGAATCTAATGTCAAAATGCATAATTTCGGCGGCCATCTTGATTTTTTTTACTTTTCTACCGATTAGGCTTAAATTCGGTATTAGGGAGATCGAAGGTGCGCTGAACTCGAATCTAATGTCAAAATGCATAATTTCGGCGGCCATCTTGATTTTTTTTACTTTTCTACCGATTAGGCTTAAATTCGGTATAAGGGAGATTGAAGGTGCGCTGAACTCGAATCTAATGTCAAAATGCATAATTTCGGCGGCCATCTTGATTTTTTTTAGTTTTCTACCGATTAGGCTTGAATTCGGTATTAGGGAGATTGAAGATGCGCTGAACTCGAATCTAATGTCAAAATGCATCATTTCGGCGGCCATCTTGATTTTATTTACTTTTCTACCGATTAGGCTTAAATTCGGTATTAGGGAGATTGAAGGTGCGCTGAACTCGAATCTAATGTCAAAATGCATAATTTCGGCGGCCATCTTGATTTTTTTAGTTTTCTACCGATTAGCTTCACAATCGGGATTAGGTAGTTTAAAGGTGCACTGAACTCGAATCTAATGTCAAAATGCATAATTTCGGCAGCCATCTTGATTTTTTTTAGTTTTCTACCGATTAGGCTTAAATTCGGTATTAGGGAGATTGAAGGTGCGCTGAACTCGAATCTAATGTCAAAATGCATAATTTCGGCGGCCATCTTGATTTTTTTAATTTTTCTACCGATTAGCTTCACAATCGGGATTAGGTAGTTTAAAGGTGCGCTGAACTCGAATTTAATGTCAAAATGCATAATTTCGGCGGCCATCTTGATTTTTTTAAGTTTTCTACCGATTAGGCTTAAATTCGGTATTAGGGAGATTGAAGGTGCGCTGAACTCGAATCTAATGTCAAAATGCATAATTTCGGCGGCCATCTTGATTTTTTTTATTTTTCTACCGATTAGCTTCACAATCGGGATAAGGTAGTTTAAAGGTGCGCTGAACTCGAATTTAATGTCAAAATGCATAATTTCGGCGGCCATCTTGATTTTTTTTAGTTTTCTACCGATTAGGCTTAAATTTGGTATCAGGGAGATTGAAGGTGCGCTGAACTCGAATCTAATGTCAAAATGCATGATTTCGGCGGCCATCTTGATTTTTTAAACTTTTCTACCGATTAGCTTCACAATCGGGATTAGGTAGTTTGAAGGTGCGCTGAACTCGAATCTAATGTCAAAATGCATAATTTCGGCGGCCATCTTGAATTTTTTTAGTTTTATACCGATTAGCTTCACAATCGGGATTAGGTAGTTTGAAGGTGCGCTGAACTCGAATCTAATGTCAAAATGCATAATTTCGGCGGTCATCTTTAATTTTTTGATTTTTCTACCGATTAAGTTCACAATCGGGATCAGGGAGTTTTAAGGTGCGCTGAACTCGAATCTAATGTCAAAATGCATAATTTCGGCGGCCATCTTGATTTTTTTTAGTTTTCTACCGATTATGTTCACAATCGGGATTAGGTAGTTTGAAGGTGCGCTGAACTCGAATCTAATGTCAAAATGCATAATTTCGGCGGCCATCTTGAATTTCTTGAGGTTTCTACCGATTCGCTTCAAAATCGGGATTAGGGAATTTGAAGGTGCGTTGAACTTGAATATTATGTCAAAATGCGCAATTTCGGAAGCCATCTTGAATTTATTGAGTTCCCTACCGATTTGTTTCAAAATCGAGATTAAGGATTCTTGAATGCTATTGTAATTTAGTCACAGAAGCTATCGGCAAACACGTACGTTATTTTTCTAGTAAATAGACAGATTAAATTAGCAGTTGATTTGTGGAATTTTTAAAACCCACATAAGTATATATTAAAATATATAAACCTTATGCATATACTTGCTATAGTGACCTGGTATTCTTTTTTGATGTCAATGTTTGTTTTTGCACAGGAAGAACATGTATTTTTGGTGGAAAATTCAACGGAAAACCAAGTTCCAGCCGAAATGAAAATCAAGGGTCGATGACTTGTGGAGTTGATGTATTTTATGCAGCAATTACAGAGTATAAGGGACCATTCCCCACGATTCGGATGTAATTTCAACTGTCTTGAAATTATTTCCGAAGTTCGAAAAGGACTGGACTCAAAACTGATCATTAAATGCAGAATGTGCGAGCGAAAATTTAAAGAAAGTTTGATTGAAGAGAAAAAGGATAGAATGGATGTAAATAGTGAAATGATTTCCGCTGTAATGTCATGTGGATCGGGCAATACACATTTAAGAACCATTACAGCCGCCGTTGATTTACCCGGAATTTGCCTTTCATTATATTTATCTATCCAAAACCGAGTTTGTTTTTGCTCATGTTTGGGCTCATATTAAATAAAGAAGTAATAATTTCGGAAATGTTTTATATTCATTTATTAGAGTATATGTTTAAAAACTAAAAAAAGCAAAAAAATATATGAATGCACACTTATAAAAAAAATTAAGAAATTGTATTGCCGGATCAGGCATAACACTATAATTGCATCAGGAATGCGGAGGGTTGACTAAAATAAATATATTTCAGTTGTAAAATGTACTATGTATAGTCAATTAATATCAAAATGTATTATATCCATTACTCTTCAAATACCTGCCTTTTCTCATTAGAGCCCTACATTATACCTACAGAACGACATACTTTACTTTGCAGTCGGCGGCATCACCAGTGTTGACTTTGTGGATATTTAAATTTATGCATTTAAAAAACGTTTTTTCGTTCGCTTGTTCCTACTTTAGCCGCCTGCAAAGTTAAGTCGGTCAAGCTGTATCCATTTATTTTCATACAGCGAATAAATTAAAATGTTATAAAGCAAGTGTATTTTTATTTCGTATTTGATCGAAATGCTGCGTCCTTTTTTAAATCCATCATCGTCCCAAGCAAAGTTAGCGAGCGAGCGGGCGCCGGCTAGCGGCGATCCGCGTTTGTCTATAAGTACCAAAAATACCTAACGGCAGCAAACGCTTAGCTTGGATGCCTGCTCGTCGGAATTAGAATCTCATGAAAGATACCGATTTAATCTCTTTTCAGCAGCTATTGTGGTCAATCATTATATTACAAAGTAAGAGATGTGTTACGCAAGCGACATAATATGTGACAAATATAAGTATTTACGCGCGTTAGATTTTCAACCATGTAAACCAGGTAATAATGTTTACAATCTTGAAGTAACAATATATGGAGGGAGAGCTAATTTGTTTTACCCAACCCATCCGAAATTGTAATAAATCACTTTTTCCGAGTTTTCACATCGTACACCATGAGAGAGAAAGAGACAACAAATTTCTTGGACGGCTTCTAAATACTGTCGTAATGATCTTAAGCTGGCTATCTTCGCTGGTTAACGGCGGGACTCCGCCCACATTTTTTATTTTGCCACTAAACTTGACACAACTAAACGGTTTTTTAGGTTAGATGCTATATTTTTGTTGATAAAAATACTGTGAAAAAGTGGCTATACGAATACACAAAAACATTATGTCGATATGTGATATGAATGGATGTATAAATACCGTAGCCTTAGTCTTAGCCACGCCCATTTGCGCCGAGTCATGTTAAAATCATCAAAAACAAGTCCAAAACTGACTTCACTGGCTTTGGCTTGGGCTACCTCTTGTATACTCTTAAGTTTACAATGTATTTAATTTAAACATGAAACAAGAAATGAAATGTTTTCAAATGATTTCATAGGAAAACTATCTAGATACCCTATCATTTGGAGATACCTACGCGGACACGGAAAGATATATGAAAATTGAAAACATTCGGTACCTATGCTTATATCACTTACGTTTAGGGCCGTGCTTGGAGTACCAATATATGGAGAGAGAGCTAATTCTTCTTACCCAACCTATACAAACTTGGGATGAATCACTTTCTCCGGGTTTTTACGTCGTACACCACGAGAAAGAAAGAGACAATAAAATTTCCCGAATTATCACACCGCTTTAAAATATTGTGAGAATGTTCTTCGTGTCAAGCGTCTCCGTTGACTTCGCCCACACGTTTTGATATGCGACATAAATTGACATAACTCAACGGTTTTTTAGGTTATATGCTGTATTTTTGTTCGCAACAATACTGTGAAAAAGTGGTTTTACGAATAAACAAAAACATTGTCTCGACATGTGCTATGAATGGATGTATAAATACCCTAGCCCTAGTCCTAGCCACGCCCAGGTCTAGCCGAGTCCGGCAAAACTCATAAAAACTGACTACAGCAGCGCTCCCTCTTGTATATTATTGCTCTGAGGGGCCGTGCAACTTCTTAATGATACTACAGTTATAATACGCATTTTTTTACTGAATATCTTAGTTTCGTATGCTTAAAAACAACCTTGCCAATTAGTTTCGTCAAAATGTCATGACATCTTCGGGGCAAGTGAAGGAAATACGAAATACTTTTTAAAAAATAAATATTAAATAATAAGTAAATAACCCAAATAGGTCATGAACATGAACATGTGAAGGATATGAAATATATACATTTTTTAAGTTTAATCAATTAATCTTATTAATTTATGTAAATTTAAATTTAGAATTTTTTTTAACATGACCTGAAAACGTCACGAACACGTGACAAATCTAGATGCGACCAATTTTTTTTTATAAAAAAACACTTTAAAGTGAAAGAAACCAAGTTATAAGTTGCTGAATTTAAAACATTCGTTACATACGACATCGTCAAAATTTAATGATTGGCGCTATTTTGTTTAATTTCAATTTGAACGGTCCCCGTTTAACACTGATTGTCGGTCAGTTTCAGCTTTCGAACAAATTGTGACCAGCTAAAAAGCATAACGGTCATATTGTCAACATAATATACAGATCATTGGGTAGTAATAAATACATGTATTATATTTCATATTAATGAATAAATCAGCAAGGTGAAGATTACCCTTGTGATAGGGGAGGGCACCAGAAGATGAAGAACAAGGTCAAGTTACTCACAGTCTGATTTTACTATTCAGGGTAGGGTTTCTGACGCAGTGGGCGGCAGTAAGGACGTAGCGAACTGATATCAAGGACCCTCCGCAGAGGAAATCTTTACCGGTTGCTAAAACAAATCAAAGCAAATTTAAAAACAATTTAAAATTACGGAAGAATAATCGTATCAAGCTATAAGGCAAAGAATTCAAAATTTACACAACGTGCATCAGATGCTTTCTCATAGGTCGCACAGCAAGAGTCGGGACGAATAACACGCACATACTTAGGATTGTGTGTATCTTGGAGTAAGAACATATTTGAGAAAGATAAATATTTTTACCCAACCCATACAAATTTACGATAAATCACTTTTTCCGGGTTTTTACGTCGTAAACCGTGAGAGCAAAAGAGACGAGACAAGTTATCACATAATATCGCAACAATTTTAGGTATGTACGCATGTTTTTCGTCTCCGCGTCTCCGTCTCCGTCTCTCCGTCTCCGTCTCCGTCTCCGTCTCCGTCTCCGTCTCCGTCTCCGTCTCCGTCTCCGTCTCCGTCTCCGTCTCCGTCTCCGTCTCCGTCTCCGTCTCCGTCTCCGTCTCCGTCTCCGTCTCCGTCTCCGTCTCCGTCTCCGTCTCCGTCTCCGTCTCCGTCTCCGTCTCCGTCTCCGTCTCCGTCTCCGTCTCCGGTGACTCCGCCCACTGCGTTTTGTTATGCGATATAACTCAACGGTTTTTGAGGTTATATCCTATATTTTTGTTTGATAGCAATACTGTGAAAAGTGGTTATACAAATAAAAAAAACATTATGTCGGAACGTGCTATGAATGAATGTAACAAGGGGAAAACACGAAAACCCTAACCACGCCCGAGTCAGTAAAAATACAACAATCCTGACTACACTGTTTCGTAAAGCCATCCCTCCTGGTATACTGTTGCTCTGAGGTGTGAATCTTGTCTTCTTTATGCATACTAAATGTTGTTAAAAATCTTTTAAATATATATGTGAGCATTTTGCTTGCCTCAACTCTCGCTATGATACCAATACACGTCTTTATATTTAGATAAGTGAAAGTGAATACTCGTATGTCGCAGGTTGGCTAAAACAGTGCAATTAAAGCAGACAGACATAAATTACAATAACTACGTCCTGGAAAAATACGTTGTAGAACCAAGAGACATTGCCAAATATCCAACGATCACTCCGAAGAACAAAGGAATTTTAAGTACACTTACGCTTGGTATATTCAAGAAGAGCCATCCAGGGGTATTCGGAAATATCTGTAACTCTTCCGCCGATAATTTTGTTAGGCATGGGAACCTCCCCGCATTCATCTAGCTTCGGCAGGAGAGAGTTCGGAGGGCAACACACCTATTTTTATGATAGTACACGTTATGATAGTATGTAGGAAAATGCTTGATTAATCACAGATCTCCCTCACGATATACAAATCTTAATTAACAACACGAACAAGGTCCGACACGATTGGCAAAAGTGTCGTGATCCCTTGGACAAAAAACAGATCAATCAACTGCAATAGCGTTGTGACCGCTCCGAAAGAACTATTTCAAAGAACTACTTCTTTTGGCAGCAGTTCCTACTTCCTTGATCGTTCATTGAACAAATACTTTAATTGAAGTTAGTAGTTTATTTTAGCGTTGTAACTGCTCCATGTGAACTATTTTATTTTGCGGCAGTTCAAACTTCATTCATTTCATTTCATTGAACAAATACTTCGATGGAAGTTAGATTACCAAGAACTACTTTAATTTGCAGCAGTTCAGTTGCAAAGTTGAACTTCAAAGCCTATAAAGAATTACTTCATTTCAAGTACTTCGATCTAAAGGAACGTGTTATTTTGGGAGTTCTTTTCGTTTTAAAATCTCTACCGACTAGTACTTTTTTATTTTGGCAAGGAACCGGTTCCAGTTCTGGTGACTTTCAAATATCTACCACCGACTAGTATGTGTTTTTTTCGGCGAGGAACCAGTTCTTTTCGTTTTTAAATCTCTACCGACTAGTAATTTTATTTTGGCGGGGAACTTTTTTGCCGATATGCTAGTACTTCAAAACCGGTTCCAAAAATAACTGAAAAAATAACCGGAAAAATTCAAATCTCTTTTTTGCGAGGTCGACTTCAATTGGAGTGTTCACTGCAAAGGTTCATTTTAAAGAACTAGCAGTTCGTGAAGCATTCACAAAACATTGAAGTTTTTCCCAACGCTAAATTTCAACAACAACTACGCTCCAAACTACATGTCTATTGCAATTCCACTTCGGGAAAAAATATTATTGACCTGAAAATCAGCTACGGTTCTATCTGGAAAGTGCTTACAGCTCTTCGCAACCAACCCGTTGGTTGGTTTCCGCCAGACATTTTTGAAAATGATGTTTACCGACGTAAAGACAACTTTATCTAGAGAGCGGATGCGCTCTCTAAACTAAGCAGCTTTAGTCGAATGAAACTTATAGACACGCCGCAGAGCTCTCAAAGTGGCAGTCAAAAGATACGACGATTGCCGTACTTTCGATTTAGCGGATTTAGTGTTAAATTGTCACGCATCGCTTGAGGTCCTATACTATAGCTAAACAAATTGCCTAAAGAAGTGCCAAAATCCTCTCGTGTGTGGTGAGAAAGTGTTTCTATTACACTGCAAACACCAATTAAAACAAACGAATAACATTTCATTTATAAGTACAAGCAAATTATCTATTATTTTAAATTATGCAATATTTCCAGAAGATTTTAAGCACCATTAGAGAGAGTGAGATGGTGAATGTAGCAACGCATAAGTATAAAAAGGACAATCTATTGGCATAATATACTTATACGGCGTTCCTTATTTATTGATGTAGAAGATGGTATTCGGCGCAGCTTTTAAGTACGAAACGCCGCTCGGTCCTATATGTATTTAGTTCATACACACATATTTTTTGAATGTCTATCTTTGTCATACACGTCCAATTTTTGAATAAAGAATTTACTGGGAACGTAAGTGTGTTTGTTACTTGTGAATATTCTAAGACAATAGCGTGTCTATATGTTTGTAATGTCATTGCTTTAGTCGATCAGAAATGTCAAATGCCTTTGCCGATTTGCGGGCGTGCTAGCGAAAGTCGACTAATCACTGATAATGTTGATAAAAAACTTTATCATATCGATGTTGACAATATCAAGGCGGTTTTGGTAGCCCTCCAGTGTGAGGAGCAAGGACAAAAATACGACTGCGAAGGTTACCTTGGGCTTGTCGCCGTCAAATCCACACTGTGACCGTCTTAGCCTGTCAGCTGTATTTGGTTGGATGGGTCGCCGTCTCACCAAGTTTAGGAGGGCCTTGCATTGCATTATATTCACACAGGGACTGTCGACACCGCCTACCCTCGGACACAACGTTTCTGGTATTCTCTCTGGAAGAATCAAATTGACACGTTGAATAAATAATTTTTACATATTAAACAACATAATTTCTTTTGTGAGTACGTACGCACATATGTACGAGTGTGAGCTTTTTAAAATTGGAACCGAAAGTATGTTCAGAAAATTACAAGACAGTACCTACCATAGTTTTGTGACAATTCTTCTTTAACCACACAATATTATACTCCTTTGCGACGAATTCAACATCTAGGAAACAAATACTTCGATGTTGTTGATATATTTAGCACGTCAATATCACCTTAGTGTAGTTTTTTAAGTATACCTTAGTATAGTTTTTTTTTTTCATCTAGTAGAGCTAATTTATTTGATGTACCTGTACCTGTTACTCAATACTATTTTTTCTTTCTTGTACCATATTTATGATTATACTGTTTTAATAATAATAATAAAGTTTTATTCCGAAAGGTATGCAGGAGTAGTGCAATGCAATACCTTCCATAAATTATATGAATACATTGTAACAAATAAAAAAATAAATATACATATATATATATTCATATATATATATATATATATATATTTGTGTAAAAAAAGCGTAAATAAAATTGTGAAATTAAAAATGAATTTTCTAATCTCTACATTCCCAATAAAGTACCTACTCATAATATATTTAAGCAGACATTATTCTATTTTTGAAATAGGTGGATCAAAGCAACTAATATTAAATGTCAAATATAAAGCAATATCTGCAAAAATACATTAAGGGCTGGTACTTTATTAGGTAGGTAGGGATTAGAAAATAAATAAAATAAAATAAATTTCAATCATTACCAGTTCCAAATTTGAAAAGTTAATCATCCCTCGGTCCTACGTACTCGAAAAGGAAATTATTTATAGTCATGCCGCATATAGAGATATCGTAATAATAATTGTAATAACTTTTTTAAATGTGAATCAGTTGAATTGAAAATTATAAATTTGAAAGAATTTATAAACCAGGTATAATGTTTATAAGTCAAGACCACTGGAAAAATAAACAGATGGAAGTATTTTGTGGGCGTGTCCGTGTGCCCAAAGTTATTTTTTTGTTAAACAGATTATCGATTTGATTAGCTTGTCTGGGGCCTAAAGATCGAAAAGTCTTAATTTATTTTTTGAGATTATCTGTTTAGCGATCAATCCCGTCCCCATTATCTCCAACCTCACAACGTACCCTATTTAGGTATGCCATAGTTCCACTCGTATTGGACAGTTGGAACTTTTTTGCGATATTCGCATATTTTATTTATTTATTTTAGAACGTCTTTTGGTAAATATGCTAATTTTATTGTTAAAACGTCCGAAAATACTGTAGTCTAACATAAAAAAATAATCATAAAAATTGTACGCTTAAAAATCTGGAAAACAAATAGTTTTGGGGAAAATGGTGCCATTCCTTATATTGTGAAATTTCGTTCAATAAATTTTATTATAACACAACCTCTTTTATGTTGAGTTAATTAAAATCTAAACGGATTTCGGTGCCCGTGTCACTCTCGATAATTCTACAAATACGGGCGTTATCTCTAGTATTATTTTTTTATTTATAGTGAATACCGCACAAGAGTCCCAACTGCTACCAGTCGTGTGGAGCCGGTGGCACTGTAGCATCCTCAATCGTGGTATGTTGTGAAGGAGGGTAGGTAGGGGGAAGGAGATGGAGAAGAGGGATTGGGAAGTACCTGGCTGTTCAGATCATTTCAAGAAACTACCACTCTGGAACGTGCCGCAAATATTATTATTTATTAATTTCATGTGAGATAAAACACATTAATTAAAAATATATATTTTTTCGCACGCTGAGATTTGAACCCGTGACCTCTGGATTCGTAGTCTTAACCATTCGATTACGGAGGCTGTAAATTATTGTTTGATTAATTTTAAATAAAAATGTAAAGTTACCGTAAAAGCCTGAAAATTGGTAATCCTTAGGTTTTACCGGTAAATCCTAATATTTTCCAACAACTTTTATTGAATGTTCAAAATGGAAGCATATAAATGCTTTTTTCAGACATCCATTAATTACGCCACACATTTTTGTTTATAAAATATTCTCCATACTACTTTATTAATCTGTGTTGTAGAACACTTTTTTCCGAAAAGGGATTATACTTCTGGAGGCATTTTATCATAATAATATGCATTGAAATAATAATAAACAGTAAACATATGAATCCAATAGAACAGTTTAATAAATGACAAGATATGAATATTTAGTATTTTTTTACAGTAAGATATTAAAGGGTAAGTATTTTTATAAAAATGATCTTTTACTATATATTTCACACCACAATTTCGGTAAATACTAGTTAGGTTAGGTTATGTTAACTAAGAGGGTCACTAGCATGTTGAGACCTGCAAACTATTGGTTCAGTGAAACTTGTTTATATTATCCGTAAAAAATGGTGTTGGTAAATGCAAAGATTTACCGGTAAATCCTAGATTTACACATTTCGAACGCTTATAGCAACAATTTCTTGCTTTCCGCAAATTTTAATTTATTGTTTATAAATAGGGAAATTCAGAAAATAACGATTGTAAGACATTTTAATGATTTTAAATTATCCTGGTTTTTGTAACCGTTTTGTATACATTCAAAAAAGGTTACCACCGTCATATGCATATTTTTCCATATTTAATGAGAATATATTATTACGAGTTATAAAAATAAATACAGAAGGAAAACAGAACAATTCACACAAACTTACGGGCGTCGGTTCCTGCTCGCACAAAAACCAAAATAATAAACAAAGCTAAGAGGCATCTTTGAATACCGCTAATATAACGATTAATTAACTGCTCGCTCGTAAAGCCGCCAGAATATACCATGGACATGGTTGTTTTGAGACTGATTCCATATTTACTGGCTGTGGGTGAGACGAAGCGGTGATACAAGCATTGCCGTTGGAAATTCCTCGATTTTCCTTATCGATTATGATGAGCATGATGACATAAACACTACAAATATTGTCTGTGACTTTTTGACCTTGCATGTCACATGAGCACTTCACAACTGAGTCAATTGCGGTTTGGTATTTAGAGAGATTGCGTGGGCTTGTATTTTTGTTCCATTTGCCCGCCACAAGTATGATAGTCTGGAAAAACTCGACCATTTTCATAGGAACACTTTATTGAGTTTTCCAAAGGGTTCGAAAAGCTTCGAGGCGAAGAATTGAAAAGACTGATAGCTACTGTGCGATGAACCTTCATGTGTTTTTGAGAACTGTTCTATCGTAACCGTTTGCTTCGTACCTTTGAGGGGAGGGGGGGGGGGGGGTAAAAGGCATTCCGTACCTTTAGTGGTTTTAGTTTAATTGAACGTAGTAAAGTACAGTGCACTACTATTTGGAAGTTGTTATGCAGAAAGCGATCAACCCACAATTTGCCAAAATCGAGTTTTACATGTTTTCCTATAGAGATTTCTATCTGCTGAAAAAAATCCAAGCTTCAAAGGCAATGAATTTTTGGTATTTCATTTTTTGGGTTGGATGCTTTGTGCATAACTACGTTCAATTTTACTTGAGTGTTGTAAATTATCTCACATTATTTCTTAATTCCATACGTAATAGAAGTCACGTGCGTCTGTGATCCCTTCGGCACCGGTGCATAGTCGGCAAACCACCAAACGCGCGCCCATCATGTTTACATGGTTCACATTCGATATACGAGAACGGGTCGCTTTTACGACTCGTTCTTGTGTTCACTAACTCGGCTGTGGAATGATTTGCCGGCCTTTGTTTTTCATCCCTCCTACAACATCTTCAATCTCTTCAAGATCCAGGTTCACTCCTTCCTTTCCCCAAAAAGACCCTTCACCCAGTATCCCCAAAGATAACATAGACCCTAACTACCGAATAAAGAAGACGTTTAGTTTGTAAAAAAAAATCATTAAAACTCTCTAGCGGGTCCATTTACCCCACCAGTACGATATTCCCTACAATGCGGAATTTTTTTGTTACTGGTAATCACCTGGAGATGATTAACTAGTACTCTTGGGTGAATCCTCGCCATTTTGATTATCCGTCCAATCGCAGCTCACTTCATTTGCAAAATCATAATGAATATTGACCATCGCCGGCGCAAATTCGCAGTGGTCAAGGATATTTACAACAACTTTTTGAGATTTTATTTTTTCTTGCTAAAAACCAGCTTGTTAATTTAAATTAAAAGCTGTTAAATTACTAATTAAATATTCGTTGGTTTCCTTCGATACGTAGAAGATTGCGAATCGTGAATATCTGTCGAATACTATTTTGAGAGTTGGATTTTTTTATTAACCACGCTTTGATGAAAAATATATGTCTAAAAATGTGCATTAGGTACATCAAATTTTATAACTGATAATATCATGTATGGGTATTCTATTTAAATATCAGGTCAACCAACTGAACGACATATCTGCCCTTGACTGAGGCATCATGTGCCATTTACTTGAGCAAATGAACCAACAAATCTGAGTGAAAAAAATTATGATCTCTGGTGTCATGGAATTAGCACAGCTTTTTCTGTCTAGAATTCATTAGTCGATACATCTATTTTTAGTTTTAATGATATGTATATCAAAATCATCTCAATTTTGACGGCCTCCGTGGTCGAGTGGTAAGAGGCGCGACTACGAATCCAGAGGTCGCGAGTTCGAACTCGGCTCGCGGAAATAACTTGTATTTGAATAATATGTGTCATAACACATTAACTGCAAATAAAAAATAAATATATAGTTTATTTTCGGCACGTTCTAGAGTGGTAGACACTCTGTATCGCACGGGTGAAAGACCACCATTCAGAATCGAAACGTTGCTTGAAATGGCATTAGTCGTATTTAATGACCAGATCTAATGATGTAATAGCCAAGTACTTCCCTATCTCCTTCCCCTCTCCACTACCTTCAGCCTCACAATATCCCTCGATCGGGGATGCCATAGTCTTAATGGCTCTAGACGGTTGGGAGCAGTTAAGACTCTTGTGCCGTATGCACTATAATTCATGATAGCAAATTTGATAATGGGCTTTCTGAATTTGTGTTACAACACAGGATTGGGTTAAAATTTGTATATCTTACGGTGATTCGTCGTTCAGTAAGAAACAGATTATGGTGAAAATCTTCTACTGACATTACCAACGGTCGGACTACTCTTACTTTAAATTTCATCTGGTCAGCTTAGTGTTAATAAATGTCGTTCGGTATTAGACTCTGGATAATGAACTGTTCATAAGGTTATCTGTCCAAGGGAAATGAGTAAAGAAAAGTATAATTTATTAGAAAAGCAGGCAGCACAAAGGTGGTATTTTAAAGCAATAATATACAGGAGGGATAGCTTTGCGAAACAGTGTAGTCAGGAATGTTAATTTTTTCCTGACTCGGGCGTGACTAGGGTTTTCATGGACACACCTTTTTACATCCATTCATAACACATGTCGACAAAATGTTTTGTTTATTTGTATAACTACTTTTACACAGTATTGTTATCAACAAAACTATAAGATTTTACTTCAAAAACCGTTGAGTTATGTCGCATAGCAAAACGTAGTGGGCGGAGTCACTGGAGATGTGGAAGACGAAAAACATACTTACATACCTATAAGTGGTGCGATATTATGGGACAACTTGTCTTGTCTCTTTCTCCCCACGGTTAACGGCGTAAAAACCCGAAGAAAGTGATTTATCGTAAATTGTATAGGTTGGGTAAAAATATTTGGCTCTTTCTCCATATTTATTCTTACTCTAAGACTGGTATCTTTATTGGATTTAAGGATATAAAAATTTCATGTCGCTAAATTGTTCGCCATTCGCGACCCTTAAGTGGATTTTTTTTGGATTTAAATAATGGGTTGACCTTTTCAATTGTATGTCGATTATATTTAAATATTCTTTCGCTCAAACCTAAGTAATTGGTCTAAGTTTACAAACTATGAAAATGAAAAAAAAAGCTGAGCGGAAAAAGCTACTGAGGAATGGGACGTTCTATGAATATCATTAAATGGCAATACTTATTGTGAACATTATCAGCACATTCCGTACATACAGTGATGTTCATATTTAAAGTACATATTCAATGAAAATACCTGTTAAGTAGAAAATAATAAAAAAGAATCTTAATAAATGAAGAAAATTAATAGACCTTAACTAAAACTAACTAACTAACCAGCACGCCGTTTCCCCGCAGGGGTAGGCAGAGAGGACGGACCGCCATATAACTCTGTCTTGGCACACACTCCTTGCTTCATTTACATTCATACATCGTCTCATACATACTCTTCTGTTATTCTGACTCTTCACAAGACCCGATTCAAGTGTTTGATTTACTTGATCGTGCCATGTCTTTCTCGGGCGTCCTCGACTTCTTTTTCCATTCACTTTCACATCATATATTCTTTTCACACTCTTTTCTTCGTTCATTCGCTCTACATGCCCAAACCATCTAAGCGTCCCTTTCTTGATCCTATTCATTACGCTCACATCAGCCTTGCATTCTTTCCGGATATCCACATTTTTAATACGATCATACATGGTTTTACCGCACATACGTCTCAAAGATCTCATTTTCACAGCATTCAGTCTACTTTCATCCTTCCTCTGCCAGTTCCATGCCTCACTGCCATACATCAGGGTTAATATAAGTACTCCATTGTGAACTGCTAGCTTCGCTTCTTTGGACAATTTTTTATTTGCGCCAACAGCGTTCAGTCCTCCATAAATGGAGTTTCCTGCATTCACCCTTCTTTCAATATCCTTATCAGCCTTTCCGCCTCTCGTAAACATACTTCCTAAATACACAAACTCATCCACTTGCTCCAAGTATTCATCATTCACAACTTTATTGCACGCTGTTCTCGTACTCTCTCTTTCAAACACCATGACTTTGGACTTACTTACATTCATCATCAACTCATTTCGCATACATACTTGGTTCATCCTAGACACGAGAAACTGTAGATATTCCATACTGTCAGCAATCAGCACCGCATCGTCCGCATACAATGGGCAACATACTTTCAGATTGTTCAAGATAAGATTTTAGGATCGACCTTGGCCGATTATAATCAACTATTCAAGTAGAGTAACTGTTAAGACGCGTTTTATTTTATCTTGACATATATTCATAATTCAAAGAGTCAGTTTCCTTGAACTGTTGAAGGGTAAATATAATTTAACATTTCCGCGCCATTGACACATCATCATCATCATCATGCGAGTCGCATAACTTACGTCAACGGATTTCGAGGTTATTTTTTAAATATTTTTGTTGAATAAAATACTTGCAGTGGTGATACAAATAAATCAAACATGATGGTGATGTGCGCTATGCGTGAATGTTCAGAGGTATTTCAACAGTTTTAAATATTTTTGACCGAACTTTAGAAATTTACATTTTCAATGATATAAAGACATAAAATCAACAAAAAGCTTCCAGCATCATTTAGGAGAACTTTCTGTTATTAGTGTTTGTATGATATTTTGACATTATAAATCATTTTAATGGTGTATTGATATTGTTTTGTTTAATGTGTTCAAATATATTTATTGAAAATGTCCGAATTCCATGTGGACGGTAACTAATTGGCTACATATATTTATATAAATATATATACAGCTATATCCAACGTCCTTTAAAATATCTTTGTCTCTTTCTATCGAGTCAGTATAAAGTCAACCGACCTGACAACACTGTTTCGCAAAGGTACCTCTCCATGTCTTCCAAGGGTAAAGTGAATGATAAAAAACCGAGAGGAATAAATATTGAGTTCCCGGATGCAAAATGGCGTATTTTTTTACTAAACAAGAGACAAGCACGAATTGGTAATATCCGAATAAACCAGGAACTAAAATTTCTGCAGTGGAAATAATTAGCGGTCCTTAGAAACGAACTCGAAAATAGGAAGATTTCTGGCGAGACTAACTTAACAATGAAATACATAAACAACAATCCTTCAATCGCTAAAACACACACAAAGAACCACATTTTAAACCATACTATCAAAATTCACGTGGACTAAAAACGAAATGACAGGACTTGAAATCAACTTCACCCTCATTGGATCACGACAAGGATGCCTTATCCAAAGGCTGCACAGACTTAATAATAAGTATGGTTCACTAGATGTTCGCCGATACAACAATGAGTCCAAACTAAAAATCAGCTTATTTAATTTTTTTAGATATTTAATTAACACCTTTTTATCCTTGTATTAATTATTTTAATAATATTATATCTACTGCCTATTGCGCTATAATTACCTATATATATTCTACCCACTTACTTATTTTATACTATTTTTATTATCTATTATAAACTTTTGAAACTCTTTTGTGCAACTTACTATGATAATGTAACTACATGTAAACCCTACTACTCATACATACTTCTTTTAAACGCTTGTAATTGTGTTATATTACATACATTTATTACACTCAGAAACTACATTAGCCTTCAAGGCGTCAATAAATATATAAAGACAAATGAGATTTTTAAAACTCTCAGTTTTTAAAAAGCCTTGTATTTAATATGCAGGCGGGCCGCCGAAATATAAAACGTTACGTCACTTATACCATACCAGTGCTTGCACTTGGTTACTAGCCAACTCCACACCACTGTAGAATCCAGACACTAAGAACTAGTTATGCCAGTTTGTTTGTAGGTAAAGCAAGTCACTCGGAGCTTACATAGGTTCCGGCGTTTCTAGAATCATGTTGTCCTTTCGCAACGTCAGCCATGGCTGCTTTTCCGAATATAATCCACTTATTATTCTGGCGGTTTTAGTGATAGTTTCGGTTGTGTCGGCGGTACCAGCACGCAGTAAGTTCACACTCTATAATAATACACTTTATATGTTAAAAGGCTGTATTAAAAAAAAAACACATCCGCAAAGCTTGTCTTGAGGCGTAGTTTGCAAAAACATTTCTTATCAAACGTTAGAGAATTGGAATCAAACAACAATAATTTCCAAAAGGCTGGACGAGACCCTATTCGCTCTTTGATTTGACATTATCTTATTTATTAATTTATTATAGTTATTCTGACATATTCAAATCATTTTTGCGTGGTTAATAAACATCATAAAACTTAGAATATTTATTTATTATAACATAATTTTTTAAAATTATTTTAGGTTATTCATTATTTTAATCCTTTACCCTGCCCCTTTAAATATATTATTTCGGTTCGTAAATATTAGAAAGGTGTCAAAAGACATTACGTACTTGTTTTAAATTTAGCTTACGCACGAACCAAATTATAATCTTGTAGTGGTCTTGAATATCAATTTGAAAAAAAATATATATATGGACGCGAGTCATTTCATAAATCTTCATCGAAACTCATGTAGAAAAGTGATTATTTTATATTTTATATTTCGTTAATTTTGAATATTTAAGTTCAAAGAGTAATTACGAACTACCAGGCACAATATTACAACTGTCGTTTCAATTTCAGGTACAGAAGAATCATGTGTAAATCCAAAACAAAAAACTGGCACCTGCATCATCATAACAGCTTGTCCCGAGCTGAAATCCATTTTGGAAAATAGGCCAGTTTCGGACGTTAATAAAGTGTACCTTACTGAGTCCCAGTGTGGTCAAGTCGGACGACATCCAAAGGTAATCATATTATACCCTATTTACCTTTTTTATCTACTCGTCTTTGCGCTATGAATGTGAGATTTGCCATCGGATTGGACGTCACTTTGAGCAGCACATATGTGCCCTTTGATTTGTTCACTTATTGGCCAAAATGTGCCCTCTGAATTGGTGAAATGAACATTCACCAAACTAAGATTTGCCATTCGATCTTAAGTTGAATCTTTCCAGGTTTATTCGTGTGGTGTGGCTATGCCTTTGGGAAACTTGTAGAACGCACAATCTTGAAGCGAAGATCATATAGCCATATCATCGCTGGAAAGGCAAAATGGCTTAAGCGACGCTTTGATCAAAAATGAGTTAAATGTACAGTTATTATCAGGTTTTTTTGGCATCAAGTGCTTTGACTCTCGTTTGATTCTGAAGATTTTTGTAGCGCTTTAGCCATCTAAAATAAATTTCGACGATATGATCATATTATTAAATCAGGCTGTACGTTTATCGCGCAGTGCAGATATGCTCCAGGCAAATCGATGGAAATAACATACTTCAACTATGTGTATTGTAGTTTCCACCATTGTAACATATCTTGGGGGAATAGTCCCCAAATAGTTGTGACTGCACCGAACGCGTGAAAAACGTCAAAAGTTGATTGTATTTACTGCTTGTGTCTGTTTCTAGAAACGCCACGATTCTAAAACGAAATGCGTTAAAATACATTTTTTTCCTGGAAGTGGGTGGTTTCTACCAACGTATACCACATCTACTCCCTGCGGGTGCTGCCGCATGCCTCCCGTTCCGGAAGCAAATTATTGGTTTTTGTTCGATTGCTCACTCAATTATTGTAAGAACTAATGGCAGAACGGCTTTATTTGGCTGAAGGAAGGTCGATTTATATTGCGTTTATAACGATTAAGAAATGTTTTCTGAATATTTATTTATCTGCAATCTATAAGGATACAAACTCAAATTATAAAAAATAAACGCTCACCAAAAGTTTTTTTGCTCGATTACCACCGCCAGAATTTTCCTTAACAATCAAAATATAAATAAATACGTGTACACAAGTGACACGCAGAGACTGTTGGTGTTTGTTGTAGTTTCGGCGTGGTTTGGACGTAGGTTAGGTTGGGTTAGGTTAGGTGTACGACTAGCGTAGTGTCGGTGTGGAGTTAGCGTAGGGCTATCGTATGGTTTAGAGTTGACTGAGGGTTGTCGTATGGTTGGTGTAAAGTTGACATGGGCATAGACTCACCGGAGAGTAGGCGTCAAATTAAAAATAATATTAAAATAATCGTTTACGTTCTTAAAATTCCAACCGAAACCTCTTTTTCTAAAAAATAGCATCAACCGCTATTTGATCAATGATTTTGCATGCCGCGGCTGTGCACTGAATATTTATAATGGCTTTTGAATAAATTACATTAATTGCAATACGATCTAACACAATATTTAAACACCTATACAAGGAAGATTAAAAGCATTGCCCGACTGCACTAAAATGCATCGGTAGTTTGCGAATTCAAATCCCGACTTTGCCAAAAAAATGTATTCGTCTTTAATGTGATTTTTCAGACACAGAAGTGTTAAAAAATAATCAAATAAAGTGCATTTGCATATATTTTGTAGAAATACTGGAAAATACTCTACAATATATCGTCGCTGGAAAGGCAAAAGGACACATTATTTATGGAGCATCGTAATAAGTTAGTTGGGTTGACCATGTCTAGGCCGCATCGCTGGAAGGACATTATGTCCCCCCTCACATAGCCTCTGTGTCTGGAAGTAATATTTTTTTTGTTTATAGGTGTGCTGCGCAAATAAAGGAGGAGTGAATCAGAAAATCGCTTCAAAAGATGGGAATGAAATAAATTTCGATTTCACAAAAATTAATGAACACATTCCCAACCGAACGTTCTGCGGATCGAGCTTTACAGATAGGATCCTCGGAGGCAACTCGACCAACTTAGATGATTACCCGTGGATGGCGTTGCTCGGGTACAAAAAGAGTATGTCGTGGTTTTTTTTATTAAACCCCCTCAGGAGTCCAAACCGCCAGAACACTGTAAAGCTATAGGATATGAGGAGTGTCGGTTAGTGGCCGACTGAACAAAAGTGTCGGGCTCGCACCCAGGCATCGCAGATTCTACCCTCTGCTAGCTAAGTCCCCTTTCTTTGCACAAACAAAGTTTTCTGCTTCCAATGATGGGAAATTAAAATATTTTCAAGTTATTCGAAGCCCGGGAAAGTTTATTTAAAAAAAAAAAACTAAACTGAATTTAATACAGAAGAAGAGAGTCGGGAAGTATGTATACTCTCATCGCAATGACGGAGTCTTAAATTTTGTGACGAGGTGCAAATAAATTTACTGTAGTTTGATGTAGGTATTTATTTTTTTGCTAATTTATGTGTACTATTAATGTGAGGTTGGAATTTCCATTCGCTTGGTCTATCCTGAATAAAAGAGTTTTCCACTCTGCCACGGAGGTCGTCATATGTTTTTAAGATTTTGTCTCATCACTATGGTGTACAAATAAAATACATCGGGTGATCTGGTCACTTCAAGATTATTATGTAATCGAGATAAAATAAACGACAAAGTATAACTCTTAAATAGAAAATTTCTGCGCTGAGGTAGAAACACCTCTCGACTGACTTATTTAAATCTGCATAAATTTTTGTACAAATTTCCAGAGCTTTTTGTGTCAGACGAGGATTTGCAACTCGCAAACTCACTTTTATTGTTTCTTACGGGTAAGTAAAATTTATGTTTTACATAATAATGTTACAAGAGAAATGAAATACATTTTTTTTTTCAGGTAGTGACGGAGGGTATGATTATGACTTTCTTTGTGGAGGAGCTTTGGTATCGAATCGCTACGTACTGACAGCAGCCCATTGTATCAAGAATATGGATAGAGCCCTGGAACTGTGGGTTTAGTTTTTCAATTCTAAATCCCAAATCTATTCCTATTCCCAGAAAAGATATTAACAATTTGTTTGAATTTCAGAAAAATAATCCGACTTGGCGAGTGGGATTTAAGTCTTAAAATAGATTGCGTCGAAGGCACTTGTTCTCATCCTCCACAAGATATCGAAGTGGAAAGTTTCCTGGTCCATGAGAAATACGACCCCAACAGCCGTTCCCAGCAGAACGACATAGCTCTGATACGGATGGCCAAAGAAGTTAAAGAAAGTTGTAAGGTTCTACTTCCAGTTAATAAGCCTTCTGACGTCTAGCTCTGAGCCCATAGTCTTACATCAGGCTTCAATGTACACAGTTTCAGCTCTCACCAGTCTATTTAAGGTTTCTTCTCTTGTAAGGTTATCTTGATTTCATTACCCTGTTTTAGATATATCGCTGGGCAATTTACTGCGTGGGACCCTAGCAGTATTTGTACACACATTTATACTACGGCCGAAAACATTTTTAAAACCATCTCATACTTGTGGTTACGCGAGGCGCAAATATATCCAAAATATGCTTTTGAAAATTATACAAAAGAAGCCATGGGAGTTGTCACTTAATTTATCGTTAGAACGTAACAATACCCAATTTCGACTGATCAATTTGTTGAAGTGTTTAAACTTTAGATTGATAGAATATCTCATTTTCATTTTGGATAATAATACATTGTACCAACTTACACCGAGGTAAAAATAAAAATATCGGATGATGGTAGTTCATAACGAGGGGATGTGTAATTTGTCAATGTAGTTTTGAATGCTACGAGTACATGGGAATCACTTGTTTGTTCCTAATGCACTTGCTGGTAGGAAATTTCAAATAGATCTTGCATTTGTTTTTCACTGTTCTAATGTTGTTTTCTTGACATTTTTGTAACCTAACTAACTAAATACTTGTTGTCAAAAATTGAAGATTATGTCATATTTTAAAATATATATATTTTTTAATTTCTCTAAAATTTGAAAACTCAATACAAAAGTTTTTTAAAAGTCCTAATTGATGTTTTCCAGATTACATCTCAACGATATGCCTCCCGCTGATTGATGAAAAAGTTTCAAAGAGAAGCCACTTCGGAGAAGAATTGATTGTTGCAGGCTGGGGGAAAACAGAAGAAGGTGAGAACGCAATATCATTATTTTATACTAAATCATTTCATAAAGCTCTACATTTAGAATAGCACATCGTCGCTGGAAAGGCAAACGAATTCAAGCCACTCTTTGCTCAAAAATGAGTTCAATGTGCAGTTTTGATCAGGTTTTTTCTCCATTGAATGCTCTGATTCTTGTTTGATTCTGAAGACTTTTGTGGCCCTTCAGCCATCTAAAATATATTTACCATTTCAGAGAAGGCTCGACTCAAGCGACACAAGTTTGAGACTTTTATAGCCTTTTGTCCCTCCAGGTAACTCAGTGAGAGCATTGAGTTACCTGAGTTAACTTTTTTTTTTCAAAATCCAACCAGGTACTAAAGACTTGTGAATTTTATTGTTAATCTTCACAAAATCGTGCTTTAGCCCTTTTACCTTTCCGGCGAGAGTATGTGTAGTTTGAATGACCAAAAATACACGTCGATCATTAATCAACTTATAAATTATCATGATACTAGTTGACCTGATGGCCAAAAGCGTTGCATTCCAAAATACCGGCCGGTCTTTGTCTGCTTCTGGATAGCTCCCACTGACCCCCACTGGGCCCCCACTTGGTCAAGACAATCGCTCTCCTATCTTTTGACTTTCTCTCCACACTCTTACAAACAATTGGAGAAATCCAACAAAATTCATTTAAAAAAACTTATTTGAAACTATTACGATTATCTAGATTTGCCCGCAGAAGCTAATTCCATGGCGACGCGAAATTTAATATTTTTAAAGTTGTTTCACCTTTTGTGGATAGGATCTGATTTAAAATAAAACTAATTTAAACTTTCGTTTTAAGGTGTTGGTGCCAAAGTGAAGCAACAAGTTCATGTCCCAATGGTTGATCAAGATGACTGTAGAAAGTTTTGGAAAAACTCTCAGTTCAATGTGGTAGACAGCCAGTTCTGTGCCGGCGGGAGGGAGGGCAAAGACACCTGCAGGGGTGACTCTGGGGGCCCCATCTTCATCAGGGAGCTCGATGGGAACGAGGAGAACTGGTTTGTCAGGGGAATCATCAGCTCCGGTGTTCCTGATTGTGGCACTGAAGACGCCTTCTCCCTCTACACTGATGTCACCAAGTTCAACTACTGGCTTTGGAAAAATATTAAGGATTAAAAGAACACTTTCTTATCGTGGGACCATAATGTGGAAACTGTTAGAGCTAGTAGTCAGATTTCAAAGAACGTCAACTGCTAAAGAAATACTTTGGCAGTATATCATCTACGATTTGAAAAAAAATAATACCTAAAATAGAAATAAACTTGTGGCATCTCGTGTTACTGAGACCCCGTTCAAACTTAGCTTCCAAATTTCCAGCCAAATGATTTAACTCATCTCAAATATTTTTCAAAAAAATGTGTAGGCTTTTAGTCTTTTCGACCACGATTTCTAAATTAATAATTTGTTGACTATGTATGTTGCTCTTTTTCTATATGATTAATGTAATGTTTGTAGAACCAACATTATTTTGTGTTGTTATTTTAGTTTTGTGTCATGTTTGACTTACAGCGCTAGTAAAAAAATTAAAACTTTATTTTTTTTTACTCATTTAATCGACTGTCTGTGAGATGATCAAAAACCGATGTACATTATGAAGGATGAAACGCCTGCACTATTTTTAAATATGCAAGAACCCACTTACCAATCGGCAAGCTTAAATGTTGACTTGATCGAACACATCTAACAAACACACGACTACTTTTGTACTACAAATTGATATCCAACTATGCAGTTGGAGGTATTGCTACTGTAGATATAGGGGTCACCAGTGAAAAACAATTCCATGAACATTGGCTCCATTTTAATGTCAGTGAATAAACAGCTTTTGTAGCTTGCTTGGAGGTTCCATTACAAATCCAACTCACACTCACTGCTAGTACTTTTTACTTCCAGCAATCCTTTCCAGCGCTCCACCAATCTTTCCAGCGCTTTCCTGGTTTGTCCCAAGCCCTTGGAAATACTTAATTCCTTATTAATGTTAATATGCGTAAATTTTCTTTACCGTGCCTGTCCCACTAGGAAGATTTCTTATGTCAGAGAGGCGTCTGAGAGCTTTTTGCCGAATACATATAATGGCTTGACTTTATACAAACCTTCATAGAGCAGAAAAAAAATACAGGCATCACAAAACAATGCAGCAGTTTGAATGTTGAAATATGAAACACCAAAATGAAAAACACACACGAAGGAAGGTCAATACAGCAACATGAATGTGAACTCCGAGGTATTTCGTTTACCGTGCGATTGTTCTAAACCCATGAACTATCTAGGGAGTCATTAAACTTGTTTTTTTTTTGTAGCCAATGCTCAAATTTTGAATATTTATTTATTAATATTATATGAAACCGACTCATTTTCTTGTGTGATATTTTAGAAACAATTTTTTTATTACAATAATGTTAATTCGGTTTATTATAAATATTGATCAGTTTTTTTTTTGTATTTATTTATTTTCACCCGATAATTTCCAAATAATATATTTCAATATGGGAATTTGTGTCGTATGATTATTAACAATATTAACGTAATACGAAAAATCTGTATAAAAACCTTTAATTGCACTGACGAACAGGGTGAACCAAACAGCTTTTCGCAGAATCTATCGAAACACTAATATTATTATATGATGCTTAGGAAAAAAAACTTATTTAAATTGCAGCGTTATTAAATAAAGTACGTGACTTTTTTTTGCTAAAAGTTCGAAAACAAATACAAAAAAGAAAAAATAGTGCAAGTATTCAATAATTGCATGACCTGCGAAACGTCACTGAGAGTCATATTTTTGTCTCGTCGAGTTTGAAACATGTTCGATTCTGACTGCGATACCAATCCTACCTTGTTAAGTACTGAATAGGGAAAAATAAAACAAGATCTTCAATAAGTGCATGCTTTTATTGACTCAAACACTGTAAAGCACAGACTCGCGGAATTTCCCGAGACACGAGAGCAAAATGATAAAATCAAATGGAAATATTTATTATTTTTATGTAACGATCTCTGTTTCTATTGAAGTGTTTAAAATGTTCTTCATGTTCGTTTAAGGCAAGATGTTGTTCGAAATCCAGGCTCCATACTTGGTGACGTCTGTGTAGACGCCCGGCCAGTTCTTGGTGCCGCAGGGAGAGGGCCCGAAGCTGACGATGCCCACCACGAACCAGTTGCTGTTGGAGCCCTCCTCCTCCAGGGACATGAGGGGGCCGCCGGAGTCCCCGCGGCACGAGTCCTTGCCCTGCCGGCCTCCGGCGCACAGCTGGCCCTGTCCGAGGGACAGCCCCAGCCGATTGTACACTAAGGTGCACTGGTTGGCAGCCACCACGGGAACGTTGACCTTCAACTTCACGTTGGATTCGGACGCTGCGGAAGACAACACAAATTTCAAGAATATGATACATTACATTTTAAAGCAGTTATTAAATTATATACGGATGTAGGTAATGTAAGCCGCTGAACAGAGAATTCGTAGAAGTGTGGTCTATGCCGAATTTAAAGAAAATTGAAAATTTACCCCAGACAGCTAATGAAATCGGTTTTCTGTTCGAGAAAGAATTTCGGTATTTGATCGCCTGGTAATATTATACCCTCGGAGCAATAATATACCAGAAGAGCTTGTGTAGTCAGGATTGTTTTTTCCTGACTCGGGCGTGGCTAGGGCTAGGGTATTTATACATCCATTCACAACACATGTCAACATAATAATTTTGTTTATTTGTATAACCACTTTTCACAGTACTGTTATCAACGAAAACATAGTGAATCACCTAAAAAGTCATTGAGTTATATCGAATTATGTCCAGTCAAATTAGACCAATTTTCGACAAATAAAAACATTAATCGGTAACTTTACGAATTTTGGAATACATGCTTATTACGGCTTCCCATTGAACATACTAAAAGCCCCCATCAAAAACTGTGGCGCGCAAGCCGCCATCTTGGAAAACAGGTACACTTTTTCAGTTTTTTGCCTATATCTCGGCAACTATAACTGATACGAAAAAATAGTTGATGAGAAAAATATAGTTTATTAAATTGCCTATAAAAAAATCAATTTTTTGTATCTTCAATACTTCAGCTATAATCCGACGTTGAATAGCAAAATTATTTATATTTTTGCCCTCAATTCACTACAAACCAATTTATAAATTCCCGAGTGACTTAGTTTTTCAGCTTTATATTTAAAGTTGATTAGAAATTTACCTAAATAATGTTTGTATAAAGGGCCGGTCGAATTTAAACGAACAAAACACGACGCCATTGGTAACCAAGGAGAAATTAGTATTAGATAAAGGTATCGTGATGGACCATTGAATATTATATATATATATATATATATATATATATAATATAATATAATATATATTCAATATACGAGTATATATATATATATATATATAAATTTATAATATTTATTTTATTATATTTTTAAATATATATAATATAAAAATATAATTATGGATTTTTATCCAGTAAAGACCTTTTCCCTAAGAACTTACCAATATAAACTTAAATTCTGTCAATTAAATACAACCATCAGATGGTGATAGTAATAAGTCCTAATGAGCCGCAGTACTAGTTAGATAGACATTATGAGGGGTATTTGGTATAAGCCCCAGCTAGTTAGCAGAGGATTACGAAAGAATCCATAAAATCAAAAAAAAAAAAATACATATATAAATATAATATAAAAATTAAATTAAACTAAACAAAAATACAATTTAAAAAAAAATAAAATATTTATGTATTTATATTTTTTGTATTGTTAAATGTTGTACTCTGATGATTTTTAGCCTAAGCGAAACCAGTCGGTCATAAAAATTAAAATAATATCTGTGGTGTTGTAGAAAGTTATTTTTTCATTTCTTTGAATAAATTCATAAGTAGGAACATAAAAATGTCTCCAATTGACTTAATCTTACCAATATTTACTATTCTTCCATAACATTATTTTTTTCTTATTTTAAAATCTGTTTTTTATTTATCTTTAATGATATTATCATAATTACGATGTACTACTTACACTACATAGAAATGTTTCTTTTTATCACATTTACTGACAATATGTACCATTTCATATTATTTAATCATTAATAATTAATGTACCCTCCTCTTCCGTACACAAGCTAATGCTTCTAAAGCCATCCGATTGATACCAATTAATGTTTTGAAGATAGGTAAGATTTGATAAGGTTTGATAACTTACCGACTTCGGTTTTTCCCCAGCCAGCGACAGTGAGGTCTGGTCCACCCACGTAGTTCCTGGTGGGAACAGTTGAGCTAATCAGGGGCAAGCAGATGGGTTTAATCCAATCTAAAACAAAATTACAAGAAAATAATTTAAACGTCCATCATATCAAATTGTCGGCACGGTGACATAAGTAAACTAATAAAATAGTAATAAAATAAAAACAGGAAAGCATTCGTTATACATTCTACTTCACCTCCTTTGGTGTCGATTCACACCAACGTCCGGATCCGCTCAGTGACGATATTGTTCCGCAAGAGAGCTTATTGATATGGTATGAATTTCAATCAAGGAGTATGTACAAAGACAAATTTGTGTGGCAGTATATCCTTCTGCCCACCCTTGTGATATTTAACTACTTAGTTAGTTAAATAATTATTTTGAAGTGTAAAAATACTTACATCGCAGATTTTTTTTTATTAAAAATCATTTTTTTATCACTAAATAATATTTTTATTCATTAATAATTGTTGAAAATATTATTTAGTGATAAAAAATGGTTTAAAAAAAAAATCTGCGATATAAGTATTTTTACACTTCAAAATAATTATTTAACTAACTAAGTAGTTAAATATCACAAAGGTGGGCAGAAGGATATACTGCCACACAACTTTGTCTTGGAAAATACTCCTTGATTGATATTCATACCATATCAATAAGCTCTCTTGCGGAACAATATCGTCACTGAGCGGATCCGGATGTTGGTGTGAATCGACACTAAGTCTCCTGTGATCATTTAAAAAAAAAAATGGAACGGAGTATTGGCATTATTGTATGAAGGTGTCTAGAAGTTGAGGGTTGAGAAGGTGATATCTCTTGGCTATTTCCAACCAGCCATGATACCATACAACAATATTGGAACTTTTGAAATTGTAGCAACAAAAGCAATTTTGTCTGCTTACTTGACGATTAGACCAAAGGAAAAAAACAAGAGAGACGCAACAGTTAGAAAAATGAAGAGGTGGTGTAGTTTTAGTGCACTCATTTGATTTTGAAATTGGAGGTTACAGTGTTGATCAGTTGCGGCTCGTGACTTTTTAGTGTGCTAGAGTGCTAAGATTGAAAAATTCAACATTTTTAGTGTTGTTGTAGCCGAAAATGATTTATTTTTGTTGTTGTTTAAAGATTTTCAGGATTTTTCAGTTTTGGTGGTACACTGCACAGATATCTGAAAAATCTTCATACAAAAAATTGAAATTATGAAAAAAAAAAAAGAAAAAACGGTCACAACAACATCAATAATGACGTTTTTTTCAATCTTACCACTCTAGCATACTAAAAGTCACGAGCCGCCACTGGTGTTGATACCTTTGTATGGGCTTTGCCATATTGAGTGTCGTGTTGAAGTTGGAAGAATATTACAAAAAGTGACTTGTCGAGAATCTCGCGGAAGATTGGTAAACAACAAATCAAAATCGATAGAATCTTGCCTGAGAATGTGACTTCTCGGCTCAACCGCACCAAGGCGATGTCGTCCTTCTGGTTCCGGCTAGAGGCGGAGTACCCTGGGTGCACGGTGGTGCTCTCCACGGGGATATCCTGCGGCGGTTCCGAGCACACTCCTTGGAGGCAATCCTGCTGAGACCTCGTGTCCCACTCTCCTAGACGGACGCTTGTTCTGAAAAACCACACATAAATTAATGTCAAGTACAAAGAAAGTAGACAATCCTTTCCAGGTTACAAAAAAAATCTGACCTTCTTCTAATTTTTCCAGCTAATAAAGTATATCTTTGTTATGAAAAGCTAAATTAGTTGGTCGAGCAATGATGTAGGACTTAGCTAAAAGATGATGAACCAACGACGTTTGGGACTATTTATATACTCGTATATATTTTTACTATTTTTATTTAAGGAGAAAACAGAGATAACAGTAATTCATTAAAAAAACTATATACATCGACCGGAGAATTCGCCTGTATCCCAACTATTTCTCACGGATTAACATGAGTAGCAGATAAATAAATCTAAACAGATAATTTTAAGACAAATTTAAAGGGAAATAAATTGAATGAATAATGGGTTATACAGAAAAAAAAGTCGTATGTCTAAACAGAGTAGCAGCAGAGAAATAACATTTCAAAATATTTTCAGAAGTATTTAAAGGGAAAAAAAAATAAATACTTAAATGAAAAGGGTGTTAAACAGAGAAATGATAAAAAATACACAATATACAAACATTAAGTTGTTTTTCTACATAAAAACAGCTTTCAATTTTCTGCTAAAAGTACCGCACGTATAAAAGAATATATCAGGATCTATTAACGTTTGATTTTAATTAAATAATTCGCACATTCTTCTATTTGGATCCCTGACAACAGCATTTGTACGCGGCCGTCTAATATGGAATAAGTCGTTAAATCTAGTTTTTCTGTGTGTTATTTTAAGGTTGATTAGTTTCAGTAAGGTATGACAGTCGATTACGTTATTACAGATTTTATACAGGGTCGTGAAATCAAGGTATATTCGCCGGTTATAGAGATTGGAGACGTTATATATGGAGAGCATATCTATTTATCCCCGCTTAGGTGCGCTCATTCTGTAATTGAGGTAATGCATATTGTATATTGGTCGAGTACTAATTTTAAAAGCTAAAAAAATGTATAAGAGTTATGTAACTGATTAACGAGATGATGGGTTTTCTTAGACAAGAAAAGATACACTTAAAAATGATTGTGGTACTAGCAATCGAGAAAATATAAGTTACAAATAACCAACGTTTGTTGTTACTTCCCCGATGAAGCCTAAGCTGAAAAAACTAATGATTTTATAGAAAGTGTGTGAACTTGTTTCGTATACCTAATATAATGTCAAATCACAAATTAATGAAAGATTAATAACATGGGTTAAATTCGTTTTATATATTTAGTAAAGAAAAACATAATTGTTAGAGAGAAAGGTGTTTAACTCACAGCCTTACGTCTTGTCCAATTCCCGCTCCTCGGATGCAGTGAGCGGCTGTCAGAACGTAGCGAGATGAAACCAGCACCCCTCCACAGTGAAATCCTTTGCCAGTTGCTAAAAGTATTCAAGGTTGGCTTCATTTAAGTAATTTACACATATGAAAAAAAAAGTTCCCTTTATTCAAACGATTCACTGCACAAACAATGAAATAAACATTATTATTGACACGATAAATCAATTTAAAAGAAAAATTCTGTCAGTCATATCAAGCTGATATTGTAATGATGCCCTTCAGTTATGGACTGGTTATATGAAGTACCAAGTACCAAACGGCTAATGGACATCTCTTCAGTACAGGTGCCAATAATCCATTCATTTATGTTCTACCTTGTATAATATTATTCTTTTGATTTTGTTTGTTATTCATTTACTTTTGCATTTTTAATAAACTTTTACTTGATATCCTACTGTTTTTAAATATTCTAATTAAATAACCACTCATATATGTATGTTTTGGGCATCATGCCTGTTATATGTACTAAAATTTAAAAAAAAATGACAGGATCTTTTCAAAACCAAAACCAACCCCCATCAACAGTCTCCCGTTCGCGCATGCGCAGCTCTATCTCCCGTGTCTCTTT
Source organism: Drusus annulatus (assembly GCA_022651775.1). Taxonomy (NCBI): domain Eukaryota; kingdom Metazoa; phylum Arthropoda; class Insecta; order Trichoptera; family Limnephilidae; genus Drusus; species Drusus annulatus. Next base: position 103,044 of record JAGWCC010000031.1, on the reverse strand, counting down.
CACACATGGACTCCCGACTCGAACTCAGCTCTAAAAGGGAAGGCCACGGAATATAAATAGAAAGCGATGGTACTTACGTTTAGTGTATTCGAGCAGAGCCATCCACGTGAACTCGTTCAAGTCAGTGGCATTGCCCCCGACGATTTTGTCCACTAAATCTTCTCCACAATCAGATACCGTAGGAATGAGGTTATTTGGTTCGAAACGATCCGTGATGGTTGGGTCAGCTGCAGGACAGCAAACCTGAAAATAAATAAATAATTCAATAAATACTGTGGCAGAGCAATAAGCTTCTTGACTTTTGACTCAGAGGTCGCGAGTTTAAAACTAGACAGAGGCAAATGAAATGTTAAACATATTCGAAATATTCTGGAATATTTCATTGAGAATGAGACAATCGTAAGATTCTATAGGTCCAAAAGACTGTGATGGGCTGGACATGCATCGGTTGAAAGAAAGCCAAATGACAGGTCACCAGCAATTACGACCAAGCGGACGCCCTAGCGGACGCCCCAGCGGACATCTCAGTGGATGCCCCAGTGGACGCACCAGCGGACGCCCCAGTGAACGCCCCAATCACTATGGAACGTGCCGCAAAAATATTCCATACATTATTTAATATGAATTAAATGTGAAATAACACAATATTTAAATAAATTTAATTTGCGCACGTTGGGATTTGAACCTGCTACCTCTGGATTCGTAGTCGAGCGACTTAACCACTCGACCACGCAGGCCGTCAGGCCGCTCTCTGCTAGACATGCTCGGATTTCAATTCTTACAGCTCAGCAGAGAGGATAATGAGAAGAGAGCGTTAGTCTTTACGTTCCTGGAGACTATTGCAGACGAAGCGTCATCAATGATTATTTTATCACCTTGCTTGTAAATCCGACTTGCCAATGGTTCTGCCGGAGGGTAGAACAAAGCCGCTTCCGATGCTTGAAAGAATCTCTTTCAGCTGACGCAATCTTCACCGCTGCCTGCGTATTAATTATTAACTTTTTGATGATTATTATTATGAAATCGTTATGTTAGTTTGGTTAACCTTTGGTTGGTTGCCTTGGAAACCGCACTGAGACTCTCGCAGGTAGGTGGTGACGCTGTCAGGACGATTGGGCTGCTGGACCATCGCGTACAGAGCTGGGCAACTCTTCAGCAGAATGCAACTATCAGCCCGGTTTCGGCATTGACGCTCTGCAAAAAAAAATTCAAGCATCTATAACGATTTCATTACCAAAATTACACCAAGCAGACCCCACATCAAACTAGGTCCTAGAGAACCTGTCAGCAGACCTAAAAGATCTCAAAAATACAGTTATTCACCAAACAGTTGAGATGAATGATAATGGTAAAGTAGAAGAAAATGTATTATAGACAAACATAATAATATATCTAGTAGATATAACAAAACAGAATAGAAGATAATAAAAAAGATGTAAGTAAATTTTATACATAGAATAAAGTAAAGTAAAAACGTGTAGGTACATGCTTTACAAAATAAACTAAAAGTTTTTTTAACCCTAACTTATTGCATCCAAAGAAGTTATATGAATACAAATATACTCGTAGATGCAGGGACAGTTTTATTGACAAAGTATGCTATTTGTTTGATAGTCCCTAGCAGGACTGCAGATCGCAAAAATTAAGCAGATTTAGCCGACTTTTTTTTGTGAATACCGCACAAGTCAAACTGTCGTTTGTTCGTTGGCAATCTGCGGTCATGCTCGGAAGTGTTGAACAGATATTATCGATAAAACTGTATCGACGTATTTGTGTTAGGGAGCCCGATGTTGCCAGTATAAGAACTTTAAATATTTGATCGATTGCAGCTGGAGTAGGAAAAAGTTGAGCTTACTTTTGGCACACAGAAACGACCACTACACACTTCCTCCTATTTATCTCTTCATTGAAAAACACTGGCTAAGGCTACACTTGGCTGCTTGGAAGACACGAAGAGGTACCTTAGCGAAACAGTGTAGTCAGGATTGTTGACTTTATACTGACACGATATAAAGCGACAAAGATATGTTAAAGGATGTTGGATAGCCTATTAGTTACCGCTTACATGATTTCGGACATTTATAATGAACATATTTCAACACATTAAATAAAACATTATCAATACACCATTAAAATGATTTATAAAGTCAAAATATCACACAAACACTAATAACAGAAGGTTTGCCTAAATAATAATGGAAGCTTTGATTTTATGTCTTTATATAATTAAAAATTCTAAAGTTCGGTCAAAAATATTTAAAACTGTTAAGAAATACCTCTGAAAAGTGATGTTTCATAATCTTTGTTTGGTCTTATTTGAACATTCACGCATAGCACATATCACCATCATGTTTGATTTATTTGTATAGCCACTGCAAGTTTTTTAACAAAACAAATTTAGGAAATAACCTCAAAATGCGACTCGATGATGTGTCGATAGCGCGGACGGAGAACATCCTTACATACTTAGAAGTGCTGCAATATTATGTGATGACTTGTCTTGTGTCTTTCTCTCTCATGGTAGAAGTAAAAACCCAGAGAAAGTGATTTATCGCAAATTTGTATAGGTTGAGTAAAAATATTAGCTAAACCTCCTGTAATGTTCGCTAACGAACTCGACTGATGCTCCTTGGGTAAGGCGCGCTTTTGTTCGGGGATGTAGAATAAAATATAATCACTTTACTTGCATATTTTTTATTGGAAGAATTTATAGAGTACAATAATTAAACCTTTAGCTGTAGATATTTATGTACCGTACGGCAGTGCGATCTGGATAATAATGTGAGATGAAATGGGTTGAGGGTAGAACAGAGTCCAAAATGGTAATAGTCCAACATGTGGAATAAGGGATAATGCATGTTCAAAGGAATTTAGAAATCGACCCTTACAATACAATTTAAGAGACAGAAAGACATTAAAAGAAGCAATTAAGAAATACAAAAGGACGTTTGTATGAATGGTTTTTGACACGGGTTAACTGCACAAGTGGCGCGAATGGGTAGGTCTCTTTACACTCCTTATATCGTTACTCCAAGCTTGGCTGCATTCGAAAAATTCAAGAGTCTTGAGAATAATACACAATTACGTCATTTCTCTAACGAGAAAGACAACCGGCTGGACCTTCTCGGCTTTGGGATTCCGAATCTGGTTATCCTTCATCAACGCTGAAGGTGGTTAACCCAGTCTCTCGTGTATGGGTCAAATGTTTGTGGCTTGCCATATTTATAAATAAAACAGATAAACTTTGTTTAAAACCAATTTTATTTTCAATGTTTTGTGGAGCGGTTTCGGAAGCACCCTCCCATCTTCCGGATAATATTACAATAAACTAAAATACAGAATACTGAGATATATATTCATATTTAGGTGTTAGAATGGGAAGGAGAAGGGGTAATTGAGGGGATTATGGGAATAACAGAGCGGCTTACTGGAAATATGTCTAGGAGAGGACTATAAAAAAAATAATTTGGTTGTCCAAAATACTACATGTATTAATTAATGGTTTTCTAATTTCTAATGCTTCTAAGTTATCTAATTTGTTTCTCTTTATTAATATGGTGAAGAATTTTAACCCCTGTATCCCTATCAAGAGAATGATCAGTGGCAATTAGGTGATTGGCGAACTCTGAAAAATTATTGATTTTTAAACATCTTAAGTGTTCACTAATTCTTAAGTGTTCACTAATATTTACATTTCGAGGTGTCTTACCTATATAAAATGAAGGACAATCATTTCAAAGATAGTTTATAAATGCCTGAATGACTTAATTTATGATCACTATATTTGGCTTCTTTTAATAATATACCTATGTTATTGTTTGTATAGAACGCGGGTTTAATGTGGGTAGGCAAATTCTGGGTACTAAGTGAAGAGGAATTTGATATATAATATTTAAGATTCTACGTCAGTATTTTGTATTTTAGTTTACTTTAAAATCGTCATGAAGATGGAAGGGTACTTCCGAAACCTGTCGACAAATATTGAAAATAAAAGTGGTTATAAACAAAGTGTATATTTTTTCTTTGTTTATTAATATTATGTATGTTTTTGTTTAGGTGGTAGGCGGATTTAACTTTGTTTAATGTTAAGCTTGTTTTATAAACCGGTTATTAGTTTAGCACTTCTATTAAGAATTATAAATGTGTTTAGACTGTTCGAAAATTCATTTTTACAGTATGTAGAAATCACCATTTTTTTAAACATAATATGAGAAGAAAAAGTTGTTTATGGTGTCCATTTGTTTTCTTTTGGGAAAAATCTTCAATATTGGAAGAAAAAATACTAATTTTATACACATTTTTCAATTCTTTTATATGCCGGTTTTGTTCTAAGATTGTGAAATACGAAGGAGTTGCGGAAGTTCGTTCACTTTGACGATATAATACAGAGTTAAAAGTAGAGTGGTAGATACTATTAGTATCGCCCTGGTTAAAAACTACCATTCCTAATTAAAACGTTGCGTGAAATGGCTTTAGCCGTTTTTGGTGACCAGATCTGAATAGTCAGGTACTTCCCAACCTTCCTCTTCCTCATTTCATTCCCTTCCACTATCTTTGGACTCACAGCATGCCTCAATCGGGGATGCCATAGTCTTACTGATTCTAGACAGCTGGTAGCAGTTGGAACTTTTTTACGGTATTTACTAATTTTAATTTATTTAATTCGTCAATCTCAGGTGGCATCACGATTGTGACATTTAAGTGGCCAAATATCTCTTAGTTTAGCAGTTGAAAACAAAGATTGGACGTCTTTTATTCAAAAAATTTTTTGAACGAATAAAATCGAACAGCGTTCGATTTTGAACTTCCTACGTATTAAGGTGTTATATTTTATTAGTAAATTTAATAAGATCTTAAACTCTACAATAACAAAATTCAATAAAATTTTCATTAACTCATTGCTATCCACCCCTGACACCCAAAAATGTATAAATACCCTTTGAATTTACCAGTCTGAAGATGGCCGTAACAAGCTTAAACTGGAACTATTTACCAATAAACAGTGCAACAATTTTTTTCAAATTGTATGAGTAAATCATACAAAACATCAATTAGTTACTTTTTTACTCATCTTGTTTAATAGAAGTAACCTATGCAGTAATAAAAAAAAATCACCTGTAAAACGTGCTACGTGCCCAGCACAGTTACACTATTTTATAAGATTTATTATTTCTGGAAACACCTTATTTTGTAAGACGTGTGAATGAGAAGAAGTATTTATATTATAAATTCGCCAATTCAACGACTGCTGCAATGGTGATATTTTTATGAACGTTATGTTTGACGACTGAATCAAGGGCATATCAAACAACCGAACTTAATATTTTACAAAAATATGACGGATCGAGAAACGTGGATAATAGGGATCATTGAAATCTTATAAAAAATAAAACTGACGCTGAAGATTGATTAGTGAAGACGTTAATTAGACGTATTTAAGCAGAAATCTTCCAGCCCCAAAAAGACGAAACTGAGAAAAGAGCGTTTGAAAATATGACGATAAAAAAGCATTAAATGCGTAATCTGCTTTTTTAAAGTGAATGTAAGTGTTTTTTTTCTTTATGAACTAAAATAGGTTATTTATATTCTACCAATGTATTTAATAATAAAATAGTATTTCTTATGTTATCCTACATTATATAATATTTTCAAAGATTTTAAAATATCTGCAATGTGCGTTAGTAAAAAAAAATACCAAAAATCTATTGCATTTGGAGTTTGTATGTTTTCAGCAGATAGAAATCCTGTATTTATCTACAAGAAAAGATGTAAAACTCGATTTTGGCAAATTGTTGGTTGGACGCTTTCTGCATAACTACGTCCAGTTATGACGAGGGTTCGAACAACTAAGCTTGATGTATACCTTTTTGCCTTTTATTAAAAGTGCACTTACCTACCATCTGTAAAAAACTTCATTTTATCCCTTTTCTTAGAATGATTTTTCATTACTTTACAACCTTTTTTGCAATGTTTATGGGTTTTTATATATATATTTAAATGTTAGTATATGTGTAAAATGCCTTTAACGAGCGTAAATATAAAAAATATGTGATAATAAATAAATTTTTGTAATATTGATGTGTATCTTTAACGACGTTATCAGGCGACAGTAATACTTAATGCGGATTTCATTTTGTTTATTTCAAATATTTCCAGGTTATCGGATAATATTTGAAGTTTTCTGGTATCATAATTGTAAAATGTTGCGGGTGCAACGATGGAAAACTCGGCTAGACCACTAAACGATCAAACGTATTTGTTAGTTCCCAAATATTGCATTACAAATTTATGATAAAATTAATGATATTTTTTCATAAATTATTTTTTCCATGATATCGTTGTTTTTAGTATTCTAGAAGTTTGGATTGTAATAAATTCTGTTGGTTTTTCCTCCGCTTTCTTATCTCGGAAAGTTATCGTCGACACCCACAGGTCAACAGAAATACCCAGAACTTGAATAGATTGCAATAAACGAATAACAACCTGCGATAATTTATTACTTAGGTATTAATTTCTTTTTCCGCATTGAAAAAATAGATAACTAAACTAATTAACTAAATATCACTCCGTTTCCCGAAGGGGTGAGCAGAGTGAACGGTTCACCACACAACACTGCCTTTATTCATGCATCTCAACATCTCATCTTAACAACAAAGCAGAAAACGAATTCGTAAAAAGTAATACCCTAGAACCATTATTATTTCTGGAATTTATAGGTCAATGCAACTGTTTTTATTTCCTTCATCTTATATAAATATTTGAACTATCCATTTAACTGTCTAAGAACAAGACGTCATATTTATCAAACATATAACAGGAATAAATATGTATTTGTTACATCGAGATGTAATATTTATATATACCTGCACACTATATTTTCACTATGTTTCCATTTTGTCATGATTATATTCTAAAATATACAAACTAACAAAAATTGTTTTGTTTTATAATATACTCGTACATCTAGTATCGTTTTTTTTTATTAACGAAACGAACGAACGTTGTGCAATATAGATGTTTCCTTTGGTATGATCAAAAAACAACTAACATTTTTATTTCATCCTTTGTGCGGATAATCGCGACTGTCGATTTGTAATAAAAACAGGTAATTTCTTTCGTTAAGTTTAAGTTTTATAATTTCACCACAAAACTTGTTAAAATAGTAACACGGCGAGCGTTCGATACAGTGTTTACTTGTTGATGCTGGTTGATAAACCCTGAACTTTTGACCTCGAGGTCTCAGCCGATCTGCTATCGGCTCTAACGGGTCTTGTCACCGGCTGAGGTCGCCGAGGCCGGTTGCTACCAACGCCTAGCGCCTAGCACCTTCATCTAAATCAGCAAGCGAGCGTGTTGTGATATATGAGGAAATTATGCGATATAAATGGTATTAATATTGTAATCTACTTGACATCTCAATTAATGACTATGTGCCAAGTTTTAGCTGAGTTAGGGCAAAAATACACATAAATAACTAACATAAAATCAATGTTTATCATTTAGTTTAAAAAGTCAATCTGCATTGCTGTATTTGTAATTATTTTAATGGAATCATCTATCATGTTTGTGTATCAATTTTCTTATGAACTGCATTATTGGTGAGTGGAAATGTCGATTACCACTTATTTTTGTGAAATCGATTGGGCAGTTTTATTAATATACCAAATTTCAGCTTGACAGTAACCATATTTGATAGAAAAAATATTTACCAAAACTATAATTTATCAGTATGGAAAAAAAATGCAGCTACACTACCTTTTTAATGTTTTATCCGTACCTTAGGTAATAACTAGACGTCGGGTTATATTCATTTGTATATTTGAGCTTTTTTTGTTTATTAGCGCATATTTGAGACTTTGTTTGGTTTTTAGTGCATTTTTATCTTTTTCTCATTAATACCAATTTCAGACTGTACATTCTTAGAAAATGAGGAAAACACGCGAGATTCGGCGGCGATATTCGGGGGTCATTTTGAAAATATATATATATAAACTGGATTTTTCATCGGAATTTTTAACAGACCACCCCCTTCCCCCCACCACACTTATGAAATTATTGTTTTTTGAGGAACCGCTTTTTTCAGAATTTCAATAGCCACCTCCCCTCTCACCCACGAAATTAAGGTTTTTTGACAAACCGTTCTTATCCTTCAGAATTTATTTGGCCAACCCCACCCTTCCCTATGAATCAAAAAAAATCTCAAAGAACCGGAACAGAAAAGTAATATTCCTTTCTTAATCATATTTTGCCATTTTTATAGTGCATGTTATCCGATGTCTAGTTTTATTAAGGATAACACCCAAAAATACACACTTTTTGACTTTTTAATACAAGCAATACGATGATTTATCTATAAATTCTATAAAAGTAGTTAAATCAGTAATATATTTTTTTTAACTGTAATCTTTTAAATTCTATATACAATACATAGTGAAACTTTGGTTAAAAGGTTCAAAAGTGTTTTCGCTGGTTTTCAAATTGCACCTTTCACTGAAATTTTAGAATGTTTTTCATAGAATTTAAAAAATTACAGCTTTAAATTTGTATTGACTGGAAACCTTAGACATTTTTCTAACTGTCCATATAGATTTTACAGATAAATCATGTTAAGTACTGCTCGTTATAGAATGCTACAAAGAGTCGTTTAGCGCTACTTTTTGGGTGATGAGCCTATAACGATATAATATTATTTATACATTGCATATTAATGCCACTGGCTATGTGCAATATGTGGGTTTTGAAAATAAGTACTGTACAATATCAAATGATGAAAAGTTCACATTTAAACGCTTTAAAAATTAGTTTTCCCGGTGTATTAAGATAGGTACGGCGTATCTAACATAGGTTAGGTTCGTATTATTGTTAGGTTATTAATTATCATTTTAATTATTAAAAAATATTCTTTTAATTAAATCTAGTTTCTTTGTGATATCAATTATTGAACCAATATCAATGAAATAAAACAAAAGAAGTATACATAAAATAAAAGGTCTCGATGGAAACCCGATCTTTCATTTTCCTATTTTTTCTTATTATTTGAACTGTTTCAATAATAAAATATTTGAAAAAGATGTTAGTAATCCTAATCTTAAGAGAATTAAAAAATATCTTATAATACGATATTTGCAAACCGTAGTAATTTTATTTCTGAAACACCAACGAGTGTTTTTGAATAATCATAATAATTCCAGATACAAGCATTCGTAAAGGGATGCCATCTTGGAAACATGAATTTGTTGACAGGAGTGCGATTTTATCTGCAGTAGCTATTTTAGGTGTTTTTCCGTAGACAAATAAGTGAACGAGGACCTTGAAGCGCCATGTTGTAGGAGGACAAAAACATAAAACCGGGAAGGTTCCAGATCAAAGCTGATGTTTATACGATATTGAAATAATTCAAACCGTGATCGGATGCTTGGAATGTGTTTGCCATCTCTCCACACCGTTCACTACCATACATGACTTTTATTATGATTCGAGATGGATTCTAATTGTAGGCCACCAACTGGAAAAAAATATTGATTTGAACCTGATAAGAGAAGTTGGGTTTATATGTCAAACACGCATAATCTACTACTTATTCAGTTTTATAATTATTCTCATTCAATAACATAAATAACGCTATCTTTCAACTGGAATCCCCACTAAATGTTAGTATCGATCATGTTTTTTTTATTATCTCTGAAAAATATGGTATTTCCAAGTGTGCTCATTTTTTGTCTCAGTGTATTTTCTCAACAGGGTTAATATAACAAAACATTAGTATATAAAATAACATAAGTACATAAAGTTACAGTATCAGACTATATTTTTTGTCTTATATTTTTTTTATTGTTAGTATCTTTGTTTTTGTCGAAGTACACTGAATTTTTCAAGCCTTTACATTCGAATATAATTTTACACCAGTGCATAATGTTACATTAGTACACAAAGTTATATTAGTACATAAAGTTACCGTATCATAATATCTTTTTCAACTTGTATTTTGTAAATTCTAATTATAGATTTGTTTTTACCGCAGAACATTGAATTTTTCAAGTCTAATAATGATTTTGATCAGCTAAAGTTCTCAAACTATTGAATAGCCTTTATCTAATCGGAAAAACGTTTTATTTTTTTCTGAATATACGTCTGCCAATATACCCCTTACGTTGTCATATTAATTTCAATATTCGATTCTAATCAACCGCCTGGAAAAATATGAAGGTTTTTGAGAAGACACAAAAAAATAATTTTTATTTCTTATCGAATTAGATGCACAAAGTCAGATTCTTATTTGTTGGAGAAAACTATAGGCATTGAAAAGTTTTTTTCTATAAAAGTAAGCATTTCCTCAAATCCAGCGATTTTCCAGCCACCAAATCGACTAACAACACTATTTTTTTAAACTTTTAAATAAAATAACAAAACAATAGAATAACTGTATTAGATATTACTTTTTTTTATTTTAATATTTTGTTATTCTATATTTCTCGTTAAAATTTAATTAAATGAAAAACACACTTTGTATTTTTCATTTATTTCAATTGTGTACTCTGATGATGCTAGGGCCAAGCGAAACCGGTCGGTCATAAAAATTTAAAAAATATTCGTGGACTTATACAAACTTATTTATTCATTTCTTTAAATTTGTCAAACAACAAAGTGATTGCTTTCTACGAAAACATAAGTTGTAATTTTTTTATTACAAATATAACTTCAATAGGTTGGTACGGTTTTTACGTTAGCGGTTTATTCGAATGATCAGAATTTCAAGAAGTTATTTTTTAGCTAATAATAAAATAAATCGAGCTTTATTGCGTAGGCACATGCACACCTATCTGAGCAATAATATACCAGGAGGGATAGCTTGTGTTGTCAGGATTGTTGATTTTTTCCTGACTCGGGCGTGGCTAGGGTTTTCATGGACACACCTTTTTACATCCATTCATAGCACATGTCGACATAATGTATCTATTTATTTGTAAAACCACTTTTTCACATTATTGTTAACAACAAAAATATAAGAAATAACCTCAAAAACCGTTGAGTTATGTCGCATAACTAAACGTAATGGGCGGAGTCGCTGGAGACGCGGGAGACGAAATACATGCTTACATTCCGAAAAGTGGTGCGATATTGTGTGACAACTTGTCTTGTCTCTTTCTCTCTCATGGTTTACAACGTAAAAACCCGGAAAAATTGATTTATCGTAAATTTGTACAGGTTGGGTAAAAATATTTAGCTACTTCTCCAAATATATTCTGACTCCGAGATACCTGATTGTTTATCACGAATACTTGGCTCTGATTGTATGGGTTTTTACGTATTTCTGTCTCTACTGGAACCGTTTTTCTAACTCGTTTCTGTTAATTTGTATTATTGGGCTTCGTTTGAACGGTTTGTCATCACCTGGCTTCTTGAGGTCTTGATGATAGTAAATTATCAAATCAATATAATTTATTATGAAATCATTTGCATTTGAATTATATCCGAGGAGTCAGTGACTCGAAGTCAGTTCTGAACCATTTTTAAAACTGATAGTATCATGAAAACGTATTAATAATTCACATCAATATTGTTAAATATATTACTTTTGCCGAAACATTTTTTTTACGGACTGATTAAATATCCATTAAAAATAAAAACAACTTTCACGGAAAAAGTTAAAACAGTTTTTCAATGATATCTTGAAATTAAATCGCCCGGCACGCGAGTCCGCAACCAGGTCGCATAAAAATATTTACATTTTTATTTTCTGTTTGTACTTTTGATGCATATTATATGAATATTGTCAATAAATTATATTATCAATAATTAATGAGTATTTGTTCTATGTCTGAAAAAAAGTCTGCTTGTAGAATAAAAACTTGCTTTTTTATCATAAATGTGAAAAAGTGTGTTGAAATTATTTTTCTAATTACCAGAAAAATTGTGACATGAGAAAATACGTTTTTTTTTAAATGAACCACTGTAAAGTTTAATAAATATATTTGCATGTTCTCGGGATTATAAAAGCGTCCGTCCAAAACTGGCTTTCCTTAATTTAACGAGTAATGCATCATAAATACCAAAAACTTTGTTTTTTCAAATCTACCTACTCGTTTAACTTTGTAGCAAATAATAATATAGGAATGATCATTGAAATACAAACAAGTATCTGAAAGATGAAAATGTAGCCTCTCAACAACACCATCAATTAGTATCTACTTATAATTCGTACTGTGAGATGTTTCTTGCATATATTATTATTATTATTCTACGGATCAATACATAGATGCCGTATGTCCAGTTTTGTTATAATAGTGTTTTAATAAAATTAAATGAGAAAACAATAAAAAGGTAGAATAACGAAATATTAAAATGAAAATATTGAATTGTGTTATTTTATTTTTTTCTTATTGTTTTGTTATTTTATTTTAAAATTTGTTCTCCTTCTCTGTGTAAACGAGTATATAACCGCACATTTTGTATTGTTTGTTTAGTTTAATTTGTACCCTGATGATGCTTAGGCTAAACTAAATCGGTCTGTCATAAAAATAAATTATTCGTGGTCTTAAACAAACTTATTTTTTCATTTCTTTATTTACAACTTAGTTAGGATTTGCAACTTTGCTTTCAAAATATAGATGGATGCCTCTCACGGGTAATAAGATGAAACAAGTTATATGTGGTTTTAAACAATGATATGGAGAGGACGCTCGGTGACGCAATCGATTATAATTAATGGAATTTACCATTATTAATTATAATTAACGGACTGTAATATAATTCCATTATAATCGATTGCATCACCGAGCGGTCTCCATTTCATCGTTTTAAACCACATATCACTTTTAAATTACTACTACTGTTTAAAATTTAATAGAAGTTTTAAAGACTACATATACCTGTGCTGTTAGCAAAAAGTTTTATATTTAAATAAAGTTAAAATGATATTAAGAAAAATGTTTATATTAAAAATTATATGATACCACAGTTTGTTTCATTTACCTTAGAGGTGCACTAGTATTATTTGTTGAGAATGTTAATGTGACAATATTTTCTTACGCAACGATATACTTACTGTCTATATACTATATAATGTCTCACCTTTGTATTTAATTCTTTATCTAAAATAAAGTTTATTGCAAACTTTTTTAATTATGTTTTAATTTAAAACAATAGATAGTGAATAAAGCAAGTTTTAGTTTTATAATAATAGTTAATAGTTTTCAATAACATAATAATAGTTAATTATTGTTTTTATTGTCAATTATGACATCAGCGAAGTGATTGTTGTTCATAAAAACTAATTTGAGAATAAAAACTATGATTTATTATATTTACTGCTAATGAAGTTTCGTAAAAAGTTTTATTTTGGAAACATGAGACAAGAATTAACTCCCACGCCACCGACAAATGATCTTGAAAAAGCTGTAATTTTAGCATCGTATGTGGCTGTATCTGTGCAATAACTTTATCATAAGGTTATAGAGGAACTACAAAACAATTATAAGATAACATTGAAAACCTGTTTACATCGTTTGCTAGGAAAACGAGTTTTACACGTTGTAAAGGTGACTAAATATAATAATATACCTGTAACAAGTATGATAGACATTAATGTTGTTTTGCTCCATCGAGATGCATTTATCTCTTGTTATGTGGATTTACTCATATTTTATATAATATATCATCTGTCCCTGGCCCCTGCTCCAATTTAAATCTAATGGGAGTTTGTTAGTTAAATTAAGAACCGTAAAACTACTTTATAGGTTAATTTTATAATACTTTTCCAAAAAAAACTATTTTATGTCACATTACAGCCATTATTTTTCTAATTCTACGTAGGTGTAAAGAATAGAACTAGATAATCTAATATTTCATTTAAGGTTTTCTAATTAAAAAAGAAATTACGATCAGTTAAACTGTCGTTTAAATGGAAAGCCTCTTTGATCCGAACCCATGGATTGACGGTTCGAAACCCAGCGCGAGAAAATTTATTTATTTCATTTACTCTGTGTCGTTTCACATGTACTAAAACATATCAGATATCTACGTATACATTATATGGTATATCACCCTGGTGACCACCATTCAGAATTGAAGCTTTGCTTGAAATGGATTTAATCATGTTTAATGACCAGAATAGAAAAACCAACTACTTCCCAACCGTTCTCTTCCCTCTCTCCTCCCCTCCGCACATATGCACTCACCACATTATCACAATAAACGGAATGTTAATTAAAAATATATATTTTGGCCACTCAATCACATATACTTTTCCAGAAACGAGGGTAATTTGTTTAAACGCATTGCTTTTGTGGGAAAATCACCGCACGAGTCAATAGCTTAGTTTGGTGACGCCACCAAATACGGAAGCAATGACTAGATTGCTGAGGCCACAAAACACGGAAGTAATGACCTAGATAATGCCTTGCTGATGCAACGAAACCAATGCACTTCCGACCCAGCCGTAGTGATAGGAAAAATGGATTTGATGTGAAAAACAAATATTCCGTCATCCCTTCAGCTCAATAGCGGGTCACGACGCAACGTTAAACGTTTAGACGCACTTTGATAAAAAAAATATACCAGTATGACGTCCCATTATTAATTAAGCCATTGTTAAAAGGTTGCGATGATAGTTTTTTGTGGTGTTTTTCCATAGACACATACAAATATTCATTCGTGCCGCAAACCATAATATTAAGTTAAATAATTTTCCTTATACGTACAATGAAAGGTTGTTACTTGGCTTGATAAATGTTTAAAAGGACACATGAGTAAAAAAACAAACACGTTTACCTGAAAAAAAGTGTCGTTGAACTCTGTGAATCTGTCGAAAACATTGTCGAAAATGACCAGTTTTTTCTAATGAAAACTTTAAAGCCTCCAAGATTCCCCTCAAGGCTTATTTCATCGATGTGAGGGTGGGGTTTATCTAGGTACATACTTGTCATAGCATGCAGTAAACACAAAAGCCGGCAAGTCGTTTCGCAGCCAAACTGCTGTGCAAAAAAAGACCTGTTCTTATCCAATATATGTCAACCGTACACGCATGATGGACATGCGTCGGTGTCACCCAGTTGTGTAGTTATGTACCGCGAGACGAAAAATGGTGTCGATTCTTCGAAGATTATTTCACTAAAATATTGGTAGGAAAAATACAGCATTCCGACGTATATTCCAAATGAAAAATTGCACTCAGTCGGTTTGTTTGTTTCAGCTAATGATACAAATTTCCTGACATAAGCACATGAAAAATATTACATTTTTCATATACCTATACCTACTTTTCAAACGCAATTTATTTCTCAATTAGCATTATCTTAAATGAAGACTTCCCGGTCCTCTTTAGGCTTGAGTAAAATATTTAACATTGTACAAAATACAAATATTAACCAGCGTTGGCCAATGTCAAAGATCATGATTGTGTACGGTCATATAAATAGTACTTTAAATGAATTATTTCTTCGTCAATAATATTATTTACTATCGGCTCTCGGACATTATCAATTACCGAAAGAGTTGAAAACAAGCCTCGTGAGGTCACGGTAGTGTTATTATTACCCAATGTGTTTACGACTTCTCAGACATCCTACACTTGGAAGCATTGTACTATGTTGCTATCATAATATGCGTCTACATCACATTATATGTGTAGTGGACATTTTATTCGAGTAATCTCAAGACTTCATATTTATTATAAATAAAGCTTTACGACGATTAATTAATGTTTTATATATTTAAAAAAAAGCGGAATGGCCTAATTGAAGTAGAAATAAGCAGAACATGCTGCAATGAAAACAGATAGTTGGTGCAACCCACTGCTAAACTGGAGACTAGAAGGCTTTCCCTTCAAAGATCTTAGCAAAGATGGTGCGACGATTTTAAAAGGTGCTGAGGGAAAAATGATAGGTACCCAATACAGGGAAACGTTGGAAAGAAAAGGAAGGAGATCTATTGATTGTACCCAGCAGTGTATAGAGAAGGTTGAAAAGGAAGAAAACAATTTGGACGATATTAAAATTTTAAGGAAAACTCTTCGATCTTGAAAAACCCCTTAAGAAGCCTTTCCCGCAAGAAGACAAAAGTATCCCAAACAGCCTGGATTCCACCAAAAGTATTTCTATTCTAATTCAGATATTATTATTCTATATTCAGTCAAAATAGATAATAACAATGAGTGTAATTAGAGTGTTTAAAAAAAATATTGTCACTATAAGCTTTCAGATTTTCATTGAAAAATAATGATCATCGACACTGACAACAAAGGTCAGGGGTTCTGATTCACACCGAGAGCAAAATATGTCTTAAAGTCTCAAATAATATTTTTAACGTCCCTCCCGCGCGTGTTTCTTTATGAGAAGGTTGCAATATTATTTTTCAAAATTAGGAGGGTATTTTTCAAAAGAATATAAAACATCGTACGGGTGTAGCGAAAACAACATGTTATCATTATTTTGCCATTAAAACATTGTTATAAATGTAATTAAACGAGTCTTTTTTTTGAAAAACGACTAGTCATAAAAAAAAAATTGAGATTTATTTCATTTAATTTGTATAAAATTATTAAATACCATACAGGTTTCAAAAATAAAACAAACTGTCGCTGGAAAGGCAAAAGGGCATAAGCGACACTTTGGACGAAAATGAGTAATATATGCAGTTTTGATCAGTTTTCTTTTCTGTATCTCGATATTCTTCTGTTTATCGAATGATCTGACTCTCGTTTGACTTTTGGTGGTCCTTCAGCCATTTAAATATATTTACCATTTGCGAGAAGACTTGACTCAAGCGACACAAGTTTGGAACATTTTACCTTTTTTTCGCTTCAGGCAACTCAGTGAGAGCATTGTATTAGTCTTTTTTTTCAAAATCCACCCAGGTACTGAAGACTCATGAATTTATTGTAAAACAAGCAAAAAATGAAAGTGTAAAGTTCCTAAAATGGCGTTTCAGCCCTTTTGCTTTTCCAGCGATGACATGTTATATTTTTGAAATCTGTATTAAAGTATCACATGAAACGTAGTACTGCTCAATAAGAAAATCAAATAAAAATTTGTTAGATTTTTCGTTCTCCTGAAAAAAACACTCGTTTTCAGATACGTGGTTTTGCCGTGCAAGCTTGTTATTTGAATTCTCGACTCTTTCGATTCGTATTGTTAATTTATTAAAATTTCAAAGGGAGAGTTCGAGGGGTAGCAACAAAGTTTCATGACTTCATTTTCAACAAAAACGTGTATTAAACTTGATTAAAAATGACTTACGTGCTTGAGAAAAGCCTACGGAGCAAAGGAACACGAAAGCGCACAGAAACGCGACGTTACTTTTCGCCAAACCGCCATTGTTAAACAGTCTTGAGGTCGCCATGGCTGGTTTGAGACTAACCCGCGATGGCCGGCGGTTATAAATAAGTTGCCGCCGCCTTGTAAACTTGTGTCCCGATGCCCCGGCCTTGTCGGCAACTAAAGTGGGCCACACACGGGCATTCGCGGTTCGAATCGGATTAATTAATGTTTGGGACTTCCGAAACGTTCCACGCATTTAACAATTTATTGTTTAGCCCCACTAAATAATATGCAGGTACGTAAATTTATGTTATATCGTCGGTCATCATTTCAAAATACGTTTTTCATCACAAGCCGCATATATTGGCATATTCGAATTCTGAAGTTAACCTATCGAATGCGTGCACTCGGTTAAAGTAAATACAAAGGACCAACCAAAACCGCGTGAAATAGAAACGTTTTTTGTCCCTCCTAAACTTTTTGAAAAATGGTTCTTCCGCGGTATTGAACTTAAAAAAACTAACCAACTAACTAACCATCAAGCCGTTTCTCCGCAGGGGTAGGCAGAGAGGACGGACCGCCATATAACTCTGTCTTGGCAAACATTCTTTACTTCATTCACATTCATACACCGTCTCATACATACTCTTCTGTTATTCTGACTCTTCACATGACCCTATTCAAGTATTTGATTCACTTGATCGTGCTATGTCTTTCTCGGGCGTCCTCGACTTCTTTCTTCACTATTTTTTTTTCAATTTCCATTGAACTTACATCGACGATATACTCGTATATAATTTATTATTATATGCATTGAGAGATTGTTATTTTTCTTAAGATTCGCACATGTTATATGTTAAATACTCAAATATTTAAAAGTGTCCTAATTTAAAAATTATGTAAGAAGGACTTTTTGCAGTATTCTCTCTCTTCTGTAGCCTGAAGAGTAACAAGTTAAGAGCATGTACTAATATCGACGTTAGTATTAGGTACTAGAACGATTTGGTAATATTTTTTTGATATTTAAAGACCCCACGGCATTGTCAAGTAATTCTGAGATATTTAGTCTTTTGCGTTTTGTTAAAAAAAGTGTTTACCATCACAAATTCACAAACATTTTTTTTTTATTAATGTTATGCCAACATACTTAATTTAAAATATAATTTAATTCATTTCTGCAGTACAACGTTATTATTTCAGATAACATGTTCTTGCCATTAAAAAATATTTCAGTTATAACAAAATTTGCAGTTCACATGTTCAATTCTTTGATTTTCCACGTTAATGCCATTTTCATGATCTGAAAGTTTGTTCATTGAATAGAGCGTACCAGAATTAGTTTAGTGAGAATACTTACTCATTTTTGACAAAAATGTTAATTAACAGGTTCTTGCCGTGGGGTCTTCATTTAATAAAGTGGAACTACAAATGTTCACTACTATGGCAACACCGAGTAACCCGATTTTGTAGCAAATTATTTTACACCTAGATGATACTATTGCATACTACTAAGATATATTTTTAATTTTGTTTAGATTTCTAAGCGTGCGCGCTTTTACGACATAGTTTTATTCTCAATTAATATAATTATGATAAATGACTTCTGTGATATCAAAAATACAAAACAACACTCTCCGTGCAATTATTTCGTGAAGTGTGTAGGTTCAAGGAAACTTACTGAACTTGAAAAATATTGCCATCATCCAAAAAAATTAAACAAATATCAAAAGTTTCAAAGCGATCAAACATACTGATAGTGAAGTGTTTTCTACCAGAAAAAAAAATTCTATTTTAAAGAACTCACAATTTTATTTCACTCTGTGCCAGTTGACAGTTGCCTTGCCAGTGAAGTATTAATCTACGAGTGACCAAATAAAATATATGCGAAGTGGAAGGATTCACTTTAGAGGATTTAAATTTTACAGAAATTTATTTTGTATTTATTTTACAAAGCAAAAAAAAAAAGTCAACAAGAGGTTGATTTTCAAAAAAAACATTAATAATTGACAATAAGTTTTTAATTGTTTTATTCAAATACTAGGTTATCCATTTTCCTCGATGTAAATTGTTTTCTTGGTATTTTAATCACAACAGAAACTCGAGTTCGCTTCCAAAGAATAAAGAAAACTTATTTATATATATTTGAAAACTACAATGTATTTGTAACTAGCTTTACAAAATATTCTCCCGAGCGAATTGCGAGTTTATTATCACATAGTACATAGGTTCTAGCTAGTGAAGATTGTGATAATTCCTCTACGACGAACTGGTCTAAACAGTATAATACTAAATATATACATTGGAACTGAGAGAGACCTCTACAACACCCTTGTTCTAATGATATTTTTTTAATATATATTTCACACATATATTATTAGGTACATTACGTTTCACCTTACAATAGGTCACGAGTAACCTAGCTAGGTGAACACTGTAGAAAAATAACAAAATATATATGAATCCATCCATAAATCAACCAAATAATTTAACGGTGCATTTTTATGATTCTTGTAATGATTTACGACTAATTTGATTTTATGAGAAAAAATACTCAAAAACATTTATGTTGCCCTCGCCCCCTTTTACATTATTTTACCGCCCCTTTGTAGCCCTTCAACGTTGGTTTTCCAAGGTGGCTACTGGCTTAGATTTATTTATTTCATATTTTACACAAATATTAATAGGCGGTAGTTTAAAAAAAAACTATTTCAACTCCCCCAACTAGGCATATACTCGTTTTATGGTGGTCTGCATTTCACATAAAATTTTCCGATCAAATATAGAACAGTTTAATAACAAAAGTAAAATAACAAAAAAATATGCCATCTTTCTTATCTAAGTGAAATCTTCAGGATGTGACCCGTCTTAGGAATAGGGGTAGGATGGGGGAGGTAGCTGGTAGAGGGTTATATTTCCTCTAGGTTAGAAAGTTTAAGTTTTTTTTGTTATTTTTTTTCAGTGAGACAATGAAAAAAAATATTTAGGAAGATTCCAGATTCTTTACGCCGACTTTCTATAGTTATATATTCTCACAACCCATTTTTTTTTAAAGTGGGTCAGCGTTTGCTTCATCTATTGCTGAAAGAATATATTATATGCCTTAAGAGTTAAGTCGAGTAATAACACTAAAGGTCGAGTTATTTTTTTATTAATAATTAAAATAATATCAATAATATTCAACGTAAATATGAAACAGAAAAAATCGTATACACATATCCTTGGAGTAAAGAATTTTTACTCTCCAAATATATTCTTACTCCAAGGTTGGACGGGTGGTTACAAATTGACGAAACTACGAAAAAACCTACCTTTACTTAGTCACTAAGTTTTTTGGGAATCTAATAGGGAAATAATGATTATATTGACTATTTACTATCAATATATAAGTTACAAACAAATCAGTAACATTCCAATATATTTTGAGTTTAAACACACATTCAAATGGGTTCAAAGTACGTACGGTATTTGCATAAAGGTTAAAATATTGTAAAATGACCTTAAAATATGATGTAGAAACATATCTTTTCAAAAACTACCACTGATTTCTGAACACCATGTATACAGTAGGTATACATAATGTGAACAATATCTACGTTTGTAATTAATACTCTTTTACCTTTCAACCATCTTTGGTCTGGGCCGGTTCCATGACACCTAGCGCCCTGTGCAGTAAGTACCGATTGCGCCCGTTAGGTTTAAGTTTTTGATTATTTTAGTTTCTAAAGATTCGTTTGTGTTAATTCAGTTTTAGTTTGTCTGGCGATCGTCGAAACTATAAATCAAAGGTAGGTCTTGAAATTCTATCGACTTCGATTTCCATTATAAAATATATATCTTTTGCACATTAGTCTAAAAGAATCAGAAAAATCTTCGGTTAAATTGAAGTGATAAATACTAGTGACCATAATTTATAACGGTATGGAGAGCTTAAATTGGATCCCGGATGTTTGCCAAAATTATGTCAAAATACATCCGTGTATTAGTTCACGACGGTCCTACGCAGATTATCAGTCTAGAGCCAGTGAGACTATGCCAGACCCAGTTGGGGTTTGTTGTGGGGCTGGAGGTAGTGAGGGGGGGAGGAGATGGGGAAGAGGAAAGTTGAGAAGTGACTGTCAATTCAGATCTGTTCAACAAACACGGCTTAATCCATTTCAAGCAACGTTTTGATTCTAAATGGTGGTATTTTACCAGGGCGATGCTTAGAATATCCACCACCCTGGAACGTGTTTCAAATGTACTAGTGTAACTTCGGGTAATATGGCACACCATATCTACCACCCTGGAACGTGCTTCAAATGTACTAGTGTAACATCGGGTAATATGGCACACCATATCTACCACCCTGGAACGTGCTTCAAATGTACTAGTGTAACTTCGGGTAATATGGTACACCATATCTACCACCCTGGAACGTGCTTCAAATATACTAGTATAACTTAGGGTAATATGGCACACCATATCTACCACCCTGGAACGTGCTTCAAGTATACTAGTGTAACTTCGGGTAATATGGCACACCATAAGCTTCATTGCTAATAAAACACATTGTTAAAGAGATCGACAAATCTTTATCTCGGTAAAGAAACCAATCACGAATCAAATTGTATCAGTCAAAATGAATGGTAATAATCAAAAAGCAACATTTTTTTCAAAAACCCTAAGAATTATCAAAATATATATTAATTTAAAAACGATCGGATATTATAGCCCACCAGTTGGCCATATTACCCTTACGTTACTGAAATTAAATTAAACAACTTTTGAATTATTTTATTGTACAAAAATCGCAAAAAAATGTGACCAAAAAATGTGTACAAAAAGGTGATGTGCATTTTAATTTTGATTTCAACCTTTTTCAAACTTTTGAGGGCATTGTTGATCACCTTATTTTCAATTCTTTTGCGACCGAAATACTTGTGTTCATTTTTTCGATTTGAAATATGTCTCTGATCCTTCCATGTAGATTTATCAACCTGGTATATTTTTTCCATTGAACTTATTTTCTATCCTTCATCGCCATCTAATTCGGAATCTGAGAAATATGGAACTAGAGGTACGCTAGAATCGCTTTAATCGTTTATCATAGTGTATCGATGTATAGCTATTAACTACTTCGATAGGTACTTGTGGATCCTCAATTGATATAATAATTTGACTGGAGACTGCATTACTGCTCAAAGTTTCTTAAAAAATTACATCCTAAAAAAAAGTATTTTAAGAAATGAATCAATTAAGATAACAGCAAACATAAAATAACTACAAAATAACCAAACATTACAATACAAAATGAACTAAAAGGGTTTGATTATTAAAAAGGTGTAACAGAACAAATAGCTAAGTATACATAAAAGTTCTCTATTTCATTCTGCAAATAGGCTAAAGCCGTTGGGTACATAAAATGACAACAAAGCTTAATCTAGCTGCTTTTGCAAACAAAAATATGTTAAAAGGTTAAACTGACTTCCTTGCATTGATTAAAATCCTTATCAATGAGGAAAACGTTTAATTTATATTATTTTATCAATCAAAAACACGAGCCGTTGTGAAACAATTCAACTCGCCGACAGTTCCCCAATACAAAATGGCCAGAACGGCGGGAGTTAACCGCTTTGCCGAATCGGTTTTGTGACAGATTGGAGTTAGCTGGTTTGCGTGCGGGCGATTTCAGTGTTTATTTAAAAAATAAAATAAAATGTATTTATTATCAAAACTCTGTTTCCACCTTACAATCACACTCAGCTTACTTGAATTCACAACCTCGCTTTCTTTCATATTCTTGTTTTCTTTGTCACAGACAAAGTTTTGTTCGTGTTGACACTTACGTCAACATTTTATAAATGGGATATATTTAACATATTTCGCTTCTTTAAACTGTATATTCAATTTATATGATAAATATATATGTAATAGCCCCATGGGCATTTACATTAAATAATACACAAATCTTGGTTGTATTATTGAATACAAATATATACACATATATATATATATATATATAATACAAATATATATATATATATATATATATATATATATATAAATATATATATATATATATACATATATATATATATTAAAATTGCAAAAATGCCATTTGTCTGGAGAATTTTTGAAACTTTTCATAAATGTCTCTTGGAATCAAAAAAATAAATTTCTCGGGTTTGGTTAGATGGACATGTTTCAAGTAAGATGAAGTAATCTGTTTTATTTTATTATCATAGTTATATCAAACAAAAATTAGCTAATCAAACCTTCACGAAATGACACAGGTAGGTACTTATAAAAAAAGCTTTTTTTTCACTCTTAAAATATTTTGATATAAGACCACAGATCGCATGATTTTTTCTTACTTTTTTCAATAGAAATTCTAAATCGACTAGGGTTTGATATTCTTGGCGATCCATTTCCCGTATTTGGAGACATCGGTGTAGACGCCGGGGAAACCCGGTGTTCCGCAGTTGCTCGGGCCGAAGCTTACGACCCCCCGGATGTACCAGTTGTCGCTGCTGCCCACGATCTCATGGGCCATGAGGGGGCCCCCGGAGTCCCCGTTGTAGGAGTCCTCGCCCGGGCGGCCCCCGGCGCAGAGCTGCGTGTCGGCCAGCCTCAGCCCCAGCTTCTTGTAGGTATTTTGGCACATGGCTCCTTCGACGACTGGCACGCTCACTTTAAGCTTTATGGCCGATTCGCGAGCTGTAATAATATAAACCATTACTTATTGTTTTTTTCCTCAGATATTTGTTATTAATTTTATTTATTTATTATTATTTTACTTGAATATACATTTTTTATTGGTTGGTATATTGCCCATCCCACTAGGCATAAGCCTGTGTTGGGATGGAAATTTGCAAAAGTGTTTTTTTAGCTACATAGTAACATGTTAATATCGAAAATATAGTACATAAATAATAAAAATAAAAATAATATATGTAAATGACAAATTTTAAGATATAGAATCTACATAATAAGAACTAAATTAAGCTTGGTTTTTAAGGTGAGTAATGACATTGCTTTTAAGGGAGCTTTTGGTTTGTGTGTTTCTGATGGTGCTGGGCAGAGAATTAAATTGCTTAATGGCGTTGTACTCAATGACGTTACATATATAGACACGTTGTGGCCTTAGAACATTAACACAAAATGTGGCAAGCAAAACACACACGCTACCAGTAAATTCATCATTCAAATATCGGTCATGTATGACAAAGATGGACATTCATAGAATGTATGTGTATGAACAAAACAGATCCGAAGTTCGGACAGCGTTCCATACTTGCTTGAAACGACCTCAAGCGACGTGTGACCGTTTAGTACTAAATAGGGTTAAACACTAATCACACCAACTTGCCACTTTGAGAGCGCTACAACGTGTCATTTCGTTATTGATAAATTACGTTACGTAATCGCTTAGGTGGTGAGAGTTGTGTTAAGAAATCACAATTTAATTACCAGTTTTTGTTTTTCCCCATCCAGAGACGACCAATTCGTTTCCAATGTGAGACCTCTTAGCCACTTCTTCGTTAATCAGAGGGAGGCAAATTGGACGTATATAGCCTGAAAACAAAGTAAACCAGATTCAGAAAAAGACATTATATTTATCCTAAACGTGAGAGATTTAACGATCCAGGGCCCCTACAACCTAAACATAGCGAAGGATATGTCAAACCACATTTCTAAATCGAAAACATGAGTTGACAATAGTTGTACCTATCTTTCAACATTTTAAAAACCATTATTTTACCCACCTTTCATATTATCAATGCTGTATATGGGGTAATGAAGCCAATACCCTTGCTAAGTCGTATTACAAAAGCTTGTTGTCAATTCCAATATCTTGCTGGAGAGATCCTTTCGACAGTTGATGTCGGCAGAAGGAGTACGGGTGGTTTCTCCAAGTCGTTCTTATTTCAAACGGCATTCATGTGGAACGATCTACTGACATCCGTGTTTCCTCCCATGTTTAATCCGGCCATCAATTTAAATTTAATTTAAAACCTGTCTTAACAAATCCGTGGGAAGGATGCTAGGCTAGCACTCGCACGGATCAATTTAATACTCACAGGGGTTCAAACCCATTTCCTAACAACTCATGCTTCGTGAAAAGGTTTGTTCTAAAAATCTTAAGGCATATACATGGTTTCCTATTTTTTAATAATTGTCGCTCTGTGGGCCTTACCAATTGCAAGGGGGGATGATTGAGAAAGAGAAAAGATTGTTAAGACCTGTAAATAAGAAACCAAAATCATTCTTACTAGAATATTTAACTGGGCGCACCATCCGCACCAGGGCAATGTCATTCTTCTGAGCGTTAGAAAAAACATAATTCTCGTGAATGGTCACAGACTCCACAGCAATATCTTGAGGATCATCTGAGCAAACTCCGTTGACGCAGTCTTTTTTCTTGGTCAGATCCCACTCGCCCAGGCGAATACCGGTGCTGAAAATACACGAAATGCTTTACAACTTCGGAGTTCTGTTACAAACAGTATCCACCTTCGAGAGGTATTTGACGCGGTGTTTGATATGTGAGTGACCGCTCTAGCGGCCAGACTGCACGAGATAGACAAGTGGAATGAGTATCAAGCCATAGTTTATCTTTATCGGAAAGGACAGAATATATAATAATTAAAGTCACAATTGATACACTCTATGTCGCCTTTTTGACTGCTAAATTATTTATTTGTCAATTGAGAAGCTCTTCGAATTACTGAACACATGCCGCGCGCTGTCTGGACTAATCTAATGGCCGGCGGTTGGCACATTTGCGCAAGCTGAAAATACAATGTAAAATCCGTTGGCTATCTTGTTTTCCAATGCGCGAGAAAGATCGCGAGCACCTATCTATTCATATTCAAATCCCGCCGAGGAAACATTCATTTATTTTATTTAGTACCGAGTACATACCTACTCAATTTTTTATATTTTTTTTACGAATAACAAACATTCCCGGGTTACGGGTAACCTGACAATATTTCCAAAAAATCGTGCTACCACCAGAATAAGCGGAAGATGTTTGCTCGCGCAATGATGGAGGACTAAGCTAGCAGAGGAATCAACCCACGACCCCTGGGTGGGAATCCGACGCGTTTGTCCACTCAGCTACTAACCGGTCAGTTGGAGTTATTTCTCTATGAAATTTGATGAATAGATCCGCACTAATGCGAGAATGTTTATTTTGAAAAAAAGATGATAATGGTGATGGTGCAGATGAAAACAAGGATTTGCTAATGAAAAGGAAATATACTTACAATTTTTTTTCAGTATTTTTGGGGAAACAATGGGCTGCAGTTAAAATGTAGCGGTCCGAAATCAAAGCTCCTCCACAAAGATAATCTTTGACTCCATTCTCTAAAAAAATAGTATGATTCTTAGTGAAACTTTACCGATTTTATTTAAATTTATCATCGACAATTAAAAAACGTGTCGAAAATAACATTGGTTTGATAAAATGCCGCCTCTACGTAAGGCCGGTTTTATAGCAGCGCTTCTAGCGAAAGATAATATTGGTTTGATCCATTGTCGCCTCTACATAAGGCCGACCTCCTAGCAGCGCCTCTAGCAGATGATAATATTGGTTTGATTCATTGCCCCCTATAGATAAGGCCGGTTTTATAGCAGCGCTTCTAGCGAAAGATAATATTGGTTTGATCCATTGCCGCCTCTACAGAAGGCCGGCCTCCTAGCAGCGCCTCTAGCGGATGATAATATTGGTTTGATCCATTGCCGCCTCTACAGAAGGCCGGCCTCCTAGCAGCGCCTCTAGCGGAAGATAATATTGGTTTGATCCGATGCCGCCTCTAAATAAAACCGGCCTCCTAGCAGCACCTCTAGCGGAAGATAATATTGGTTTGATCCAATGCCACCTCTAAATAAGGCCAGCCTCCTAACAGCGCCTCTAGCGGAAGATGAATATAAATCTCAATCAAATATAAATTAATCGAACAGCCAATTAATTCTGCACACAAATAGATTCGCCGCTTGTTTCACAAGATCTTCTTAATTTGTATCAAAAAAGTAATTATATAATTCTCAAATCATAATAATAGTTTTTTGTACTTATGTCCGTACACAATTCAAATTTAAACTTGAAGGATTCAAGCATATTCATTGACTTCTTCGGTGTTTTAAAAAAACTAATCAATGTTCATAATCTCAGTGACTGCACGACTTATTTGGCAAGCTCTAGAAGAAGAAAAAAATAAGTTTTTTTACCCTTCGTGTACTCCAGCAGAGCCATCCATGGAAATTCATCCAAATTGGTTTCGTTTCCTCCAAAGATCTTGTCTACGAAGCTCGTCCCGCAGATGTCGCTAGAGGGTATGAGAGGATTGTCTATTTCATCTTCGATGGGGCAACATATCTATAATACAAAGAATCTTTTTTGAGTTTTAATCGAACAATGTTATAAACATCAACAACTCAATGATAACCACATCGATCTTTTATTAGGTAAATTTGCTACAACAAAAATAATAATTCATGCAAATTTTTGAAGCATTGTGTTATTGTTTTATGGAATAGCATAATCTCTATCGTCGATTTATCACAGCTGTTTCTCTCTGGTATTTCTAACCCCAACGCACCTGCTTTAACTTCACATAGACATTCATCTAGAGCTGAAGATAAATAACTCTTTCAATATAAATAATTGGACAGAAAGGCATATTATAGTCCATTAAAAAAATTTGTTGAAACTCTAACGAAAAAAGTTGCCTTCTGGGTCTGATATTACTTAAATCATTTTAGACACTGCTGATGTGTAGAGGAGAAGGTGGTATCATTGTCCCCCTTAACAACATGGCTCTCCAGCGAATGTTGTACTTATAACAACAACAACAACAACAAATTATTATGTGAATTACGTTCTCCTATGAGAAGAATTCCAGCAGAGCAAGTTTGGACCGATCTGCGGACAAATCGAGCTAGTATCGGCGGATATTCAGACATAATACAAGGACGTGCAAAGAAATCAGACTACCAAACGAGAATGAATTCAATTCTCAAAACAGTTTATTTCATAAAGGGATAAAATATTACAGTAAAAATTACATCGATGAATAAATTAAAAATAATAAACAGCAAGTTAAAATAATTAGTTTTTTTAATATTTTCAAATAGTACGAGTACTCATAGTACTCGTTTATGAGTAATTTTGTAAGCTTAAATGTACAAATAAGTAAAATAAATTAAAATAATAGTAATAAATTTATCAATCAACGCCAGACGATTTTTTTTCGCAAAAGACCATCATTCAGAATCGAAACGTTGCTTGAAATTGCTTTAGCCGTGTTTGATGACCAGATCTGAGTAGCCAAGTACTTCCCAACCTTCCTCTTTACCATCTTCTTCCCCTCCCCTGTACCTTGAGCCTCACAACATGCGAAAGATTGGAAGCAGTTAGGACTATTTTGTGCGGAATTCATTAAAAAAATATATTTATATTTATACCTTTACATCTCTTTACTAAATGTATTATAAAGTTACCTTGACTGCAGTCGGAGTCGAATCACCACATTGAGAGTTGCGAAGGAAGGCTTTGTCTGAATTTGAAACTTGAGAAGACAATAGGCGCACTATCTCGTCACAAGATTTCAGAGCGGTGCAACGGCCGGGCTTTCCTTTTGCATCAGTACAATCAGAATCTCCAGCTATACAATGCAATACAGTACACAAGGTTAAACATATTAGTGACACGGAGATATTAATCGATGTTATATGCAAAGTAAGTGCTTTTAAAATTGGCAAAAAGGAAAAAAAATACTAGTTTAATATTTTACGGTCATGTTTTATTTTGTTTTATTGAATTAGATTCACAAGCAATCATTTGAAAAACTGGTTTATTTAAAATAAAATAAGGATAAAAAGTTATGTATATATAATCCTTTAAAAACAAACACATAACTCTAAAGATCTTTAATTTGTTTGCTTGAAATGGTTTTAGCTACATTAATTTATGATGTAAAAACTTAGTTCCACGTATTTATTATGGAATTCCACCACAAATTAAACAATCAAACAGTTTAAAAATCAACAGGTTGTTGGTTGTTTGGTGACCATATTTGAATAGCCGAGTAGGTACCTACTTACCAACTTTACCTCCATCTTAACTACCTCTCTTATAGCCTCAGCTTCTGCATATATATATACACTCGTATATCCCCTCCCTCCTCCAGGAAATCAAAAAATCTCCAGAAATTCGAAAAACTCCCCAGTTTTAAACCAGTACTCCTGATTTGCGTTTGTCACCGCCAAATTACCGATATTTTCAATTACATCGATTTTGTATCCCTATAGAATAAGTTATTAAAAATACAGTGGAGACAATTTATTTTTATAGCAAATTCAACTCAATTTAGTTAAATTACGTAAAAAAATAATTAATTTAAAATTATTTTTTCATTTGTTACATCAACCTTACCAAAGTGTAACGTAAATGAAATAAATAAAAAAATGACAATCTACACGTCAAATTATCAACATTAAAAAAATAATTTTCTATACTCTATCTTGTTTTAGTCTAAAAAGTATTTACATTTATTTAAATGTATATAAAATGCTCTTAATCAAACAAAATTAAAATATAAATTCACTCATTGATAAGAAACCCTCTAAGGATGAAAGCTAAATAATATAATTATTTTTTTTAAATTTCATTTTATTTATTCATGGTACTTACATGTTGGTGCCGCCGTCACGTGAACAATTAAGAAAACTGCCAGAAATATCACATAAATTTGCAACAACACTCCGCCATTTTTAAGGATGTCTGTAAACACCATGATGAGGAGACGAATAAACAAGTTATGTCGATTTAAAACCAGCTACGTACGTTATATATTATTTTTATTCTTCGGCAACTAGTATTCGTCGGCTTTTCTGCGGACAGGTTTTTTCAGGTCTCGACATTAGGCTACAATTTCTAAATCGCAAAATATTCATTTGTAAAATTTTATAATTTGCAAATGCAAAAATATAGTAAGTAATTCTACACAAGAATCCCGAAACGCCGGAAAAACTGCGATTCTAGAAAAACGACTTTACGGCTTCTTTGATTTTCGGTTTCATAGCTTGACGACTTTATGGCTTTACGGCTCCATAGAGTTACTGTTTCATAGCTAGACGGTTTCATGACTTCACGGCTTCAAAAATTTACGGTTTAATGGCTCCACGGATTCATGCATTTGCGGTTTCATAGATGCACAGCTTCACGGCTTTATGAAACTTTTCAATTCCATGGTTTTATGACTTTACAGCTTAATGACTTCATTTTGCGGAGCCTTTTTTAAAGATTAGTTTTTTAGTTTAAAAAAAAAGGCAAAAAAAAATTGGTTATCAATGTTATTTCCGTCTTGAATTCACGACCAATAGCGGTTTAAAATATTAAGATAAGTACCCATAAAAAAATAACACAAATCGCTATGCTGTTTATTCCATATTTTTTCAGTATTCTTTTTTTTTTTAAATGTTGAAATTCGGGCGAAGCCGGCGAATAACTACTAGTTTGATATTACTTATTACTTGTCATTCTAAAGAATTTATCTAACATAATTTACTGAAGTCGAGGTTTTTTGTATTATGCCTTTAGGGTTTATGATGATTTGCGAAAGGAACAAAAGAACATTTAAAATGCTAATCCGTCCGTGCACATTTTTCCTCAAACAATGAATCAAGTTTTTCTTTACTGCTTATTTTCGAATAAGGAAAATTGGCAATCTTAATTAATAACATTGGTCGCATGCACACGGAAAAACGTTGACCATAGCATCTACTTTATCTCGAAAAATATTCAGCATAAGTAAAAGAAAAATAAAAATCAGGTTTATAGACACCATTTTCTTTTTCTTGGCATTTGGTATTAAACATGTTATTGTTATGATGAAGAAAAGGCCTGCACCACATTATTTCAACAACCGTTGCGGGCCCCAGGCTCAGTGGCCCTCTCAAATTTTCCACAAGCGCCCAAGGGTTCCCCCCAGACCCCCGTAAAAAAACCCTTTTTTTCTTCCTTCAAGCCCCCCGTTGATGAGATCCAAGCCCTTATCGAATATCAAACGGGCCACGGAACGTCAGTTCTTTATTTGATCAGCTACCAAAGAGCTGAGTTCTACCCAGGCTTTAATAACTCAACACAATGGCTTAACAACGAGTCAACCCCTCAAATTTACAAACGGCGTATTGGAATATCAATGGCACATGTCAGTAGATTATAAATATTTGAATAATGTTAAATATGTTAGTCTATCAGACGTGTTTCTTTCCGCCACTTATCGTAAAATAATTAAAAATCATGTTTTTATTTATGCAATCATTAGCATGGCCGCTATAGAAATACTCGACTCCGAATAGAAGTGGCCAGTGAGCCTCGCCATACAAATCGCAACTAAACTGTTTTTAATTGATAAATAAAACACATAAACTTTGTTTATAACCACTTTATTATTTAATATCACGTCTACCGGTTTCGAAAGTACCCTTTCATCGTCAGGACAATATAAAAATTAACATAAAATATGAATTGCTGAGGTATATATACATATTTAGGAGTTGGAATGGGAAGGAGAAGGGGTAATTGAGGGGATTATGGGAATGACCGAGCGGTAAACTGTAATCATATCAAGAATAGGACTATAAGATAAATTAATTTGATTATTCAAAATACTAGATTTATTATTTAATGATTTTCTAATTTCTAATGCTTCTAAGTTATCTAATTTCTTGAGTTATCTAATTGCTTAAAAAACAATAATTTTTCAGAGTTCGCCAATCACCTCATTGCTACGGATCATAATTTTAATAGGGATACAGGGGTTCAAATTCTTCACCGTTGTATTAAAGGAAAGAAATTAGGTAACCTAGAAGCATTATAATTAGAAAATCATTAAATAATAAATCTAGTATCTTGAATAATCAAATTAATTTATCTTATGGTCCCATTCTTGATATATTTCCAGTCTACCGCTCGGTTATTCCCATAATCCCCTCAATTACCCTTTCTCCTTCCCATTCCAACTCCTAAATATGTATATATACCTCAGCATTTTATATTTTATGTTGATTTTAATATTGTCCTGACGATGAAAGGGTACTTTCGAAACCGGTAGACGTGATATTAAATAATAAAGTGGTTATAAACAAAGTTTATGTGTTTTATTTATAAATATGGCAAGCCACAAAGTAAATGCTTTTTACGAATACGTTTTTAATTGATTTAGTTTGTTCTTGCCGTATGTTCACTTTCGCGGTGCAGTGAAAAAAAATAAAACTGTTTGGACACACTTTTCTACGAGGTATAAGATTCACTTCGGTATTATTTTATAACTTAGGTACTCAATGATGAATCATACCGGAAAAAGTTACACTTTTGATCAAATTATCAAATTTACATGTTATTATTGTTTTAAAAAATCCTAGCACAATACTATAACTTCACTACACTTATGTTTGTGTAAAATTGAACGATAGTGTGCGAGGGAGAGAATACATTTTATGTTACTTGCATTATTTTTAATCGAATACGAGTCGTTAAATAACGAAATGTTTTAAAGATCTAATAGTAAGCGACAGCATTCACCGAAAGAAATGGAAAATTTACGTGACTTAAATTTTATTGCACAATTTGTGCGAAGACGACGGGACGACGACGGACGACGACGGACGACGACGGACTACGACGGACGACGACGGACGACGAAAAAAGAAGAAATTATCGTAGAATTCCGCAGCACACCAAAAGCTAAAATATATAGGTATTAAATTGATACACAAATTTTACAAACATTTTCTGGTTTTTATTTGAACATACATAGAACTATAACTTATTTATTTTTGTGTAAATGCAGTACAACGCATGCGCACGAGTCTTCAGCGATGCACATAAAGGTTATTTTTCTTTGTGCACTTATTTGGTGTTTTCACTAATTTGGTGCGGTCATGGTGTGTACAAAGCACACTACGCAGTTTTCAACAGTTGGCACCAGGCGCTGTAGGACCATTGAAAAATTATTTAGTTATAATAATTATTCTATACTACATTTAAAAAAATAGACAATATTATGAAAAATAATTTGACTCTGTGTATTAAATACAAAGTGAAAAATTGAAAAATGTCAAATACATTGAATTGGACCGCGGCACACCTGTATCCGGCTCACGGCACACCAGTGTGCCACAGCACACCGGTTGCGGAGCACTGATTTAAAGCACAGTCCGGCGCCGCCGTCTTGTTGGGATTTTAATACCTACCGGCTTACTGCGACTGCCTTAGCGCCAATAACTGACTTTTTGGAGCAACCCACGCACAGCCCAAAGAAGAAAATACCACCCTGGCCCTCGTCACCAGCCCACTGGACCACAAGTCAAGCCTCAAATTGAAGAGGAGGCCCCTATTCCCTCATAAACATAACCAAACTTAATCTAATTTTTCAAAAATATTTTCAAACGGTATTTTTCATAAAATCTTTAAACTTTCAATGATATTCTGGACAAAGCAATCCTCTTTCATTTACATATTCGTCTGGAATTAATTCAAAATGTTCCAAATAACCCTTTTACTATTTCAATAATTTTGTTAACAATATAATCACCCAACGCGTTTCTGCGTTTAAGTAACAGGTTATTCAATGTGGACTTTAAGATTTTCAATAGTAAATATTTTATCGAAGGAAGCAAACACTTTGTAGCTTGACATTATAATTTAAATAAAAAATAATTTTGTTTTAAGCCACTTTATTTATACACATATAACAATTCGACCGGTTTCGGTTAAACTTAACCTTCATCAGGAACGTATAAGTATAAACTCACAATTATACTTATACGTTCCTGATGAAGGTTAAGTTTAACCGAAACCGGTCGAATTGTTATATGTGTATAAATAAAATGGCTTAAAACAAAATTATTTTTTATTTAAAAAAAAAAAAAGTAAATATTTTGAAATTAGAATTAGTTTTAAAGCATAAATGCTTGTGTTTTTTAAATAATATCAATAATCTACAACACAAATATTAAACAGAAAAAGCCAGAAAATAAAAAGACAATGGTCTCGGTTGTGACCATTATCTTTTTATTTTCTGGATTTTTCTGTTTCATATGTGTTATTGAAAAAACAATAAATATTACACGCCTATGTTTTTTTTTTTTTTTTAATTTCTCATTTTCGTAGAACTTTTTGAGGTTATTACATTACATATTTTAATTGTCATGGTAAAACTTTAACTTTTCAAATCATAACATCTCCAAGCCTCCCGATTTACAAATGAAAAGCAGTTTTAAATTGAAAAAATAAGGAAAAAGTTTGTAGGTAATACATAAGTTAATTTTATTCATTTGCATAACTTGTATGTATATATACTGTATGTATACTGTCGCAAAATTTTAAGAAATAATCTTGATATTGAAATGGGTTTTGAATTAATTTAAAAAATATATTACCGGTGATCAAAGTGATCTTTACATTTTTAGCAATAATATAATTAGCAATCGCTGTTTAAAATCTGTCAGGTACCCTTTACATAAATTTAAAATGTGTTCATTTTTTTACTTTAAAAACCGCTTCATGCTTTTGAACGAGCAGTGTTCACGGGCGGCGCATGTGTCGTTTTGTCGTAAGTATTTTATATTTCAAATATTGGTGAAAAATTGCATGTTTTTACGGCTTTTACCATTCTTGCTTCTTTTAAATTACGTAAACTCTCTAAATAAAAAATAAAATAACCTGATGTTTTAGTTGTATTTTTGTGAAAAATAATGTGGTTGAAATCCGTTTTTTCACACAGCGTATGTTTGGTGCAATTCACGAGCGGTACACGCCACACAAGCCGAGATAATGTTAAAATATTTATTACGATCGACGACATCCTTAATTTAAGAAGCAGATCCTTTCTGTCTGAGTATTAACATATTATTTCAGTAAAACCCACAAATTTGAATCGTAAATTCGTTAACAAATCATGTTTGCAGTGTGTCATTGTATTGGGAAGATAAATATATTAAATGTACCCAGGATGGCACCTTACTTAATTTATTTAGCATTGATTAACAATTAACATCCGCAAGCTTGGAATAATATACACGCCTAAAAAACTAACTTACACAATTATACATTTAATAACATCTCCATAAATATTTATTCTGGCAAGAATTTAATGCAATGCCCTTTTCGTGATATTTTTATATTAAAACGGCGCTATACAAATTATCTAAATATTATTACATTTCATTTAATTTTAAACAATGCACGGAAAGCTAAGGAAAATGTGAAAAATACCTACTTAATTCAAAAGAGGTCAAATAGTAAACATAACGATAAATTTGTTATTTTTATTTCTGGTTTAGGTGTGGATACATACAAATTATATATAAAAAAAAAAATGATTTAAATTATTTTATTTTTTTAAGTTTTAATGTTTTCCTCACTGGGATTTCCCGTGCTGGGAAATATATTTTATAACTTACATTTAAAAAACAATTTACCTAATAGATACCTACCTTTTATATTAGCTATGACTTATGATAGAGTCTATGTTCCTTAATAACCCTTAGCTAAGGAAAATGTGACAAATACCTACCTAATTCAAAAGAGGTCAAATAGTAAACATAACGATAAATTTGTTATTTTTATTTCTGGTTTGGGTGTGAATACTTAATATAAAAATTATTAAAAATAACTTCCACTCTGAAACATGCCGCAAATATACCAATTATTATTTTTAATTAATTAATTCTGAAATAACACAAATCAATTAATTGAAATGCATATGTGCACGCGTGGATTTAAACCTGCGACATCTGGATTCGTAGTCGAGAATCTTCACCACTCTACCACGGATGATTTGAATGTATTGATACCTGTGAGTGTTTTGTAGGAGAGCGGTAATTTATTGACTACTTTAATGCTGCAGTAAATAAAATATATTTGCTTGGTGGATGTGCCTATATTTACCGTATTACATTTTTTTTTACAAATACACAATATTTTAACTGTTTTAAAAAATTATCCAAAGGGAAATGAGTAAATAACCAAAATATACCATAACGCTGGCGAATCACCTTGAGATTAGATGGAAAAAGGCGGTAATTTTGTGATTTCGTAAAGTGAAATACTTATTTTCAATATCTCTAAAATGACTCGATAATCTTCAATCCCTATCGCCTCATACAAAAACCCAATAGAATTATGGTTTGATGTTATTCAGAATCCAGTCCATGTAGTAGGCCAGCCTAGTGTAGACACCCGGCATTCCTAGGGTCCCGCACGACTGATGGCCATAGCTGACTATGCCGAGCTGCACGTATACATTCTTCTTGCCCACTGTTGCCTCCAGCTTCAAGGGCCCCCCGGAATCCCCGCCGCATGAGTCCACGCCCCCAACCCCCCCCGCACACATCTGCCCTAAGCCGATGCCATCTGTACGAAATCTAGAAAAACAAAATAAGGTTGATGTAATCCATCACTCAGTTCCTAGGATGCCATATAGTTGGCGCCACTATTGACAAATCCATATGCTTTTAGAGAGTACCAACCTTCAAATAATACGTTTCAAAATGTAATAACAATCTGACGTTTCATGGAACAAATACTTCAAATGAAGTTGGCACTTCATTTTAGCGTTCATTCATTTCATTAACTTCGTTTCATTGAACAAATACTTCAAATGAAGTTGGTACTTCAATTTAGCGTTCATTCATTTCATTAACTTCATTTCATTGAATAAATACTTCAATAAAAGTTAGATTACAAAGAACTACTTCAATTTGCAGCAGTACAGTTTTGAAGGTGAACTTTAAAGTCTATAAAGAAGTACTTCAATATAAGTACTTCAATTGAAGCCCGACTTCAAAGTATTGATCTAATAGCGAGGAACCGGTTCCAAAAAGAACTGAACAAATAACCGGATAAATTCAAATCTCTTTTTTGCGTGTTCGACTTCAATTGAAGTGTTCACTGCGAAGGGTTTATTTTAAAGAACTAGCAATTTGTAAAGCATTCACAAAACATTGAAGTTTTTCCCAACGCTAAATTTGACCTTTAGTTCACATGTTCACAAGTTACAGTGGCTTTGATGACGCTACTTTTGTAATTTTCAACACAATGAAAAGATCCGAATTTCGTGTGTTGATAGAGCATTGCTTTTAATGAAAAATGGCAATGGCTTAACAAGTGTTATCTGGACTCTGTTCCATCGAGACGAGAGGTAGATAATTGGTTTGCTGATTTTAAGTTTTAAGATTTTATTTTTTAAATTTTTTTTACTAACACCAATGGTGCTGAACGCTCTGGTCGCCCGAATTTGGCAGTTAACGTTAAAAAAAAACAACAAAAAGTTTTGGCCGATCGTAAATTGAATTGGATCGTAAATTGCGCGACATAGCCGACACCTTAAATATAGCAGGAGGCAGTGTATTCACCATTTTGCATCAACATTTGTCTATGAGACAGCTTTTTTCGAAGTGGGTATCGCGTTTGCTCACAGTCGATCAAAAATAACAACGCGTCGACGATTCAGAGCGGTCACAAGTCGATCGTAACAATGGCAAAATTGCACAAATTACACTTTGAATTGATTCCCCACCCACCGCATTCTCCGAATCTGGCTCTCAGCGACAACTACATGTTTGCAGATCGAGATAGAGATTTGGCTCAAATGAAGTGATTGTCGAAACTGAAGCCTACTTTGAGGCCAAAGATAAATTGTTCTACAAAAGAGGCATCAACATGTTAGAAAAGTGTTGGAATGAATGTATCACTCTTGAATGGAAACTATGTTGATGAATAAAACCATTTTTTGTCTAAAAGTTGTTGTTTAATCAGTTTTGTCATCCTACAAACTTATTGAGTGATTTGTTATGTTGACTAAAAAAAATGTCGAAAATTGATTAAGTTAAAAAGTAAAGAGAGAGGTTGCACCGCCATAGATAAAATGTTTTCATTTGGAGTCTTGCAAAGGAGATTGTTTTAGATTTAATATTTTTTTATGTAAATTCCGCGCATGACTTCCAACTGCCTGGAGCCAGTGGGATATGGCAACCTCAATATTAGGGTATATTGTGAGACTAAACGTTTCGATTCTGAATTATGGTTTTTCGCCAGAGTATTTCTGAGAGTATCTACCACTCTGAAACGAGCTCCAAACATACAATATACTATTTTATAATAATTATTTGTCGATAACGTACGTGTTTTATTCAAAATATTTTAAGTTTAATTCCAAATATTTTATTGCGCGAGCCGGGTGTCGAATTTACAACCGCTGGATCCGTAGCCGATATATTTTACCGATAGGCCACGGAAGTCACGAAAGTACGTCGGGGTTTTTTTTTAATATTCGTAGAAAATTATTTTTAATATTATCTTTGGAATAATTTAATTTAATGTGTCCGTCTTCTTTTTCGTCGACATCATAATCAAATACTTAAAAAATGACGATTGCAGTCATCACTGTGTCAGAATGCTAGGCAGAAAGCAAGGCGGAAAGGGCACCCATTATAGTTCAATTATTCCTCATATTATATTATATTTACATTATTCTTACTCTTTACTTAAATGACAATTTTATTTTTGAACACTTTCCATAAATATTTTTTTTATGTTGAGAACTTACCCCCTATATTTTTGGTGACAGACATCATTGCTGACGACAGGTAGGGTGGCTTGGAGTAAATCCCAGCTGGTGGTTCCATTTTCGGTGATTCCCCAGCCAGTTACCAATAACCTTTCACCTTCCAAGTCCATCTGCTGCAGTTCTGGGGTAGTCGGTAAGCAAATCGGCTTCGCATTACCTGCGAAATTACCCGACATGTTATTTTTTCACTGCACGCTGTGATCACTGAACAGGAGAAGTG
This sequence comes from Drusus annulatus, assembly GCA_022651775.1. Lineage (NCBI taxonomy): Eukaryota > Metazoa > Arthropoda > Insecta > Trichoptera > Limnephilidae > Drusus > Drusus annulatus. The sequence goes on along the minus strand of JAGWCC010000031.1, from coordinate 63,949 downwards.
TTGTCCATACCGACTTAAAGAAAACTGTGGTCGCATAGGCCAATGAAACTAATAATCTGTTTACTTCAGGCTCACGCCCACAACACACTTCTATAGGTTTATCTAATCAGTGTTTTATGTGAACACCATATTAGGCCCAGGCATTTGAACTCAACTTAACGCGATTGTGAAAAAATCAAAGTTGAATTATCGAAAATCAAAAATCAAAACCTATGTCAAAAATTCATATACAAATTTCAAAAACTCAAACATTATGAAATTAAATTTATAAGTCACTTTGTCACATACCATTAAAGGTAATGGGAAGGTCCAGTCTGATCAAAGCAATATCATGTCGTAGCTCGGACCTAGCGCCATTCTTCCCCAGGCCCTTGTATCTCGGATGAAAGATGACCTCATCGGTCACAAAGTCCTGGTAGGGCGGAGCGCACCGCTCATACTCCCCGACGCCTTCGCAGTCCTTCTCCGTGCTGATGTCGTGCTCGCCCACCCTCAGACCCGCGATGGTGTCGGGATGCAGATCTGTGACGCAGTGGGCCGCTGTGAGGATATACCACCTATTGATGATGGTGCCAGCGCAGCTAAACCTCAAACCACTTCCTGAAATATAGTTAATTGTATTAATCATCGGGTCAGGCACTCATCGCTTCGACAAGACGTCTCCAGGCAGGCTCGGCCCCGGTGCCTGGCGCAGGTCAAATTTTTGGCGCCCTTTGTCAAAACCAAAGCCGATTCTGTGCAGCCGCAATTGGAGCAGACCGTCTCAAGAGGCAAATTGCTAAAGCGCTTATAATATCTAATACAAATGCTTTATATATGTGATACCAAATTTGTTTATTTACAAACTAACGGACTAAAGTCCAATTACAAAAAAAATACAAAACACGAAATGGGAAAAAAGGGCAACAAAGAAAGAACAGCACATTCATAATACTAAATGAAGCAATGAAAAAAAATAGACAAAATGTACATAAGAAAGAATATTCAAATCAAACCCAAGGTCGAGTCAAAGTTTTGGTAGAGTGGTAAAGAAAGACAAAAATCATTTAGACTGCTACCAAAAATAAAAGACTATGGCTTGAGTAAACAAGTCTCGACATTCTGGACAGTGGAGAATGGTACCCATAGTTAGTAGAGTGATGATTGAGGAACAATAATTCATTGTTTCTGAGTCTGTGGCAAGAATGTTGAACTGGATGAGTTGCAACAGAGAAAGTGCGTCATAATACAATTAATAATTTTGGAAATGAAAATTAAATTCTCTTTCTTACGCTTTTCTAATGAAGAAATTTTCAATGATTGTTAAATTTCATCATATGAATGAATTCAATGTGGAAAAAAATATACCATTTATGAACGGCAATTGAACCAGTAAGTTCCCGGCCCGACGGCGCCGAATAAAAACCCGCGCCCCTCGTCTTATACTTGACACGAGTTGGTACTTCTGTTCGAACGAAAAATTTACATGGCCCAGGCGCCGTTTGGCTCAGGGCCGGGCTTGGTCAAAACCTAAATTTAAAAACCAAAATTTCCGAAAACTTTTTGTTATGACTAATAAAATAGCTTATTGTGAAAAAGGTATCTTCGATATTTTTCACGTGAACCCAAGAGTAGATATTAAATACAAAATCACTTCAAAGAAATGTCATTAATGTTAACCACTCGTTTTTGGCAGGTTTCCATTTTGCAGGTTAAATTATTACAAATATTTCTCAATAAAGCAATCCGTTTACCCTTTTGAGCCACAAAAGCATGTGAAAAAATATATATTAACTGTTTTAATCTTAGAGTAAGAATTTATGGAGAGGGCTCGAAAGTTCGAAACAACCCAACCATAGAATTTGTAAAACCTTTACAAAAAAATGGATGCTAAGTGAGTCTAATACAAAGTAGACCGCACTTATTCCATGTGTGTAGTCGCAATCTCTGAGCAAGAATATATATGGAGAGAGAGCTAAATATTTTTACTCAACCTATATGAATTTACGATATACCCCTTTCTCCGGGTTTTTAAGTCGTAAACCGTGGTAGAAAAAGAGACAAGATAAGTTGTCATATAATATCGCACCACTTTTAGATATGCAAGCATATTTTCCGTCTCCCGTGTCTCCGGTGACTCAACGCACTACGTTTTGTTATGCGATATAACCCAAATTTTTTTGAGGGGAAAAAGTGGTTGTACAAATAAACAAAACATTATGTCGACATGGGCTATGAATGGAATGAAAGGTGCGTCCATGAAAACCCTAGCCATGCCCGAGTCAGGAAAAAATCAACAATCCTGAGTACATTGTTTCGCAAAGCTATCCGTCCTATATATTATTGCTCCGAGGTTTTGATGTTTACTTGCTCACGCTAGTATTTGAACCGGCGTCCTTTGGGTCTACCGGACCAAAGCAGTCTGCCCGAATTGCACGATGGTGTCAGTAACAAAAAATAAAAGGTAATATGAAATAAAATAATATTGTAAAGAGGTGAAAAAATAACTTTGTATAAGACCACGGATATTATTTGATGACTAGGCTAAGCAAAACCGGTTGGTCATAAAAATTAAAATAATAATATCCGTGGTCCTATACAAAGTTATTTTGTTCATTTCTTTAAATGTGTCAAACCGCAAAGTAATTGCTCTCAACGAAAATATAAATAATATTGCATTTACTTGTATTGTATGCGATGAGGGCCATCCACGGGAACTCAAATATGCGAGTTTTATTTCCGTTGGAGATGCGATCCCTATTTATTGTTTGGCCACATTTCTTTGGTAAGAGGTAAAGATTTTTGTGCCTAAAGACTGACTTTGGTGGAGAGCTTTGTATGGTTTTATTTCCGGTGCGAATATCGTCCACGCCAGTAGGGTTGCGATGGCCAGGTGCTTGAGGCTGTCTCCGACCTGCAGAACTTCGTCGAAGAATAATTTCTGGCCTTCCGTTATAAAAATCTTCATTACTTTCTTCTGTAGAGGTTTCTCGTTCAAAAGAGCTATGATTATCGTATGCATCGCTAAAGTAATCACCATGTTTGCGCTCTGTCGCGTGGAAAACGATTTCGTTAGGACAGCAAATCTGCAAATAACAATATTTCATCCCACTATTTTTTTTATTTAAATGCCAACTGCCCACAGCCAGGGGAACTATGGCTCCCCATATTGTAAAAAGCTATTCGACTGAAGAATGTGGGGAGGAGGGGAAGGGAAGAGGAATAGTGATAAATACCTGGCTATTTAGATATGGTCACTTAACGTAAATATCTAAAATAACTTCAAGTGGTGTAATGATTCTGAATCGTGGTCTCTCATCAAATTGTTAAGTCGTCTTAACTGGGTGCAAATATACAACTGTATCGTTTATTTTAGCCTATGGAGTGGCTTGATGTGTGTTCAGACTTCCAGAGGAAATAAGTCCAAGGGCTCTCTCTAGACAAACAGATGCAAAGGCTGTGCGAAGAGATAATAGGCCAGCAATGGTCTGAAGCAGTTGAAGAATCTCGGAACAGGGACTTATTAAAGCGACGGGTTCCCAAAACGACTGGGAAAAGGGAAATAAAATAATTACAATGCCGATGAATACCCCATTTAACTTGTAAATATTTCATTTGCAAGCGTCTGTATTTGAACCAGCGAAGTCAAAGCCAGAAGTCAGCAAAGGTGCCTACCGGACTATCACGGAGGTCGTCTAACAGAGCTACCGACTTTTCATTTTCAATGTATTTGGTTTCACCTTCGAGAAAACTAAAGATTTACAACAAATTTGTTTAACGAAAGAAGAGTTTTTAATTGAGCAATCAATTCATTTTATAGTATTTTAAATAAATGTGTTATAACACGATATAATAGTTTTCTTTTGAACACGTACGATCGTACGAGTTTGAACTTTTTGAAATCTGAACCGCTGTTAATTGAAATTTTAAAAAAACAATACCCAATTAAGTACCTACCTACAATGTTTATTAGCAGACATTATTATATATTCAACATGGGTGGATTTAAAGCAACTTGTAACAACCCTCGTAGTTTATATTCAAATTTCCTAACATTGGTCAGTTCTTCGACCTCGAATACTTTCTGGCTCTAGCATCGCGTCATTCCTTCCTCTAATTAGGAAGATAAATTCTGTAGGTTGACATTCACCTCCGCCAGCTCTATGTTTACAAAATGACCCTTGGCTGTGATGGCCTTCCTTTGCCGGTGCCTCGCGCGCCCCACACCCTCTGCCAGGACTGACACGATAACCCTCGCCTAGTGGTTGCTCCATGTGGGTGGGCAGAGAAAGGGTACCCTTTGAACGTCTTTTTGGGAGGATTGAGTCTCAACTGATCCCAACCGTCTAGAGCCAGTGAGACTGTGGCATCCCCAATAGAGGTATATTGTGAGGTAAAAGGTAGTGGGAAGAGGGAAGAGATGGGAAGAGGAAGGTTGGGAACTACCTGCCTATTCAGATCTGGACACAAAACACAGCTAAAGACATTTCAAGCAACGTTTCAATTCTTAATGGTGGTCTTTCACCAGGGCGATACCTGAGTGTGTACCACTTTGGATTATGGTCAGGTTTTTGCAAAAATATGATATTGTCCTTTCGTTGTTGACAATCTTGCAAATTGATTACACCCAAACAAAGACTAATTGTGTTCACCGGGAAAATTATACATTTATTTAAATAATAATAATATTTGGATAATTTGCATAGCGCCGTTTTGTGAAAAATAACCTCAAGGGCGCTGCACAAATCTTAATTTCTGGTTAATATCAATTCCTAGTTTACAAACTGATATTTGTTACCCCGTTACAAACTGATGTTTTTTCTTGGCAAGTGATTACATTGCATCCCGTAGTTTGTCGCGGGTAACACCTAGTAACAATATTATTGTATTAATAAATAAATAAAATATTTTAGAGCATTGATGACGGACATACCAATTGTATTTTTCCTCTAAAACCACATCCGTAGTTATCGAGTGGCTCCCTTGCCCAGGACGACATTTCGGCTACCCCCGAAGGGAACAATTTCTGTTTTAATTCCTCACATCTTTCAATCACGATACAAGTCCCTACTTGAGAATTGTATGGGATTATACAGTGACTTTGCTTCTCGAGCCTCTGAAACAATTTATTTAAAAACATAGACAGACGACGATAATTAATATGAATTGACTGAATCATAATATTAATTCCCCTCACATTATTGAACCTACTAATTATTTCATCATTTTTTTATGGTTGGGCAGTCGTGGAACTCAGCGTTGAGCTTGTTACAGACAGATTATTAATTGGCTAATAGTTAAACCAGTTTGATAATTGCTTTGAGGCAATATCATAGTGCGTAGATCTATCCATTATTATCCTCATACTAATGAACAAATAACATCTGCGATGTATCCTGCCTATTAGATCTTTCATAGGCTGACAGTTCATTTTTTAAAATCTCTCGTTGGTTCTCACCATCCAAGTAAAATGTCTACAAAAGTTAATCTATCAACATAACGCAGCTATAAAAAGACGAGAAACTCACCGCAGAGAGATCCGACAAAGAGTAATAAAATAATTCTCAACATTGTGAAGAGCAATCCTTCCGTTCCTTGCAATTTAGCAGTCACCCCACAAACACAATAGAAACAACCATATATTTCTTTTACACGAGATTTTACATTCGATACGTCATGGCCAATGGGGGAACTATATCTGAATCTCCTGAAATGTTCAGGTTCGATAAACCGGTTAGTTTATTTACAAATATGAATAATCAACCGCGAAGGCGCAATCGATTCTATTGATGGCTCTTCATCCAAAGCAAGGCATCACCTTGAAAGAGGCAGGGCGTCACTTTGATAAGTTTTTAAAAAGCTTTTTTGCTGTTTTTTTAGTTTTATTTAAGGCGATAAGCTCCGCTGAATCACAAATATTTATTGAAGTGCTTTCTCATGTCTTTAATAATATAATACCAGAATATTAAAGGCCTAAGCACCAAAACAAAAACGATCTTTCAAAACACCTTTCCATTGACATTTTCAACTATACATGACATTTAACTCCAAATTCATTATACGACCCCTCCCAAACTAGATAACTCTACCTTTCCATCTACTGCCTTCGTGCCTTTATCCTAATCTTATGTTATTATTAAAAGTCCGGTTAGTACTTTCTATTTCTTATCGCCTTCACTTTTCCACTTCCTTCAGCCTTCGGACAATTGGGCTTTTGTGGAAGGAGATGGGAAAGAGGAAGATTGAAAGTGCCTGGCTATTGACAACTGGTAACAAAATACGGTTACGATTCAGAATGGTAGTTCTTCGCCGGTGCGATGTTCAGAGTGTCAGAATTTATATTTATTAATTAGTATCCCTTAATATTATTTTTTTTGTTTTTGAAATTATTTTTGTGCACGCCGGTTTTCGAACCCGCGACTCCTGGATTCGAAGTCAAGGACGTCGTCAAAAGCTCAAGTATGTGTGTATTTATATATAAATATTTTTTATTTGTGTAACATGTATTTTTATACAATAAAAAAAGTTTTAAAAAATGTTACCACTTGTAGCCATCAACTTGGCCTTAGTGAAATGATGTAATATACGCAACCACCGTCATTTCAAACTACGCTTGTCTTAAAACCAATCATGGGTACATAATGAAGAAAGGATGTAAAGAAAAGTAATTTAAATACGTTTTCAAAATATTAATCGTCGTTTCTGTTCGAGTGTTTTTTCTATTATTTAGAAATCAAACAAAATACGTAATACTAGCGACATCTATGTAAGTATTATTGTTAACAAAAAGCAGACGTCTTTTTAATTTTTAAAAATCTTCTCACTCACGGGCGATCCATTTGGCTCGGTGGCTCGGCTTGTCGAAAATCCAATCGAGCCACGCCGACCCATCTGACACGATGAGTTTTGGATCGGCTCGGGGCCATTCGACCTGTTGGATCGCCTTTAGACGAAGAATTTGACATTGGAGACAATGCAAGCAGTCCGTATTTATATAGTTGTATATTATGTACAGCGTCCAACATGCAATTGAATTGAACTCAAAATTGTCAAGAGTTAGTATTATTCAAAAGGTTGCCCAGGAGCAAGGTGATTAAATAAGTTGTGGTAAAAGATATTCAGAGAGGCTGAAATGTAAGCAGTTTTTCGGGTCAATATATTTTTGTGAAGTGTACATAAAACTCTAAATAAAAAAAACTTAATATTCATAGGGTAAATAAATTTATTATGTAGTTTTTGAAACAATACATTAAATCTAGGTAAAAAGTAAATATTCTTAAACATACATCAACATCTTCTTACGCTCTTCATTCATGAGTGATAAGAATATTTCGAAATCTGAAAAGGTGTTCAGTCAGTCAGATATTGTGTCATAAAAACAACAAATAAATAAAGATTTTCATGGTTTCGAAAAATCTTTAAAGTTCAACAAGTACATACCTATATCGCATTATTATATCATGATAAATTGAACTGAAAGGAGTCTAGTTTGATTTCTTGTAAAAAATGTATTTTATTAAGTTACTCACAGAAGTGAGAGGAATAAAATAAACTTATAAGATAAACTGATAGATTGGTAGAAAAAGGAGGAAAGAAAGGATATGGTAGGTTTTTTGAAAACAATTGGAAAAATGTTGGAAAATACGAAAAATATGAAATACGAGTATTAATTAGAAGAAATAGAAAAAAAGCATTGAAAAAAGAACAAGGGACGTATATAAAAAAACATTTTGTTAATTTTATATAGTAAATGAGTAAAACAACTCTTTGAAAAAAATATAAATATGTTTAAAAGTAATATAATATAAAATATACGTCAGATCTTCGTGCGTCTGTCTACTTATTATAGAGTTTATGTCATGGCGTGTCTACTCAATGTTGAGTATAGATAAATAATTAATTTTGGACGGTTTTCTTTAAATTAAAATACGTCCAAGAAGTATTCCAACCCGTTTTATTGGTTTTTTTTAAATTTATTTTTAGCACATAATGTATCTAAAAAGAAGTAGAAAAGAAACATTACCTGAATATATAGTGTGAAAATGTTATATTTTTGAAGTATAGATACTAATAAAATAGTTGGTTTTTGAAAAATAAGCTATAGAAGGGAAATAATTTTATAAGATTAGGTGAAAATTTAAGGTATGGAAAAGTTGGTCCTGTTGACAAAAGAGATGAGGAAGTTTAGAAGAATGGTTAACAACATTTGTTGAAGAACAAGACGCCAGAAGCAGAAGAGAATAATACATAGGAAAGGAAGACAATCAGAAGTGTCTTACTTTCGTCAGAAGAACCGAATACGAGTAACAACGTAAAACATTAGGAAGATTTGAGACAAATACAAGTACGTAGGTATAAAATGTGATAGATAGATGAAAAAATACATTAGCGAGGACAATTGATACATAAAAAACACTTAAGAAAGATATCTAAATGAAATAGTACGTGAGAAATAAAGGGTGTAGTTCGAATATTTTTGGTCAAATAATAAAAATAATTTTTTATAGTAAGTCGAAGATTTTGGTACAAGTCAAGAGAAATAAGGAAATAGATGTCATATATTACGATAAGTGTAAACGAACCCCGCATTTATGGAATATTCGTCATGGAAGACTAGAAATTTTGGCAAGAAGAACATAAAGATAGGAGCTTTTTTATGAATTAAGGGGTCAGAAAAAAGTATACTTGAAAATAGAAGAAACGAAAATGAGCAAGATAGTAAGAAAAGAATATTAAGAAGAAAATATGAGTTTCAGGATAAAAGTCGCGTATTTAGAAAATTGGATAAAACGACTCGAAAATTACAATTTATGCAATTATGGATTAGAAAAGATGAATGATAAGAAAAAGGATAAAGTTGAAAGAGATATTACAGAAACAAAAGGGTGAAAATATAAACATAAAAATTGAGGAAAAATTATGAAACAGACAGAAATAATGTAAGAGAAGAATATAAATACAGGTATAAGGATGTTTTATAAATTAGAACAGATGATTGACGAAAAAAACTTTAGTTGGAAAATGGAAAACACGAAAAACGTTTAGATCAATTGTAAGAGATGAATTAAAATACAGAAAAAATGCTTTACGTAAAGAATTATAAAATACAAGCTTAGAAAAAATGATAAGTAGGAAAAATAAAGAAACGTCTGGATACATTGTAGGTAAAGAATAAATAAAGTTTCTACTTGTGAATTTGAAAAGATGAGTGATTAGAAAAATGAGAAGAGACAAAAAGGACTAGATACATAGGAAAGAAGAATGTACAAAATAGGTTTTGTTTCATAAATTATAAATAATGAGTAGCTAAGAAAAAGGCCAGGAGAGGCCAGGCCTGCAATAAACTGTAGACAAGTACGTGAAGTGAAGGAAGCCTGAACCTATCCCTTCCGACCCAAATAGAACAAGGGGAAGAAAATTATGACAATGATGAGAAGGAAAAAATATATAGCTATTGTTATGAAGCAATAAAGAAGAAGAAAGACTGCTTATTTATATTATGAAAGGAGATATAAGAAGTTGATTGTATTAGAAAATAAGAGAAAAATTGTAAAAGGAGATATAGGAAGTTTTAGAAAATAAGATTGGAAAAATAGTTGAAAGGATGAAAGTAAACAGAATCAGTCAAATGTTATTGCAGATCAGATAATAACTTTAAAAATAATCGTTTTACATTGTATCTAATATTTTGAAAATCTTTTAGAAGATGGTAAAGAGATAGCTTTAACAAAGAAAAAGAAAAATGAGAGAGGTGGTAGCTGAAGGGCAGAGGAAATTTATAAAATAGTCAATATTACCAAACCAAAATTATGGAAATGTGAAGATGACGAAAGGAAGCTCAGTCTTATGTTGACGATATCAAATAAATGCTTACAGTACGGTATAGGACATAAAATTGTTAAATTATAAAAATGCAGTAGGAAATTTTTTTTTTCAAAAGTGGGTTGTTAAAAGAATACAGAGAGAGAAGAAAAATACTTATAGGTCAAAGGTAGATGCCTGAAATACAATTTCGATTATCACAAATGTTCATCTTCTATCACTAAAGGCGCACCGCTGATAGCTCCGTTGTAGATTTTCCAACTTTCTCACGATAATCACACTCCCGCTTCTAATCTGCCGTAAGTCAAAATATGTCAAACTGGGATAATTGACTTCAAAGTGTTTTTCGTTTTTTCTTATAGTTAATACCGCACAAGAGTCCCAACTGCTCCCAACCGTCTAGATGCAGTGGCATCCCTTAATTGGGCTATTTTGTGAGGCTGAAGGTAGTGAGGAAGGGAAGGAGATAAGTAAGAGGAAGGTTGTAAAGTACCTGGCTATTCAGATCTGGTCACCAAACACGGATAAAACTATTTTAGGCAACGTTTCTTAGAGTATCTACCACTCTGGAACGTGCCACAAATATACCATATATTATTTATATATGGTATATTTGTTTAGGTTTGAACTCGCGACCCCTGAATTCGTAGTCGAGCATCTTTACACTCGACCACGGATGCCGTTATTTGAATTCTGCTAAGCTGTCATAGTGCACAGTTATTTACAACTCTAAACACTCGATAACATTGGTATCATTTGAAAATCTTGTTTCATGTTGACATATTTGACACGCGTGGTGAATATGCCAAACTTCCAAGTCTACTATCCAAGTTTGACAGAATTTGAGCCACGTTAGTTTAGGAACGGAATTGCGAAATGTCGCAAATCTAAAACAAAGAGAGTTTCCAACGGATCTTCTATAATTTGATGTAGGGCTCCAGTTTCATGGCTCGCATGATGTCTCCGGTGACCGAGCACTTGCCTGCCTGGACCGCGGCCCTTGCGGCCACCTTGCCCAGGGCGATGGTCTCCAAGGTGTCTTCCGGTCAAGGTGAAAGTGGCATTGGGTTCCTGCTCGTTCTCTGGTTCGCCAGGGTACACCAGCACCTTGTCGAGGTCCATGGCTGCAATGTCACAAAGATCAGACTTAATTTGAAAACACTAGCATCTTGCAAGGAATATTGATTTGTTTGTTTATTTTTAATATCCCTTCCCCGTGGACTTTGAATTCCTCTAACATCACTTTACAAATGAAGAGTGTCATTCTCCGTTGTCCAGAATGTCTTCACTTATCAACTCAAGTCGAGGCATTGATGTTTTTGGTGAAATTGAAAATGGTTTTTGTCAATAATAGTTATGCCAGTAACTTTTTTGATTTTTCTATTTGGTTCATTAACACTAAGTTTACAGCACCCGTCAAATTAACGGATTTCCACGATTTGCTTTGCAAATTTTACCAAGCAGATAGTTTTTTTGTTTGTTGACTTTTTTTTAATTGAACGTTGTAAATATACTAACTGTATTTTTACTATTATTTGTTTATTCTTATTTTTTTATCGAGTCCCTATATACCTATCTCTACGGAGATCCGTCAAATTTAAATGACGCTTTTGAATTTGTCCCATTATTTGTGAAATTATTACTTCTAAAACAAAATAATTATAGTGTACAATTTGTGTGAAGCAATGAAGAAAGAACGTCATCGGTGTGAAGAATATTTTGTTTCAAACCCAAATTACAAATACGCGTTCGTTGCGTAACACATTCGGCGCATTATGATTTACGGGACAATAAAAAAGGTCTCATTGGAGGCGAAGATAACTATACCGCTGCATCAGTGTAAGTAAATAAATCTGTCTGCAGTTATAGAGTTGTAGTCAGTGCGTAACATTTATTTAAACAGTATTTGTGTTTATCCGTCAATTTGACGGGTGCCCTTAAACATAGTGTAAATTAAACCTTCACAATAACGTAGAGAGATTTAATATGTTAATTCTTTTTCATATATTATTTCTAAACCTTGTAAGATGTCAAAAGGTTTTCCGTAAATAAAAATGGACAGTTTATCCAATACACCATCTAGGTTTTCAACTGTGCTCGGGTAGAGCTTTGCGCACTAATACAAAGATGGATGGCTGCCTATATCAGATGAAAATGATGATTGATTTTCACAGAAATATGGGAGTGATAAAAATTATAGTATTCAAAAAGGTTTCGAGCCCGGATAGAGTAGGAGTTCCGAGTTCGAGTCTCGGTTGTAGCCTAATATATTTTGTGATTTTTTGTGTCTTCTTATATTTCATGTTTCGTTGAAAATTAATATAAAAAGCCCTCTCGGGCGTATACAATACAGTAAATAAATAATCATAATAAAAATAATTTTAAAAAATAGTAATAAAATTAAAAAAAGATTATTTTTTAAATAAAAAAGTTTTAAAAAACACAAAATCCGAAAGCCAATATTTTTTTTTCTTTATTTCTCGATTGTTAGCTAGAAGAAAATGGTGTTGATACCAGAACGAAGCCGATTAGTGACCAGTGGACATGGGCAATGAAACAAACTTACTCCAGTATCGTACGGTCTGTTTCCGCATGACGCAGAAGAGGTAGAGTCCTCCGTGGGACTTGACCAGCGCCGGGTCGGCGGTCTTCAGCTTCTCTGCGATCTTCAGGAACATCTCCGTCCGGGCGATCTCCGCACTACTGCCGTTGCCCTGGACACCCGCACAACTAATTAGTTTCTCAGCACAAACAGGCATTTAATTACAGTCAAAATTAAATTATCAGTGTGAAAGGCTTGGGGTATGGGGGAGTGGTGTAAGCTACAGCGAAATGATCACTCTTAAAGCTGAGAGAGAGCAGACGGTATTATCAAGATTTGCTAAAATAGTTATAATTTTGGTCGTATGTTTCACCCTCATCGCATTTTGTATACTATTCCGCCAAAAGTTTATTGTAGATTGTTACTTGAAATAAATTGGTTCCTGGTATTCGCTCTAGACCCGAACTTGCAAACGAACATTCCGGAACAAATATTTACCGACTTGTGTTTCACTAAATTTTGATTTTTTCCTATAATTTGGGGGAATTTCCTTGATATTCCTTATTTTGTCGAAAATATATATTTTTTAAATATTATATTTACTGCTATAGAACAGGTGGAAAAATTATATGCTTCAAAGATTTTGATTGGGGAGGTAAATTGTAATGTTTCTATGGAGTTATAACACTAAAATCTATCATTATATTTAATTAAAAATAAACACGAGTATATCTCAATAAAGTTAACAAAGTTCAATTAAAATCTGTCACTTATCTATATGAAATGAAAATTAGACGCATAAAACGTATTAAAGAATATTACCGAAAATATATAATGCATATAGGAATAATTAGATTTTTCCCCAGATACTGGGATTTTTTCCCCAACTGAGAACCCTGAAAAAGGACATGTGGATCTGCGTGTCGATTCAGTTTCATTCCGTATTTAAGAAGGGGCGATCATTTATGCCAGCCTTGCCGGTCATGAAAACCCAACCATAAATTCTCTCGCTAAATATAGCGAGAATGAAAACTTTAAGTACAAAAAGCCGAAGATAATCCTCCGAAAGGAGTGACACCCTGTCCAAGTGGCAGTTAAATTGTTATCTATTTTATCATATGTATGTTTATAAATATCTTATGTCTATGTAGTTTATTTATCAAAATAGTTTATTTATAGTATGTAGTATTAATATTATGTTTATGTATATGTCTTTCGAACACCCCCTTACAATAAAAATAATTCTTAGTAAAGCATCATTTTGATATTCCCTTTTGAATATGTTAGAGTCAGTAAACTTTTAGTTTAGGAACTCTGTTTATGAAGAAGATCAAAGTCAAAGTCAAACCTCCATCAGCGTGCTTGCAATTAACCTATTCTGATCCTTGCTACATATTTCCTTCAAAATTATAATATTATCTGTAAAATAGCGAGCGCGAAGAAGTGAACAAGTAAAAAAGAACAATCATATGTTCGTTTGCGTCTTACTGGGCCACGCATGTATTCTGATTATTCCTTTTGACATATTTCCTTCGAATTGTAAGAACAAAATCAACGGTCTGAATTCCTTCCTTCCGGGGTACATAATATTCTATTTAAACTTCAGGGCACTAGGCGACCGCGGCACATCCACTTCTGGCGACCCCTTTTCGCATTATAAATTCAATTCTTTCACGCGATCGTTTTTATGTGTTTTGGGTATTTTGAAAAACCGCATATAACCATCTTTTTTTCAATTTATATAGTTAAAATACTGTTATATTCAACAATATTTTAGTTTTATTTATTATACAGTTTTTTAGCCCATAAAAACCTATTCAAAGTTCATCGAGTAACGTGTAACGTGTAATCGCTGGTATAAAACATACATATATCTAATGTGTATTTTAGTAAAACTTTTTTGAGGTGCTTTTGTAGATACAGGTGACTTTTAAAATGCGCAAAAAACATGAAAAAAAACTGAAAAATCCCTCTTGTCCTATTAGCCTTTTGCATTCACGGATTTTTTTTTGTATAATTTACTATAATGCAAGTCGAAATAATTTTATGTTTTCACTCTTCACTTTTCCTCACAAGATAACATCAAATCAATTCACTAGGCTGATATGGTTAGTATAAGGTTTTTAACATACCCGGCCCGAAGAAAGGTGTTAAAACTTCCCATAGTCCACCATTAATTAATCGAACAAATTAACTTAAATTTTTTGTAATCTCTAAGGAAGAATTTGGCATTTGTCGTTTTCCAATATTCATAGCACGTAATATTGAAAAAAAAAATGTTTTGATACATTTTAGTGGAATTCGCATTGTGCGCTATACTGCTCTGTGTGTCTTTCTCTTTATGTTACTGTGCTGTGTTATTTATTTAACTCTAACACATACGAGGGATAGTCCGTACCATATATGTGAAAAAGTGAGACAGTTATTATGGTGCTGCTCTTAACATGAAAAACTATGTAAAAATGTGTTTAAGTTAGAGCAAAGCAAAGCCATTTTTTTACGATTGACTCTTAGGCTGGGTTGTTTCAAACTCTTGTCATTTAATCATCGACAATTCATCGATGAGCGCCATTTTGATTTGTTTTAACATTTGAACAGTTCCCATTTGAACGCTGATTTTATACCCGTTTCATATTTTTTTTCAATTGTAATCAATTGTCAAGTTAACGGTAATGCTTATCAGCTGATCATAATTGAGAGCTAAAACGGCTCTCT
This sequence comes from Drusus annulatus, assembly GCA_022651775.1. Taxonomy (NCBI): domain Eukaryota; kingdom Metazoa; phylum Arthropoda; class Insecta; order Trichoptera; family Limnephilidae; genus Drusus; species Drusus annulatus. The sequence goes on along the minus strand of JAGWCC010000031.1, from coordinate 48,891 downwards.
AGAATCGGCGTCCAACAGAGACCATTCAAATATTTAAAACAAAATCAAAAAATGGCGCTAATCGATGAATTGTCACAAATTAAAATGTGAAGAAAGTTCGAAACACCTCAACCTTAGAATTCGTTGATGACTTTTACAAAAAAATGGTTGCTAAGTAAACCTAATACAAAGGCAACCGCACTTATGTCCTATGTGTCGTTGCAATCTCGGAGCAAGAATATATATGGAGAGAGAGCTAAATAAATCACTTTCTCCGGGTTTTTACGTTGTAAACCGTGATAAAGAAAGAGACAAGACAAGTTATCACATAATATGGCACCACTTTTTAGTATGTAAACATGGTTTCCGTCTCCCGCGACCCCGCCCACTACGTTCTGTTATACGACATAGCCCAACGGTTTTTGAGGTTATATCCTTTATTTTTGTTGATAACAATACTGTGAAAAAGTGATTATACAAAATAAAAAAACATTATGTCGACATGGACTATGAATGGATGTAAAAAGGTGTGTCGAAATGAAAACCCTAGCTACGCCCGAGTCAGGAAAATATCAACAATCCTGACTACACTGTTTCGCAAAGCTATCCGTCCTGTATATTACTGTCTGAGGTTTTAATGTTTATTTGCGCACGCTAGGATTTGAAGCGGCGACCTTTGGGTCTAGCGGAACAAAACAGTCTGCCCGAATTGCACGATGGTGTCAGTTACAAAAAATAAAATGTAATGTGAAATAAAATAACTGTACTATATCCTATATTTTTGTTAATAGCAAAACTGTGAAAAAGTGATTATACAAATAAACAAAATATTATGTCTATATGTGCTATGATGAATGGATGTATAAATACCCTAGCCCTAGCCGTAGCCACAAAAATCAACAATCCTGACTACACAAGCTATCCCTCCTGGTATATTATTGCTCTGGGTAGCAATGATAGCTGACTTTGAGAACGAAAGTCATGGCTTAAAAAAAATCACCCAAACGCATTTAAGGAATTACTCACATACGACATTGTGTGAGTGAGTTTTGATGTTCACAATCTAAAATGATTTATGGGCGTATTATAATTTGGACAGGCTTAATAAAATACTTTCGAGAGGTTTTGTTCCGCCAATTAGATCTATTAGTGTTTTTGAAATTTTACTTTATTGACAATAATACAACGACTTTCACTCGACCGCAAAGGTTTACTAGCCCTTTGTAACAACTTTTGCACCATGAAGTGCTAGTTTTACTACCCGGCTTCGCCCGAACTCAACAGTATCTTTTCTAATTGAATATTTGAAAACTATGATTCAAACAACATGGCTTAATATTTGCCATTTTTTTACATTTTAATAGATATTTGAAAGCTGCATAGCTCAAGGTGGGGAATTGATTTCGGACTGAAAATAGTTGTAATGAAGTAGAAATTAAAAATATTAACGGTTGCGCAAAATTCATGACGCCAGAGCTCAACGTTCGAGGGGTACTGACGCTTCAGATATCAAACAAACAGATGTTATGCTTAATTATATTAGCTATGTAATTATGATAAAAATTTCACATATCGTTGATGTATTCAATATGAATATTTATATGGGTAGTTGAAGCTAATTGCAAATATGTGAAAAGGAGGTGCTGTGTAGCATACAACCTATTTGTTTTAACGAACATAATGAGTTTTGATTACTAGTGAAATTATGTAAAGGTATTACGTAACACTGACCAAAGTAATTGTAAAAGCATTGCACGGAACAAGAGAAAAACCAATAAACTTCCATAAATTCAACGGTACGATAAAACTAAAAGAAAGTAGGAGGTTCGCGTGATATGGATTCGTTCCTAACACGCTACAGCTGGGAACTGGGTCAATCTGCAAATGTCAATAATTATTATTCAACGTATTTCGGGTGCCCCGTGTCTCTAAAAGTTTTGCAGTAGCAAACGGTGCAGTGTCTCTTTACGCTGGGTAGTTTACCCTTTTGCGGTGTCCTCTAAGGCTGCAGTCCAGAGCAAATGAAACTTCAAAAAGTTTCAAAGATCATAATGATAAAGTACGTCAAAAATCCTACACAAAAACGTACAACAAGAAACGCACGCATTCGATTTATCTCAGACGCTGAGATCTGGCGTAGTGAACTTCCCACGGAAAGCCCTGTCTGAGATTTCCAGTATATTTCCATTTACAATATCGTTTGTTTTATATTTTCCAATTCTTCAGTAATGTTTTTTTTAACAGTTAACCGAACAAGAGTCCCAACCAGTGGTGGCTAATGAGTTTTTAGTGTGCTAGAGTAGTGATATTGAAAAAACGTCATTATTGATGTTGTTGTAGCGGAAAATTTTTTTTCAAAATTTCAATTTTTTGTATGAAGATTTTTCAGAAATCCGTGCAGTGCACCACCAAAACTTAAAAATCCTGAAAATCTTCGTACAAAATATTTTTTTTTGAAAAAAAATAAAATCATTTTCGTTTACAACAATACCAAAATTGTCGTATTTTTCAATCTTAGCACTCTAACACATTAAAAATTCACGAGCCGCCACTGGTCCTAACTGCTCCCAACCGTCTAGAGGCAGTGAGACTATGGCATCCCCAATATTGGGCTATGTTGTGAGGTTGGGAAGTACCTGGCTATTCAGATCTGGTCCCAAACACGGCTAAAGCCTTTCAAGCAACGTTTCGATTCTGAATGGTAGTCTTTCACCAGGGCGATACTTAGAGTATCTGTCACTCTGGAACATGCCGCAAATACACCATATATTATTTTATATGAATTATAGGTGTTGTGACACATACATGTATTCATTAGATTAAATGTATTTGTGCGCGCCGGATTTGAACCCGCGACCTCTAGATGCGCAATCGAGCGTCTTGCCACTCGACCACGGAAGCCGCCAAGTCTTGAAATCTAGTATACATCAGTAAAAAAAAGTGAATCAGCAATCAAGCTCTCAGGCTCATTATTGAAACAAATTACACGGAATCACAGAAGGTTTGAAGATGAATTAAAATGCGGCCAAACTCACCATGGTCACTGCTGCCTTGTCGCTTCACAGATGATGATCAGATGATGATCAGACGGCCCAGTCCAGCTTCCAGCTCGAGGCTGCTCCGGTCTCTGTTTGCGGCTCCACCGAGAGTGAGAGACTGCCGCCTGCAGCCCGAACACCGCGAACGTTGCCCCATCCATCTGCCGAATTCACCGTCTCGACGCTTTCACTTTTCTCCTTTCATTTCGCTTCGAAGTGCGTAGCCCACTCCGGCAATAGCCGTACTTTTGAGCGTTGTGTAACGCCCCGCAGTGTGTTATGTATATTGGTCTGAAATCGGTTTGAAAAAACAGGATGGTGTAATCAATTCTAGCCAGGAAACGAAAACTGTTTGTATTTTCGTGGAAAGCAATCACTTTGTGGTTTGACATATTTAACGAAACGAAACAACAACTTTAATGGCAACAGATTAAATCATTTAGAAGCACTAGAAATAAAGAAAGCCATTAAAATTAATATTCTTGGTAATTACTTAATTTTATTTTTTTTTTTTAAAGTAAGACAAACATTCCCGAGTTAAGAATAACTTGACATTATTTTAAAAACTCCTACTGCCATCATAAAAAGCGGAAGATGTTGCTTGTGCAATGATGGAGGACTTATCCAGCAGAGGAATTGAACGCACGACGCCCGGGTGGGAATCCGACGCGTTCTTCACTCAGCTACCGACCGGTCAATTTTTTTATAATTTGTCCATATATTTCCCGTAAACTCATAAAATTTCCCATTATTCTTTAATCCGTCTCTTTTTTCTCTGTTCCTTTGTTAGAATTCAAATGTTATTCAATTGATTTCCCACGGTTCTCTTTTTTTTATACTGTGTTCTCCCTCTGTATGTATATATAACAGCACACTGTGTATTTTTTGTTTAGTTTTATATTGTACCCTGATGATGCATAGGCTAAGCGAAACCGATCGGTCATTAATATTAAAATAAAATATGTGGTCTTATACAAAGTTATTGTTTCAATTAATTGATTTTTTTTGCTTGATCAACGCTTAAAAATAGTGCGAAAAGTTTATGCACACATAAGTAACGACAATTATTATTATAATTAAATCTGCCTGTTTTATTGATAAGGAGACTGCCTAGGTACCGTAAGCATTCAGACCTTGGTGCATTGTGTTATTTCATGTTTTCGCATTATTTTTTAATAATAATAATACCGATACGCATTACTCGAAATCGGGATACTTTTGAGTTCAGTAATTCTGCAACTAACTACCATATAATATATGTACTTGCCATTGCCTATATTGTTATTGTAGGGAAATAATTATGCCGCGGCGGTAGACATATTTTATTCGTAACCTAATGAATATAAAAGATTGTTGTTGGGAAAGTTTTGTTTTTCGAAATTACTTATTTTATGAAAAGAAAATAATAATTACTTTGTATAAGACCACAGATTTTATGACCGACTGGTTTCGCTTAGCCTAAGCATCATCAGTTGACGTTTTTCCTCTTTCATTTCATATTATCTGTCTCTTTCTATCTATGTATTGTTTATTTAACCGTTTGAATGCGTATCGTCGATATTTCGACGACGAATACATATTATGAAAAAAGGCCCAGCACACTAAAGGTTAAATAATAAAAAATAAAAAACAAATAAAGTGTGTTGAAATTGTTGTTTTTTGTACTTGGCAGGTGATTTTTTTAGTGATCTCCTTTAAACGTCGTTTCTAGGCCCGTTTCAGCTTTTGAACAAATGTTGATCAACTGACACGAATAACAACTGTTGAAAGCTGAAAAGCTGAAATGGAACAACACCCGGCGCTTAGCAAAAAAAACAAAATGGCGCTGAAGTTTGAAACAACCCGTACTTAGACATCAACCTATGATTTGACACGTTTAACCTTGCAGGAAATATGTCCTACAAGTGCCCAACTTAGCGGTTGACGGCGTCAATAGTGTAGAATTCCACACATCCATAGGATTTTAAAAAACTTCGTGCGTTCATTAGTTCCTCCTTCTGCAAAGTTAACCGTGCCAAACTGTGGTTGAATTACCCGACTTACGAAATGTAATCGGTGACCACCTAGTTAAAGCGGGTTTTTTTGGTTACCAGCTTGCGCGACCTGTTTTGGTGTTTGAATATCCGAATTAATGACACTTGTGGCGACTTTGGAGGCATTGCATAAATTACTGTCTTCAGAATCGTCGCTGGAAAGGCTAAAGGGCTTAAGTGACACTTTGGTAAAAAACGAGTTCAATATGCAGTTTTGATCAGTTTTTTTTCTGCTTCGAATGCTCTAGCTCTCGTTTGATTCTTAAAACTTTTGTGCCCCTCCAGCCATCTAAAATATATTTACCATTTGGGAGAAGGTTTGACTCAAGCAACACAAGATTGGAACTTTTCTTATGTTTTTGTCGCTTCGGGTAACTCAGTGAGAGCATTGAGTTACCTTACTTAACTTTTTTTTTTCAAAATTCATCCAGGTACTGAAGACTCATGTTTTTTTGCAAAACAACAAAAACTTTTCAGCCCTTTTGCCTTTCCGGTGACGATATGTGTTTTTATGTATAAGCGTTATGTCACAACTTACCCTATAACCTCTCTGCGACTGCTGTTTTCAAGAAGCTGCCGGCGGTTATATGAAAGGTTTGAACTCGAAGATGTGTAAATGAATATAGTATTTGTAATGACAAACGTCGAGGGTTCAATGCACTGCTAGCTAAGTCCTCCATCACTGCACAATCAACATTTTTTTGGCTTTTCGTGGTGGTAGTAGGAGTTTTCAAAAATTTTCAGGTTTTACGTAACCCGGAAATATTTGTCTTTCTTTTTAAGAATATGTATATTATTATATATTTTCCCATCCAAATATGTATTATATCATATTTATAAAAACGTCTTGTGAGTCAACAAACCAACATGTGGTAGGTACTAAATAAAATATTGAACAATATCTTGATATCTGCAGGAAATCTATTGATATCTGATGCAACAAAAACACTCGATTGGTGGAGCTTTGGTGTCTTGAAAATTGCACAGAATGCCTGGAATATCCATGTCACCTCAATGGTTTTTAGCATGCAACGTGATTTCTTTCTTGTGTTATGGATCTTTGAAAAATACATTTTAGTGTCAGAAGATACGATAAAATGACAAATTGTTTGTTCCACGGTTTTCATCTCTTCAATAATAAAAGCTAAAACGAAAAATACCCGCAAAGCAAACAAATCATGTTCATCAGGTTTAGGTAGGAATATATATCACAACGATTGCACATTTTTTGCGCAGAATCATGCGATTTTTTCAGGTGTCTAGGGACTTGAGCGGCTTCAGCCCAGAAGTGGCTGCTAAATTTAAGGCAAATTTTTCAATATCTGCCATTGACTTCGAGTCAAGACATGCACTGTCGCCATTATGCAATATTTAATCCTTTGCTTTCTCTACCTGCAGGTACGTAATCGTTTTTTCAACCTCAAAATTCGTTAGTGGCAAAAATCTTAACCAATCATTAGGTGCCAGTACGTTAAATTAGTGTAAAAAATGAGACCAGTTACGTATTTTTTTTACGCCCAGGGGTCAGATTATAAAGTAAAGAGTATAATGAGCCAGTTAAAATATTACACAAAAAGAGTCAGCGACATAATATCTTAAACAATAATTCAAAAACATGTGGGCAATAGCAACATAACATTTAAAAAAATATATTTAAACACAAAATATATATATTCGTAAAAAGCATTTACTTTGTGGCTTGCCATATTAATAAATAGAACACATACACTTTGTTTATAACCACTTTTTTATTCAATATTATGTCTACCGGTTTCGGAAGTACCCTTCCAACATCAGGACAATATTAAATTAACCTATAATACAAAATATAATAAATATAATCCCCTCAATTACCCCTTCTCCTTCCAACTCCTAAATATGTATATTTATCTCAGTATTTTGTATTTCAGGTTAATTTAATATTGTCCTGATGATGGAAGGGTACTTCCGAAACCAGTAGACATAATATTGAATAAAAAAAGTGGTTATAAACAAAGTGTATGTGTTCTATTTACAAAATATATACTATAGTTCTAACTCTACAATAATTTGTAGGATTTAGCAAAGTGCTGGTATAGATTACGCTTCATTACGTAAATAGAGTAATGCGATATATCAAAAACACACCAAACTTGTTGACCAGATGATGTATCTTATTAGTTAGCGAGTGCGACCGATAGTTGGTTCGGTACTTGTTGCAGAAAAATGCAACATTTTGTCTAATGTTCCTCGTAGGTACATGAAATTTTATAGTGGCGACGATTGCAGGGTTGTCAATTGGGGGGTTAATAACTCTATACAATACAACCAGGTCTGAAATAATTCTCCTGTCAGTAACTAGATACAATGATTCATAAGACTCACGTAATTAATCTTTTCAATTTGAATTTTAAGATTAAAATGTATGAACTTGAGAAATTTGTGCTGAACTCGTTTTATATTGTTAGAGTATATCAGGCCCTGCCCTAAGTCAAACGGCGCCTGGGACAGGTAATTTTTTTGTTCGAACAGAAGATTGGTACCTACCAACTCGTATCAAGTATAAGACGAGTCGGGTCGGGAACTTACGGGTTCAACTGTCGTCCATGAATGGTGCGTTTTTTTGTTCATTTTTTTAATCATATATAGCACTGTGATTATGTACTATCAGCGCCTTGGCGATTCGCCGAGGCCATGAGTCTACTTGACAAGGTCCCGTTGTCCCGCAGATGTCCCGTTGGACACGGAAATTTCCCGTTTTTAGACTTGGATTAGAAATTGAATGATTGACCAAACATTAGTTATCGTGTAGCTAGAATCGATTATGGGTTTGCACCCATAATAATAATACCAGAAAAAACCGATTTCAGGCCGTCGACAGCTTATATTATAATACTTTCAAAGAGGTACAAATTCTGCTGGTCAAAAAATCCCGGAAAAGGTCCAGAGCCAGTTGTTTCCTTTGTCTGAATTGTCCGCCCACCGGGCCGTCAACTCGCAACGTCAATTTTTTTAGCACCGAAATTTCCGTCAATTTTCTTGTTTCTCTATAAAACACTTTTAAACAAATAATGTTGAAACTCGGGCGAAGCCGGGTATAGGTTTCACCACGAGAGTTGGTGCCGGCCAATACTCACACAGATGCATAGCTTACGTACAGCGTGTCGAACTGAATGAATAGGACACGCTTTAAGTGCATTTACAATATCAACATAAACACTTGCTGTCCCTTTTCCACTGGTCACAATAGGTAGGTGTAAACAAGACAAAGGGCTCTTTCTTTATGACACATCGTAAATATATCGCCACTGGAGCGTATACCGATACACAATAAAACCAACGCTATGCATGTATTGTTTGTTTCAACTCTCGTTGCGCCAGCTATAATAGTGACTAGATTATTATATTACAGAAATAATTCGTAAAATAATATTATACACCAAATAAATTAAGATAATATCAATCTTCTCTCTAACATGAAATCGATTACTTTTAATTCAATATATCGTCGCCGGAAAGGCAAAAGAGCTGAAGCCCCAATTTAGGAAGTTTAGACCAGAAGACTTTAAGTTTTTTTTAATAATTAAATTCATAAGTCTTCAGTAACAATATTTTGATTTTGAAAAAATGTTAACTCAGTGGTAAATATATTTTATGTTAAATGACTGAGGGGCCACAAAAGTATTCAGAATCAAACAAGAGTCAGTGCAGTCAATTGAAAAACTGCATAATTAATTCATTTTTGACAAAAGTGTCGTTTAAGCTTTTTTGCCTTTCCAGCGACGAAACCGTTTACCTATCTCACGTCCATCATTATTATGTAGGTAAGGTTAGTACCTACCTGCCCACACGCAACTACAACACTTACCATTTTATGATTCCGTAGACAAACCCAGAAAGCAAACAATCGTATTGCAATGTTCAGTATTGCGTGACCTTTCACTTTCACTTTCACATTTACCATGAAGGTGCCAAAGAACAGAGATGCAAATAACAATAAACCGCTTTTATTTGCTTCACACTATTGACTGCAGATAATACCGACAGAACTGATATTTTCTACAAAACACATGACAGGTAAATTATCAAATTATAAACGGTTTTTTTTTAAATTTTTTTTTAAATTTTCCGTTAATATTTTATCACTTCAGAGAAAAGTACAAATAATGGCTGATTCACACCAACGTCCGGTTCCGCTCAGTGCCGATATTGTTCCGCAAGAAAACTTATTGATATGGTATGAATATCAATCAAGGAGTATGTGCCAAGACAAATTTGTGTGGCAGTATATCCTTCTGCCACATCCTTTTATATTTAAAATATATATTTAACCCAATAATTATTTTGAAGTGTAAGATATAACAACGCAGATTTTTTTAATCATTTTTTTATCACTAAATAATATTTTTAATAATTAATAATTAGTAAAAATATTATTTAGTGATACAAAAATGGTTTATAAAAAAAAAAAATCTGCGTTGTAAGTATTCTTACATCCCAAAATAATTATTCAACTAAATAAGTAGTTAAATATCACGCGCGAGCAGTAGATAACTAAACAACGTAAACGAAAAAAAATATACCAACAAATAATTAAAGTAAATGATAAATCGTAAATATTTCCTAACCTTATTTAATGTTTAAATCAAACACATTACAAATACACTACTAATACACTACAAATACACATATTGTAACCATAGACTAATAATAGAATAAGATTGAAACATCCACCATAAATTCTCTCGCTAAATATAGCGAGAATGAAAACATTAAATATAAAAAGCCGAAGATAATCCTCCGCAAGGAGTGACACCCTGTCCAAGTGGCAGTTAAATTGTTATCTATTTTATTATATGTATGTTTATAAATATCTTATGTTTATGTAGTTTATTTATCGAATTATAGTATGTAGTATTAATATTATGTTTATGTATATGTCTGTCGTACATCCCCTTACAAGAAAAAAAAATTAAATTCAAAGCAAAGCATCATTTTGATATTCCCGTATGAATATGTTAGAGTCAGTAAACTTTTGTTTAGGAACTCTGTGTATGAAGAATATCCAAAGTCCAAGTAATATTGAAACATTTTGAATCGGGATGCATTTGTAGCGTCAAATTGTCGAAAATGTGACAAACATTATTTTAACAAATTTGAGACATCTAGCGAAATAATGAACAACTTATAATCTCTGAAAAACACAACTCTAATTATTTCGAACCTTGAGCTTTTGTAAAAAAAACACAGATGTAGTTAGAAACTATATATCAAAATTTAATTTAATAATTATTATTGTTGGCATTTTTTTATAGCGCCGTTTCGTGAAAGAAAATCACCTCAAGGACGCTTTACAACTTAATTTACATAACCTACAACTTTATCATTAAATGTCACGCGTGGTGTGAGGTCGTAATAGCGAAAAACTTGCATTATAACCACGGCTTATGCGTCTAATTTAATGGCCTACGTCAGGTGTAACTAAACTAACGCTGAACCAGCGTTTAAAAATCTAATAAATTAGTAACATCTAGGGGGATTTTCACGCCATTTTTAGGAATGTTAGAGTGTCCATGTAGGAATGTTACGGCCAGAAGTTACGAGAGAAGATTTGTTTTTTTTATTGAATGGCGCTTTTTTGCTGTCCAGAGAAGTTCTGTTTCGGGTGGATTTAATCTTAGTTCATTCAAAGATATCCAGCTTGTGATAGTGGAGATACTTTTAACAGTATATTATTTATGTAAAAAAAAAGTAATTATAAAAAACTTTCGTGATTTTTATTGTGCCCTACTTTGGTTGTTAGCTAAAATGTTCGAAATGCTCTTGTTAGCTCGAAATTCCTTTGTTAGGTTTTGACGATCTCCGTGGTTGAGCGGTTAAGATCCTCGACTGTAAATTTACAAGTCACGGGTTCAAATCCCTCGATTTCTAGATCCACGAGCGCAAATAAATATGATGTTATTAACATGTGTTAATTCATATTAAATTAATATTTTTTAATACAGTATATCTCCTTTCCCTCTCCCCACTTCATTCAGCCTCACAACATACCCCATTGGGTAATAACTTATTTCAGAGGTCGACAGGAGCGGCTCTTAGCATAGACGTTTGCGGCTCTTCGGACATAAACTCCAATTTAACCTCGTCTCAAGCAGCCTTATAACTAGGAGCCGTGAACGCGATGGCATGTTGAAGAATTCCAGAGCGGCTCATTATTAAAGGGAAATTAGTTAAAATATCGTTATTTGATGGGTTAAATTCGTTTCAACCGCCCGGTAGTGCATTATGTAAACCACGAGCGGCCTGGTCTGAACGAATTCTCAATTTTGTATTATTTTTTAATGAAATTAGTTTTCATTACAGAGGACACCTAAATGAATCTGTGTTTGCATAATAATATATTGTTTATAGTTATAAGTTATAGTTATAACTTATAAGTTTATGATATAGAGCCACCGAACAAACTTCGACTCGTACGACATACTCTCTACCACTCTTTAGCCACGCGGAGCAACAAATTCACAGATCTGACTAGCCGCTTGGAAAAAATCTAATTTAATTTATCAGCACAAGTGAACAGCTATAAAACAACTGCTTAAAATACAAACAATAACGTTAAAAAACTAGCTTTTGGTATTCTCACAATCTTTGACTCTACATATATATGCGAACAAACATTCTTAACTATGAACGAAATAAAAATAAACTCTACAGCAGAATAACGGTTGAAAATTTACAATCATGTATTCAATTAAACATAAGTAGCTATTTGCCAGATACAGCTATCAAAAGTGATGCATGGACACCGTTTTAATTATTTTTTTAAATAAAATATTTCGAACTTTTTTTCCCCTAAAAATCCATATCCTATACATGTTATGTATATTACATATATGTGGCTCTCTGGTACCTTTGTGATCCTGTTTCTGTGACAATTTGGCTTTTCTCACTTGACAAACTGCCGACCCCTGCCTTAGTCCAACTGGCTCCCGGCACCAGTGAGCATATAAGACTCTTGTGCGGTATTCACATTACAAAAAAAGCAATCTTTCAAATATCTACTTTATAGACGGCCTGCATAGTCGAGTGGTAAGACGCTCGACTACGAATATGGAGGTCGCGGGTTCTAACCCAGCGTGCGCAAATAAATTATATTTAATGAATGTGTCATAACACATTTAATTGATTTAAATTATATGGCACGTTTGAGTGGTAGATAGAAGTATCGCCCTGGTGAAAGACCACCATTCAGAATTGAAACGTTGCTTGAAATGGCTTTAGCCGTGTTTGGTGACCAGATCTGAATAGCCAGGTACTTCCCAGCCTTCCCCTTCCTCATCTCCTTCCTTTCCCTACTACCTTCAGCCTTACAACATACCCCTATTGGGGATGTCATAGTCTCACTGGCTCTAGACGGCTGGGAGCAGTTGAGACTCTTATGTGGTATTCATGTAAAAAAAAAGACAAACACATTTGATTTTTTTTAAGGAATAATAAAAAACAGAAAATTATGTTTTTAATAATAACAAATTTTTATCATTATTATATTATTTTTTTTTAAGAAAAAAAAAATAAAAGTAATAAAAAAATACTGGAATAAAGTTTAAAATTTGGTATTATTAAAATCATTAAAATAGAGTTCCACCACGAATTAACAGTTTCAAAAATAGAAATAAAAGAATTATGTATTGGTTTTGTATCACATTTTATTCGTATTCACATAACTATTCTTACATAAGTAGGAAAATAAAGATTTAAGACAGATTTTGTTACATTATAAAATGTGTCAATCTCTAAGAATATGCATGGCTTTAGGAAAACGAAAGAAGTAACAACCAATAAAAATATTTAGTACCAACATCACGTCTGCATGCTATTTTTCAGACTAGAGTATGGTAAGTAGCACTTACTTACATTCAAAAATAAATTAATGTACAAGTATTTAAAGTAACAACCAAACACGAATAAAGCGAATAGGAGTCGGTGTAAGTCCAATACCGCGTATGAGCCAATTATTTCGTAATACGTTTTTTTTGCGCTTTCAGTTTAACGGCATAAGCCGCATATATTGGTATATTCAAATTCTTAAATTGATTTTTTTGGCCCTCCTGAACTTTTTGACAAACGGTTCTTCCGCGGTATTGAACTTAAATCGACAATATAAACCCTGAGTGCAGAACTTTTTACTGAAATGTCCTATATAAAAAATTACAACTACTCAATCTCAAAACTGCGAAACAACATTAGGTCAAAAGCAGTTATTTGTCTATTTTAAACAATTCTACGCATACCTACATGACATATTCTACATGTTTTTTTTTACTATTGCCAGAAATACGGCTGTAGATATGAAATAAAAGAGAACAGATAAGTTAATTTTCTTTTTAATAATCACTAATTATGGCAAAAGATGGACATAATATCAAATGATATTATTAAACCATTAATATAATATTGGTAATTATTATAAAACAAGTATAATATTATATAATTCATTTTTAACAGCCAATATTAACTGGAATTTTGGATGACTCTCAGAGCAATAATAAACAGGAAGGAAAGCTTTGCGAAACAGCGTAGTCAGGGTTGTTAGTTTTTTCCTGACTCGGACGTGGCTAGGGATTTTATGGACACACCTTTTTACATCCATTCATAGCACATGTCGACATAATGTTTTGTTTGCTTGTATAACCACTCTTTCACAGTATTATCATTAGCAAAAATATAAGATATAACCTCACAAGCCGTTGAGTTATATCGCAGAACAAAACGTAGTGGACGGAGTCGCCGGAGACGAATAAAACATTCATATGTACACATTACATACCTAAAAGTGGTGCGATATTATGTGTCAACTTGTCTCTGGTCTCTTTCTCTCTCACGGTTTGCGACGTAAAAACCCGTAGAAAGTGATTTATCGTAAATTTGTATAGGTTGGGTAAAAATATTTAGCTCTCTCTCCACATGTACTCTTACTGCAAGGGATGAATCTTTGATCTATTTTCTGCCTTAAAATGTGTATATTTTCTGAATGATTTCAGGCATTAGCAGTTTTTGATATAAACAAATAATAAATCATTTTTTGCCTTTAAGACATTAAGACACGAAACAGTATATTATCAAAAGTAGTGATTTGGTCGACTGCATAAATCTACATGTGTATAAACAATGTAACTTTTACAAAATAGTTTCTTAATTATTTATAAGCATCAGTGGGTATCACTGGTTTTTTTAACTAAATAAAGATAGTTTTATCAAAGCCGCAGACATCCAGGGAAGTATCCATAGCTTTTGGTTTGGTAGGATCCCTTCCGCAGCATTGAAGAGGTTCTTCTTCCCTGAAAAGGAGAGACAAAATCATATTGAAAGTGCCATATAAATAGTAAAGATAATAATTGATACCTACCTCATAAAAAATCAGAGTTTACCAATAGTGCTTCCGAATTTCTGAAAGGTGACGTATAGTTGATTACATTAAAAATGACGGTAACCTTTTTTGGGAAGGATAATATTAGGTTCATTGTGTTATTTTTGATCCCTGTTAAACCTTATGAAAGTGACTGGTATACTGTCAAGGGAATAAGGACGTTACATATATTTAGACACGTTGTAGCGCTCTCAAAGTGGTAAGCAATAATCACGCTAGTTGGTGTGATCGGTGTTAGGTCGATTTATTATTAAACGGTCACGCGTCGCTTGAGGTCGTTTCAAGCAAGTATGGAACGCGGTCCGAACAACGGATCTGTTTCGTTCATACACATATATTCTATGAATTTCTATCTTTGTCATACATAATCGATATTTGAATGATAAATTTACTAGTAACGTGTGTGTTTTGCTTGCCACATTTTGTGTTAATATTCTAAGGCTATAACGTGTCTATATATGTAACGTCATACATGATAGGTGCACAATGAATCTTCGAGCTATGTAAACCGTCATCGTAACAAAAAATAATATTAAATGCGTATAGTAGCAGATGATTACTAGGCTAAACAAATCAAATACCATTTCAAGTAAATAGTGGGTTGTCAGCAGGGGTGTATTTCTCCATCTTTTTACATGCATTATGAAGCAAATATATATGATGAACTTACATTTGACAGCGAGGTATTTGTCGCAACAGCAGTGCCTTAGGCGCACATATTCGCCGCAGTCACTGGCCACGGGGAGACACCTCTCTGCCCCGATGTAGCACGTGTGGGGGAGGAATGGAAAGGCCTCTGCAACAACAGAACACCGATAGTATCACTTTGCTAAACTTCTATTCCTGCTCTACACTCGCTGTAGGGCTTTTATTAGGCAAGGTAACCTTTTAAGCGGTAATCTTCGCTATTTTTGGACCTCTAAAAATAGAACCTTTGGAATTTTGATCAGAATGATAGGCTAGAGACGATTAAATGAAAAAATCTTCCAAAAGAAACATATGTTGCTCTAAAGGAGACCGAAAAAACTGAACCTTTGGAATTCTGCTCAGAATGATGGACTAAAGAAGAATAAATGAAAAATCTTCGAAATGTAACAATTGTTAAAAAAAATACCACCTTGCAGGAAAAATGCGAGACTTGGGGTCGGAAATAAGATGACGTTTTTCTCGGGCTCTATGGGACCGAATGAACTAAATCTTTAAAATTCACTTTAAAATGGTAGACTAAAGACGATAAAATGAAAAAATCTTCGAAAAGTAACAATTTTTTTTTAAAAAGCACTTTGCGGGCAAAATGCGAGACTTGGGGTCGGATATTAGATGCCGTTTTCTCAGGCACTGAATCTTATGAATTCATTTCATAATAATAGACTAGAGACGATTAAATGAAAAATCATCGGAATGTAACGATTGTTAAAAAAAAAAATGCAGGCAAAATTCAACCTCGGGGTCGGAAATTAGATGCCATTTTCTCAGGCTCAGGCAGGAGGTTTTATAACCGAATGAACTGAATCTTCAGAATTCATTTCAAAATGATAGACTAAAGACGATTAAATGAAAAAATCTTCCAAAAGTAAAATTTGTTGAAAAAAATCCACTTTGCAGGCGAAATGCGAGCCTTGGGGTCGGAAATTAGATGCCGTTTTCTACGGCCCTATGGGACCGAATCAACTGAACCTGTAGAATTCTATTCAGATGATGGACTAAAGACGATTAAATGAAAAATCTTCCAAAGGTAATATTTAAAACAAATACCACCTGCGGGCGAAATGCGAGACTTGGGGTCGGATATTAGAGTCCTTTTTCTCAGGCTTTATGAAACCGAATGAGCTGAATCTTTAGAATTCATTTCAGAATGATAGACTTAAGACGTTAAAATGAAAAAATCTTCCAAAAGTAACATTTGTTAAAAAAATACCACTTTGAGGGCAAAATGCGAGCCTTGGGAGTCGGAAATTAGATGGAGTTTTCTTAGGCTCTATGGAACCAAATGTTCTGAACCTTTAAGAATTCTGTTCAAAATGATGGACTTAAGACGATTAAATGAAAAAATCTTCCAAATGAAGAAATTTAAAAAAAAATTTATCACTTTGCAGGCAAAATGCAAGCCTCGGGGTCGGAAATCAAATGCCGTTTTCTAAGGCTCATAAGACCGAATCAATTTAACCTTTGGAATTCTATTCAAAACTTTAGACTAAAGTCGATTAAATGAAAAAATCTTTGAAAAAAACATTTGTTAAAAAACATCAGTTTGCGGGCCTTGGGCTCAGATATTAGATGTCGTTTTCTCAGGCTCTATGGGACTGAATGAACTGAACCTTTATTATTCGTTGGTACAGCCAAAAAAAAGAATTTCTCTTACTTCGGGTGCTTTTAGAATGTAGGCTGTAACTACCAGAGCTTGTCTGTCTGACCCCAATATAAGGGAGGCACAATTCATCGGGTTCAACTTAACATAACGCATTTGAATTACCCGTGTATCTTTTGTCACAGCAGCAGTGATCGCTCATGACATCTGACCCCGTGCAGTATTCCATCTCTCTTTGGGTGCATTCCTGGCATCCGGTTGGTTCTGGCACTGAAAGAAAAACTCAATAGTCACATTATTAGATTACATCACCTATCCACATTGAGAACATAACGTGGAAATGATATTCGATAACTTTGGATAAAAAAAAATGGATTCATGTGATTATTGTTCAAGAGTTGAGACTTGGAACCAGTGAAACTAAAGCATCTCCAATCGGGTGTGTTGTGAGGATGAAGGCAGGCCTGGCCCTGAACCATATGGCGCCTGGCGCGGGTTTATTTTTCTGCGCCCTTTGTCAAAACTTTGATTTAACCATCAACATTTTTGAAAAACTTTTTTTTTTGCATCCAATAAAATATATGACTGTAATGATAGGCATCTTCTCTACGATTCCACGTGGACCCGAAAGTATTTTATAAAAAAAAACATAACTTGTGAACAAAATGTTAACCACTCGTTTTTGGCACCTTCCCTCCAACAAATTAGATGCTTAAAGTGTAAATGTTTTATTCTGTTCTCTTGAAGAGTAATATTATGATTCGTGTGTTATTAAAAAAAAACAGCGCCTAAGCAATTTTGCCGCCTGGAGCGGACTGCTCCAATTGGGCCTGTACAGGACTGGACCTGGCTGATGGAAAGGAGAATGGGAGGAAGGGAAGCGGATGGTGGGGAAGTTATTGGCTATTTACATCTGGTCACCAAACACGGATAAAGCCATTTGAAACAACGTATCGATTCTGAATTGTTATATTTTTTCATCAGGGAAATACTTACTGAGAGTGTCTACGACTCTTTTCCTAAAAAAATCTTTAAAAAGTATCTAAAACACCTGTTAAGCTAAAAAAAAAATTGTCATTTGAAATTTTTTTATTTTATTTTCAACAAATTGGATTTGTCGTGTATTGGAATTTGTAAACTATTTATCGCCCACAAACTTGCGCTGAATTGCCTAAATTAGTTGCGATTTCGACACGAAAGTGGCGTCAATTAACAGATTATTAGAAGCAGTTAGACGCACGCGAGCGCGAGGATATATTGGCTGATTAATTAAGTTTGCCGACCGTTTTCGGAGGAGACTCAAGTGCTTATAGCCGCGGCCATATTTGGGATAGAATCTCGTAAACACCCGGGGCCGGACTGGGACCTTGGCTGATAAGGCAACTGACCAGGGCCCGTAGAGAAAATAAAATCGTTGACAATTTAATAGGCTGCGGTTCCAGTTACCGGTGACTGGCGAGGAATCTTTGAAACAACTGGATATTGAATAGGAATTGGTAACATCTTTTAAAATTGAAAGAATTTTTGGCTTTAAATGACTACTTTTATTATGATCACTACAACAATTAATTAATTAAATAATTCAAAAAGCAGGCCGCCCGTAGTGATCAAAAGGTTGACTACCCCTGACATATACCATATTTTATTGATTATATTTTTAAACTGTATTTATCGATTGTTACGGTTCATTCAACGAAAGCATATTTTTCTGGCAGTTTTCAACGATTTACACCATTTTATTTTTTTTTATGAAGTCGCCAGTACATTTGTATGAACTATTTGATTGAAGTTAGACGTTTCTGCACAGTTGATGTAAACAAAACGAGTGTTCGACCAATTTTTAGTAAATTTGGTAAATTTAAAGTGACTTTCGAGTAAACAACTTCAATTTTCAGACATTGTGGTTTTCATTCTGTAAATGTATGTCAGTAGGTAGATATCTATTTATATATGATTCATTTGATGTTAGAGTTTCCACTTTGAGAAGTTGGAAATAGTATTTTTCCACTTGTCTTCATAAAAAAAACTAACTTCACACAGAAGCTCCTGAAACGAAAACAAATCGTTAAAAACGACCCGTTCTATATAGTTGCAAACGTTTTGCCCACGTTTGGCGTGTCTCCCCACTGTATAGCAAACTGTTTTACTGTACAGGAAGACGTTTCATACTTGAACAAGCCGTAAATAAATTCTATAGTAGTAGATACTCTCAGTATCGCCCTGGTTAAATCCCGTCATTCAGAATCAAAATTTTACTTGAAATGGCTTTAGTCGTGTTTAGTGACCAGATATGAAAAGCCATATACTTTCCAACCAACCTCTTTCCCATCTTATCCCACTCTCCACTTTCCTCAGTCGCACAACATACCTCAAAATAGGGAAGCTATAGTCCCACTGGCTCCAGCCCATAAGTATTATGTTTTAGTGCCTAAAGGTCAAACCGCACTAGCGCGTCGCTGCGCTTCAGCGGCGCTGCGCGTCACTTTTCTGTTCGTCGTGCCGCGCAGTGTAGCGCCGCTCTGGTGCGGTTTGCTTCATACAAAACAGTGAACACATATTTCGTGGTGAAGCGACGCGCCGTGCAGTGCAGAGCCGCTGATGCGCTAGTGCGGTTTGACTTAAAAGCGTCATAGCGCTAGCACGTGATCATGTCAAAAGTGCCAATGACGCGACAGCGCTTCACACTTTAGTGTTCATTTGACTCGCGGTAGTGACAGTTGTTTGCGTGGAGCTCGTGATTTTTTCTTTGATTCGCGTTTTATACTAATCAAATAAAAATAACAGTGAACTTATATAGCGCAGTTTTGTGATATTTCACCTCAAGTGCGCATATTAATAATATTAAAATTAGTTAATTAATTTTAGTACGTGTTAAATATCTTCCTGAAATACCTTCAACATCACATCAACACCGAGGATGAATTTTGGCTTAGAAAAATCACCGGAAAGTAATTTACCGCGACGTGTGGTATGCAGCAATAAGGATGGCAGTGCAGTAAAGTAAAGATCCAATTTGAATTGTTTACAGTGTAGAAAGGGACTGCATAGAGTTTGTGTGAGAAAACATTTGTGTCATGCATAATTATTATTTTTTTACCATTGTGTTTTTTAATCATAATTCGAAAGTTGGTGAAATGAACGTTGAAAGAATCTTGAAAATTGGATAATTTTTAGAATAATACTTTTTTTTTCAAACAGACGTACCTATCTAAGTGTCATAAAAAAAGAAGCAAATTTTTGTTTGGCACTGATAATATATTTATAGAAAATCTTTGGTACAAATAAGGTAAATTTGTTTTTTTTTAATAAATAAATTAATGTTTTTTTTTACTTTGCTACTGCAATCAGAATCTTTCCAATGGCTTGTTTGTTCCTTGGTCCACCACTGAACACGATTCTATTCACTCAAATCCAATTTAAGAATTTCCTCAAAAGCAGAGTGGCGAGTTCTTTTCATACGACATACGACGACTCTAAATCCACATAAGAATTGTTGCGACAATCATGAAAAAAAATCACTGTTTTATTTGTAAACTAGTTGTTGCCCATGAAAAATTACAGGATGTAACTCGACGAATAAAAAAATATTAGTTCAATTCCAAATTTAGATTAGTGTCTGCTAAAATTCCATGCAGGTAGGTACTTTATTAGGTTGGTAGGGATTTGAAAAGATTTTTTTTTAATTGAAGTTATTTTTAACATATCTGTCAGTTCCAATTTTTCTTACGTTCATACTCGTACGTTAGGTACTACGGCATTTATTTCCATCTAAAACACATAATGGAGAAGATTATCTGCTCGAACCGTCGTATTATTATTAGGTTTGCTTTTGAAACTGATAATTCGTGGTGGAAGTCCATTTAAATGTAAAATTATTATTAAAAACCGTTAAATGTAAAAAATAACGCTCAAAGACATTATCAAAGATTTATTTAATTCATCACTATGTAACGCGTCTTCTATGATATACTAAGCCACCCGAAGGTTTATTCAAATGTAATTTTATCATATCGTCGCCGGAGAGGCAAAAGGGCTGAGGCGCCATTTTAGGAAGTTTACACAAGATCACTAAAAAGTCTTCAGTACCTGGTTGGATTTGGAAAAAAAATTGACTCCGGTAACTTAATGCTCTCACTGAGTTACCTGAAGCGACAAAAAGCTAAAAAACGTCCCAAACTTTTGTCGCTTGAGTCAAGCCTTCTCCCAAATAAATCTTCAGAATCAAACAACAAGTTTTAGAAAGAAAACTGCATTTTAACGACAAAGTGTCGCTTATTTGCAGAAAGAAAACTTCTTGAGCTAAACTATTTATATTCATTCGAAAATGAACGCCATTGGCTCTTATATACTGCGATGAACATTTGTGACGGATCATTAATAGCGTTGTGACCGCTTTGAAAGAACTACTTCTTTTGGCAGCAGTTCTACTTCATTGTTCGAACAAATACTTCAAAAGTTAATAGTTCATTTTAGCGTTCATTCATTTTATAAGTTGTTTCATTGAACAAATACTTCAAATGAAGTTGGTACTTTAATTTAGCGTTCATTCATTTCATTAAATAAATCAATTTGCAGCAGTTGTGAAGGTGAACTTCAAAGTCTATAAATAAGTAAATTATAAGTACTTTGAAGTCCGACTTCAATAGCGAGAACCGGTTCCAAAAAAGAACTGAACAAATAACCGGATAAATTCAAATCTCATTTTTGCGTGTTCGACTTCAATTGAAGTGTTCACTGCAAAGGGTTCATTTTAAAGAACTAGTAATTCGTGAAGCATTCACAAAACATTGAAGTTTTTCCCAACGCTAATTAATACCGTAAAACGTGTCTCGTACATACGTGATATGGAATCACCTATGTGCTAGCTACACACCATAGAACTATTAATTTTGAGGATAAAATATATATACATTTTTTATTAATTCCTAGTTGTGATTTATTGCTGATTGGAACCACTTATATCGTCGCTAGAAAGGCAATAGGACCTAAGCGACACTTTGGTCAAAAATGAGTTAAATATGCAGTTTTCTTTCTGCATCGAATGCTTTGACTTGTTGTTTGATTCTGAAGATTTATTTGGGAGAAGGCTTGACTCAAGCGACAAAAGTTTGGGACGTTTTTTAGCTTTTTGTCGCTTCAGGTAACTCAGTGAGAACATTAAGTTACTGGAGTCAATTTTTTTTCCAAATCCAACCAGGTACTGAAGACTTTTTAGTGCTCTTGTGTAAACTTCCTAAAATGGCGCCTCAGCCCTTTTGCCTCTCCGGCGACGATATGATAAAATTACATTTGAATAAACCTTCGGGTGGCTTAGTATATCATAGAAGGCGCGTTACATAGTGATGAATTAAATGAATCCATGTCTTTTTAGATAATGTCTTTGAGCGTTATTTTTAACATTTAACGGTTTTTAATAATAATTTTATATTTAAATGGAATTCCACCACGAATTATTAGTTTCAAAAGCATACATAATAATAATACGACGGTTCGAGCAGATAATCTTCTCCATAATGTGAACATAAGAAAAATTGGAACTGACAGAGGTGTTAAAAATAACTTTAATTAAAAAATCTTTTTCAAATCCCCACCAACCTAATAAAGTACCTACCTGCATGGAATTTTAGCAGACACTAATCCAAATTTGGAATGGAACTAATATTTTTTTATTCGTCGAGTTACATCCCGTAATTTTTCATGGGCAACAACTAGTTTACAAATAAAACAGTGATTTTTTTTCATGATTGTCGCAACAATTCTTATGTGGATTTAGAGTCGTCGTATGTCGTATGAAAAGAACTCGCCATTTTGCTTTTGAGGAAATTCTTAAATTGGATTTGAGTGAATAGAATCGTGTTCAGTGGTGGACCAAGGAAAAAACAAGCCATTGGAAAGATTCTGATTGCAGTAGCAAAGTAAAAAAAAAACATTAATTTATTTATTAAAAAAAAAACAAATTTACCTTATTTGTACCAAAGATTTTCTATAAATATATTATCAGTGCCAAACAAAAATTTGCTTCTTTTTTTATGACACTTACATAGGTAGGTACTTATGTTTGAAAATAAAAAGTATTTCTCTAAAAATTATCCGATTTTCAAAATTATTTTATCGTTCATTTCACCAACCTTCGAATTATGATTAAAAAACACAATGGTAAAAAAAATAAATTATGCATGAAACAATTGTTTTCTCACACAAACTCTATGCAGTCCCTTTCTACACTGTAGACAATTCAAATTGGATCTTTACTTTACTGCACTGCCATCCTTATTGCTGCATACCACGCGTCGCGGTGAATTACGTTCCGGTGATTTTTCTAAGTTAAATTTCATCCTCGGTGTTGATGATGTTGAAGGTATTTCAGGAAGATATTTAACACGTATTAATTAGCGTTGGGAAAAACTTCAATGTTTTGTGAATGCTTCACGAATTACTAGTTCTTTAAAATGAACCCTTTGCAGTGAACACTTCAATTGAAGTCGAACACGCAAAAATGAGATTTGAATTTATCCGGTTATTTGTTCAGTTCTTTTTGGAACCGGTTCCTCGCTATTAGATCAATACTTTGAAGTCGGACTTCAATTGAAGTACTTATAATGAATTACTTATTTATAGACTTTGAAGTTCACCTTCACAACTGTACTGCTGCAAATTGAAGTATTTATTTAATGAAATGAATGAACGCTAAATTAAAGTACCAACTTCATTTGAAGTATTTGTTTAATGAAACGAAGTTAATAAAATAAATGAACGCTAAAATGAAGTACCAACTTCATTTGAAGTATTTGTTCCACGAAACGAAGTTATTGAAATGAATGAACGCTAAAATGAACTATTAACTTTAATTGAAGTATTTGTTCAATGAACAATGAATGAAGTAGGAACTGCTGCCAAAAGAAGTAGTTCTTTCAAAGCGGTCACAACGCTAGTATTAATCAGATCCAAGTCACAAATGTTCATCAGTATATAGAGCCAATGGCGTTCATTTTCGACATTCCAGATATAAATACCATAGCTCAATATTTGACCAGTCCGAAGATGCTTGTTGCAAGGTAAAACCGGTCTGGTCTAAAATAAGCAAGTAGAAATAATTTTAAAAGATTTTTAAAGCATAAATTCATATTATTATTTTAGAAAAGAATACCTACGAGTGCGGAAATTTGACCCTGCCTGCAATAACTGAAAGCTAAGGTCCTATTCACTGGACCACGTCTACTGATAATAACAGTACTCTAATCATGTGGCTAATTTTATAGTAAAACGCACCATCTATAGTCTATGGTCTATGGGTGGGAAACATGACAGTCACGATGTCGCATGTCGCCTTGAAATCTGCCATTGTACTAAATAATACATGCCATTTGTTTAGTCTGATTTTCCAATTTTCTCAGTTTCCAGTTCTTTGGCTTTATAAAAACAGACTGAAGAGATAAACTGATAGAAGTATGTTGTAGGCGTGTCCGTGTGCCCGAAGTGGCACAATTTTTTTTCACATCTGGTAAAAAATACAACATTTTAAAATATCGTAATCTTGAACAAGGCGTCCTTGAGGTAATTTTCCCACGAAAACGGCGCTATAAAAGCTATCCATTTATTTATTATTATAAGGCGTATCTCATATTCAGCCACTTTGCAGGAGAGCCAAAAGAACTGTTATTTGACGGATTCTCATAAATTTTATTACATGTTACACTTATGGTGTCAAAAAACAAAACGAGGTTATTACCTCATCAGCGCAATATGTGATAAAATGTGTTTTTCGGCTCTCCTGAAAAGTTACTAAATATGAGATACTGCTGTTTGTGTTAATTTAGACAATTCCTGGGGCCCAGGAGTCTAAAATTTAATTTAACTGTCGACTTTCGTTTTATTTCAAATCTGTACAGTAGTAAACGAAGAATGCGTCCTTCGAAAGCTTGTTCCGAACGGTAGAGCCGGTAGAGCGTGGTATTTGATTTACTTTGGGTCGTTTGTTAGACGCGTGCCTACCATAAGAAGTTTAGGGTTCAAATGCTTTGCTCATTCCCGTTAAATTGAACCATTATACTATTGTGATTGGTTGAACATTATTTTGTGATTTCGTAAACTTCGTTATTTTAAGAGCACTACTGTAATCTTTGTGTACCTCAAAGCAAGAATATATAAGAAGAGAGAGCTAAATATTTTTACCCAACCTATACAAATTTACGATAAATCACTTTCTCCGGGTTTTTACGTCGTAAACCGTGAGAGAGAAAGAGATAAGATAAGTTGTCACATAATTCACCACTTTTAGGTATTCAAGCATGTGTTCCGTCTCGGGCGAGTCCGCCTACTACGTTTTGTTATGCGGCATAACAGGATAGGTTTTTACCTAGTGGTCCCTAATTTGCTTGAAGTAATAAATATAAAAGTACCACCTAGAGCAACTAGGTCTAACGACTTATTCCACATTAACTGGACGCGCACAAATGCTGGTGTCAGAGACCCAATCAGAAGAATGTGCGAATTATCTAATCAAAATTTCAAAGATTCTAACATTTTCTTTGATTCATTAACTACTTTCAGAAAAAAATTGAAGAATTCCTATAAATGACGAATTTGATTTAAAAATTTCCAATGTTTCCTTAAATGTATTTATATGCGGGTACTCAGCTTTATCCCTTGATTCATACCTTATCTTAACTAGAAATATAAAAGCTTTAATTCTGAAAAGGACATGAGATTTACTGCTTATTGTATTTAAACACTTTTCATCACTTTTATATGTATATCAAATTTATTTGTATGTAGGTATTACGCCACCCACCTTGCTTCATCTATTGCTGCTCATAAGTACTTAATCTGTCAGAAGTAATTTGGATTCAGGCGTATTCTTTATGTTTTATGTTTAGTTTTGTTTTTTTGTTATATCGTGTCTGTATCTGTGTTTTATCCAAAATAAAATTAAAAAATGTATTTTAGAGAGTGATAATAATCTAAAAGATGTTGTTTGTTCCTTGCGTTCATTATTCAAATAAATTCATTTCAAAGGTAAAACGACGACCATTGTGATAAACACCAACAAATAATAAATGAAATCAACTAGAAGTTTTATGTAAAAAGGGATTTTATGATCTACTGACTTGTGGTAATGTTGAGCTCCCGGGCAGCCTCTCTGGCTTGGGATAGCGAGATCTCGTGCTCCACGATGAACTCCTCCACGTTCAGGTTCAGCCTGCTCCCTTTTGGTTCGGGGCCCACTGCAGTTGTGGTCGCTGCAGGCTCTTTGATGGTTTTCCACTTCTCCCAGGCGCGTTGCTGCTTTTCCTGGGGAACACAATGCCAACATAGCGGGCTATTAATCTTTAATAATTTTCCATTCAATATTCGTGGTTCATTTCAGCCACTCAAAAGATAAACCTAAATAAATGTATGAGTGTGTCCGTGTGCCCGAAGTAACCGCAATTGGACGTAGTTATGCAGAAAGCGTCTAACCCCACAAAGTTGAAACTGAGAAAAGGGCGTTTGAAAATATTAAGGCATTTGTAAAGTGAATATCGGTGTTTTTTTTTTCTTTATGTGAATTATTAAAAATAGGTAGTTTATAATCTTTAAATGTATTTATTTCAAAAATAATTGTATTTTCTATGTAATCCTACATTTTAATGTGTTTAAACTTCAATTTAAGTCAAATATCTGCAATTTGGGTTAATAAAAATGGAATTACCAAAAATCTATTGCAATTAAATGTTTTAGGATGTTTTCAGCAAGTGAATATTTCGTATTTATTTATAAAACTCGATTTTGTAAAATTGTGAGTTGAACGCTTTCTGCATTACATCTAGTAAAATAAAATATATTTTTAATATTAATTCATTAAAAGATAAACAATTTCCTTGGCCTGTCGAAGGGCTAGGAGTAGAAAAGTCTTACAAATTGGCGACAAACTGCTTTATTTTCAAATCGGTACAGATTACACTTCTAGTGACTATCTTTTCAGTGATGTCAGCCTATATACCAGGGTTTGCTCTTACGTCTTGCTTGCACACATGCAACTGAGGCTGTGCGATAGAAAGATAGATACCTAGAGAAAAAATCACCGCACGCAGTAGCAGTCGACTAAATGTCCACGACGCTCGACCAGTGAGTGAAAAGTTGAAAAGCAAAAGTTTATTTATATTCCTCCACAAAATTCGAACTCTGTTTACATTTCATGTTTATCGAGCGTTATCGAACACCTCGACTCATTTCGTATACCTACCTATAGGTTATTATTTCACGGCTTATGCTTTGTTAATAAAGGTTATAAAGACAGTTTGTAAAAGGTCGCTAATGGGAAAGGCTTTGTCACCACTCATGGGAAAAAGGTGGAAAATAGGAAAAGGATAAAAAAATCATTTTTATTCTATTTCATAAAGGCGTCGTTTGACTCATGACTAGGGCTTTGAACACTTAGTACAAAAAGTTGATCTTCTGCGGGCGGTAGAGCCTTGTTAGAAAGCGTGCCTAACCTCCTGTCGTGGTAATCTCCTTCCGGAAAATCTAGGGAAGGCTCGCATGCCCAGGATACCACCATGCTTGAATACAGCAATGAATACTTGGTACAAACCTGAAGTTTATCTTCTTCTGCGGGTGGTAGAGCCTCGTTAGACAGCGTGCCCAGCCTCCTGTCGCGGTAAGCTCCTTCGAGAGAGTCCAGGGAAGGCTTGGATGGCCAGGAGACTACTGCGCCTTGATACATCAATAGGAGCACTAACTTAGCTATGCTTATTGAACCCAGCATTGTGGCAACATCGTCCAAAAAAAGTTAGCTGGTGCTGAAACAAACAAAAAAAGAGTTTTGTTTCATCATTTTTTCAAAGGTTTTCATCGCGTGATTTTCCACGTGATGTCAATTTTGGATCCCATAAGAGTAATAAACAATGTTCCTCAGGGTTCAGAAGTATTTTTCACGTTGTCAATGTTAAAAAATTATTTAAAAATACCATATAATATAATGTTTTCTTTTTAAATAAACAAAAAAATATATTTAAAGGTGTAGGTATAACATATTTGGATTCCGTTTCAAAGTGGAAGATCGAAATGTTGATTAAAGGATATATAATTTAATCGATATTTCAAGCACTAATGGAAATGACATTTCCAGGAAAAAAACACATTAAAACTAATTTACTTTTTGACATAGTATTAGCCTTGACTGTTAAAAATGCTCTTTGTTTGAGAATCGACATATTTCCACTCACTTGAAGAAGAAAAATTACATTATTCTAAATATATGTGCCGATTTCATGACGCCAGAGCCCTCCGAAACATCACGCTGCTTCGGGTAAATAGATTTTTTTTTAAAGTCAAGATGTTAATGTTTTTTACCAATTTCTGAGAAAAAATAAATAAGAGTTGTAATTATTGTAGCACGATCGATTAAAACTAAAAAAATTAAACTCGATTATAATTAAAACTAAATTTCAACTTTACCCACTGCTTGTTCTTAGACCGAGCCGGTTTCAACTTGTTACGGTCATCTTCAGACTGATAAATAAATGGCATAAACTACGATATTTATATTTATATATATATTTATTTTTTTTCTTTTTTAAAAGTAAGACAAACATTCACGGGTTACGAATAACCTGACAACATTTGAAAAACTCCTACTGCCATCATAAAAAGCGGAAGATGTTGCTTGTGCAATGATGGAGGACTTAGCCATCAGAGGAATTGAACGTACGACGCCCGGGTGGGAATCCGACGCGTTCTCCACTCAGCTACCGACCGGTCATATGCGGTTTTGGATGTTTGTTTTATTGAATTATTTAAACGGAATTCCACCGTAAATCAACAGTCGCATAAATATACTTAATTATTGTTATCATCAAATCACTTTTTGATACGGGATTACCTGCTCAGTGATTGATACGAAAATAAATCGTTTTTCAATCCACTCTAATTCTGATTGCATTATTAAAGGTTTACTTCACAATGAGGTGTGACTCAATAATGGCAGCCATGACTTATATTTAGCATTTACGCTTTCCCGGAACTAATTGGATTCGTCGCAGTTCGCAATTAGAAGGCATAGATTGAGTACAGTTTTACAAATATTTGTATTTTACGAAAGTGCGTTCACGAATCAGCTGAAAGGTAAACAAATCAATTGCTCATCAAGCAGACTCTGTTTCAAAGATGATAAGGTTTTGATTTAACAACACAAGAATTTCGCCTTTGTCCGATAACTTATATTAATATTATGTTGGATAATATAGTTAATGAATATCAAATAATAACTTTCTATAAGACCACAGATTTTATTAAAAAAATTATGACCGACCGGTTTCGCTGAGCCATTCATTATCATCAGGGAACAAAATTAAACCAAACTAAAAATACAAAGTGTGCGGTTATATGTACATACACTACATACAGAAATAAATTGTAAAAAAAAATATATATAATTAAAAATAAAATAAAATAATAATAAAGTTCGAAAAATATTTTTTTGGTATATTATTCTCAGAGAGTTAAAAAAACTCATTCCGGAAAACAATTTTTGGTCAAAGGCATTATTCCACATTATTTCCAATGAAAATTTGACCCACATTTAATTATGCAATTAGTAATAAATCTTGACTGTAAGTTATTAGTTATAAGTTTAAGTGATAATTTTTAGGTTCGATAAATTGATTTGTAAAGCGCCCTTGAGGTGATTTTCCCACGAAAACAGCGCTATAAAAGTTATCCATTTATTATTATTACTACAATATAAGACATCATCTACCTCCTTTTTTAATAAATCCAAATTTTATCATTTCAGCTGTGTTTAGGTTAAAGGCGTTATTCCACATTTTATGCAAGGAAATGTAGGCCTTAGTGATAACATAATGGTCGTACTGTTATGCTTGATACCTGATTATAATTTGATCAAATGCTGAAACGCGCCGAGAATTGGAGGTTAACTAGCACGATTACTTGAAGTGGTTACTGAAAAAATAATAATAATAATCATCGATTCGCCAGTGTAAAATGAGACAGTGGTCCAAATCACTGTTTACAAAAAAATGTGAAGTAACGCCTTTGACCTAATCATAGTCGATATTTTATGGTCTTCTTCATAATATTCAAGGCTATTGCCTTTCTTTCTTAATGTAATACTACCCCATCTTTAAAGGTTAGAAACGAGATAACCTAATCACTTTACATGTCATTGAAACGATTATCTGTTTTCTAGTATTCAGTGTGGCTCTATGGATAATGGCTAGATAAGTACCTAATTTGTCTAAACCCATGTCATTGTCAATCATAACAGGTTATCATTCACGTCGGCCTCTGATTATTATGTAATCATAGATGCGTGCTATCATGGTCATAAATCATTGCAGTTGAATTATTGAAGAGGGAAGAATGACTTCGCAAATACAACACAAACCGGTAGCAGTTCTTCCGATTTAGATAACAGTTTTATACAGGGGCAGCTCGTGACTTTTTTTTGTAAGAAGATTTTCAAGATTTTTGAAAATCTCTAACAAAAAATCTTCACACACTTTTTTTTATATAAAAATCATTTTCGGTTATAACAACATCGACAACGTCATATTTTCAACATCAGCACTCTGGCAAACGTAAAAGTCACGAGCCGCTCCTGGTTTTATAGCAATTTGATGAAAAATTTCGAATCACCGTATAAATTTTTGTAATAAAGTAAAAAAGAATAAACTTCAACGTAAAATAGAAAAGTTTAATAATGAAGATATCCTATATCATTAGTATATCTACGTACAAGCGTAGTAATACTTAGGATAGGATTGGGGAGGATTTTTTTTCTCCCTCTGTACCTTAATTATACGCTTTGGTTTTATCATTTATTCACTTTCTTCATTGAATGTAAAAGTGTATTATATATTTTTTAATTATACCATATTTTACATCCGAAATAAGTTTTTAATTTGATAATTTAAGGTTAAATATGATTTCGTCGCCGGAAAGGCAAAAGGGCTAAACGCTATTTTGTAAAGTTTTTTTGTTGTTGTTTTACAATAAAATTCATAAATCTTCAGTACCTGGTTGGATTTTGAAATAAAAAAGTTTTCTCAGGTAACTCAATGCTTTTGCTGAGTTACCTGAAGCGACAAAAAGCTAAAAAAAGTCCCAAACTTGTGTCGCTTGAGTCAAGTCTTCTTCCAAATGGTATGCATATTTTAGATGGCTGAAAGGTCACAAAAGTCTTCAGAATGAAACGAGTGCATTCGACGCAGAAAAAAAACTGATCGAACTGCATATTTAACTCATTTTTGACCAACGTGTCGCTTAAGGTTTTTTGCCTTTCCAGCGATGATATGTTTGGTTTTTCTGAGAAAAAGTCGTGTAAATTTAACTCGTGTTGTGAATAGTAATGTCAAATAAGTTCGATTGTCGTGATATCATATTATTATCAAGATATCCATCATACCTACACCGGCACGGGTAGAGACGATTCACGGTATGCACGGTATATGCACGTGCTTAGCTTATTTTTTTTTATGAATCAACGATTTCTAATAAAGTCACCAGAGAACTTAATAAATCATAAACGGAAAAAGTAGCAAAAAAAATGTGTAACAATTAAAAATTATATTTCCGTGGAAAGCAATCACTTTGTGGTTTGACATATTTATAGAAATGAAAAAATAACTATGTACAGGCCCACGGATATTGTCTCTTTCAGTTCATTTTATGTGTCTCTTTCTCTCCGTTCCTTCGTTATAATTTAAATGTTATTATTTTGTTTTCTCATCTTTCTGTTATTTTATTTTATATTTTGTTCTCCCTCCGTATGTATATACTATAACCGCACACTTTGTATTTTTTGTTTAGTTTAATTTCGTACCCTGATTATGCTTGTACAAAGTTATTTTTTATTTTTTTTTATTTAAATTAAAACTTATGTAGGTACACAAAAGGTAGGTACACACATAGACATAAAATACAAGACACGTCATATTCATACAAATCTTACGAAAAATGCAGCACCACTAATGTTGCACCACTAAATGTTTCACCCGCGTATGAAAAGGATAGCCATTCAAAGAATATGTGTGTGCGGAAGAGATAGCTATATGAAGCGTGTTTCGAAGGTATGTCTCGTTGACTTGGGTAGTGCAACCAGGCGCGTTGTCTCAGTAACGTATCTACATTATTTATTTAATCTACACACTGTGATTTGATAATATTTTCCTTAGGAACATGTGTATTAAGATTCAAACACATTAAACATACCATTTGTATTGCTGTGGTCAAAACATGCCAGGTTTAATGGCAATACTAAACTTAGGGTCAGTTTTTTGACCAACCGTCACATCTGACATCGTCGCCAATCGACGATCAGCGTCATTTTGATTTTTTTTACATTTGAAGGATCCGCGTTAACTGCCGATTCTCGGCGCGACAGAGGTTTGTTAAATTGTATGTTCGGTTATTTGATCATCCGTTGATTAATATGTCAAGCGTCCCTAACGGTCAACACCGCTGACAGGCAAAAAATCAGTGGACCTTAGGGCGTTAAACTTCTCGCTATTAACAGCGATAAAATTAATGGTTATATGAACGTCCCGCGTTACATTCTCCGCGTT
This sequence comes from Drusus annulatus, assembly GCA_022651775.1. Classification (NCBI taxonomy): domain Eukaryota; kingdom Metazoa; phylum Arthropoda; class Insecta; order Trichoptera; family Limnephilidae; genus Drusus; species Drusus annulatus. The sequence goes on along the minus strand of JAGWCC010000031.1, from coordinate 16,561 downwards.
ACAAGCCCTCTCTTTCCTAACGAACTTACGAGCGAAGTAGCATGCGACGTACTCGTGTACTGTCGCTAGGTTGTCTTCCACACACTTATGTATTTCTGCATTCGCTATCTCACTTATACTATTTGGTATGTGAATAATTGTATTAATTGAAATAATAAGTGATTTGTGTGTACTTCGCATGAAAAGAAACTCCATGAGATTTGTTTTTTGGTCCCGAATGATTTTCACCCTTGTCAAAAGTACAGGAAGGCATTTTATCTCAGAAAAGAGCTTACAGCGATGCGTTTGTGGCAGCTGGTGACAGTTGTTTGTTAAACGAATGTTTGTGCGTGACTAAACGCAATAAATCTCAGGTATGCCACGTTGGCTTAGTTTAGTGCAGTCACGCGCGTTGTCTCAGTAACGTATCTACATTATTTAATTCATCTATGTTTGCATTGCTTGTTTCTGCATAATTTAATTTAAGAAAAGAAGATGGGTATCAACTATAAGACGAAAGGTGCAAGTTTTTATTTCGCACCTTCGTACTGGGAACATACGGGTTTGATTTCCGTTCATGAATAGTATTTTTTTTTTTTTTTATAAAATAATATTTAACGATGGGCGCGTAACAAAACACTGTAATTAGGTACTATTAGCGCCTTGGCAACCCGGCGCCTGAGCGAACTGCTCCAATTGCACCTGTACAGAAACAGCCCTGTCCGCTGTTAATAAATGGATTACTTTTATAGCGCCGTTTTTGTGGGAAGATCACCTCAAGGGCGCTATACAAATTAATTTATTTAACCTATAATTTATCACTTAAGCTTATAACTTACAGTTAAGATTTATTACTAATGGCTTACAACTAATATTTTCAACTAGTGACTTACAATAAGGACTTATGGCTTGTAACTTACTACTGAGTATAACTTATAACTAGTAACTTACATCTAAGATTTCATTATTATTACTTCATCACCTCTTCATTATTGCTCCACATTTGCATTACTGTTCAACTATTCTTTTCTTGTGTAACGACATATAATAGAACAAGTTTCAAATTATCAACAAAAATAAAGAGGAATGAGAATTATACATGGCAAAATAGATTTTAAAAAGTAGTAAAAATGTCAGGCGACAAACTAAATTGGCTGACAGGAAACAGATGCTAACATTAAAAACATTAATATTTACACATACAATAAAAATACAAATAAAACTTATTACGAACTTATTACTAAATTATTTACAACGTGGATATTCACAGACATAATACAAGGAAATTAAAATAAATCAGAATACCAGAAGGAATAAATCCAATAAACAAAAACAGTTTACTCACACTTCACAGTTTCGGCTGCTCCCAATGGGTCGATGGGCCAACTCACGTCGCTGGTGGGACATTAGATTTGCGTGTTTCAAAGAGCAATGGCCCGCCGCTCTTAGTAGATATACATGATATAGGACTGTCGGATCATCGGCTTGTTTGCACGGATATTGATTTTAACCCGCCCAAAGTACCACACAGGACAATTATATCGAGGGAACGGCGTCAATTTATCCTTAACGATTTTCTGAAAGAGCTGCAGATCTCTCTATTATGTACACCAAGTATTTGGGAAAACAAAGACGCCAACAGAACTTGTCGGGACATACAATTCAACACTCTCATCTCTGTTAAGTAAATGTGCTCCTATGACGTCAAAAACACGTAAAGTTCGAAAGTCAGATGGCCGGTTTGACGATGAATGCCGAAACCAGAAGAGACTTATGCGGAAACTAGAGAGATCTTATAGGAAAAACTAGTGCGGTAACTTCAAGGGACGAGCGGATCCTCTCTCAAAAAGAATATTTGAGAAAAACAAAAGCTAAAAGATCCGAACTTTGGAACGAGAAGATTGAGACTTAGGACTGTAATCGCTAAAGTCACTGTGCCAACTAAGACAGACATCAAAAATGTGTCTTTCTTTAAACTCACTACGCTGGAAGAAGCAGAACAAATTGTTTCATGTTCGCCAAATAAGCAGTGCAGTCTTAATCCCATACCGACATGGCTATTCAAAAAATGTTCAGTTGTTTTAGTTCCGTTCCTGGTTCTCCCCTTCTACAATTCTCTCAGCATAATACAGAAGGTTTCATTCAACGGAAACCGGACTACTCCGTATGTCGTCAAACATAGCTCCCGCCATAGAGTCGGGCAAGCCAGCACCCATCTCACTCCCAGACATGAGCGCCGCTCCCGACACGATTGATCATAATATCACAATACTGTCTACACTAGCGCTCCCTCCTGGTGTATTATTGCTCTGAGCTACCACCAATACGCAGGTTCTCCAATTCGTCACAGACCAAAAACTAGACAGTTTATGGAACGGTGATATAGAATAGCTTTTCCAACCTGAATTGATATTAATTAATAAATAAACTCTGCTATTTTTCTCTTTTCATTTAACCGTAATTTATTACATTTTTTAATTTCATGCAAAATGTTTGACCATTATACTACGCGCAGGCGCCTAGTTTGATGACTCGCAATATATTATTTTATAAAATTTATCATAGGTAAACAATCTTTCGTTGAGTCATTAAATGAAACCAGCAAATGAATAAATTAGTTCCATAGTTAGGGGAATATATTTGCCTTGCTGTCAAGTTATAACCAGAGTATTCGAGATTTCTACACTTTACATTAATGATAACTTCCCATTTTTTCATCATAACTGCAGTACTTTTTGTTTGTGAGGTAGTTATTTAGGACTAATATTATTTAAATATTTATGAGCACCTGTCCAGTTACGTCATTGAAGGTACTTCTCTAGAGTCGAATACAATGAATGTGCAAAGTCTAAAGTGTCCTGCCAAAATGAAGACACCGTAACGAAAGGGGAGAATGATTTGAACCTGACATCATTGAAAAAGAAGCAATCAAAATGATTTCGTTAGCACGTGTCTGTGATATCGTCAGTTGTAGGTGAGTTATCTTGTATTAGGGTTATTAATCAGCGATTCTGTTGGCGTCCTTTAAGGATGCGAATTGGAATCTATCCAACCAGGTGTTCAAACATTGCTATGATCCTACCACTGATAGCTCCGTTGCAACCTCTCTTTCTAATACACGCGTCGTTCATGAGAAAGTGGATGAGCTCACAACGGATCTCTCAGCGGTAAGCCTTTATTGTGGACACCAGTGTTATAAATTTATCTCTTTCAGAAGACAGCAGTATTGAGTGCTACGTTGTAACCTCTCTTCTTGATACACGCCGTGCTCATAAGAAAGAGGGAGAGGTTCCAACGGAGCTATCAGCGATATACCAATACCGGGCGGAAACTTTGCAAGTGGTTCGGGATCCTGACACCATAAAAGCTAATCGATTAAGTTTTTATTGCACTCGACACTTTTATTTCCTGAAGCGAGAGTATGCCAGAAATTAATTAACCACTGGATCATAATTCAATCAAAGACTTTCGTTTGTAAGTGAGTCATCTAAAACAGCGATAAACAACCTTATTTACGGCGAGCCAAAATCGAAAAGTTACAATATTTAAATATTCAGGTGAAAAAATAGAAACGCATTTTAATGCGATATTTGGCACTGTTGAAAAACAGTTGTTGAAAGCAGCAAGTTTTTCAATATGTAATGTTCGCTGATGAACTCGACAGCTGCTCCTTGGGTAAGACGTGCTTTTTCGGGGATGTAGAACAAAATATAATCACTTTACTTGAATAATTTTTATTGAAAGAATTTATAAAGTATAATAATTAAACCTTTAACTGAATATATTTAAGTAACTGATCTGAATAGGAATGCATGAGATGAAATAGGTCGAGGTCGAGGGTAGTAATGGTCAACTTAAAGATCATAGTCCAACATGTGGTCTATGGGATAATGCATGTTCAAAAGAATTTTAGAAATCGATCTTTACAAAACAATTTAAGAGACAGAAAGACATTAAAGGAAGCAATTAAGAAATGCAGAAGGACATTGGTATGAATGGTTAGTAAAATGGGGTAAATTGCACATGGGCGCAACTGGGTGGGCCATTACAAATATAACAGGTATTGAAGATACTACAACTTTTAAACAATTTTCTAGTCTTTGGTCGTATTTTACAATTTTCATTTTTGAAAATAATTGCTCGCAGACATAATATGTAATATAATAATAACAGTAAATTTATAAAGCGCAGTTTTGTAATATTTCACCTCAAGTGCGGTTCATACTAAATTAATTAAACTAATAAGACTAACTAACTAGATAGCTAACTAGATATAACTAGCTAAATAGTTTTAATTTGTATACTATGTACTCGTATACAAATTAAAACTATCTAAAATCATGATCGTCATCATAAATCATGAGAGAAAAGATTCAGATATGGGTATAACAGTACATGTTTACATATTTATTAACAGATTTTAAAAAAAAAAACAATTTACTAGAAGCTAAGGGTATAAAAATTCAGACTAAACCTTCCAAATATACTCAGAAAGTATTGTTTTTTTTTAAATTCAGTAGTGCACTGCAGATCGACAATTTATTTTTGAAATTGCTCTGGTAAGCTATTTCAAATATAAAATGTTTACATTGAACGATGAAGTTAAAATAAGTTGTATTCTCCCGTAATATTTTATTAAACGGGAATCAAGTTATTAATAAAATATTTTTATTTTATCCGGATATTTTTTGAATTAGCTGGATTATCCTTTGTAAATATAGGAAAGTTTTTTGGAATTAAGTTGACGATTCCATAATCCCAGTTTAATTTCAAATGCTTTTATTTTATCAAACATTTACTGAATAAGTATATTTGGTGCATCATTCGAATGTTGTGTAATGTCAATATAAAAACCGAAATCAACAATCCACAAATTTGCCTTTCTTAAATATCAAGGTCATGATACAACACAGGGTTGTTATTTCTGCACAAAAAATACAAAAGGGGTAAGTATTATACCGTCACTGTCAGAGATATGCACACATTTCATAAATAAAGACTGCCAGACATTTGGAAAAAGCAATCTGTCATCTGGCCGCTACCTTCTGCTACCTGCTGCTACCTGTCGCTACCTGTCTTTTAAAACTAAAAGCCCTAAGGGGATAGTGAATCACTTGTAGATTAAATCATTTTAAGCGGCCCTGCGACAAAGAAACGAACATCATAATACACTAAACTTACCGTTTTTAGATAAGTCAAGCATCATAGGGATTCTAAAATGAAGTGTTTTATTTATTTATTAAATAAACACAAAAACAATATTATTTTTTGATCGCGCACTGGGTGGTAATGCGCAGTAAGAGCAACAAACAATATTTTCTGTTACCAATATAAAATAAAGGTATTTTAAATATTCTTGTGTAAAAAATGGCAGAAGTGTGGTGTCTCAACTGTGATCAAATAAAGGTAATTTGTGTTTTTTAAACAACCAAAAACAAGCCAAAATACATACGTTCAACATTAAGATGAATGTTAGCAGTATGGGACATAAACATTAAAAAAAGCACACAAGAGTCCAACTGCTCCCAACCGTTTGGAGCCAGTGGGACTATAACATCCCCATTTGGGGTATGTTGTGAGACTGAAGGTAGTGGGAAGAGGAATAGTATGAGGAAGAGGAAGATTAAGAAGTACTTGGCTATTCAATTTGGTCAACAACCACTCTAAAGCCATTTCAAGCAACGCAACGTTTCGATTCTGAATGGTAGTCTTTCACCAGGGCGATACTAGGAGCATCTAGGGCAGTGGCCCCCAACCTTTTTGCTGCCGCGGACGCATTGGTTGGGGACCACTGATCTAGGGAGATCTTTTGAATATGAATTATAGAGTATCTACCACTCTGGAACGTGCCGAAAATATACTATATATTATTTCATATTCATTAAATGCGAAATAACTCATATTAATTGAATATAATTTATTTGCGCATGCCGAGATTTGAACCTGTGACCCCAGCCGTCATAATATTGGTGTAGTAGGAGCTATTATCACCTATTTTTTTTGTGAAAACATTAGGTGATAATAGGTTGAATAGCATCGTGTCTCGAAGCCTTCACAAATGAACTATAAAGCAAACAGACACTAATGCGATTTTTAATATAATTTACGCTATGTAATCTACTTTAAAATTTTCACCAGCTAACAGTAGGTATTTGTTAACGCAATCTTAAATTGATAAGGCACGATTGAGTGACAGCAGTGCTAAGTGAGTCAAATTAAAAAAAAATAATACCCATGGCCATAAGAATATTAAAGTTTTAGGTCATACTACAATATTGTACTTTTAAGTATGTAGGTATATCTAGTTATATGCCTTTATTACGACGAAGGAGATTTTTTTTTAAATACACCGCGTTTCAGTGTGGATATTCTTAGAAATAAATCCAACTTCTATTACAAACAACAACAAAAATTTAGACAGTTCCCAAAACTTGTATTGTGGTCGTAGCTTTACAATAGATCAATCAATATCTGGTGGGTTGGTAGGTTTGGGCATAGGCAATTAATCGTTAGGTTGCGATCAGTCAAAAAGATTTCGCAATTAGCGAGCCGGTAGCGAAAGATGTTTTTGAATAATATATACATTAGTACTTTTTTATGAGAATACCGCACGAGAGTCCCCCCCAAGTTTTTTAAATTTATTTTAATAGTGAATAGCGCACAAGAGTCCCAACTGCTCCCAACCTTCTAGAGCAAGTGAGACTATGGCATCCCAAATTGGGGTATGTTGTGAGGCTGAGGATAGTGGAGAGGGGAAGGAAATGGGGAAGAGGAAGGTTGGGAAGTACCTTGCTATTCAGATCTGGTCACCAAGCACGGCTAAAGCCATTTTATAGTAACATTTTGATTCTGAATGGTGGTCTTTCACCAGGGAGATATTTAGATTATATACCACTCTGAAACGTGCCGCAAATATACTGTAAATGATTTTATGTGAAATAAATGTGTTATGACACATATTAATTAAATAAAAGTTATTTGCGCATGCCGGGTTTGAACCCGCGACCTTTAGATTCGTAGTCCAGTTACCGCTCGACCATGGAGGCTGTCAAAATGCCAACTGCTCTCAACCACCAGATTTCCACCTGTAGTGTTCGGTATATAGTGATTACTATAAAGGATCGGTTACACGTTACCGTACAAAACAAAAAATACATCATGACTTTGTAACTTGAGCCTTGATGAATAATTAGATTTTGGAGTTTGACTCTGAAACACGGTGTATTTACTTTGTGGTTATTATAAAGTGATATTGAAAAACTTTTTATTTGTACCTAGGCAAAAAAGGATCGAAATTGTTACCTTTACTTGGCGCAAAATATGTGCATATTTGAAGTGGGTACCAGACAACTAAACCACCGTGACAGGCATCGTGTGATTTCATGTTGAATGTCACGTCAATAATCATACTTTAGCCATAGACATAAAATATACTTTAGCGGCCTTCGCGGTACATTATCATCGAATCATCATTCATCATCGGTAATCGTAATGTGAGTGAATTCAAGCGAACGAATTTGCAGCCGTAATAATTTAAAGTGATAGATGCATTGTGAGGAAAATATGTACGGTGCATTTCATACAAATTAATGTGCAATTTGCATGGACAGAAGCGGATTCGTGCATCTAGAAACCAGTGACTATAGATTAGTGGTGGCTTATTTGAGCCCGTATTCGGAAATTTCCGAAAATCTGTCGCAATGAATTATTTTGTGTAGAGTATCTGATTCTTGAATGTTTACTTTGTTAATTTAAATCTCCATAAAGAACTTTGCTATAGCCACTGAACACTTTACTCCCAAAAGTGTGATATATACTGATTTGAAAGATTTCGACTCCTAGGCCCCAGATAGGCTATTAAAATTCCTTGAAGAATTTCAATATTTGAAAATGTTTAATCAACTTCAACAAAAGTAAGGAAAAATTGAGCTCACTCACACAGACAAGCTCACAATACACTTCTATCGGTTTATATCTTCAGTGACAAAAAAATTGATACCTGTTTTTATAGAAATGGATAAAACAGCTGGGTGCATCTAAGTTTCTATTGTAACTTTCGTTTCAGTTTTAGTTTTATTTTAGTTATTTGTACATTAAAGTTTACAAAATAACTAATTATAACTCATATACTTTTTGACAATATTAAATACAACTAATTCTTATTACTTATATACTACTTGATATTGCATACTAATGAATTTTATATGGTTCTTACAAACTATTTTTAATTTATTAATCTGTGTAATTTGGATGGTTTCCGGCAGTGCATTATAATAATTCATCCCTTTATAAAATAAACTCTTTTCCATATTGGATTTATTCTTTTTTTCGGTAGTCTGATTTCTTTGCACGTCCTTATATTATGTCTGTGATTATCTACGTTATAAATAATTTTATGATTTAATCCTTAAACCAAGTGCTTAAATATTAAAAACAACTCATTTTAGACCTGATTAAATTTCCATCGTCCTGATTTCACATCTTTGAATGGCTGGAAATGGTTTTATTAACCACAGTAAGTAATAAAGATTGAATGAAAATGAAATAATAACTTTGTATAAAACCACAGATTTATTTTATTGCTCTTATATAAAATTATTACATAATTTTCATAAAATTTGTCAAACCACAAAGTGATAAATTTATAAGAAAATATTTTTAAAAAAATTGTATTGAAATTGGGAATTTAGACAATGGCCGAGAATGGTCAATTTTTGCCAATATCTCAAAGCATTCGTCCACCTCTGCTAGAAAACCAAAAGCTTGCTTGCATAAATAACTTCAGGAATGAAGCATGGATAACTGCTTCGTTATACATTCATGACAAAATGTCACACTAAAAATTCCAAGTTATGTCAGAATTATCAGTTATCAGTGATCAGCTAACGACCCTTTGTGGCCTTGTGTCGCCATAATCGCTTACTTTGACTGCATGTCGATGCGAGGTATTGTGTTGTGTTTTGTTTCCGATGCCCTAGGTATAACGATCACAAAGGTATTCCGCTGATAACTTCAATGTATTATAACATCTCCCTATACGAACATCCCATAAACGATGTAGGTTTGGTGAAAAGTCCATAAATGCAACGCTGCGTCTTTTTTCTAAGAAAGGTTAAAAAAAAAGAAATTTAAATAACTTTTGTATTTAAAATAGTAACCAAGAGCACAAAATATCGAGAAAGATACTACAGATATCACAGACGACAGGAAGCAGATAGTTATAAACAGCAGAGAACAAATATTTTTTTCGAAATTCGTGATATAAATCCCATAATTCGATATTAGCGTACCTACTGTGGATTTGTCCTCCACAAAGCAAAGTATTTTTTTGTTAACCCTCACATTCAGGACAATTTATCGTTGAAAAAAAAACATAATTTATCATTTTATTAAATTAGAAGTAACTTTAAAGCTTTTATGCTTATTTATATAATGTATTATTGATAGATTTGTCTATTTGACAGAAAAATACTTTAAAAATATCAATTAAAAAAACATAAATTATTTATTTTAGGAAAATCACACCATGCTAGAAATAGGTAAAATCAAAAGGATATTCGAGAAAAATAATCAAAAGAATGCTTCATTAGTATTCCTTATTTTCAAAAATTGTCTGGCACACAGAAAACAACTGCGAAAAAGAGTGTCGAAAAAAGTGTAAAAACGACAACGCCGCTTGTGAAAGAGAGTAGGCATGGCTGTCCGCTTGACACCTCGTGTGCTGTGCAGTAGTACAGTATACGCCTTAAAAAGACCGGTTTGTACCGCCGAAATAACATACAGTAAATGATTAGCACACAAAAATATAAATAAGTTACTATAAATATGACAATGCATTAAATTGATTAGATTAGATTTAGTGCAGTTTAATATATCTACTATTTCTGCGAAGGAATTACCCACTGTATGCAATCTCGGTACAAGCGAGTATCTAAATGACTCGAGCGATAATTTACAAGAGAGAGCGCTGCTGTAGACAGTTTTTATGAGGTTTGTCGGACTCGGCTAGACCTGGGTGTGGCTAGGATTAGGGCTAGGGTATTTATACATCCATTCATAGCACATGTTGACATAATGTTTTTGTTTATTCGTATAATCACTTTTTCACAGTATTGTTGAAAACAAAAATATAGCATGTAACCTAATAAACCGTTGAGTTATGTCCATTTATTTCGCGTATCAAAACATGTGGTCGGAGTCAACGGAGACGCGGCACACGAAGAACATTCTAACGATACTTAAAAGCGGTCTGATAATTTGGGAAATTTTGATGTTTCTTTCTTTCTCATGGTGTACGACGTAAAAACCCGGAGAAATGATTTATCCCAAATTTGTATAGGTTGGGTAATTAGCTCTCTCTCCCATATATTGTTACTTCAAGGACTCGTCGTTATATTATTGTTACATATAATTAGAATTTTGGATCAAGTAGTTTTTTTAAGTACGTTGGAGATAATTAAGCTAAGTTAATCAGGACTATGAATTTTAATGAATCCAAAGAAATTTGTAGACGGTTTGCTGACTTGTGTAGCTCTATCACGAGATAACATTTAAGGGATAAAAGGTTGATTGTCTTGACCTATTTCTTAACCTCCGTCTATAGAATACTACGTAATGTATTATAATATATTCTTGGTGCATTCCAGATTATTATAAATAAACAATGCCATCGTACCCACATCTTGAAACAAAAACCGAAATGGTTTTTGAAATCTTGGAATTTCTGAAAAACATAAATACCAACGCACAATGGGACCCTACTTTCGCAGTTAATTGTTCTTATTTTTCTACCTACTACCCTTTATTGTTGTGAGGAGACACATGGAAAGATTTATGGACTTTTGTTACTTGAGGAGGCTGGGTAGGAACTGTAATGTAAAGATTGCAAGGAACAAATTTGTTAGTAATTTTAAAATAATAGCATCGTACTGTTTCTCTGGCGTTATTTTTGACTGAGGTTCAAAGGCCCCCTGTCTAGTGCTGGCCATAATCATCGCCTTCAGTGACACTGTAATAATATCGAAATATATTTCGATTCAATTGCTTTGACACGGACGAGGTCGACATATACATGGCCTGTTCAAAATAAAAGGTGAATTTTGAATTTTCGCGGGCTGTGTACATTCGACTATCGATTTTTTTTTTGTTATGTTGGCACACATATGTTAGCATTATCAGCCATTTTGGATTAGTGGTTTGTTTTTGACAACTGGAAAGGTTAGTCACGTTTTTGTGTGTTCTTAGATTTTTTTTTACTTTTGAAAAAAAATGGATCAAAGAATAAAATCCATGATTTGTTTTTCCACAACTCCAGGACGCTCATCGTCATGAACATCTTCTCGGCCTTCTGTAAAGCGCTTGTATCACTTATAAACACTTTTTTGAGCCAAAGTAGACTCGCCGAATGCCACAGTCAACATTTTAAGTGCGTTGGAGCACTTTATTCCATTTTTAACGCAAAATTTAATACATATTCTTTGATCCATTTTTTTCAAAAGTAAAAAATCGAAGAACACACAAAAACGTGACTAACCTTTCCAGTTGTCAAAAACAAACCACTAATCCAAAATGGCTGATAATTCTAACATATGATAAACATATGTGTACCAACATAACAAAAAAAAATCGATAGTCGAATGTACACAGCCCGCGAAAATTCAAAATTCACCTTTCCTTTTGAACAGGCCTCGTATATCGAAATCTTTCTTTTTAATGCATATACTGCACAAGAGGCTTAACTGCTCGGAGCTAGTAGAATAGTGACATCTCCAAATGGGGTATTGTTGTTGTTGGAGAAAGTGGGGAGGAGAAGGAGATGGGTAAGAGGAAGAGGAAGGTAGAGAAGTACCTGGATATTCAGATCTAGTCACCAAACCCGGATAAATCCATTTCAAGCTACGTTTCTATTTTGAGTGGCGGTTTTTAACCTGGGCGATACCGAGAGTATCAACCATCATCATTTTTCTCTAAATGAACGATGTAGAAACAATAAAGACTCTCGAACGGTGAGCTGTGGCCACGGGTGATTTAACGATGAAGTGATGAACTCGTATATCGTAATTTTTTATCAAGAGCTATCAAGCTTTTAAATTAGCAAATATTCATTTTCGCATCAAATAAAACGACAGCAAAACCATATTATTTATCCCATATTTTTCAATTATTCTAAACGAAAAAAATCTTGCCAAAAACTCGGGCGAAACCGAGTAGTACCTATAATACAGATTTAATTTAAAATTATTTTTTGTAATCAACATAACTAGGCTAGCCCGTTTGCAGCTGAAATTCACACAAGTTCTTGATCTGCCATACAAAAAATTCGAAACTTTCACAGCTCGCGACATAATGAACAAAACAAATAAGTGAATTTCTATAATTATCAATAATTACCGATAATTTCCTAAATAAATAATGTGGAGTTTATTAGTGTTTTAATATAATTTTAGCTATAGGTTTTAGTTATTTAGATCATCTTATACTTATATCTAGGTAACACGTTTTTTTTTGTTAGCCTTGTTAAGAGCTCTTGGGATGATATTTCACAAAAATAATGCTACATAAATTATTGTCAATGCCTATTAAATCAAATAATATAATCAGAAGCTGAAACATCTGTCAAGCATAAAGAACGGGTGGCCTTATTAGTCTTACAGCAATGAATAAGAGAACAGAAGAATTATTATGCCAATAACGTACTTAAATTCGAAGTAGATTATTAAAAAAATGATGTGAAAAGCAAAGAAATCTACACGAATAAAACATAAATTTTTTGGAGAGTCTATTTCAACAATATTATATTTATTAAACTAATATCGTAATCCAAAAACAATGATTGTAATATTCAAGTTTTTTTTTAAACACGTGTACTTTCGTTAGGGAAAAGCCAATTGTTTTTACTTCAGAGAGCGTAAGCTTGGGCCTAAGAAAACGGCATTTAATTTCCGACTGCAAGGATCGAATTTTGCCCGCAAAGTGGTATTCTTCAAATGTTACTTTCGGAAGATTTTATCTTTTGGCTTGCATTTTGCCCGCAAAGTGGTATTCTTCAAATGTTACTTTCGGAAGATTTTATCTTTTGGCTTGCATTTTGCCCGCAAAGTGGTAGTTTTTTGACAAATGTTACTTTTCGAGGATTTTTTCGTTTGACCGTTTTAAGTTCATCATTCTTAACACAATTCCAACGGTTCACTTCATTCGGTCTCATAGAGTCTGAGAAAACGGCATCTAATTTCCGACCCTAATGCTTGCATTTTTCCCGCAGAGTGGTATTTTTTTAACGAATGTTACTTTTGGAGGATTTTTCCATTTAATCGTCTCTAGTTTATTATTTTTAACAGAATTCTTAAGTTTCATTTCATTCGGTCCTATAGAGCCGGAGTAAAACGGCATCTTATTTCATCCGACCACAAGGCTCGCATTTTGCCGGCAAAGTAGTATTTTTTTTTTAACAAATATTACTTTTGGTGAATTTTTTCATTAAATCTCCTGTTGTTTATCGTTATTACCACAAAACAAAAATGTTGGTTGTGCGCGCCTCTAACACACACACAATACCTACCCTCTTGAAGTAACAATATATGCCTACCCTAAATATTGTCTCAATGTTTCGTGTGGCTCATCTCAAAAAGGATGCAGAAAACAGTTGGCTGCACAAACGACACGAGAAGAATTACTTTAATCCTTCTGGCACAAGTATATTTATAATTTTGCACAAGCCAGAAACCAGCACCACAGAGTGTTATGTCCGCTGCATTGAACGCATAGCTCCACTATTTTTATCTTTACGGCGAGTAAAATACAATTGAATTAAATTAAATTGACCTCAAAACGGACTTCTCTTCTGTCTTAGCCATGAGTTGTTTGCGTTTCTTAATTGGTTTTATAGTGCGCACTCATTCTGGAGTGACGAGCGGATTAAAACGAAAAAATACCAACATTATATACCGGGCGCTGGATTTTTTTTTATTAACAGAAGAAAACTATATTTTTGTCATAACGCGTTGATAAATCACACATGATTTTTTCCTTGAATCAATTATGTTACTAGACTGTTGGACAAAGCCTTCGAAAGGCGTAACAGTTCTACAAAATAAGCATTAAAACAGTAAATATATTACTAGATTTGGACGGTGTATTTCAATCAGTTATCAAATAGTTTCATGGATTAGTTAGCACCATCAATACACCAACACGATTGGCAAACGAATCAGCATCATGCATTGATCACATTATGGTCAAAACTAAAAAACAAAGTAAAAGTATCGTTTACAAATCAACTATTACCGATCACTATACAACAATGCTCACACTGCAATCAGATACTTAAAATAGAAGAGAACAGACGATCATTTTCAAAAATATTAATTTTTCTAATTTAAAAAACTCAATTAAGAAAAAATCATGGCAAGATCTCTTTCGAATAAATAACTCGGAGGATGCATGGATTTATTTTATTGACTTTATTAAAAATGAATTAAATAATCATACTATGATTGTTAGTAAAAAAATTCTTAATAAACTTAAACCATTAAAACCATGGATAAATCACTCAATTATTAACTGTATTCGTAAAAGAAACGCACTACACAAAAAAATTAAAGATAATCCGTTTGACACAATATTATTAAATTTCTATAAAAGATACAGAAATACCTGTTGTAATGTCATAAGAAAGGCAAAATAAATCTACTACAGAGACAAAATCAAAGAAAGCAACAATAATCCCAAGAAAATATGGCGAATTCTTAGAGAAGCTACAAATACGCAAAATACCAAAGACAATCACGACATAAACAAACTCTCTATTGATGGGAATATTATAAAATGTATCGATCTCTAGTTCAAATATATTCATCATTGTACATACACCTTTACACAACCTTATATTATGTTTATCCTTTTTTATCGTTATTACTGTAAACTATAATTAAATAAAGATTATTATTATTATTATTATCTCTTAATAATCGCTTATTATTGACGACTAACCCCTGGTAAGTAAGCACCCACTTACTTAGCAGTAAGTATATTTATTTATTTTACTAATGTACGTGATATTATGACATTACAGGTTGTATTACAACATTACTTAATTCGTTATAAAAGCACCGTTGAAACATTTAATATGTAGTGTCGAAAATCGTTGTAGGTTTAGAAGAATACATCGAATTTGTCTACCACCGTATTCAGATAGCGGGTCGCTCTTTCCACGGGCGAATTCGGGTACAGATTTAAACGACCCGCTCCACAATACAAGTTGTGGTGAGATTCTGCCACAAACAAGTTGATTTGTGCAAGAATCTCTCAGTTGTCGTTGATTCAATTAAAAATATATATCAACAAAGCAAAACATCTACGCATTTCTAGTGAATATATGTATAAATATTGACCGGTCGGTAGCTGAATGGAGAACGCGTCGGATTCCCACCCGGGCGCCGTGCGTTCAATTCCTCTACTGGCTAAGTCCTCCATCATTGCACAAGCAACATCTTCCGCTTTTTATGATGGCAGTAGGAGTTTTTCAAATATTTTCAGGTTATTCGTAAGCCGGGAATGTTTGTCTTACTTAAAAAAAAAAAAAGATACGTAATCACTTTGTGGTTTGATATTAAACAAAAGTAATATTACACTTTGTTTTAAACCGCGAATTTGTTGTGTTTCAACGCCAACCTGTTTCGCCAAGATCAATTAAATTGACTGAAGAAGCTTGATCTAAGCGAAATCGCTTGGCGTTAAAACATAATAAATTCGTGGTTTAAAACAAAGTATTATTTTATGTCCGGTTAGTAGCGAGTGGACAAACGCGTCGGATTCCCGCCCGAGCATCGTGAGTTCAATTCCTCTGCTAGCTAGTCCTAGTCCTCCATCATTGCACAAGCAACATCTTCCACTTATTATGATGGTAGTAGGACTTTTTTTGAATATTGTCAGGTTATTCGTAACCCGGGAATGTTTGTATTTCTTAAAAAAAAAAAGGTTAAGAATACCGAAAAAACACCGATGGCAAATGTAATATATTAATAATTCGTGTTTGTCTATGGAAGGTTTATGGAAAAGGCGCCATGAGTAAGCTGCGTTGCGTAACTGCATATTCATAGTACTAAGATGGAATAAATTATCCTGTATTTTTTTCGATTAGTGAGACAAGGCGGAGTGGCGCGTGGCGACTAGGCGTATGAAGTGTTATATTTAATAATTATTAATAATTGTATTTGCACTAATGAAAGCGAATCTTTTCAATATGCAAAACACAGAAAAACAGGGCTTTTAAAATTAATAACACATATTTTAAAAAAAATAATTCTAATAAATAATATGTTTTTGGAACTTGGTTTAAAATACAAAAGAGTAAGCTGTAGATCATCTTATCGTTTTTTTAATTTTTTCCCGAAGTAACGACTGTTGGGGGTCAAGATGGGGGGAGGATTTGTTATCCATTCACACACATAATTTTTTTTTTAGTTAATTTTTTGTATTTTTTTTTAAAAAAATTTTAAAAAAAAAAACCGGGTTTTTTCCCAAAAAAAATAGGGGGGGGGCCAAAATCATTGGCACTACGTAAAAGCAGAAAAATTTGTTTTTT